>JAECYW010000016.1:0-607229 GCA_023014335.1 Galerina marginata
GACAACCTCACCACCCTCACACTCGACTGGCCACCCGATTTGAATGTGTCCAACTTTAACACTTGGTCAATTCCGAATCTGGAACGTCTTCGAATTGTCGGTGAGTGTTCTTTGAATAGTTTTAACAAGGTGATGCTCACCGGAATTATAGTTTCTAGGGTATCTTCTTCTAGATCCTGGGTCTCACTTGGAAATGGCATTGGAGCGTTGGGGGCTCGATTCCTTTTCGTAAAATTCGAACGTCAACCAGACTATGGCCTAAGAACCATCGCCCCCGATATCCAAGCATTTCTCCTGGGAGCCGCAACTTTCGATAATATCACTATCAAATTCTGCTTTTTCTCGTTTGCTATAGAGGAGGAGATAACAGGTTCTGGCGAGTGGATTACTCAAATGCTTTCCAGCGTCAACCCAAACATCACCTCCTTGACGTTGGGTTTTTCCCTCAAGGTTCCCTTACCGGCCCCCACTTATTGGGGCAACAACGCCCGCCCCCGCCGCCGCGATATCATCCGCGCTAACATCAGCTCTAGACCTTGGGGAGCATCGTCCAATTTTTGTCAGTGGTTAGACATAAAAAATGCGTCGATGCAACAATTTCTCCCACCCAACGCATACTTTTCGGGGCAGGAAATACAGGTAGGCTTGTTTTGGGAAAAGGATGAAGTGGTTGGTTGGGACTTAACCCGGCCTGGAGCAGAGGAAGTTCCGGCATGGGTTCGCGCTGCAGATGACGTTTGATAGGCCTTTCGATACTTGCCATGTAACAATATTTTTCTATCACTATGCGTTTCATTTGGAGATTGAGTCACGTTGACTGAAGTTACCTCGGGGAAACTGAGCAACGTTCCTGGACCTTCTTTGACATATGACTCCGAGATTTACCCAAAGGCACGAAAAATCTCCACTGTTTTTCCGACGTTTTTGAGCGATAGACTGGGTACGGACTTGATGTCCAGATGAGCCTTTATAAAGGCAGCCGCCCTCATCCTTACCCCCCAGCTGAGTCCTCTATTCTGCAATCCTCGCTTTAATTCTGCTCTGATTCTCACTTTGCTTGGATTGCTCTTCCCCCTGTCACAGCTCATCACCATGCAAAATATCAGGAAAGCCGGATCAGTCAGGATCTATCTCGCCACAATGTCCAGAGGTTAATATATATATTTCAGCCTGTGGCATTGTGACGATCACCAGCACTCGACAAACGGTTTTTCTGATTGATTTTTCTGCGTGGAGTGCACTATTCTGTTTTGATCACCGATGTAACTGTGGCAGCCCAACTGTTGGTTGTGAGCTCATGTAGGCTCATGTAAGCTCGTGTAAGCTCGCTCATGTGGGCTCGCGTAAGCTCGCGTTGTGAGCTCATGTAGGCTCGCGTGAGCTTGTGTTAGTGGGGTCGCATGAGCACGCGTTAAGTGGGCTCGCGTAAGCTCATTTAGGCTCGCGTAAGCTCGCATAAGCTCGCGTTAAGTGGGCTCGCGTGAGCTCATGTGGGCTCATGTGGGCTCGTGTGGGCTCGCGTAAGCTCGCGTTAAGTGAGCTCGCGTGTGCTCATGTGGGCTCACGTTAAGTGGGCTCGCATTAAGTCAGCTCGCGTGAGCTCTTCTCATAACTTAGTTTTAGTGATGAAAGAGGGTATCAAAACAAAATGTCAAGTTAGTACAGGAGGTGGACTCGCGTAAGGTCGCGTTAGCACGCTCACGTTGAGTGACACTTGACTGATGGCAATGTGTCAACTTTTGATGCGCCATCAAATTTTGTCATCACACTGTCACAAACGATGAGCGGGGTAACTCACGATTCCGACCACCAATCCTTTAGCTTTTTTGCATAGAGTCTATCCGATAGTAATAGAAGAGTCCTAGATACTAACATTTCCAGTAAGTTGGTTTAAGAGTATAATTTTTCGGTATGGATTCCTACTAAAATCCATCGTTAGGTCAGCCTTGTAAATGTCTGTTAGGCGGTTATCTTTTCCTACAAGCCAAAATTTAATGTTAGTCCATTCAACACTATTACGAAAAGAGGGAAAACATACAGTTCGCTGCTAACTGAAGTAGTTCGTCGCAGGTTAGAAATCTGCAAGCTTAGGGCGTGAGATGGAAATGAGCCTAAATAGACTCGACGCACCTAGAAAGTGGGGAACCATAAAATCGGACCCTCCCTTTCTCGCAATTGATATTCGGTTCCGCCCGCCTAAACGTGACCTAACGGTGGAGGTGGGAATGAGAGGTACCTGAAATATCGGAACGTTTGAGCTCAGGATTCGTAGGATCTTCTCATATATAATGCGAAATCAGGTTTAGTGTGCCAGGTCGCGTTCGTGGTGGTTGAACTCTGAGGACAAGTTAGGAGCGTCTGCAGCGAAGGAGAAAACGTCATCCGAGTTCAGGCTTGCGGGTGATGGGACATGCAGATTGCCACGTGGGCAAAAAATTGGGCGCAGGGAAATTCGGAGATGTCATTTTAGGAGCGAGCGGGGGTTCTTGAATACCACGCGACAATCCACGCGAAATGCCACGCGAAATTTTAGCGCGCAAATCCGTGAGAATGCCCTCAGGGCACCGTTAGAACACTCACCCTAGGAGAAATGAGGAGGACTCATTTATCAAGGCAAAAGAAAGATGACTATTTGAACGATGATTCGTCCTTCATGCTTGCTATGAAGAGTTGAATGGGCAGAGGGGTTGGGTTTGAAGGGTCGAAGTGGGAAACGAAAATGATGTAGAGAGGAGCTAACCGGAATCCACGGAACTTTCATAAAGACCGGACCTGCATGAGTGCTGCGTACCCTGCTGGCCTGTCTCGGACTGGTAGATCATTCTCAAGCAAAAAATTGGACAGGCTTGCTGGATAAATGGATGGCCTGCGAGTAATTCAAATGGAAGTAGCTGCAAGAACGGTCCAAGAAACAACAGCATAAACAATCTGGCGATTGAATCATAGCACGAATAACTGACGGGAACCAGAGAAAAGCAAGCAGGCAAGCGGCAAAGATGTTGGAAATGAAGTCACCTCGAATACTGTGAGGAGTGCGACGTTCGTGTCGGCAATGAAAAAAAAAAACAGACCCGCCAATACCTACAAAAGAAAAGAACCGTAGTATAATGAAAGAAAAGCCGAGAAAAAGCGCACTATACAAATCATGACGTCAATTACCAAGACTTCTTCTGTTTCGCCTTGTTCCGTTGGGTTTGCTTCTTCGTCTGGGTCCTCGTCTTCTTCTTCGTCGACGCATTTTCTGGAGCCTGAGCATGAGACGAAGGCGCAAATCGATTTGCTCGAGGTCGAGTCTGCATACGCTTGACGAAATTGTGATAGAAATTGTTACCGGGAGTGTTTCCGGTGCTGTAATAACGGGCATAAACGTGGAATAGAAACCGGGGATCGCAACGCAGTAGTTTGCTGACGACGTCCTGAAAATGGAGCCAAATCAGTCGTCGAATTATTCCAGGAAGGTTCACGACGCGACACAAGAAAAATGCATACCTGAATCGTTTTATTGTACTGTTTCTGGAAGGCCTTTTGGTCCTTGCGATTGAACTGAGCAATTTGCCTGTGATAAGAATGGAATGAGCATGAACGTGCTAACCACCGGCAGACCTGACTTACCTTAAAACCCCTGGGTGATATCCGGAACCCACTGGCGCGCGACCACGGTTTATCCATTCGAATGTCTTTTCTGTCTTGAAATTCAACCAAAACTCATAGAAATCCTGCGCGTAATGCTGTGCATGCGGGTCGTCATCGGGGCACCATGCAGAGTTACCACACCCGAAATCAGGGATTTGTCTAGCAGCCTCATTTCCCCACTTCAGCTCGTCGTACGCCAAGCACGCGAAGAGGTTTCGCAAAAGTGTGAATCGACTCTGTCAGGACAGTGTAATGGCCAACGCTAAGACGACGTCAAGAAGATACTTACCTGGTCTCGCCCATTTTCCTTCCACGTCACTCTCTCGAAGCAGAGGTTCACATAATCACAGATGTCCCGAGCAGATATTCCTCGCGGACGTTCACGGTATGTGTTTCTCGCAATATATTCTTCCGGAATGTAATGCAATAACGGGTCGCTTGGTACCATCTCAATCCAACCAGAGAAGAGCCACTCGAACCACCCGCTTGATGATGATCGCGTGCCTTGAGGGTCCGGTTCCCAATAGCCCGGCACGGATTCAGACTCGCTGGGTTGCTGTGCGGGTTCTGTCGTAGGCTGATTTTCCCGTTCTTTATCGTAGGCGGATCTGCTCTAAAAGTGATTTGCTGCCCTCAGCAAAAGGGGCTTTTTGAGAATATTCAAAGTCGCACCGAAGGATCTGACAATGTCTAGCCACATCATTCGCGGTCAGCATTCGTCAACCAACAAACGGTACCACGGACCTCATACGTTTCTAATACGCGAGCAAAACGTCTTGTGGCACCGTCGATATCGTCGATGTTCTTGTCGGGATGCGTTTCCAATGCACGTTGACGATAGGCCGGCTATTCATTCATTGACGCGCATGAGGGTTGAGAACACCGATTGACGGATCGTAAAATCGTACATACCTTGACTTCATCATCAGAAGCTTCTTCTGAGATGCCTAAAACCTCGTACAAATCTAAGTTTTCAAAGTCCAAAGCGGGCCTAAGGGCTGACTCCGCTGCGCCCATAGTCCTAATTGCGGTGGTTGGCGTCGAAAAAGAGACTCTGAGAACGCTAAAGTAGTGTTGAGGGTATTTATGAGAATAAAACGAGTATTACAGGGGCTGGACGATCATCAGCCAGCGGCGGAGGGGTCGCGATGCGAAACGCAATTTATTATATCCGGATTCTGAAGACGGAAAGTGGCGTGAGAATCCAGGTGTGGATGTTCCCTGAGTGCTTCAGGCTGGTCATTCCCTGTTCGTCCTTATAAAATGGCCGATCGATTCACCAATAGAAACTACCTTTCGCCGCATATCATTAGCCAAATATTTCCTGAGAGAATTCAACAGAAGCAATGCACTTTCCTCGTACTTAAGCCCTTTCCGAATAAACCGCCAAGAGCCGAGCAAGCGCCATGTTCGATAGCAAATAGTAAGACCGGAGAGGCACGGCGTCCTCGAGTATCATCCCGGCTTAATTTCACTTTCCTTTCACCAACGAGCGGGCAAGAGTAGACCTGATTTGAATATGGTACGTTAATATGAGAATTTCAAGGCAACGAAGACGGTGAAACTGACTACCAACGGAAGTCCACTCCTATCGGTTATAGTTTCTTCGATCCTAACCAAACGAGAGACGGAAACGAGCCCCTGACTTTCGGAACTGGTAAATTTAAAGGATGAAATCTTTAACTTCCCCTAGCGATCGAATGATCGACGGCTACAAATTAAATAAAGGTCGTTAACGAAGAGTAAATAGTTAGATGAAGGACGAAGGTTTTGTTTTTTAATGCCTTTGCAAGAAAAAATCTCACCTTCGCCAGCGTCGAGCTGCGTGTCTTGTCCGCCATCTGAAAGCTTAATGGCAAGATTAGGTAGGAGTCAATTCAGTTCAGTTCGCCTCAGTTTGAGGGTTTCCTAAATGCCTTCGGTACCTGGAAAATGTGATCAGTCTTAAATGGTAAAGAAAGAACGTCATTCACCGTTACTAACACGACGATGCACGGGAATTGGTAGTGGAGGACTTGTCGTAACCGGGGACGAGCCAGCGGTGAGTATAACATTGTCGTTGTCGAGTACCCTTAGAAATTAGCAGCGCCGCGTTAAAATGGAAAAGTTGGCGCAAAGATAGCGGATTGAAAGCCGTTCGACTCAATATCTCCCGAGGGCCAAGAAACAGTATAACGCCAAACGAGGAGAGTCGGCGGACGTCGGATAGGCCTAGCAAGTATCATAAGTTAGATAGATATATTGCGATCTCGCATCCTAACACGATAAGGGTCAATTTACAGAGTGGAAACTGGAGAAAAGCAATTAGGATGAGTAATTAGTGAGTATATGCGGCGAAAAAGAGAGAAGGGGAGACTTACTGGAAAGAAAAGGGCAGGTTATGAGGTGGAAAAATACAATATCGACATCTAGAAGGGGCAGCAGGCGAAGGGCGCAGAACCAAGGGAGGTGGATGTACGAGTGGAGGTGAAGAATAGAGGGCGTTGCAAAAAAGGGCGATATGGCGATAAAGCCTATCGGTTGGAAGATTGTTTCGATTTTCGGCGCTTCATGAATCGAGGTGCCGGAACTCAGAGATATCGACCAAGATAAAAGAACGGTATCCTAGATGAGATGGGTGAGCGGTGTTAAGAAAGTGGCGCAAACTAAACAGAAATGCTCTGGCTGCTCCAAAGCTACGATGACGACAAATAGAACATGAAAAAACTCGGTAACAGATCCACTACTGACGGGGATCCAGGCCGTAGCCTCAGCGATGCGAAGTCATGGAGGAGATTAACCGTTAACAAAAACAAAGAGATCGAAGGAGAGAAAGGGAGAATGAAAAAAAAAAAAACGGAACACACGACGAAGGAACAACGGAATTCAGACGTACCTCTGCTCATCAATATTCCACCGTAGCCAACCCAAATGCCTAACATCAGCTCTCTATTTCTGGTTCGTTTGCCGTCGTCTTCAGCCATCAACAGCGCAGTGCTCCTCGTTGTGATCAGTAGACCCATTAGAGTGGGGTATGGGCGGGGGCGCAGGGCGCAGGGCGGGGGAGGCGTGGATGGAGCATGGCGTTGGCTCTCCTGCTTCGTCGTCTACCCACCCGTATGGACAGTTCTCGCCGTCGGTGTCTGTTTCTTCCCCTCTTTCGGGGGGGAAGGAGAAAGAGAAGAGGAGGCCCAACGTGCTCAAACGACGGTTCAGCACCGTAACTCCAGCTGTCCAGCCCGCTTCCACCCCAGCCTCCTCCCTCTCGGAACGCGGCAGCCCACCTTTTTCGCTCCCTTTCGTCTTCGCAGCGAAAGCTATTGACTCTGACCCGCCAGGTAGGCCCGACCTCGACGAAGACATCAGGACCATCCGCGTATATTGCGCCTCCAAACTTACCCGCACACCCCCTCGTCACCTCACTCCGTCAGCACAAGTACCGTATCCCCGTTCTTCGCAGTGCGGCACGTTGACACCATTTAAATACGAACCTAGGTCATTTGGAGAGCATGAAGACGTATTGATGATGTTCAATCGCCTGACCTCTGCGCATTGTCTGGTAGAATTTCGACTTCTACCGCTCTCCTGACTCTCCATCAACCTTCTCTTTGGCCAACCCCAGACCTCGGACTTTTGAGTCGACGCACGACGATGGTGTTTATGGCTCTCCTCTTCGTTGCCCGCCCCTCTGCGATGCCTTGTATCTCAGACGTAGTTCGCTGTGGGTTCGTCGCCAGAACATTCAACATCATCGAAACGGAGGGTTAGTTGAAGGTGGTGGGTGGTGGGAAGCAACGCTAGGGAGGGCTGATAGGCGTGGATAGGCCTAGAGTCTATGTTCAAGCGACGATGTGGAGGAGACAGTCCCAAGCTTGTCGGAACCGCCGGCCCGTGGGTGCTGTTTTTTTTAGGCTCGTCATACATCGGCCATGTTGGTTCATCCATCGATGTCGACCATCCTTGCCTCTCCCTTCTCCACTATGGATTTTCAACGATCATTTGACTGTTCGCACCTCCTCATCCCATTCAACCTTGCCTCGCTCGTTAAGCTCGACCTGCAGCTCGATCGTCGTGCGCTCTACTCTACTTGTTGGCGACTGTACTCGTTACCGGTTCCTGAAAGCCGGCCCCGACGGTTCGAAATAACGCCTTACTGCGACACAAACTCGCTTATCCCTTCAAATGGAACGAGCCGCGGTATCCAACCTCAATAAAACAATCGCCAATACTCGACGAACGCGTCTTTTCCTGTTATGCTGGCAGTGACAGTTGGGAAACAGCCCTCGATGAAGATGTAGCCATATATGTATGCGTATGGACCATGTTCTTAGGGTGAGTTCTTCGAGCTCGTACGATCGATTACGCTGACGCTGCTGCCAGCTTGAAGAAGACGACGAACATTGACAGAGGCGAGGAAAATCTCGGGGCGTGGATGGAACCTTGGAGTTGAGAGCCGTTATGAGGGTTTGACGTTTGACGCCGCGATGCGTCTGTAGATGGGCGGGTGGAGGACGCCGGTAGGGGTGGAGGGGTGGTGGGTGGGTATGAGATGGGGCAGCGGTCGAGTCACGGTGGCTGCTGTTAAGTATCTTTCGCGGCCGTTCATCGTTCCCCTTCTCATTCGTTTCTCTCACAGTGAAAACGGCTCAGATCAATCGACAAACTGCGCTGCTTGTCTATTTGACAGCCCAATCAGCCCTTGTGCATCTTTTACCCGCGGTTCGCTTCGTCTAGATCTAAGCTTTCCGTTTACTTGCATTTCTATTCTTCTAGCTTTCCGACTAACAATGTAATATTCGCGGTTTATTTTTCTTCGTTTGACTGCGTCTAGCTTCTTTTCAACGAAGTGGAATTTTTGTTTAGGAGTCTTAGACGACTAGTAACCGTCGATGGCTAGAGTCGGCGCATACTTGGCGAACGATACACTATTTATGTTTCCAAGTCGGTAGGCTCACTGCTTGATCTGTATTCTTCGTGCCGTACGCCTCACCTTTTTCGTCTAGGCCGTCAATAGCATCCAATATGGCGAAAGATCTGGCTTGTCATCGGATAATAGTAACGACGGCTCAAAGGTCAATCTACTGCTTACATGTTCTGGAACCAAGACTTGGATAGTGAGCTGTGGCTGGATCGCTACGCCCAGCGTTATGGGTACCCTCGGGCATTTGTGTTCTTAACAACGTCGAAACGAGGGGGGCGGATCTTCCTATCAAATTTTAATGTCTAATTATTGCGCTGGCCATGACTTTAGAGTCTCGGCCTAATTCCACCGGTAATGAACAGCGGAGCCTCGTCCTCAAGCAGGTAGAACAATTAACGTTGCTAGTGCGTCATGGCACTTGTTAAATGTTTTCTTGTGCCCTGCTGTGATTCGGCAACCGCACGAAGTCGAGTCGACGATATCTAGCTCGATCTTCGGCCAATATACTTAGACGAAGTTTCCTCGTATGCGCATCTACTCGAGTATGCTTGACAACTCGCTGCGGCTATTATCTTTTTCTTGGTGTATGCGTACTCGTACTCCTCGATGGGTGATACTCCACCTATGTATTGCTCAAATTTTATCCCTTTGGTAGCTCGACCGTTTTTTCACGGCCAAGAAACTTTCAGTCGTTCAAATTTGTAGGTCCAGAAGGCTCAGGGAGTAAAATTAATGACATCGCTGCCAAAAAATAGGCGAAGTTAAATGAATTCATGTCTATACGAATTAAATGTGCCGATATTCTTTCTGTGAAGATTTTCCTTATATTTGGATCTCGTCATTCTCTCCGGCTACTGAGCACGGGTAGTAAGGACTAGAGGCGTGCTTCCCTCGCAGGTTCGAGGTGATAGCGCAGAACTACGTATACCGGGTTCAACGAATTTAATCAGATAAATTGAACATACAGTGGTTTGCGTGCTTTCTTGTTGGACGGGACTGCACTGAAATCTGCAGGTACTAGAACACGTTTCAGCGCAGCTGACTCCCAGGTCGCTGTTCAAAAGTCAATGTACCAGTTAGGACGTCTGAGGGTTTACGTCAATGAGGCGCCATAATGAAGGACCGCCGGCCAAGCGTTATTTTTATTAGAGAACCATCCCTCCATTCGACGGTCTTACATTCATGCCAAGCGCCGTGCCGCAAAACCGTTGATTTGGAAATCATCGAGGCGTTTTGGTATTTTTTACCGACCAGAAATTCCAGTACCCTGGTAGTCAGTACCAAGAATTTTACGGGAATGCACATACCCCCCCCCCCTATCTCACAGATACCGGAATGTTGGTTTTTGAACTTATCTTGTTTTGGCTAGCATCGAGTGGCTAGGCATAAAAAGTGGCTTGCGTCGTCGATAGATTTTCATCAGCTACCCACTAAACCTCAAAGTCCAGCCAAACTTCCCAGTTCACAACGACAAATTCGACAATGCGCTTCACTGTTGTCACCTTCACCATTGCTTCTTTCTTCGCCATTACCGTCGCGGCAGCTTCTGCGCCGATCTCGATGAAGCGGGCTGGCATTGAAGACCCCAATCCCGTCGTTGAGTTGGGCCCGATTTGCGAATGCCCCTGCTGCCATTGTGAGCTTTCAATGGATTTACGCCGCGAGTTTATAGACGCTGATATTAAGTATAGCTTTTGGCGGTAAATTGTTTTGCTGCTAGGCGAGGGATATATATTAAAGCCTGGTATTGGGCTAGTGTGGTACGTTGGGTGCAATATTTAGTGTTATGAAAGTTAATGGGGGCCGAACTCTTCTTCAAGACCAGACTAGGTCATCGTTTGGATACCAATAAACCAGTGGCTCGTCTTTTATATACTGTGTCAAATTTTCTTGGGAAATATATTACTGTTTTACTGCGCATGGAGCTGCAAAGAATATAACCACACTATCAGATGTAGCAGTCAGGCCATTTTTTTACCGTGCCGTACCGTCTCCTCAATACGCCGTTACTAGTACGGCGCGGCGGACACCCCCATCGCGCACTGCCTCACCTAAGTAACGTTCAGATTCGGTTCGATTGGTCTCTCTCAATTGCTCAAAAATAGGAACGAGAACTCGCAGCTACTGTAATAATTTTATTCTGACCAATATGTATCTTTTCGTCAGTCAAAGCATTTACATGAAGCCTGTGGTACCCCCACCTCAGTTTTCTGTCATTCCGTCAGGTTCAAACGTCCAGGCCTTGCCCGTAGGGCCATTGTCAGGAATTTACCCTCTGAATGCAATTTTTTCGACTGTGATCTACAAGCAATCTACAAGCGACACTTCAAGTGTCGTCCTGAATAAGGCCAAGTTCACCAATCCGCGTGTTAGACGCCCAGGTATTCTTCGAGAATTATGGGTGTCAAAACTGGATAATTAGTAGGTCGCATCTAAACTTTCTCAACGTCCTCTATTTCTTCCTGTTGCCATAAACTCGCATTTTCGATCAACAAATTCAGCAGGTACTAGGAGGAATCGAAATCACACCGACGAACATTTCGGGACGTTTAATTAGAGAGCTCCAATCTAGGTTTTTTTTTCGTTTTCATTGATATTCTTCACTCCTTCGAGTACTCAGTCGACTTGGGGACGACTTATCGAATACCTCAAGGCAACCTCAAGAGTGAGGATTTCATTTTCGACGTAATCGCATGTTGAGAAATCGTGAGAATTCAATCCCAACGGAAATTCGTAAATACCACCGGGTAGGCAATGAACCCTTGAGACCACTAAATATTTCGTTCACAAATTATTAGAATGTAATTCCGCTCAGCACTGATGACCGGGTCGATATCTGTGGAAACATTCGACGGTCGACATACAAAATGCTTGGCTGCTTGGCCATTATGCGGTTCATTTTTCGAAGCAGCAACCACCAACCTTAGCACATTGGAAAATCGCCGACGTACTACATGATCACGAAGGACCGCCGGCCAAGGGTTATTTTTAATAATGAACTATCCCTCCATTCGACAGTCTTACTTCAAAGTCAGGCCCCAGGCCGCACTACTTTGGATTAGGAGAATTGTCAGAGACGTTTTTACATTGCATAACTTTTAAAATTTGCAATACCTAGTCAGTACCAAGAGGTTTACGATGAACACAGCCTTTCTCTTTCTTACCGATACCGGGCAGTTCATCTTTTGAATTCTACCTTGTCCTGAATATGATTGAGCTCGTAGGTATAAAAAGCGTCCTGCATCGTCGATTTATTTTCATCAGCTACCCAGTAAATCTCCCAACAACGCCAGAACTTCCCAGTTTATAACAAACAATGCGCTTCACCCTCACTATCATCACCGTGGCTTCTTTCTTCGCTATTACCATGGCCGCGGCCTCTGCGCCGACCTCGATGAAGCGCGCCGGCATTGATGACCTCGATCCCGTCGTTGAGGCGGCCCCGGTTTGCGACTGCCCATGTTGCCACTGTGAGACTCGAACCTATGTCCGCCACGATTTTATAGAGCTGATATTAACAAAAGCTACTGGCGGTAAATTGTTTTGCTGCTAAGCGTGGGGTATACATTACTCGAGTATGCCTGCCAGCTCGTTAATGTGGTACGTCAGGTGAAGTTATTGAAGTTACTGAGGTGCTAACTTTCTTTATGAACGGACTAATCGAGTAGGTCATAGTTAAGATTCCGACAAATATGTGGCTTGTCTTTGACTATATATTCTGTTTATGTTTCTTCGTAAATATATTGTTTATACGCTGCACACTGGTTCGAGTGATCAAGAAAACGGGCCGTTTGTCGGTATTAGTAGGCAGCCGCCGCGTCAGAGTCAGTGCGCATATCTACGGGGCTCGAGAGCGTTAATAAGATCAGTTACTCATGGGTATTTTTCCGTCCACCAGGCGCCTATGGAGAATGTTACTCGTGAAGGAGACGAGTCCTGGGCTTGTCGGAACAGCCGGCCCGTGGGTGCCTGGATTTACTGCCGTTCGTTTTTGAGGCTCGTCACACTGCGGGCATTGGCCTATATAATCAATCGTCTTATATGTTGAATATGTTTTAAATAAAATCACTATATAATTTCCAATATAATCAGACCAGCTTCTTAACATCTTGTCATCCCATCAAACTCGTCGTAACTCAAAAATACGGTGCATTTTATTACAAAAAAAGTACATGGGACTGTATGAGACGGCCCCAGTGGCATAAATCTAAAATATCTGGTCAATATTCAAAATTTTACGGCTCCGAGAGTCATATTTCAGTAGTTGCAGCATCTAAAACATCCTGACATCTTGACAGGTTTTTTACAATAAAAACAGCGATTATATAGGTGATTATTTAGGAACAGCCTCACGATGACAAATCCTATAAATACACTGATTTTATTGTGAATTTGTCTTGATTATATAGGCCAAAGCCCGCAGTGTCATCGTCAGCCATGTTGGTCCTCGGATCGTTCTTGCTTCTCCCTTCTCGACTTTGGCTTTCCAATGATCAGAGGCTGAATAACCTCGTCATCTCTTTCAACCTCAAGCACACACCTCGGCGCGCGTGCAATGTAGCTCGACCCGCAACTCGATCTTCGTACGCTTTTACTCTATAGTCCTTGTCGATGGCTGTACTTGTAGCCTTATCTGAAAGCCAGCTATACACGAAATCAACGTGAATTCACCCTGACCCCCAAGTTCTTATAACACAACCTCGCTCGTCTTTCCAAATGAAGGGTTGGGCGGTATTCGGCCTCCTATAATAATCACAGAATTTGAAACCCGCGTCTTTTCCTGTCGTGCTGGTATTGGGAGTTGAGAAACGGTATTCGATGAGGATGTAGAGTAGCCATATATATGCGGCAGGTCCATGCTCTGAAGTTGAGTTCTTCGAGCTCGTAGATTAATTGATTACGCTGACGCTGCTGCCAGTGTGGAGAAGTTGACGGATGTCGATTATCGGATTGGGGCGACGAGAACCTTTGGGCATGGATAGTTGGAGCTGAGAGTGGGGATGAGAGTCTAACGTAGGCGATGCGTCTGTAGATGGGCGGGTGGAGGACGCCAGGAAGGATGAAGGTTAGACAAATACAGAAGGCGGGTGGGATTGAGGAGGGGCAGCGGCTGTTTGGCGGGGAAGTTCGAGGTGCTGCTGTTTGGTGACTTTCACTGCTGTTCACAATTTCCCCGCACCGTTGTATTTTCTCAACTGTTACTCTTACAGTGAAAACGATCAGGTCGAGCGACGACTGCGCTGCTTGACTTTTGGGCAAACCAATCAACCCTTGTACATCTTTACTCGCGGTTCGCCTCGCCTGCATCTAAGGTTTCCGTTGCATTATTTCTATTCTTTCAGCTTCCGAATGACTGTACGAAATTCGTGAACTAGCTCCCCTCGTTTGACTGCGTCGGACTTCCTTTCAACGAAGTGGAATATTTCCTCACTAAGGAGTTTTAGATGACTGGTAGGCATCAACTGCTCGAGTCAGCGGCTACCCGGACGTTACACTATTTGTGTAGGTGCAACTCGGCAACTATTCATTGCCTAATCTGTATTCCTATGCCGTGCGCTCACCTCTTTCGTCTAGGCTTTTAATCGCGTCTAAAGCGGCAAAAAATCTCGGCCTTCGCTTCGAAATAGGCAAATTACTGCCTGATTCTGCAGCGATGGTTTACGACTCCCTTGTGGGGTAAGTACCAAAGCCGACAACTATCTTCTCTGGAGATAAATATGGAGAGTTAGCCGTCGCGACGCGCAAGGTTACGAGGACCCTCCGGCTTTTTCTGCTCTGAACAATGTCGAAACGACTCGAAAGGATTTCCCTAGTGATGCTTAATGATCGCGCTGACTACGACTTCGGAATCTAGGCGTTATTTCAACGGTAATGAGCTGCTGAGCCTGGTTCTCAAGCAGGTATATCAGTCAACCCTGTCGCTTAGGCTGGTGCGTTGTAGAACTCCCAAAATCCTTTCTTGTGCCCCAGCTGTGATTCGGGAATCGCCCGAAGTCAAGTCAACGATATCTAGCTTCATATTCAGCCGATATTACCTTGGTCGGAGTTTCTTGAAGAGACAAGGATAGGGCACGTATGCGCATCTATTCTTTGACCGACACTCACTGCCACTATTATCATTTTCTTGGCGTATATTCATGTACTCGTGCTTCTCGATGGATGCTACTCCACCTAAATTACTCAAGTTTTATCTCTTTGGTGGCTTGGACGCTGTTTTCCACTGCCATAAAAATTCAGTCGGTTGAAGATTAAGAACAGACAGATTTTCGCTCAGGCCCCGCTTCCACATTCGCAGGTAAGTCAGTCCTCTACTCCTTTATTCTTTATTGACGTATTTTATCCCTAAAGTTCATCGCTATTAAAAGAATTGACCAAAAAGCATGAATTCAAGTCGTTTTTTTGTGCTAACATTTCTTCTTTCGGAATCTACCTTTCTAAACCCCCTCCGCCGCCTGAGTTCCGGCAGTAAAATCTCAACGCATGCCTGTTTCGGAGGTAGTAGCCCAGCGCAGATCTATTCATACACATTCAATGAATTTGACTGCCCTGAAATCGCCGTGTGCACTTTTCGGTGCAGCAGACCCCTGGATTGCTCATGAAGCACGCAGATCTGGGAGTCAGGTAACTACGCTTAACATTCAACCTCGGCTTCTGGCACGTTGACAGCAAAAACGCAGAGGGATGTCGCGCGGAAATGGAGTATAGTTGGTTTGGAAAGCCGAAAACTCGTGGTCGGTCGACAAAGGCTTGATACAACGTTCAGTGCGAGTCTTCTATGAGTTTTCAGACTGTGTTCATTGAACTTGTTTTGAAGTCTAGAAGAAGACAGCGCGATCAGCCATGCCTAGGACAGTGCGACTATTGGCGCTTTTTCACGATCTTTGTCATTCGCATTCGACGGATGAACGAAAATAAGTTTTTTCGACTTCGAGAGGAAGGCAGTTATAGAAATAAAATAATCATAGAGCCCTGCTTTAGTATTCTCTGACTCTCCGCTTGCAAGGTACTAGTTGTACGGACGTAGAAACTTGGACCGAGTCGGTCAATACCGAGTGGATGGAGAAGTGTCCAGTAGAGTGGGTTCTGGTTCCGGAGGTGGAAAAGCGCCGACTGGCTTGGAATATCTTGAAGTCCATAGGCAAACTACTTGACAGTGTATGTATGCGGTACTATTTAAATCCTCTTGTGAGTCTTCTCCTTACCTCCACCTGGTGACCCAACCCGTTCGCAATAAAAGTCCGTCGAAAAGGCGAGGCTGGCAGTGGTTCTAGTGTCGACTTTTTCACAGTCTGGTAAGTGGACTTTCCATTTCTGAAAACCTTAGATCAACTGACCTTCCCTTCCATCCGTCATGGTTTTACCTTACCCTGTAGGTTATGAATAAATGACTATCACCCCTGCTAGCACTCGCTTCCTGTATCAGAATCCCGAGAAATACTACTAATACTCTATCATGACAGCTCAATGAGGCTCAGCTAATCCCGATAGTCTAAGAAGATCGCAGAGGCAATCAAAAATGACTGCCGGAATGAAGCTATAGCCTCAAGAGAACAGCATAAAAAGTGGATGAATGACCATCGACATCCATCGTCCAGAGCAACCTAATTTCGAGTACAGGACCTGCAGTCGCAATGTTCGTCTTCGTAAACCTCCTGGCTATTATTACATTTCACTGCGCACTTACCAGCGCGTCCACCGACAAAAATATGTATGTCTTTCAGATCTATCTAGCTGTTGGCAGAAAACGAGATTCCCAAACCTCTGAATCTCTGTACCTAATACGTTGCGGGACCACCTTCTACCCACACTCCTGCTGGTCGTATTGCTCAAATGGAACACCCATTACTCAAAATAACGCATTCTCCTCATGGTGCTGGGTTGACCCGAAGAAGACGTGTTATCAGGATTCGGATTGCGACCAGATTGCGCTGTGCTCGGGGAGTTGCAGCAAATGAAGAATTTATTTTCCCATAGTTTCCCATTGGTCCCGAGTCCGACTTTCAATATTGGTACTTCATCCATTATCGGTAGGAATAGGCGCCGATTAACATTGACTTTTTCCATTTGTTTGCTCAAATCGTGTATCTATTGAAATGACAAAATAAGCTTGCATTCGGTATGACATGTTAATAAGTGAGTTCGATTTACTCACCTTTATCGACGCAGGGGAGCGACTTGGATTTTAAAGTGGTGCGAATGAAATCAAAATCCTCGCAAAGTCCATATAAATAGTTCTGCATCTGGAAATGAGGCGCACAATGAGGCTCACGAGAGGTTACAAAAGGCTAGCCTGAATGAGAGCTCCCAGTATCGAAGTAGAAAGTCAGGCGACATGTACCGTAGCAATAGGTTGACCTCAGATTAAATCAAATCCGCGACTCGAGCCTTACGTGGGTGATTTGAGAGCTGTGTAATTGAACAAAAAGACTTCATGCATCCAAGTAGGAGAAATTATAGGCGTCGTGCTCGTTGTGGTGGTTGTCAGAAACGTCAACGACGGTGCACCAAGGAACGGACGCTCATGCGGTTGAGCCACGACATGACCCGTGTCGCGTGATCGGTTATTTCTAAAATTCTTTCCCATCGCCACCGCCGTCGGCTGCACCACAGCCACTCTGTTTTCGTCTTTCTCTTTTTCGCCTTGTTTCTCTCCTAACACATTTTTGTATAACCGACTTTCTCTCATCTCCCTACTCTCCCAGCTCTCCACCGACTTCCGTTTGCCAGTGGCTAAAACCTTTGGACTTTAAGTTGATATATGACGACTGCGTCGTTTGGCTCCTTCCTCCGCCGCCCGTGGGTCGTGTGTCTAAGGACGCCCTGCATCTTGGACGTAGTTTGCTGTGGGGTTGTCACCAGAACATGGAAAATCGATCAAGATGGCGATCTCTTGGAGGAAATTGGTGGTAGGAAGGCAGGCTCGTGTAAACACGAGAGCTGATGGGTATAGATTGGGCCAGTGTCTACGTTCACAAGCGAGGAGGACAAGATGGGGCTGAGCTTACTGGAACTGCTGACCCGCGGCGGTGCCTGGATTTGCAAGAAGGAACCGTTTTCCTGGCCCCCGTTTGTGAGGATTACTCTCGTCATCGTCAGCCCATTTACTTCGGACATCGAAGTCGATGTATCCTGCCTCTACTTTCTTGACTTGGCTTTCGACGACTAATCTCGGCATCGACTCGTCATCCATTTCAACGTGGCCTCAACTTTCAAGTGGGCAGGTAATTTGAGGCCAAAGTTATGGAAGGGAGCTGGAGCACCTTTCGGCGCTGTTCATGGTGCCCCTGCACCGTCGTACTTTCTCATTCATTACCATCACCTCAAATCCATCGACGACTGCGCCGCTTCACTCTTGGCAGACCTGGAACATATTTTACTCGCGGTTGACCTCCTGACTCTGAGCTTTCCATTGCTTGCATTTCTGTTCTTTGACCTTTCTAACTATGCGATATGCGATATTCGCAAACTGTTTCTCTTAAATAAAAAAAAACTCGGCTTTCCGTAGGTAATGACCGCTCAAACTGGGCAGACTAACACCTACATGTTCTGGAACTAGGACTTGGAGAGTGGGCCGTGGCTACGCCCAGCTTACGAGTACTCTCCGGCCTTTCTTTTCGAATGCGTCTTTATCAACGCCTGATCATTGCGCTGGCTACTACCCCCTAGTCCTTGGCGTGATTTTAACGGCAATGTACTTGGTCCTTTAACCGATATATCAGTTGTCAACTGTTGCTATTATAATAGTGCTTGCAGAACTACCGCGCCCATACTGTGGTTCGGCCATCGCCCAAAGTCAGGCCATTTTTTCTGAGCGCTCGCGCGTTCCTCTCAGCCTAGCAATCTCGACGTTCGGCGGATATTCTTTGACGAGTTCCTTGAAGTTTCAGAATCATTAATTGCCCTTGGACCCTCCTTCTAATTTGCACCATCATTGATTCGGGGACTGGCAATTTTTTAAAGAAATGAATGAAAAAAAATACAATCGATATAAAGCTCGGTAATTGTCAGAAAGGAGAAACCGTGACTCATGGTCATAACGTCGTGCATTGTAGTCCAACCGGTACCGCTCAAGGGTAAATTTCCAAGTCAATTATTTAAATAGGATTTTCTTCATCGATCTTTTTTTCGTTAGGCTCGTCCACAGAGGAGTTTTCAGTCACATTTGCACCAGGCAGACCCATCGCACTGGTGTCATACCCATGTGCCTCCAGATACTCCCGGAACTATGGACAGAAAATTAGGAATCGAAATTACAAACGAGTAGCACACACCTTGTGGTCCTCCTGTACCATCTCGTCGGTATCAACGGGATGAACAAAATAAAAAGTGACAATGGCGCTTAGTATCGCCATGGCTGCGTAAAGACAATTTACGATCCGAGTTCTTGTGAGTTAGGGAAGTTACCCACCGCTTCCAACCCAAAAAGGGCCGGTATTACCCCTGGCAGTATCGGCTCCACCGAAGGCTAGATTTTAACATAATAAGAAATATTGGTGGCACTCACTTCAAGCAGAATCTTACCCTCTATCATTGGCGGGAAACCTGTGATGTTAAATTAGCTCAGAAATTAAAGTGGAAATAAAGACTAAACTTACTCCATGTGCCCACGAAAGCACCGACCTTCCCGATAGCGGCGGCTACGCCATAAAACTGACCGCGAATGGCTGTTGGGCTCGATTTGCTTGCCAATAGCCCAAGACAATTGCCAGGTCCTGTCATGCTTGTTGTAAAATTTAGAATAGAAAACTTCAGGGCAATTACCAAATTCTCCGAAAGTGAGGAATATACCGTAGACGACCTGAGTCAATTAGAATAAGCTCCCAGAGGAATGCGGTACTCTTACAGCAAAAGCTGCGATGTGTTTGGTGAGACTTTTGGATAATGATCAGCACATTAACTTCGTTAGTGAGAAACCCTTACGTTGCGTATAAACCACTCATTATAAATCCAAAAAGAGCTTGGATCAGAAGGCCCAATATCTACGCAATTGTCAGCTATTGGGCTTATATTGCCCATCAAACGCACCATAGTATATCTCGGGCCCAGATAATCGACCACAAACGCCCCACCAATGGTCCCCGGCATATAGAATAAGCTAAAAGGTGACCATACCCGGTTGTCTTTTGTTCGAGACTCATATCGCAATCACATACTTTATGACGACACCCCAACCGAAAATTATGACTAGGGAGTCCGACCCACCGGTCACTCTACCTTTACTTCAGTAGATATTACACATTGATGGGGAGAGTCCTCACTGGTCAAGAATAATGGACGTATAGATCCCGAACTGAACAGAATAAGAGATGAATTGACTCGAACATTTTGCGTGACTTACCGGGTAGCTAGAACACGTGAAAAATGGGAATGAGAAATTTCCGGAAATGGGCAAGGACGGACCTTATAAAGTCATAAAGGAACCTGAAAAGAGTTTGACGATGTTCTACGCGCTCTAAAGTATGGCAGGTCTCACCAAGTAAATGAAATGGCCGCCAATCTACCGCCGTACCGACGGAGGACGAGAAGGTATGGAATCCGCATATGCTTCATTGAGTCTTTTTTGTAACGTGTTGGTTCCTCCATACTGAGACGCCAAAGGAAAACCGCCAGGGCTGGGATAACACCGAGCCCAAGGGAAAGTCGCCAGACGGCACGAAGGTGGTTCTCGCCGAAACTTCATGACATCGCACTGTCAATAATTTTTGCATGAGAGGAAAAGCAGGGCTTACATCCAGAAGAGAACCAGTGGAACAAATGCAGAAACCACGAACCCAAAATCGATCATAGCGTCTTTGGGTAGGAGACCATATTGTGAGTAGGGAAAGATATAACGGATATAATCTCTTACTAGTCGCCAAAGCAAACCAACGATGCTGGGCTCTCTTGTTTATTCCTGGCTCTTCAGTTTGCTCAGACGCTGCCACTGACCCACAGGGATATTCTGCTCCAACGCCAATACCGAGAAAGAATCTAAAATATTTCATTAGCCGAGTAGGGAGATGGGACTGTAATCTAGCTACCGCATTGCACTGAGCATGCTTAAAAGTCCACCCACACTACCATGTGCGCCGGATGAGGCAGCTGAAAGGGCTGAGAATACAACAACTATGCCCGTTGCGGTCATCTGCACACTCTTAATTGTTGTCAAAGTCGTCTAGAAATATGAACGCTAACCATGCCAAATTTTCTACCCATTTTATCTGAAAGATAACCTTTTGGAGTTCAATCAGGGAAAACATCGGAAGAGTGACAAAATTCACCAAATAACAGCATACCAAACACGGTTCCCGCAAAGGTGATACTAGTCAGTGTTCTGCCATAGTTGCGATCCGTGAGCTGTTCAGGACCATAAATTCTCTTCAGAACTTAATTTCGATCAGTCTCGTATTTTGAAAAGCAATCAATCGCCTACATACGGGTTTCAACTATCCTCTTCTCTCTTAAAATTCGGCATTTCGTAAGAAATAGAGCACGTACCAGTGCCAATTATGTTGTTTGCATATCCTGTCATGATAAATCAGGCATATAAGAAAATAATCTCGAGATGACATCAGCTCACGAACCGTCAGAGAACAGTGCCGTCCCACAGCTATAATAACATTTGGAAAACCGTTCTCTCCAGGTAAAAGCACTACTCACGCAAAGATGAGAGACACGCTCTTGATTCGGTCCTTGAAAGACATGGTCGTTTCGACTCGAAGAGTACTTCTCGAAGGAAACGAGAATGGGTTCTTATCGATAAGTCGGTTCTTATACCTGATGTATATTTAGTCGCTTCATTATACAGCTTCTCCCGAGCTTCAACACTGCTCAACAGGTTCCCCCTTTCGGACCCACAGCGTAACGCACGTTTGTCCATAAATAGCCGCAGTCGGTCTACGAATAAGTTTTAAGTTAAGTAGTCGGAAATGTGGAAGAATGTGTGACAGAAAACCTAGATACTTACATCCATTGCTTGAACGGTCGCGTGCGTAGCACAACACGACATCCGTCCCAATTATTGTCTACTTTGGTCAGTTATGGAAAGATCCAGATTTATCTGGTGCAAATGACCCTAGGGGCGTTTGTTGATCCACGTTTTTCTATTATCAGCACCGGTTCCAACCTAGATCTGTACAAGTCCAGTCCGAAGGCCGATAACAGATAGTAATCCTAGGTTTATGTGTCACTCGCGTCGGGATAGGCCTATCAGTACCCCAGCAGTACTAGGTTGGCGACACTCGGGAAACGCGCCGAGCAGTGCACTATCGCGTTGCACGTAGCGGAAAGAGGAAAGTTAGCTTGGATCTGCAAAAGGGAAATGCGCTGGCACCAAAAGAGTGCACAGCCTCTGATGGATCAAGCTATCTAATCTAATCACTGGTTCACCAAAGAGCGATAGGACTTAGTGAATCGGAATCGAAAGCTACGCCCCGGGATAGGCTAATAAATGTGAACTTCAAGTGAGAAAATTGTTTATTTTGATCTCGAGACGATTCCTTGCCACGGGTCATTCAGAATTTAACATGTCAAGGACAAGTCAAGGATTTTTTTTCTTCGTGATCGTTTGAGCGTCCCGGGATGCCCGAAAAAGGTAGGAGGAAAAAGGAATTTCTGTACCTACTCCAATACGAATTTTTCTGCCTTACGATACCGTTCGTGACTCGCGAGAAAATGATCTCGGTCCGGGAAGTCTTCTTGCTGATGCTTCCTCCGTGCTGCCTGGAGGCTAAATAGTGTGTTACAATTACGATTCCAGTCATTACGGAAATCTCCAATAACTGGCTGACGCGTTCCTCAGCACATGGTTGCTTCTCACCCTGTCGTTTCCCAACAATTGGGCCAGTGAAATGCCGGAAACTCTCTTTGAACCAGCTTCAAGGGGTTTGTCCACCGACGTGAGTCAAGACCCATTATCAGCGCTACTGGGGGCTTTCTTCGGGGTTTCTCAACCAGGTCGCTGGTCAAGCTTGGCATTATCGATCCTGCAGTGCTTTTTTTTCTGGGATCTTATTCGAGTTCTCGACTTGGAAAACATCGAAAAGTCGATTATTTTTAGGCCGCACGTGCCGTGCCGTTTTTGTGCTGTCGAAAATCGTCTCTGACGTTGAACAGGCGAGGTGACAGTATTCATCATTCGAAGCTGAAAATCGCAACATTTTCGATGTCTGTATTATGTCGTGGCCGTATCAAATACACGCAATTCAGAAACTTCCCTTTTTGATTCAGCGCTAATTTTCGAGTGCTTCAATTGCATTCTGAATGACGGACTTGCATACTCGTTTTTTAATATCCGGGATGATAGAAAAGACCTGAAAGAGGAATTTAATATGTGTGGGTCGACGAGTAACGTGAATTCTTTCTCACATATCGACCCAAAATACATATTCCATGACAAACGGGTTCCTATGGCCTACATTTAGCAAATATTCCTGGTCGGAATGTGACGGTGTCTCGGAAAAGGAGAAAGGCGAGATTTATACAGACTATAATAAGGCGTTTTCTCATCTAGATTTACGAAAGCTAGATCTCTAACCTACCCAAACAGAGGCCATATACATGGTGAAAACCTTATTATTCCGTTGATCGAACCGACTCAAGCTTGCTGAACCTTATAAATACGGCAATGCCCCCCAAACCCGTCAAGTCGGCGAGCCAGTCTGCTAAAATTGGGATGACACCGAGTCACTGTAATCATATACTTAGTCGACTATGGAATTCTCTGAATCCCACAGTCCAAACCGACGAAGTATGGGCGCTTTTTTATGTAGTTGTGGGTGGGCTCAAGGCATTGTAAAATTGTGATCACAGTGCAACTTTAGACACCACACATTGTATACACGGTTTGTTGATTATCTGATCTCCAATGCTGTTTATAGAATACTTTCAAGCTCGATAGAACATTGATATTATCGATGTGAACTATGATGACTGATGCGCCTCGTTCCTTACCCCATTTTATTTCCTTCCATCCCTAAAAGATATTTGGGGAAAGTTATTTTTGATGCGTCACTACATACCCATCAGATGCGCCAATGAAATTGCACCAGGCCGTCGACCCCCTTGGACGTATAAATAAAACCTTATCTCGTGCTTCAAGTCGATACCGGGCAGGTATTCCATTTTACCACCACTGGCACGAACCACACCCCTTTTCCTCAGTACTTAAATAGTACTTGCATTTCTCTAGCCAATTGCAGCTAGGCGCATACCGACTGAGCTGCCTATCAAGTAACGAGCATTCCATTGCCCACCTTGTACATTTCGTTAACCGGAGGCTCGGGCTTCGGGCTAATGAGCAATCGCATGTGGTCATGCGAATCGCCTCCAGGTTCCAATCGGATAGAAGCACGACCGATGGACGAAGAACCTGGGTTTTTCTCAAGCGGTTTGGTCTAGTAGAGGCGCTCTTCTTCCCGGGCCGTCAGCCAGAACTGTCAAGGTACTCAAAAATTGACCAGTCACGTAGAGTTTGTGATCATGTACAGGCGAAATTAAAGTGCTGTCTGCGCTGTGGGTTCGTTAATTTAATTCCGCGACATATGGGCTTCGAATGGTGTGCATCTGTGTGACGATGTTGAGAATTCCGAGTCCTCGTTGCAGGCGCCAATCAACCGCCGCAGGCAGCTTCTAGAATGTATTACGGTACGGTACTGTCACTTGGCGCAAGCAGACCGTTCTTGCGACTCTCTCGCGATCGACTCTCATTCGCGGACGGTACTGAATTTGTGTGTGGGATGCGTGGCTGTCGCGCCCACCGTCCTAGCTGTAGTTACATGTGTCAAGGTCGAATAAAATTTAAGCCGCTGGAAGCTTTAGTGAATCAATGGTTGATTTTTGGTGAGAGAAAGCACTATGGGCCGACCTGCCGAGAGGTTATAACGGAACAAAAGACAGTCACAGACGAACTTTAATTGTGGGATTGGAACTGCTTTGGGATCTGACAGAACGGTACCATCAAACCAGATCAAACCATGTCCGGGGCTCATTGGGTCTATTTTTAGATTTATAGTTTACAGATGGGTATTCGACTTACACGTTGAGCTCATTCAGATCATGAGACGCTTTGAGGCGGTGGAATGAGGTAGATATTTATCCGCATCATACCTCCGAGCACAGGCTCGCCTTACGGAAAGGAAGGACTTAGGACATAAAGCAAGGGCATGCCGAACGCAGGGTTTCGAATTTCGGACGGCACATCGTGCCAAGGGCACGTCATTTACAGAGGACGCGGATTGCGTGGATTTGTGATCACCCCGTGTAAAGATAGCAGCAAGTCAACTGATGCGTCTGATGTATGATGAGAATCCGGCGAGGGAGAGAGCTATGGGAGCCAGGTACGCTAACTCCCTCTGCACATTCCCATTGCGTATGTACCCAGGGAATTATGCATGCCGATGACATCTCCGTGGCACGAGCGATGGAGCGATTGGAAGGAAAAGTTCAATCACGGTCACCCTTGCTGTGCACTTTGACGGGTTCTTATTTTGACGTGAAGGTCCTGCGCCCGTTTTCCCTCTGTCAGTGCAGTGGGACGGTCAGGTCCAAGCTGCTCGAATTCGAGTTGTCAAAGTCTGCTGGACTCCTTACTTCTGAATCACAAAGGCAGCTTTCTCACCTAAATCACAGAGCATGTTGGCCTCGCTTCTTTGTTGAACCATTAGGAAAGGCACCGATTTCCGATACGAATCGACAGGCGTAGTGTGTGGTTCGGCCTGGTCTGGTGCATCTGGCATAGTAGGAACACAAAGAGAGAACAAAGCACCGATAATTAACTGACCTTCTTCGACCGTCGAAAAGCCCTACGAAGGTCTCGTTGGTTGGTCTAGACGCACGCAGATCCTTCCAAGCTCAAAGCTAATTCGAAAGCACGTAAAAGCGCGCTTCAGCGTTAGAATCCCTTGATATGCAGACAGGAAGGAAAGTAAAGGTAAAAAAAAAATCAGTACGTTTGGATAGGCGATTTAGAAGCGGCGGTGGCGGACAGACAGACAGACGGCAGCTCGCTTGAAAGGAGAGGGACCATGCGGTGCAGAGAAGGTGGTAGACACTTCCGGAGGCTCTGCGCGTCATCCATTCTGCAGCACTAATACCACCCTAACACAGGTCCAAGTTGACGGTTAACTTGCAAATGAACTCGAGCTTACCTTCGACTGAAATGAAAGTTGAGAAAGAAGTGCTTAATCCAGGAAGCACTGCAGTTGTACTGTAGTCTGCGAAGGTCGCACTGTCGTATGGATATGGATGAACGGTGTAAATAACGCGAACTCATGACCCACACATACCAGATCAATACGCACACGCGATCGGGTCAAATACCAGTTCGGCGGATCAAACGTGCATTTGATCAATCAGCTTCGATCAATAGAGGTAACGACATCGATCAGAGGGGAAGACGACATGGGGAAATCCCTGCATTGCTGCATGGTCGCGGCTTGTCTGAACCGCTAGACGAGCGGACGAGCGAGAACAGGTGGGGGCGGGTTCGTTGGTCAGTGGAAGAATGGTTTTGGAGAGAGTTGACGTGTTGGTGTTTACTACTACTTACATAGTCGTCACGGATTTGGAATTTGGATGAGTAAGAAGGTATGCATTGCACACCTATCCTACGTACACAGTCCAATACGTGTTAACCTACCATAAAACAAGGACTGAAAAAGAGAGGGGCGTAAGAAGAGCCTTTCCTACATAAAAGAGTGGTGTAGGTAACGAGGCGGAGGGGAGAGAAGGGTCCTTTAGTAATAGCGACTACAAATACATTGACAAGAAGTCCAAGTGCGAGATGAGGATTAATAATTAAGGGGGGGAGTGGGAGTTGGAGGTCGGAGGAGGTCGGAGGCGGATGGTGCGGTCAAAGAAGCAAGGAAGAGATGGAGGTGGAGTGATGAGGGATAAGAGTGGAAGCTTGAAGACGTACAAAACGTTAACTTTAATATTTTAAGTATACATAGACGAGACGAGACGAGCGAGCCAGAAGCAGATCAACTGAATCTTCATAGATATTAATTATGAAAGCGCTGGGCTGGGATCAGATGAGGAAGCAGGCAGGTCGGAGCGGACGGTGGCGGGGAGAGAAGAGGCGTGACGGTGGTTATGGAATGTGTGGATGGAAGAACGGTCAACGTAGCCGACGTCGGGTAGTGTGTTGCGGATGCGGATGCCAAGCACACCCCTAGCGAGCGACATGAGGGCATCGGCACGGCGCACGGTGCACGGTGCACGTTCTGACGAGGACGAGGGGCCGTCGTTGTGTGTCGAAATAGATAGATAAATGATAGGTATAAAAGAATAAGAGGGACGAAAAAAGTGTTCCTATACGAGTTATCAGAGCTTTTGTGGGTTGATTAAACGACTGGAAGGCAGCGACTTGATTACTGGGTACGGAAGGGACGATAGGGGTAGAGGTAAGTAAGTAAGCGGATTGACGACAAAAAAAGAATATACAGCATAATTTTATTTTTATATGGCGACAGAGGAGCAAGGGCACCAGCAGCGAGGACGAAGAAAGAAGCAAGAGACGAGAGAATTAAAATGGATGATTGAACATTTCGACGGGCTTTGATGGAGAGGAGTCCAGACAACAACAACGCATCAGCCTAAACCGCATCTAGCAAGGCAAGCAACCTCTAAGCAGCAGGCGACGGGGTATGCGACACCGACCCCGACTCCTGCTTCACAGACGCCGGACCCGTATTCGAGCGGGAGATCGTCGAGGGTGGCGACGACGGCGCGTGATGCGAGTCCGCGGCGTTGTTGTTGTTCGAGGTAAGCGGCTCGTCAAACGGACGGCCCCCCCGCGGAGACGCGTGCGCGTGGGTGGTGGCTTGCAGCCGCGGGCTTTCCAAGGTCGGCCTCCGATGGGTGAGGAGAGGCGTGCCGGTCGCCGAGTTGGAGGTGCTGTGCGGGTTGCTGTGGTCGCTGCCGCTGCCACTAGCACCACCACCACCACCACCGCTGGTGGTGGTGCCCCCAGGGCCGGTGATGGTGTGCGAGTTGCTCCCGCCATTGCTGGCACTGCTGTGTCCGCTGCTGCTGACGTTCCCGTTGCTGCTGCTGGTGCTGCTGTTATTCCCGTGCCACGTCTGCAGCCCAGGGAGGGTGGTGCTGGGGTGGTAGTCCGCGGTGTTGACGGGGGTGATGGCTTGGTGGTGATACTGGTGGTACGGCGCGCCGCTGGAGATGGGGGGCAGCTGGTTGGACGAGGACGAGCCTGGGGGCGTGCGGCCGCGCAGGTTCTGCCCGGAGAGGGGTCCGCGTTTGTGGGGGAATTGATCCGGGCGGGGACGCGAGTGGGTCCGTTCGAAGAGACCGCATTTGTTGCAGAGCTGTTGGGTTTTACGTCATGAGGATGGGTAATGAAAAGGAAGAGGTGGAAGAACGTACCACTTTGCCTGGGCTGAGGTTGGACCTGCGCCAGGTGGACGTGTCGGTGGTGCAGCAGTTGAAGCACCTCCTGCGGATCCCGTCGGTGAGCTTGGTGGCGGCGTCGTCGGTGTGGACGATAGTCACGGGTGGCTGGCCCGGGATTGGGTACTGGCGGCTATAGTCGTGCATGTTCTGTTGTGGGTGCGACATGGGAGCGACTGCGAAATGAGCTGGAAGGGGATAGGGCTGGCGGGTGTCGGGGTGCTGGTGCTGGTCGTACCTTGGCTGCGGGTCAAAAGGAGGATGGGAAGCGTAGATATACTGTCCATGGTTTATAGGCTCGCGGGGCGAAGGGTAGTGATGTCTTGCTGATTGGATCACAGGCGGATCGTGTTGGGAGTATGTCGAATACATGGCAGCTGGCTGCATTGAATGTTGAGGAGGTGATCGACGTATGTGGGGCGTCGAGTTTGATGAGCGGTCGACCGAAACGACTGATGGGGAGGGCGAGTGGGAATTGCTGGACATGGTCGTGATGGGTGGCGGGGGGGACGGGGGGCGGTGGGAGTGCGAGCTGGTGTCAAAGTGGTGCCGGCGTCTGTCGTAGGTGTCGTTAAAAAGAGGAGTATCGAGACAGAAAGCGAGAGGGACGAACGGAGAAGACGACATCTGAAGTTGGTCGACACGTAGGGGCATGGAAGACGGCTGATCTTGGGACGGCTGATTGACAAGTGAAGTGTCGTTTTCGTGTCGCTTCTTATCACTGCTGGGGCTTGATGCCAACTATATGGTCAAAACCCATCAGGAGTGGCCCGCGAAAAAAAAAAGAAAAAAGGCGCAAAAAAAAACATACGGAGCGAAGGGCTGGGTCAATGACGGCGTCAGACTGATCTTTTTTGTCGCGTGGCTGATGATCCTCCTTGGAGGACTTTGTTGAATCGCTGCAGATGATGATGATGGGGTATCAGAAAGGCTGTAGTATTTAAGGGCAATGCAACTCACCCAAACATGGGCATCCTGCTGGATCACTGATGGCTGTATCAATTCAACCCAGCGCTCAGCCCAAATCGAACCGTGCTGAACCCCCTCCCATCAAAATTTTTTCAACCCCCGACTCATTCCGGTCACACGCCGCTCAGCGGCTCACCCGCATTCAGTCGCCGAAATCTCCTGTCCATCTCCGCCCTCCTCTGGCTCGCACCTCGGATCACACGGCCCATCTGTCCCTCTGACCAACAAGTACGATTTGTTCTTATCCTACCCGCAGCAATGGACTCGAGTTCCTGACTCCAGCGTGGTGTCTCCTGCTATTGTGCGCTACTTCCGTCTCAGAGACACCTCTTTGGACCGATTACAGCCGCATCGGGATCGGTCAACCACCTTATCATATCGACCCTGCACACCATCAATTTCCCCTCGCCATCTCAGATCCCTTCAATTATGGATCAATCGTTCGATGATGCCTTTGCTGATCCTAACAAATAATAAAAACGGATTCAATCCCAAGCCCAGTCCTCTTCGCGAAGGGCTCGTCTTTTTTAATAGCCCACACCGCAAAACTCGACATCGCCCAGTGCTGGGCTTCTATCATCACATCAACATCCATTCCAAGTGTCAATTACAACCCGGCGCCAGCTCTTTTCTGTCCTTGTGCCAAATTTATACCTATCGGCTGTTTCCTTTTATTCTTTTTTTCTCGTCCTCTAGAATTACTCCCAATAAATTCCTGCGTCTGACAAATACGCCGTTCGGTACTGCAGAATCCAGATGCACGCTTCCTGACCGACCCGATAGACCCTCATCTCGGTCTGGATCCACTTTTATCCACCTCATCTCAGGCCCCTTCATTAAACGCGTACTAGTTGTTCACGACTGTGCGATCCGTGCTGAAAACGCGCTCGCTTCTTTTACCATCTGACCTTCCTGCTTACTCCCTCCGAGCGATATACTGCACCGTCTACATTCGCCGCTTCCGAAATAATAAAAATCCCCACCGCGAAATGGATTCCCCCCATCACACGCACTGCAGCTCTGCTCTTCCTTCCTAAAAATACACCCCATCACCGTACGTACGGGGAAAATATATATATCCACGCCGGAAAACGCCACAGGTATCTGCACATCCGAATTATTCGAGTCACCGTCCAAAATCAAAAATTCTAGTCACGGATTGGAGCTTTGAATTAACTCCTTGCCAATAAACCACTATCAGTCCTCTCTTTAAGAAACTTCGTATCCACTACAGTATGAGCGTGAGACTGGGGCTCTACTCTAGCCTAGGCTCGTGGGTGCTTCGGGGTTTCAGCACTATCGCTGTTTATGCGAACCGGTGCATTGCAGTTAACGATAGAGCACATGGCCGGGTTCCTTCTCCTTCCTTCTCATCCCCCCCCCCCACACAGCTTGTTTCTGTCTCTGCCTCTCAGCCTCAGCGTCCCCGCGCCGTGCTTCCGACGCTTTTCTTTACTGCAGGCGTTAATGTTCACGCGAGAAGTCCCTCGGGGAAGTCGAAGGTCATTCATTATCCTTATCCTCATCCTTCATTCGCCAGCCAAGCAAGCGTCCAGAACCCTTCATTAGATTAGCTAGCTGGCTGGACTGGACTGGAAACGAATTCTTTCTTTGGGCGAGAAGCGTGCCATCACCCTGGGTCGACCGCACCGGGTTAACAACTTCGATTTCTACCCTCCATAATACTCCCAGAAGGGAATGCCCAAAATGCGATGACGAAGGTGAACGCCTCTTCTTCTCTCGGGACTTCTTGCTCGTGTGCGTGCCCCATCAGCTGGATCATCAGCTTGGGCTGATCCAGGTGGGCCAGTGGGCTTCGAGAAGCCGCTTATTTCGCTAAATGAACCTCCGCCACCACCGTATATCCTGTACCAGCTCGTCGTCACTTTTGCACTACTGTAATACCGGCAGATCCTGGCGTTATTTTTACATTTCGCGGCGGCGTCGATTCTCCACAAAGACGTGTTATAATATTAATATAAACCAAGCTCGACTCCTTCTCTTTATTGCCTTCTTCTCCTTCTCCTTTCCGTTTCCGTTTCGTGCACCACGGCTTTCGACTGGAGGATTCTACCCGACTGGGCGCTGGCGCTGTTTCTGTTCTCACCAAGCTCCGCTACCATGCAGAAATAAATAAAAATCTCCCTTTAGCTCGGTCCATCTCCCCCGGACTCGGCGCGTTATTGATTATTGATTATTGTGGCTCTCCGAAATTTCGGTGATGTTTTGTTTATTTTTCGAACGCTAGATCACTCTATCAATTACGACATGTACGTATTCATATTTTCGTCCACAATAAAAATTCTCCAAACGGGTTCGCCCACCGATACACACAAATGGGATCCTTGTTACTAACCGACTGGGCTCTCCTCCCCAATTTGGTTCCGGGAAACACAAAAGCGGTGAATGCGGTGCGTGCCAACTGTTCGAATGTTCGAATGCAAGAGGCGCCATCGGGGATGATATCAATCATCGCTCCAGACTAAGGCACGAACTGATCACATATACAGCCATTTTGACCATCAACGAGCACCCCAGATCATCCTACGCATTGTACAAATACCTCCATCAGGACACGCAAACCAAACTATCACATCCCCCCAGGCGGACTGTCGAAATTTACGTCGGAGCTAAATTTGCAATCAGGTCGGTGGGTATTGTGATTTGTATTGCTGCGGTCTTTTGGTTTTGGCGTGTGTCAAGTGGTTCCTACACCTGTTGAACAGGACAGAAAATACGAGTAAGTGACGATGTCGCGGGCAGGGCTATACTCACTGAATTTTGGGGGACAGGCATCGGGTATGACAGGCGCGTCAAACGTCGGACTCTCATCACTGATTGAACTCAGCTACGAGCGCGTACTTTCCGTCAGCACCATACAGCGCGGGCCGGGACAATTATTGCTGGCGAGGTGCAAAGACATTTTGGTGCTCAGCTGGAATCAATAAGTAGACCAAAATTGTTGGGCCTAGTGTTTACGCTGACGATCTACAATCTATCAGTAACTGGGGATACAAACTGAATGACTTTTCTGCCTGATCGGTGTGATTTCTTCGACTTGATTAAATATTCCTGAAACTCTGAACTCGTCGCTGGCATGCAGTCGCGAGAGGTCTTCTCCCGAGATCAAACATTTGTTTACACCGCAGTTCCATGAAGATGAATTTTGGAGTCGTCCCCACGGATTGCAAGAGGCAATTATAGTCGCTTGTTTCATCTGTTCGTATTGGTACGTTACTGTTAACCTTGAGATGCAGCAAGATCTCGTTGTAATTGTATTCCAGGCTCCTGGCTCATATCCGCTCCTTTGGCGTGTTGTTGACATGTAATTCCGAATTTCCAGTTATCTCCTTGCGCCTCGTGGATAAACTCTAACGCGCGCGCCAATCTATTTTTTAAATTTCATTTTCCATGGAGTCTACAACCAGTTCGCTTGGGGACAGAAATTACTCCCTGCCGTCTAAATCCTCAGAACCCGGTCGCGAGTAATAATCTCTTCGCGTACGTGTAAAGTTTAGTAAAGCGATCACGGTGGCAACGCACGCGTCATTGTCCTTTATGGCATTATTACGCCGTTCCCGAGCCATGAAGTCGGTTTATTTGTGCGTGCAACCCATGGCAGGCGGTGTGGGTACTCTTCTGTTCAAAACTAGAATACTTGAAAGCTCCAGATAATCTCGAGGAATGTCATTTTCCGAGCCCTACGGGGTTCTGTTGCCTTCTATACTATTTCAAGGCAGTGTTCGACACCGGAAGACTATCGATGGATCAGGGTTCAATCTTAAAATGGGTTGTGGTCTACACGATGCCTCCGCCAATCATAAATTTACTTTGGCGAATATATGTAAGGCTGCTGTAACTTCAAGAAAGAAGATGGCTATGTTAGCCATGTAATAGTTTACGAGCAGCAACTTATGGCCGTGGAATTTTAATTTTGCGAGCTGGGAAACGTTGGATAAGTCGACTGGAATTCTTTCCACTCCCGGCGCATCAGAAAGTTCGTATTGACGGTTGCCAGCACTAAAATTTTATTCCGAATGCCCTCACAAACCCGCTGTCCAGTTCGTCCTGGCCTACCCACCTGTATCCCCACCTCCAGCGACGCGAGTGTTAAGCCCGCGGATGATAGCGGCATTGCAGCATGCGCTGCTTGCTGTGAGAGCCTAGGCCACACCGTAGAAGGTCGTGCCTCAATGCAGACTTTCAAATTTCATTTCGCGGGCTTTCTCTATGGCGCGTGGAATTGAGGTCCTTCAGCTCAGGCCCTGCTGCCGTTCACGGGAAATGTGCTGTCACGAATCACATGGAGGAGCGCCTTCTGGGAGACGTGCAGTATTAAGGTTCGACACCAGTGAGTCGATGTGCCTCAATAATTCTCACTGCACTAATGCCGATGCCAAGAACGGGGAGGCGGACTCCTTGGGCTTGTCTGGATCGTCTTTCATTACTACAAGCGAAAATCACACAAGAGTCACCCCATTGCTCACTACCTGCGGTGTATTCTACCTTTTCGTCACTTCTCGCACTTGAGCTTTCCAGCTACATAGACTCGTTCTTCTCGAGTGAGTCTATACCTTTTCCTTTAATTCCAACACACTCAAATTAAAGTTTTCAACGTCCACGCAAGCTGCTTGTTTTTAAATACGAATATCATACTTTGGCCTCCAATCTCAACGCCGGCCATACCTTACTTTCCCGTTGCCACAACGTGGAGAATTCTTCTTCCGCGCTACCATTACTCTCTCGTTTCTGCCATAGGAAGGCTTTCTAACGCAGCTAGAGATTACAATCAAAATTTCGGAATGACGTCTAGCAGCCTACAATGAACGCAGCTTCCACTCAATTTCCAGGATTTGACATTTTAACCAAACTCTCGAACTCTCTCCTTTGCCAACGAACCTCCCAACGAATATATGCAGGTTTCCATTAACAAGCTTGTCACGGTCGACCTTTCAAAATCCAACCCCCTTTTTCTTTTGTGAAGGCCATGGGAAATGTTCTTGAAGCTCGAAATTCAAATCGGATATCCTGTCCTTGTCTTCACCCCTACACCCAGTCTCAGCCGACGTTGGGGAAACACCCCGCCCTACGACCTCTTCCAATGACATGTATTGCAACTCAACCATCGCTTCCTAGTCGCGGAAAAGCAGAATAAATTTAATGGACGTTGTTTAAACCTTCATAGCGACTTGCTTGGACGACCTAATTCATTCTCCAGTGCGCGTATTCCATTTCCACTCCGAGTCAGGATCTTGTCCCTTTCAAACGAAAACGAGTTGTAGGACCTATTCACGATTCTGGAGTTATTTTTACTCTTCCATGCATTTCAAATTGATAAATGATGAGATTGGATCTACGGTTTGATGTCAAGGACAATTGAGCAATCACTTTGTGGCGAAGGAACGTTGTTGGGATTTGGCCGGCACGAATCCACGGCACCGAACCGCCGGCTAAAATGATCGACCCACCGAGTCATCCACGCCGATTTCCGTCGACACTTTCATCATCTTCACGGCCACCCTTCTGCCCGTTTCGGCGTTCTATCATGCAGTATCGCCCAGCTTGGAAGCAGCACTCATCTCTCCCATCGGATCGTATCAAACAACCACCAAACAATGTCGCCAAAAGCAAGGGAAAGGGCAAGCTACAGCCTCCTCCCGAACCACCAAAGAGCAAAGATGTACGCAGACTAGAGAAGCTACTAGGCGGTGTTCAGATTGCTACGGGTCAAGAAAGAGATCCAAATGGCGGTTGCTTTTGCCTAGGTTCGTTTTGCGCATACCCACAACATCGGCTGATTGAAAATACATCTATCAACCTACGATTTTCAGCTAGGACACACGAGCTATCGTCTTACATGCCGATCTGCCACTCTTGCGGTCTAATACTATGTTCCGTTAATCTTCCCCAGTATTGTTGCCCGTTTTGCGACAAGATCCTCATGACGGGAACTGGTTCGCGAATCTCTTATCAGTCAACTGGAAACGCAGCTCGCTTCGACTATCATTAAGGAACAAGAAGCGAAAGAGAAAGCTATCCAAGATTCCCAAAAGGCAGCTGGTGCCTTTCCGACTTTGTCCAGTTCTGCATTATCGTTATCATCGCCATCACCGGTGCCCGCTGCTTCTGTACCTCCGCCTTCCAAGCAGACCCATACAGTTCTGTCATTGACCTCTAACAAACGCGTGGTCGTTTCATCCTATACAAGCACACCAGTCCAGTCTCGACCTGCGTCCAGGAACGAAGATGTCGAAGAAGAACCCATCCGCGTTCCACGACCGCCCCCAGAACCCACGCATGCCGATAGGACGCCTCAGCCTAGCCGTCCTTGGGAGAACTTGATCCACGGAGCGGTGACGTATAAACCGCGATTGCGAGTTGACGATGATACCACCCCGAAAGGCCCATCTCGGCGAAGACGGGCGAATAAAGGAAAGGAGAAAGAGACCTCTTCGGGGCAGAACGTCTGAATGTGTTTCATACCCACCATACCAGTGTAATTTCTCAGAATATCATGCCTTTCCTTATGCTTTCATCCTTCTTTTGATCGATTTAACTACACTACGATTCTCCCGTGGAAACCTCTTCAAGCCATACCTGGGCGTTCTCCAGTTCCGACCAGAAAATCATGATGATCTGATCAGGGTATAATTAAAATACACTGGAAAATGGACTTCTTTGACCTCAACCTTCTTCGCGAAACACCATTCAGGCCGTCAAGCTATTCATGCTTGTACTTCATGAAACCCGGGAATACAGCTATTTTCTTGGCAGTAAACACCGATAAAGGGTACAACAAAAATAACATAGAGAAAAGATTAAATTACTCCTTTACCCGTGTAATTCTGCAATAAGATCCGCCAGGCCATCCAATGCGGTCTCACTCGCTACTTGTCTTTGAGTACCGTCCATCACCGTTTCAACTCGTTGTAGCTCAGCAACGAGGTGAAGAGGCGGGGTCATTGGGGAAAGTTGGTCGTTGAACACGACGTCGGGGATATCAGGTGTAGCTGGGGACATTACATCTGATCCGGTCCAAGGTTCTATTGGAAGAGACGTTACGGAACGCGGACTTGCCGGTTGACTGTTCAGATCACTGGAAGATCCAGGCGAGGATGGCGTCGGCGAAGTAGACTGAACCGACATATGGCTAATTGGCAATAACGGTGTAGCCAGCTCCATTGACTCCTCACCATCGCTGGATTCCAGCAAGTTCGGGCCATGTATCGTCTAACAAGGGAGAAAGGGATGGGAAGTAATCTAAATTGGCGGATGAGTAACATACCTCGTCCTGGTCAGCGTTGCCAGCTCCTTTTAGGCGTGCTATTTCTTCGAGAAGCTCGGTTTCACGAGCCGCAGCGCTCGCACGCGTTGCCTCGAGTTCTCCGCGAAGGACATGCTCCGATTGCCTTAGTCTAAGACAAGGAACCAGTTCAATGCGATGATCTTTGATCGTTTCAGGTGAAGATAACCTACTGATTACACTCGTTCTCCAGAGAAAGCACCAGACTTCCAACGCCGGTAGTCTGATCGTTGTCGATAAATCAGATACTGCGCTGAAAAACCTAAACAGGAACTTACTTGTATAGGGACCGTCCTTGATACTTTTTGACAAAGTAAAATCCTTTCTTCTCTGAAAGCGTTAATCTTATCTCCCAAGCCTCGTATCTGCCGATTCGAGGTCGGTAATGATCTGATGATTATCACCAAAAGATTCTGTGAACGATAAGATTATGATACTCAATGAGAGTAAGCCAGACCTCACCACGGTCGTTTGTCCGACGAGATACATCGTCGCGCTCAATAGGTTGCGATGGTGCCCGGTTCTTCCATAGCGGCTGTGTCTATTCCTTGTTCTGATCCATTTCTACGACCACCTGGTGATGATCCAGCATTGGGTGTTATATCTGATGAATTTGATATCGAGGCGGCTCGAGCATCCTCAAGCTACATAAAATTTGATTTAATCACCCTATATCAGCGACGTAGAAAGAAACATACCCTTTTGAACAACGACTTGATCTCAACCTCCAAAACTTCTGTTTCGAGCGAGCGTAAGATCAAGGATAGATATGACTTGGTCGCTGTTCATCGGTTCATCTCTGACGTTGGTCAGTTCGCTTTCCAACTCTAAGGGAACACCGGCATGGTCTGCATGAGCGGCACACAATTCTAGTTCCGCTTCGCGCCGTGAAAGCTTCGCCTCGATAGCGAGCACACGCGCCTCGGCAAAAGCAAGACTCTGGGTATGAGATTTTCTCTCTTTGTCTCTTTCTCGCCGCAGGCCATCGATGATAGAAGCGGCATACAGCAGCAACTCATCGTCGTCCAGACGTTCTGTTCTGTTTAAAGGGTTTCTCTAGGAAAGGATCTGGCGGTGTAAATGTCTGAATAACATTTTCACAACGTCAAAGCGAATCTGACGAACCTGTATGACTTGAGATATTGAATGTGACTACGGGGCCAATTTCGGTATTCGTTAAACGATTCGACTAAAATGCGGGGTAATTTAAATGGTTACATGGTAGTTAAACACTCGAAGTACGTCCATAACTCACCCACCTTTCTCAACTAGCTCATGAACGGCATCTCGCATATCGTCTCGTTCCCGCTCCGCCGACTTGACTACGTCAGCGTAGAGGCGCAATTGGTCACTAAGTCGCTCCATTTTATGCGACATAGGCCGCGATTTCTTGGACGTGACTATTCTGAACAGCGTCCAATGTGTCTAAGGAGGTCACCAGGCGAGACTGCAGCACTGAAATTCTGGCAGTATACGCCGAAAGACGACCCTCGAGTAAGCTGATCTAAAGGTTGAATTGGGTTAAACGATATAAAAAAATTGATTTCCATGTTTAAATTCACCAACCTCTTCGTCCTTCTTTCCCAATAATTCCTCAAGATCGATTTTGTGTGTCATTCTACCGTTCAAAAAAAGGCCTGCCTAGGTTCGCGGTCGGGATTTTCAAGATAAAGCCAGGTTTTAAACAAGTACTGTAGACATGAGAAGTGTTATCAACGGGATAATGCTAGGATTACACCTGGAATGGGTTGAAATTAACGTTCATCGTCGACAATGCCTGGAGCCTGGATGTCTGACCATGGTTCAACAGTTTCGCTAGGGTTAGGGCAAGCAATATCTGGCACGTGGGACAACTGGCCGACGGTCCGGGGTAACCTCGTGATACTCTACAAACAAACAGCATCAAAGTGATGGCGCTGACCGACGATCGACTCACCCAAACAAGGTTCACCTCACCTGGCACCAACAACGGCCAGTCGAGTGTCTTATCATCTTAAATTCCAGCAAGCTCCTAAGGACCCTAAGTTTAGTGCGGAACCTAAATTCGAAACCTTTATTCTCTATTACTCTCATATTTCACGGTGCGTTTCAACCTCAGGCAGAGCTGGAACTTTAACCTCGCTTTTCGTTAATTCAGTCTTCCGTCATATCGCCAAGGGTCCAGGAATTCAGCTATTATACCTCTCGGCTACGAAGAACAGATTGCCACCAGGAACTTCGCCGCTTGAGCGTGCCAAGGCTAGTTATCCTAACGGCGTTCTGAAGCTTACCCAAGTAGGAATGAAATGACTGTATAAGATCCAGACCTTCCTCTATATTCTAGCAGGGAAGTTTGGCGGAATTTCGAACGTGCTAGCTTACGAAGGAGCATTCGAATCATCTCAAGGCTTTCTCGGACCGCATCCTATCAATATGCACCTGCTTGAGGGACCGAAATATCCTCTATCGTCTGCAACTGGATCCGTTGTTTTCTCTTCGATTTCGAATGTCGACACCGCCTGGGGGACATGAATGGGGAGAACGGACAGCTGACTTTGCTCTCCGTGACTAATTCACAATTTCACATATGAAGAACGAAGGGCCTTTTCTATATCGCTCGAGGTGGTCGACGGATCATATGCGGTAGGTCCTTGCCATCGATTATACTCAACCAGATCAGGCTCGGTGATAATCGATCTTTCAGGCCGCCAATCTACGCTTAAATGCCTGTTATCCCACTTTCTTGTGGCCTGGAGTAACATGCGCTGTGTGTCGTCACTTTGATTCCGTTCACGATGTCAAGGCTTGGCCGTGCCTCACGACCTGCAGGCGTTTTTTTTCCTGACTGCCCGGTGCATAGTCTAAAGTGGCGCGTTAGTTACATTTACTCCGGCCATAAACTCCGAATGGCAATCTGAAAAGGATGGGCTAATAAGGCAGTCAAGACTGGCTCTCCCTCAGTGACGTTCGTCGGATGTTATGGCCCAATTAACCGCTGATTCAGACAGACGAGGTTGATGTATATGATCCGTTCCCTGCAGGCGGGGCAATCGATCCGAGTCCAGCGTAGCTTCTGAAATGGAGCTGCATGAGCCGCACATCGCTTTCAACTGCGTTAGAAGCAGAATACTTCCGAACACAACCGTACGATACACTGGCGTAGCCTAATGCGCACTACATCTCGGGAACCGTTCTATAACGCTTTCCGATCTTCATACACTGTGATTTCGTCGGTGCTAACGTCAAAGCGGGGTATCAGAAGTCTGGGTTTGCATCGAGTTTTTTTCGTAGGTTTCGACGAACTCTGGATCGGATTTGGGTTGTTCCTGGGTTTTTGACGTCTGGTCCATCTGGCACTGGGCTATTGTCCTTTTTCTGGTCTAAATGGCTCTAGACGTCTTTGGACTGACGACCACATGTCGGGAGGAGTACTTTCTTTTTTAGCCTCTAGTTTTCTGGCCAGTTAACGATAGGGCTTGAAGGAAGGTTCCCCGAAACGAACTGAGATCTGTTTACAACCGATATCGAACATGCCCAACTGGTGTGGACGTGGTCTGAGAAATGACTGTCCTGCCCTTGAGCCAATCGCAAGGGCATCGTGATGGGCTGTGACGACTTCTGGGGCGTTGACTTTCAATCCACGAATACTGACTGCGTATTTGTCCAAATCCGTAAACCTGAGCGCCCGTAATTTCACAAACCCTAAATGTGTGGACATAAGACTCTTAATCTCGCCCTCAACTTCTCCGTGTGTCGGATGTGAAAACCATTGGTCTTCCAAGGGTTTGTTTTTTGTTCGGGTGTTTCCACCTAACCTGTGTCGTCCAGTACCGGGAACTCGCTCTGCCTTGTGTGCTTCTCCAAACTCGTTTACCGCACATGCCCTCGTTTTCCAAGTGGTCGACATCAGAAACGTGGAATGTGGGCTTAGATCCGGTTGGGTATTCTATTGCGGGCAGGCATCGAGATCACCGATATTTGCTTCGATGGCGAGGTCATCCCCTCTCTCCAAAAATAATGCTGGGGGCTGGTTCTTATCTGCCTATCGAAAGTTGGCAGACTAGACCAGCTGTCTCGTCACATTCATGTGCAGCACAGCTCCTGTGATCGATAAGCTTACGACCTACAGATCTGTTTTTCCGTCACCGATGCAACAAACTTGTTCTCCTTGGATATCTCAGTCAAAAGCCTCAGTCTAATACGACCCTCTGCTTGTTAACGCGACACTGCTAAATTCTTGGACCAGTTATTATAATTCAAATTGAATTTTCTTTGAGTCTGGGCCTTCCGTAAATCCACAGGGCAACATTCCGATATCAGCGGCTATTTTGCGTCTGGTAACGAGGTTGAGACGTTGACGCCTCATTAGCCCAAGCAAGAGTGCCACATCGCGATACCAAGGGCCAAATTTTAATTTTTTCTGATGCATATATCTACCTTTTCGCACATATGGCAGCGTCAACGTTATGGGGTGCGGTGTTTGGCATCTGCGAACTGTGGTGATCACGGCGAACCCACCGGCATGATCCTACGTTACCATTAATTTCTGCCAATGTCCATTAGACTTGCCGAAGAGCGGAATCCCGTTGAAGGACCCTTGTGGCTGGTTCTCAACATACCCCTGGTATCTTTCGGACTAATGATGATTCAGATTCGCTTTTTTGTCCACGAACTGCGGCCTTAGAATAGTAAAACATCGTCAGAAGGAATTCACCCACTCTTGGCTTCAATTCCGTATCAACAGGCGTACAACCAACGCCGGAACATGACTGCGATGCATGGCATCCCGCATACGGCGATAGAGAAAGAGGTCAGGGGACATATAGCAGATTCTCTTAGGATCAATTCCTCTAATGGACAGTCCATTGTCTTTGAATGAAGCGTCAGTGTTCTTATTTGCTCAATCCAACGGAGATGAACCGCATTTTTTCAACAATGTTCGTTGAGAAACTCGTATTTTTCTCTTCCCAAAAACACTGAAGTGATGGTCAAGGTTGTACCACGGTGCGGACTGACGACAGCGACGATTCTCGACAGTGATAGTTCAAAAATTTCCTACTTCCAGAATCCAAACAGCCCAAGGCTCTGGAATCGTTGCTTGGTTAATGTACGAGTCGACCAGTATTAATTAGGCGTTGCATCGACGTCGACGTCCCGAGGACATTGTAGGTTCGGAACTTTGTATGTTATTTCCGATTATCTACCCCTCATCAGTGTCATTCCAATCTTCTAATAATTTCGTATGGCTTATCGTCTGAATAAAAACTCTCGCAACTACGTGTTTCGCAGTACCGAATCAACTTAGGGTATATATAGCATTCATTCACGGCCGAAAACCTGAAGGTATTTGAAAGATATTGAGAGATCGATACTGGAAAACAGTCTGACGTTAAATGTAGGAAGAGGTCTTATTCGATTCAGCACTCGCAGGATGTGGAAATACCGAGGGTTTCTGGCGGGATTAACAGAACGTTACGAACATCTTTAAGTCAAGAGTGTTTCGCCAATATGCCATCTTATAAGGTTAGTTAAATCAGCAATCAATCAGACTGGGAAAAGCGCCATAATTTCGGACGAAGATTTCGTTACCCTTGTGTTAATATTATGGAGTGATGCGCAATGTACGAGTTTGGGCAAATTTTTTTAATTATACTGTGACACAACTGTATGTATCTTTCATACGGGCCGCTTCTAACCTTCAATCTGCCAGCGCGATCTTGGGTGAAAGAATTCGTCTCCCTGCGATAAAAGGTCAAGTTTCTCTCCGTGGAAATGCGGTGAGAAACCCAAATATCTACCCGCGAGGTGAACTTTCGTAAAGAACCATCAAGCCTGCGGACCGGGCTTTTGTACCTAACCGCTGCGCACGGACCAACTCCGTAGATTTATAATCGGAGCCTAAAATAAATTTCTTCTTCTTTACAGTCACCTCCTTCGCCGTCTGACTACAATGCTCCTATCTGAGGGAATCATTGTACGTCGGCAAAGTGAGAAGACTAACCACTCGGGCGCAGTTCTGGGCATGCCGTTCATCGTCTATTCTCTACTGATAGAGTGGCTAATCAGAATTGGGTACAAATTCCACTACCTCCTCATAGTACGATTGTAGGAAGTATCCGCGTATAATGTTGTCTTTCCAAAGCCACAGCATACCTCCTACACCGTTTCGAACGCCTTATATGCCCTAATCGTCGCCTATTTGGTCTTTATTAGCGGCCCTGCTGCAGGTCCTTGACGCTGAGGTAACAGTCATGTGTCGAACGCCGGGCGTCAACTTCCTGATTCAGTTGGGGAAAATGCAAAGCAACCCCACATCCCTCATGAGTTCGTGATTGTGTGACGAGAAAAACACTGAATTGCTGCGTAGGTCCACCTGTTTCGAGCATCCACAGCAAGGCGACCGGTGAGACTTCGATACATATTCCAAGAAGGAAATTTGAAAGATTTCGGGGTCGGCTATGTTGCCTTATAATTCCGGTTTGGGGTCGCGTTGATGGGAGAACACCCTGAACTTTTGAAGCCGACGTCATTTGTGTAGGGATTCTCGTAAACGGTTCTGTTCCAGATCTACCTTTCCTTTACTGAGAGAACAACGGTTGTAAGTGGGTTTGAACGACGGCGGTGGATGCATGCGAAATCGATTTTGTCTGTCCTGCCGTAAGGAATCATTGATGTTCAGCGCTTTAGAAACTGACGGAGATAACGACATCGATGTGCGACTGCAAATTGGAAGACAGCGAGTCGGGATCATCGCCGGGCTTTTTCGGCGGAAAGAAATGATAATTACCAGCCTTGTCGTCAGAATGGACAGGATCTGACTCGTGGAGGAGGCATGGCCTGGGTAACCCGAATTACTTCTGTGATGACGTCCTAATATGCCTGATATTTGAGTTCCCTATTTTCAGCCACCTTTGAAGCGTTGAATCTGCACCAAAGGTAGAGACGATTCGGAACGTAAACATCCGAGGTGGCATTAAACCACTGCCATGAATGTCAACATTTCTCGAACACTTGACACCCTTAACAACGGGTCAAAGTCCGGAATGAGGTCTGATAAGGTGGATTTCCCCCTCGCGCCACTGACAACATTCACAGTACACCTTCCGCTCGACTCACGAGCGGAGTCCGCAAGCCATATGTTTGGCGCACCCTTCACCCCGCAGTGCAGATATTGCGAACTAAGACATCCGGAATCCATATTTGATTCGAACAATATCGTTAAAGTTATGGAATGATGTCCGTATCACCGTCACCCCGCAAAACACTGGTCAGGGCGGTTGAGGTGAGAAGACAGTTCGGATGTCGAGTTTCTGCATTTGGATTCCGCAGAATATTTCGTCCTTTGCCCTGACGCTGACATTGGGAAGATGAAACTGGAGAATAATGGGAAACGGATATAACACGGAAACTCCGCTTACGGCACCACTACAAACAGATACGAAACTTTATTTCAACACTGATACGGTAGTCCCGACGGGATTCTTTTTGTGCTGGCAGCGTTGGTGGGTGTGCTGGTGAGTTGAATTTGACGGAGAAGAATCACGAGAAACACGGGAAGCAGAAGGAACAGCGTCCTAAAATAGCAGCATCCAATGTCATATGTCGGTCCAAACTCTTTATTTGGACCGAAATGTATCGGGCCAATCCGCCAAGCCAGAATTAATCCGTATTCGCTGTATCACCGGAATTCACGTTACGGCTAATATATTGGATCACGTTCAAAACGATCCTTTCATGCCGGAAATTCTAGCGCTGCCACTGAAACTAAACCTTCTTGGTCTTCCGTACCTTTTTTCGGCGAGGATAGCCACGAGATGTCTCGCCAGTCTTAATCTGTTCTGAACCCATAAGAGACAGCTAGCATCCACCCTTGTCTCGGGTTCCTCTCATGCCCTCACCCAGCCGGAGTCTCTGCTTTCCCTACCTGTGTCTGGGTCAACGTTGACCTCGATCGTCTCGACGCGCCATGGACTCGTCCAGGACACCCCTGAGTCCTGGTAGTAATAAACGGCGGCGTGGTTCACCGTCGGGAGACCTGCCGATGGGTTCCCAAAGTCAGCAGCAGCAGCACTCTCTTCCCTCAATACGACAGCTTGCTTTTTTACCTCCTTCGTCCTCGATGCCCCAACATTTATCCTCAGACTCCTCGTCATATCCATATTCCACAACCTCGCATTACCCGTCGCACCTGAGCCGGGTCGACACGGGTTCTTCGCATGGTGTCGGCGCTGCACCTCAACGTGAAGGGGGAGCTTATGTTGGTGGTGACTCTGAAGGCGATGACTTAGACCAACGCGGCCCGCCCAAGAAGAAGCGGCGAAGACAAGCCTTGAGCTGTACCGGTGATTACATTCATCCTTCGTAATACGTGTCGTCTTCATTAATGCTGACTGGCTCTATTCACGGTTCTCTTATCGATTCGATTGACCTTTTTTTGTTCATGATCTCAACCCTCGTTCTTCATCATCATCTGCCACTTTGTCCTTGTGATTTCTATCACGCGCATGACATTAGAGTGCAAACGGCGCAAGATCAAGTGTGATAGGTGGGCTGACTGATTGCGGCGCGGTTTTGATTCTTTTTACTGACAACCTTTCATCATTCACTAACAGGACGCAACCCTGTGCGCCATGTACACGCCGAGGAGAAGAGGCTGGGTGTCAATGGCATATCGTCGAACCAGTGTAAGTTTAAGTTTCCTGCCTAGGATTCGTTTACCTCAAAGAATGTGCTTTAGGGAGAAATACGCGACCAAGGCCGAATTCGATGATCTCAAGTCACGCTTTGAAGCGCTCTCAGATCTCGTTCAACGGCTTCTCCCTTCTGCAACAGCGGCTGGACTTCCGTATTACCCAATGGGTGTCTCGCCGGGCATGCCAGGAGTCGCTGGAGAGGCAGTGCAGGCGTATAACTCTGGGACGTCAGGTCCTATTGGGTATTCGTCGATGATGCCACCACCCCCACCTCAACCTCCGCAACCGCAGCAGGGATATGGTCAACACTTGGAGACTTCGTCCCAGGCAACGAATCGTTACATGAAGCCAGAAGGCACTCAGTCTCCGACGCGTCATGTCCATCAATCCTTAGGCGGCGTCCCAAGCACGTCTCCCATCATATCTTCGGCGCTACACAACCCTTCCTTATCGCGCCATCGTCTCGAAAACTCTCCGACATCAGCGGCTGCAACCGTGAAGAACTCACCCCTTTCACTGGCGTCCATTACCACTCCTTATCATCCGGATTCATCATCTCAGCTTCAACAGGCCCAGTCAAAAAACTACCACGCGCAGACGCTCATTCTGGGCGAGCGTCTGCGCCCCGGATCAGAAGACCCAATGAATATTTTCGCCAAGACTCGTCCTCAATCGGCACAGGAGCATCAACTGGCGACTCCGCTAACACGGAGATGTACCTCGATAGTTCCGCGCCGCCGCCGCCGACGGGTTCCGCACCTCCGTCGTCTTACCACATTCAGTCTGGTCCTTCGCGACGGGTTAGTGATCCGCCCACGCGCTCGCTTATTGTGCCGTCAAGGGACGACGATAGGTCCCGCATGAGCAACTTTCCATCTGGTGGTCGTGATCGATGACAATGCTGAGGACGCTGCGACATTATGGTCGTTCGTCAACATTTATTTTCTCGGCAGCCATATTCGCCGAACAACATATCAGATGTCCTTTGCATGTGGTCCGAATTTCCGCATCGACATTGACGTGACCGCCATACCCAGCGCGCTATCAATTCCATCATTAAGTATCAACATTCATAACCTTCGTTCCTATTCAGTGCACTATATTCGTCATTCTATGTGTTCTGCCGTCATCTCAAGTCGCATTTATAACCTGAATCTGCCGACAATTCACCACCTTGTTGATATGTGAGTGCCTGTAATCCTTGGGTCGCCTTTGGTCCTAACTAATAGCAATGTACCTATTTACAGTTAAACCCTCAATAGCCGCTCATTAACCTGTTGGTTTCATTAATCGGAGCGCACGTCGAATTTCCGCACTCACTACCGATACCCACTCACTTCGTCGCTCCTCGTCCTCTTCATTCCCGGAATTCATGGACATTATTTTTAGTATAGCGAGCATTTGTATGCATTTGGCTTTTCGTTCGAGTCACACTTTTCATTGATCGTATGCATGGACATACTGGCGGCGCATTCCCAATCACATCGCATCTCATCTGATCTAGCACATTCCATATCAATAAAGTCGAATAATATTTAATGATCTATCTACTTGCATCTCGCTATCAATTATCCAAAAATTCATTATCAATTGACCATTACTCCCATACCAATTTACCGCGTTCGTCGACTGTAGCTTTCATGCCGCCACTTGGTACTTTACCACTTGACTTTCCGGAGAACTGTTCGACCATCTTGGCATGCTCCAACTCCCGTTTGTGTTTAGCTAACCTGGCCAATCGCTCAGACTCGGCCTCCGCCTTGGCTGCCTTTTCGTCTTCCCGCTTCTGTGCGTTCTGTCGCTGTCGTTTCGTCATCGTTTCGGGGGCCTTTTGAACATGCGGCTGAGCCGAGGTCGATGGCACGACCCGTTCTATTTGTGAGGGAGGAAACGTGCCAGAAATGAGATAAATGATAAGACGAGAATAGAGAGAATCGCGTACTTGAACGTTTGCTTGTTACAACACCCCATCCATCGTCTTCGCCATCTGCGTCGTTTTCGCCCCCATCTGTGACCACACGGACATCTTCATAATCTCCCCAGGAGAACCCAGTTGCAGGTCTCTCGTTTGGAAGAGGCTGTACGCGCATGACCCGGGACAGGGTAGGGAAATCTGACGTCTCAAGCATGCTGATAAGAGCAAAAGGTAGATACGAGAATTCAATCAGTCAGCTGGCCAGAATAAATGGATAAAACAAACGCAACTCGTCAACGCCCGTTTTCCTAGGCTTCGGCAGTAGTTTCTCAGCGAGTGTTCTTCGGTTTTCGCCTGAGCCTCGGGTGACGTTTACATTCAGCAGGAACGATTCGTCCTCAGTACTGGTGCTCATCCTGCGCTCCACGGCTGGCGAAGAATTACCGGTGACAGAAGGCGTTATCCCCGCATCGCTCGTCGTGGGGTCTGCTTCTGCGGAGAGTGCACTGCTATCAGCGTCCGTTGCCGTAGGGCCGCGGCGATGCGAACCAACACGCGTCCAGGAGCTATCAGTATCCAGGGACGCCGTAGATTGTTGTTGAGGTCTCGTGAGCGCGGCAGCAAAGGAGGATGCAGAGGCAGCTGGCGGCGGCTTCTGCGGCTGCTGAGACGGAGTCTGTTGACGTTTCGCATTCTTTGTAGGAGCCGCCTTGACAGATGCCTCAGAAAGATAGTCCACTGAGGATGAGATTGTCTGTGTGGGCCCTAGCTCTGGAGTCGCCGAGGCGGCCTTGCTTTTCGCCTTCTTCTTCGACTTTTTGGGCTTAAGTGCCTCTGCGGCCAGTCCTCCAGCAGAAAGCTCCGTCCCTGGAGGCGATGCTGGCGTCGCGTCGAACTGGCCTGGTATGGCTTCCGCAAACTCTACGGCGCGTGCTTGCGCAGGTTGTGGAAGCTGAGATTGCGATTTGCTGGCAGAAAGTGTCTCCGAAATATCGCCAGAGGGCGCACCCTTTCCTTGCTTCTTCTTCTTTCCCTTCTTTGACGCTGTTGCCTGACTGTCCGCTGCGCTGACAGCATGTGCACCGAACGTGGACGTAGCGGCGGGGCCTAATTGGGTATAACCGAGACCAATGGCTCCGGCAACAACAATGGCGGTCAAGGCCACTTCCGAGGAGATGTAGCTTTGTGCAGAGCCCCATTTTGAAAGTAATAAAATAAAAAGAGCGTAGGTGATGTTTTCGGTGGGAACGTATACGGATGAGAGAGCTGCAGTTGACGTGGAGATCCACTGGCACAACTCGCCTAATCCAGGTTGATTGCACGTGCTGCCCGCGACGGCGTGCTATCACAACAGATCAAAATAACGCGTCGCTATTTATAAATTGGGGTATGTCGGTAATAATGTGCGCTTCTCATGCCAAGCACGATAGATGCCGACAGAATTGCACTTTCATGCAACGGAGGTAAAATTCCGAGATTCTTGAGCGTGTCATAGATATATATGGGAGCGTCGGTATGATGCCAGTGAACATTCGCTGGGAAACTCTCATGATACCCCGCTCACGTAGGTCATCTTTGATGGCATGATTAAGTTGGTGTTCTTCAATGCAAATTTCAGGACGATATCACCGTATTGTAGTGAATTCTATCGCCGTAAGTCTCGGTTAAGGTACCCCAGACTAATGACAGTCTTATGATTGATCATCTGTTAAATACCTGTCCACTTCGTCATTCTTCTTCGAACTCGAAGTCGTCGCTCGATGTTCACGAGACCACCATAACCAAGTTGTTAGTACGTGATCCGCGGGGCATATTTACAGGCACCTATCTTTTATCAAGTCGCAACACAAGCCTTATATATCTTCCGAAAAGGGTATTCAAAAGCGTACTCCAGGTCGCAAATATTCCAGGCGCGTGAGGTTCATCCATGTGAACTGAGAAAAACATTGCCACGAACCTCGCAGGATGCACATCGAAGGCTAATTAGTTTCAGCCCGCTTACAATTTTTTGTCTCTAATTGCACAAGCGTTGAGGATTGCCTTGAGTGAAAAGGAAAGTGAATTCGAAAACGGCGGCGGAGAAAAAACTTGGAGTCACCTTTTCGAATCTAGGATGCGAGGATAGTCGCAAAGAATTCCCCTCTGGGTGAAGGAACTATTCGAATAAATACCAAATGACGTTTACAAGTTAACGTCCAATATATTTCAATACCATACTTCCCAAAAGATTTCAGGATCGAATAATGACTCGCCATTAACAAAATAGTAACTCCAGGTTCGGCCTGCCCGTACTAGTACAGCAGGACGTACACAGGCCGACTATTTGTAGGGTGAACTCTTAGGCTAAACTAGGAACCAGGATAGAAGGAAGAATAGTGGGCGAAATTTTGAAGCGACTCAAACCCGAGCTAAATATTTTTGTAGATTTGAATCTCGTAAACTTGTATTTCCTGATCTTCTCGTTGCTTGTACAATAAAATACTCCGGTAGTGCTTGCCTTAAATGTGATAAGGGCCGCAATCGATTTTAATTGCGTCTAGCTGCCATGGAAAGAACGTTCGTGGAGGCATGTCGGATAATGGCGAAAGCAGACTCGAGTAAATAGCCGCAGTATGTCTTTCGGAGAAAAGGCTATTAAACAGCGCCCTTTACCGATCTTCGAACTAACATCGTTGAAAATTCATTGAATTCGGTCAGTCCAAGGGTTGATCACGAAAAGAAGTGCAGAGGATCTGGGGTCGAAATCTGGACTCGAGCTGGGAATTATAAACGCATCAAATACACGGATGTGCCTTCTGGAAGTCTTAACAAATAAAATATACGAGGAGACCTGACTAAAATCCTTCATAACAGGCAATGAGAGGTAGTTTTCCAATGACCTATCCGAACTAAATCTTAAGAAGAGATGTCGATTGGGTGCTACATATAATATCGAAAAGTCACTTTTCGTACTTTATAGGGCTTCTTGCCTCTTTGTATAAGTGTAGTCCATAGACGACGGGATATTACTTGTTCTGAATCAACCATTCTCTGCTCGAAAGCCAGATAGAGGGCGCGTCAGTGCATAAATACAAAGCCACAAGGTAATTTGAATTCACGCATTCGCGAAAAGATTTTACAGCGGGTATCATGTATCTCTGCACTGCGTAACGAGGTGGAACGGAGCGAACAGGGTGGCAGCCTAGTTTGAGCGTTATTAAATTATCTTTGGGTTAGGAAACATCGGGCAGAAGTATACCAGTTTGGCGAAATAGGGCTATACGAGTTGAAGAATAGTGGGATCAAATTCCAAACTTCTGAAGCGAAATAAGCTTACTATCTTTGAGGGCGTAGATGGTGAACCGAAGGTATGTAGCTGTCGAAAATTTCCAGCGTACAAACGAGGGACATGTATATGAAATCGGACGAGCTAGACTCCAATTATTTTCCAGAATTTCAGTCAGTTCGGATGGGCAGGGAATTTTTGGGAGGAAGGTAGATAGTCACGCTGTAAGGAGCTGTTCCCTGGAAATGACTAAAGAGGATATTGAGCCAGAAATGCGAGTTCGAAACACGCCTCTTCAATATGTACCCATATCTCTCAATAATCGAAAAAACGAAGCCAAATTTACAAGAAGAGACGGCATCTGAATTCACTACTGCAACGAGCTTGGCGGCGAGCATTCCCAAATAATCAGGGAATATAACAAGTGGCCGGAATGACGACGAATGTAAGGCACCACAGGAATCGGGAATCGGGAATGGCAAGCGGTGGGCCAGACCGTCATTAAAATGTCAAGGAAGTAAAGTATAAGTAGCCCCGAAGGCCGTCAGGCATGATTGCCTTTGTCGTTTCTATAACGAGTCGACAATCCAGAACGTCGAGTGGAGAACGACAACACAACTATTAACCCATAGGGCGATAGGGCGATTCACATTCATTAACGCCATTAATTAAACCCGTCACCTCGACGTTAATCAGGACTCCAGGTTCCAGAACGTCGAGCGCGTGTGTAGTCATACGAACAGGACAAGTCAACGATTTGATTAAAATGATATCATCGCGAGTACTAATCAAAGTATACGACATACTCGATAGGATAGATAAAGTGTAATTGTAGCAAATTAAGTTAAAGAAGGGTTGTCGTCGATGCTGATGTCGATGTCAATGAAGTGATAATGATATGCATGGTGTAGAGTGTAAGGTGGGTATAACGAAGTGTAAAACGAACCATATTAGAATTTCAATCGATCCTCCATCCAAAAAAGCCAGCTCCTTCCTTTCTCCCTCAAACGTAAAGCAAGGCCGGTGACAGCAACCTTACCGCCCCAACCGCATCCCTAATTCGATATGCAGTGTCCCGCCCGCCCTCTCGCTCCGCTCCAACAAATCGGCCCACTTCGCAGCCTTCTCCTGCTCCGTCAACGCAAACTTCTTCGCGTCTTTATCATTCTCCTTCCCCCTCTCGCTCCACATATCCGTGCCGTCTTCCTTCTCCAGCGGACTATCAGGAGCCAGAGAAGACAACGACACCGACGGTGCCCCAAACGAACTCGACCTCCGCTGCCCAGCACTAGGGCGGAGGGTAAGCACGCTCGTCCCGCCCGACGACCGACGGTTGTGCTGCTGATTGAAACCCGCCAACGACTTCATCGCATTGGACGAGCTGGTGGTGGCATGAGATTCGGATCGTCGGCCCGGCGGGATACCGTCCGCTCCGGGATTAATTTCGACCTGAGGAAGTAGAAATTGTGCTCTCCCCGCATCCGCCCCCTCGCCCTGCAACCGAGGTAGAAAAGATGTAGAGGGTGCTGGGGCATCGCCCCCTCGGGTCGAAGAGGCGGGAAGCGAGGCTGACGCTGATGCAGAACGCAATGTGCCTTGGGCGCTGGCCGGCGAGACTCCCGGACCCGGACGGTGTGCACTCCGCAGGGGGCGAGGTGGTGGAGGAAGGGATGTTGGCGTTGGGAGGGAGAGGGAGTGTTTGAGAGAGCTTGTGGGTGTGGCTGAGGTTGGTGATGCTGCTGAGGTCGACGCTGATAATGCTGCTGGTGATGCTGGATGAAAGGTAAGATGAAATTAATCAGCTCAGGAATCGGTGCAAAAATAATTAACGTACGAGAAATCGGCCCTATACCACCAGCAGAGTGTGGATGTGGCGTCGACGGCGAACCTTTCGCCTTGCTCGACTTGGAAATACTCGATAATCTTCGTGAAGGAAAAGCATTGACCGCACCAGCAGTGGAGAACGAGGGAATTGTAGGCGACTCGGATCTATCCATGCCCATTCCTTCTCGGTCCCTGTCGAAATCGAAATCGACGCTGAACTCGCCCGCACGGACGGGGCAGAACGGTAAGCTGGGCGGCGACCCCCCTCCTAGTGCTGATGGTGGCGATGACGATGCAAGAGGCGAAGTCGCCGTAGGAGCAGTGCTATTGCTGGAAGTAGACAGAGGAGCAGCAGCAGCCCGAGCCCTCCTCGGTGGTAACGTCAACGAAGGCAGCTCAACCGACGGCGAGCGCACGATCATCCAGTCCTCTTCAGACAAGTCGCGCGGGCTGGGCATGCGGACCGTCATACCTGCCATCCCCAATCCCAGTCCCATCCCAATCGCACCCTGCTGGTGTCGGTTTTGGACCCGCGAATGAGAAACGTCGTCGTCCTCGCCCACTCGTCTTAGCTCGGAAGGCGCGATGATATGCTGGGCCAACATCGCTTTCGTCACTGGCAGTGGCAGTGGTAGCGGCGGCACCACCTGGTTCTCCTCAGAGAAAGAAGACTCCGAAGACCGTGAGGACTGCGCATGGTGGAACAGCTTCGTCGAAGCTGACGCAGACGCGGAAGCCACGTCAGAGCTCGACACGGGCGAGGACGAGCGGGTCGTCGTGCTTCTTCTCGGGTGGTTGGTTGTCGAGGTCGATGTAGACGCGAGGTTTGGGCTTGAGTTTGTAGTTCCTGGAGTGGTAGCAGCGGCTAGGGCGGTAGCGGTGCTGGCAGGAAGAGCCTTCCGTGTGCTAGGGCTGGCCAGCGGCGTACTAGAATCCTTCGAATGTGAATTGAGGTCCGTATGAGGAGTAGGCGACGACGCCGTCGAGCTCGACTTGGAAGACGCAGTCGCCCCCCGGTTCCTCAAAAACTTCAGCGACGAATCCGTCGACCTCGATCCGTGGAGTCGGTGCTTAGGTTTCGCCTCAACCTCCGTTTTCTGGCTTTGGTGCTGGTGCTGGCTTTGACTATGCGGAGGCGTCGTCGACGCCAACGACGCGAGATTGGGAGGCAAAGGAGGCACAGGAGGAGGATGCGCATCCGTTGGCGTCCCGCCTGCACTGGAACTGGGGCCGAGGAACTTATCCCTCAACCCCCCGCCCACGCTGATCCGTTTCATCAACTTCCAAAACCTGCCCCCGCCCCCAGCTGGACTGCTGACGGTCGAGCTCGAGCCAGGCTCCTCCTTGAGGTATACGTGTCGCGGAACAGGCAGTTCGACCTCCTTGCTATCATCCACCTCTTCCTCGCCCTCCGAATTGAGATCCACGTCCAACTCAGGGCTCGCACCCGCCCCATGACGCCTAAACCGCCCATCTTCCTCAACCCCCACATCGAGATCAGCGAATTTCTCGATAGAAAGCCGCAATGACCGTCGATTGCGCATTTTCTGCCTCTCCTCCTCCTCCTCCTTCTCGACATCCTCCCTCCGCGAAGCCGACCCAGCCTTCCTCCTCTCCTGCATGCTCGACCGCCCCGGCACATGCGGCAGTACACGATCCCGCCCGCGCTCCTTAGATCGGTCCTTCTCCGAATCGCTGATAACCCCCACGACGACGCCCCCATGCTTTCTCCACCTCCCAGATACCTTTCGAGATAACGAGCGACCTAGACTGGGTTTCTCCTTCTCTTTTTCCTTCTCCTTGCCCCCACTTGCACCTGCACCGACAGTCGTGCGCCTCCCGAGCCCGCCCATCCCAGAATCCCAGTACCCAAGCCCATACGCGTCCCACGCGGCGTCTTCTCGCCCGCCAACAGCCACCACCCGTCCTGAGGTACTGCCAAAGACGGTGTAGTAAGGCGTCGCGGGCTCTGGGGTGTGAGGCTGCGTAGACGGCTGCGAGTGCGACTGGTGTTGGTGGGGGCGGGTTGAGGGTGGATTGGGCGAGGGGGAGGGTGATGGCGATGGGGGGTGGGCCACGACCAATCGCTCGATGACGCCAAATCCGTTAACCCGCTCAGACCCGCGCTCGAGTTGTGGCTCCTCGACGTCAGAAGCGAGGCGGGGGGCGAGGTCGAGCCCGCTGTCCATGCTCGCGAAGGAGTGGATTGCTTTTCTTCGTTGAATGAAGGAGGGGGTCGAAGTGTCGATGTTGAGGTTTCGACGAGCAGCAGTCGAAGAATTTGATGTCGTCTGCGAAGGTTCGTCTTTGTTGAGAGAGGGGTACGCGTCAAGCAGCGAGATAGACGTGGCGATACTGTGTCGTCTCCCTTTACTCCTCCCAAAACTCGAAGGCTGGCTCCTGCTCTGCCCTTGGTTGTGATTCATCGAGGGCTGCTGCGACGCCGCCCGCCAAGACCCTGTAAAATCCACATCATCCCCCAACAGCCGCCTAGCCTTGTCCATCGATCGCGGGCGCACATGCACCGGGACCTCCTCAAGGTCCGCGTCCAAGTCGACGTGGTCGTCCAACACCTCGCCCATCCTCGCCACCCTCTCGAGCTCCTCCCGCTCGCGCTCTTGCCGCTTGTACGCCTCGATGAGCGATGAAGCGGGAGTGGCTTTGCTTCTCTCCTTCTCCCTCTCCTTCTCTTTCTCCCGTCCCTTATCCTTCATCTTCTCGGACCTCCCGCCCTCTCGCCCTCTATCCCCAGCAGGTGCCAGCGCACTCAACATCGACATCGACTGGCTTGGACCAAGCAACGCAGGATTAAGCCCGGGTTCGGGGTCGGGGTAGCAGTGCCCGTAACCGTCCCAGAACCAGCGACGGACCCAGGTACCAACGTGCTAGCAATCGGGCTGCGCGGGGGCGAGCCTGCTCTCGAGCGCGAGTGGGAGGAGCGACGAGAGGTTCCAGTAAGATGCTGGTGCGGACGCAGAGAGGCATGGGGCGATGGAGGCGTATGTGTATGTGCCATGTGCATCTCCGCACGTGTCGGGTTGAGAGATTGGAGAATCTTGACAGCTTTTGTTGACGTTGTCGTTAACGCAGGTGAATGAGCGTGAGGAGACGAGCTAAGAGAAGCAGACGCCGAGGTCGAGCGCTGCATCTGACTCTGACTCTGACTCAGTGCCGCGAGGCCCTGCGGAGAAGAGGCGGGCGGTGATGTTTCGACGAATTCTGTGGTGGGACGATATGATGTTGGCGGTGCTGAGAAAGATCGCCGTGGGTATGCTGATGATGACTATGACTATGATGCCCAGAATTGGAATTGGAATTGGGGTGGGCATCAAAACTCGAGGCAGATCTAGAAGCAGAGGCGCTCGGCCCGAGCTCATCGTGATGCCCAGAAATAGCACCGCGCGCGAATGTAGGACGAGGATGACGATGCGGATGAGGGTATATTTAGATTCGGGTACTGGTGCACGGGGGAGAGGGACTAGCGGGGAGAAGAGAGGTTGGGGCGGGAGGGTTAAGGCTGGGGTGGAAGTCGGCTGGACAGCTGAAGCTGCGGTGCTGGGTCGTCGTTTGAGAACGTTGGGCCTCCTCTTCTCCTTCGAATTGTCCTTCGCACCCCCAGAAAGAGGGGAAGAAACCAACGTCGACGGCGAAAATTGTCCATATGGGTGGGTCGACGACAAAGGAGGAGAATGCTCCATCCACGCCTCCACAGCCCGCCCGTAACCCGAATCAGAAATCCCCAGCCCACGACCCAGCTCGAGCTCGAGATCCAACGTCCCCGTCTCGAATTGAATATCCGCCGTACCCCTCGCCATTTCCCGCTCCCTCTCCTCCGCTGTCTTCCTCTCGCGCCTCGAGGAGAAAGCTTCCTTCCTTCTCTTCGTGTATCCAACTGCTGCAGGTCCAGAAGCAGCGGAAGTCCAGCCCTCGGACTCGCTCCCGCTCGTGAACCCCAACCCGCTGCTGGCGGTAGGAGCTGACGTTCCAGGACACATGACGGGGGCAGGCTTGGCTAGGAGTCGTTTCATCATCGCCGTTGTTGACGGTGATTCAGGCAGCGCTAACGCCTGGGCTCCTGCTCCTGCTCCCGTCGCGGTAGAAGGACGGGCATGAGCATGAGAGGCGACGAATTGGGGCTGGGCCCACTGGCTCTGCGCATGAGTCAACGGCGTTTGAGGCCGTGCATGCGTCGTGTTTGAAGCTGCGTTCGGAGGGGACGGGTGAGGAGAGACAGGCGGGGATGATATCGAGCCTGACGTGTGTCGGGTGTGGTTTTGGCTTCCAAGTCTGCTTTTTGAAGCTGACAAATTCGGAGCAGCAGCTGCCGTTCCTGAAGCTGGAGAAGAGGACGCAGAAGAGCCAGCTAAATTGAGAGGAGCAGGTACACCGCCTGCGAACCTCTTCGTGAGCGGTGTTGAAGGAACCAGCGGCGTTGGGGGAAGAGGAGACGCTAGAGAGGGGCGTCTCGTTGGCGGGGTGCCTGTGCTCGTCGTCGTCGTACTTGCATTCGCATTCGCGGCGGCGGCAGCTAATGAAGACGAAGACGATACTGGAGGAGGTTGCTGTTGGTGTTGGTTTTGATGCTGACTAGGCGACGAACCGAGCCCAGGCGGCGTGGCTAAATGAGCAGGCCTCCCATTAGACGCAGTCGCGACCTTTGATCCAGAAAACGGGTTCGAAAATGGGTTGGAGAAAGGCGTCGTCCTCACCATCCCTGACGACGCTCCCGGTGGTGGTGCTCCTCCAGCAGGTGTCGGCGGCCTCCATTTCGTGGTCTTCCTCTCAGTCGATATCGCCCGCACACGTTCTACTCCTCCTGCGCTAGCGACACCGGATCCAGAGGGAGATCCATAAATAACCCTTTCTTCTTGATCTGCTCTAGCATTGACATCGAAGTTGGCATCGAAATTGACGGGCTCGGGAACGGGGATGGGAATGGAAGTCCCGCTCTTCGCGGACACGAACGAGAGGGTGCTCGTACTCGGGTGGGTGCCCGTCGATACCGAACCAGACCCAGACACCGACGTGGCTTTTGGAGGCGAGGTGGATGGTGCGGAACGTGTTCGTGCACGTTCGTTGGGCGTTGAGGTTGGGTATGCGGCGTGGTTCGCATTTTGGTTTTGGTTTTGGGGAGGCAGGGGTATAGAGCCCGCGGAACTTTGAGGCTGAGCAGTGGGAGACGGTCGTGAATAAGGATGGGCTTCATGGCGCTGGGCGTTGGCGTGGACGTGAGCGTGAGTGGTCGTGAATGTTGTAGCTGACGTTGATGATGGTAATGATGGCGCTGAGGGCGCCATGAAAATGAAAGACTCTATATGAACGCGAAAAGCATGTTAGCACAACCCGAAAAAGCGAAAAAGAAAGACAAAAAGAGGCAGAACGCACGGAATATGTATTACTGATAGATAAACCTAGAAACCAGTCGTATATTCGTGTATATGAATCAAGGATCTCTATATCAGCCTGTCAAGTCAAAGTAAAAGATGTCAATCGTGATGAAAAAACGACAAGAAACCGCTCAGAAAAGACTTACATGATAGTAGTGGACGAAAGAGAGTCAGAAAAGCCGGATGGGCACGTGTGCAATGTGGTGGTTGTGCAGACGCAGTGCGGTGCAACAGGCGAGCAGGCGAGGCCGTTACGGTTGACAGGCAAGGACAGGACAGGCGGGCACGGGGCACGCGCCGAAAAAAAAAAAGAGGGAAAATGGGGACTCGGAAAACGGGAAAGAGTGATGACAGAAATTATGACAGCCCAGCCGTCTTGATGGTGGATTGGTGGGTTTACAGATATAGCGCGCGTCGCTGAGTTCGAGTCCTGTTCCCGATTCTCGATAGCAGAATATAGCTGGTGGACGACGAGTACGAGAGAGACGAGACGATAAGAGAGAGAAACAAAAGGAGATGTGATGGATGTGGTGCGTAGCGAGCAAGCTGTTCGGCGGTGGCGATGGGCGGATGGAGCGAAAATGGAACGAAATCACTTGGCGATCACATCAAATCACGATCACGCGAGGTGTCCCATCATTTATTGACCGGTGTTGTTTTTCTCGTTCTTTTTAGGATCTGAGTCAGCGTTTATGCCCGGTACTCTTCCGAGTGATTCAGAAGAGCCCCCGAGACCGCACCCGCGCCCCGAAACGTGCGGTTTGAGGTGAAAGGACGGCGGGCGGGAAGAAGAAGAAGGTAATGCACCCGGCGCCGGCCGGCGGCCGGTGGTTTTATATTTAGACAGGCGTTCTCCTGGGCCTTTGCGTCCCTTGATGAGCGCCCGTTCCTTGCTCTTCAACATCTCTGACGATGATGAACGCAACGACCACAACGTCGCCGACAACTCTTGCTCGGGGCCTTGAAGCCTTGAAGTTTATGGAAAGCTTTGTTCTCTTTCGAAAATATAAGAAGTTACCCTCAAAATCAGCCAGCTTTCTGTTTACACGCGAACGCCTCGAGACGACGATTCTATTAACCTGAGGTAGAGCTCTCGGTACGGTACATATGGCTTGCCTACCCACCTCGAGGTCCGGCGATAGCTTGCTCTTCTCCCCGCTGGCCTTCTTCAGACTCCAGTAAACCTCGTTGTGCGCCTCATTTCCAAGTACGCACACGACAGATCTAGCTATAGGACTCCACGCTCCATGACCATCTCTCCACGAGTCTCACTTTCGGCGCATCGGATTCCGGAACGCAGCTCCTCCGTGCCTCTCGTCTATTAATTCTATCATGCTCGCTGCTTGACGACGACAACACCAGCGCTAGCTTGAGGCGTTGACGTTGACGTTGGTGGATCATGGGGACACGTTCAGCCGCCAGCACGATATCGATATCTTCGTGCGATGATTTTGAGTTCCTTCGCCCCACTTTGGACTCTTAGAATTCAAGTCGACGTCGTCGAAGGCAAGTGATTTGAGCCAACTTATCAACATCGCGAATGCAAGCTTATCTCGTCATTTCACAGATACACGATTCGTGAACTCCCCAAACCAGTCTACAAACGAACGTTCGTTTATCAGCGTCTATCTCCTCCCAAGATCCATTCGCGACATTTCATCGTTTCAAGGAGAGATTGATAGACGCTGGATAAGCTTTCGTTGCTAGGTCCTCAGTGCTCCATCTTATGCGATATCCTGCACCAACGTCTATCTCATTCACGCAGCCCTGTAAGTAAGCTTAATTATTATCCATTAACACACGTCATGCTCACAACTCTAGTTTCCCAACCACACGGCGCCAAAATGATTCTCCGTTATCGCTTGAAATTGAACATTGTTTAACCTACGTATCAAGGAGATGGCACTGCTCATCAGACTGTGCTTAATTGCTCCGACGCCTCTTATGCCAATGCCATAATTAATTAAATCGCATGGAACCTTCGTTTCTCTCCTGTGCCTTTGCTTTTAAGCAGGTGCCCGCGAATCGCGTTCAGGTTCGATGGAGATTGCTCAATCCTTATCCAACATACCACGGTGAGAAGCACACTTGAACGCGAACACAATTGATTTTCACGCTCTCTGCCTCAATACAATTCAAACAATTAAATGCTTCTGCTCGCGAATCTTTAGTTAAAACCTCAGCGCCGCTGAACTTCAAAGCGTTATCACTCATGACAAAGGTTAGACGCGACGTGGACGCGTACACGGCCGAGTCCAGAGAGAGGGCCAGTTTAACTTACTTACCTCAAAGGATTCAAGCTGCAAAAACTATCCCCTGAGTCTGAAGAGGCTGAATGCATTCCCGAATCGATTTTTAGGCGGGTAGTGGTTGGTGTAGTGGTTATAAAATGCGATAGCTTCAAGTTGACAGTTACAAGCGTGAAGACTCGGCTCGATCGGACGATTTGAACATTCACGACGGACTTAGATGTTGGCCGTGGCGCGACCAGTGGGTGATGGAAACTGTAATGTTATCCAATGATTCCAATGTGGTCCAACGTGAAATAAAGCGTTAACGTGAAGGCAAGTCTTAGACGTCGGAGTACCAGAATCAAATGGGAACTCAATGTACTTAAATTAGAATTTATTGCGAACATCGGGATGTCAATTGTGCAGACATTGCATTGAACGGTTCCATACATGAAGACATAAATTGGGATTTAGCAAGTTTGAGACTCTGTAACCGTGGTGTATCAAATACAAAACAGTTAAATTTACAAGAAAATCTGCCGAGATTGAAGTCCAGAGGACGAGCGCTTAAATAATCAAATAGGCGCCTGCTTCCTTTTCTTCACTCTGCGATCTTCTTAGACTACCGGGATCAGCTGAGCCTCATCGAGTTGTCATGTTAGAGTATAAGTACTTCTCGGGATTTTGATACAGAAAGCGAGTGCTAGCAGGGGTGATAGCCATTTATTCGTAGCCTATCGGGTAAGACAAAACCATGACAGATGGAACGGAGGGTCATTTTTAAGCCTCCTCGCCAGAAACGGATTGACGACCAGTTGAGCTAAGTTCACACTTATCAGACTGTGAAAAAAGTCGACACTAGAACCACTGACAGTCTCGCCTTTTCGACGGACTTTTATTAAGAAAAGTTTGGGTCGCCAGGTGGCAGTAAGGAGAAGTTTAAGACTTGCATGAGGATCTAAAAGGTCCACGTAATACCACACACATTGTCAAGTGCTTCGAATGTGAACTGAAAATAGACCATGCAAGTCGGCGCTTTTCCACCACCGGAAGCACAACGTACTCTACAGGATACTTCCATTGAGTCGGTAATGACAGGCACGGTTTAAGTTTCTACGTCCGTACAACAAACACCTCGCAGGCGGAGAGTCAGAGAATATTAAAGCAGGACTCGATGACTATTTCTTTTCTGTAACTGCCTTGCCCTCAAAGTCGAAAAACTCATTTTCGTTCATCCGTCGAATGCGAATGACAAAGGCCGTGAAAAAGCGCCAATAGTCGCACTGTCCTAGGCCTGGCTGATCGCGCTGTCTTCTTCTAGACTTCAAAACAAGTCCAATGAACACAGTCCGAAAACGCATAAAAGACTCGAACTGAACATTGTACCAAGCCTTTGTCGACCGAGCACAATTTTTCGTCTTTCCAAACCAACTATACTCCCTTTCCGCGCGACGTCCCTCTACGTGTTTGCTATCAACGTGCCAGAAGCCGAGGTTGAATGTTAAGGGTAGATACCTGACTCCCAGGTCTGCGTGCTTCATGAGCAATCCAGGGGTCTGCTGCACCGAAACGTGCACACGGCGATTTCAGTGCTGTCCCGCCTCCCGCCCAACAAGCAAACACGCCAGCCGCTGTGGGTGTTCACGTCCGTGGAAAAATATTGGCAGATTAAATTTGTTGAATGTGTATGCATAGATCTGCGCTGTGCTACTACCTTCGAAGAAAGCACACATTCAGATTTTACTGCCGGCACGAATTCATGTTTTTTTTTTTTTTTTTTTTTCGTCAATTTTGTTAATAGCGATGGACTATAGGGATAAAATACGCTGAGATAAAGAATAAGGGAGTAGAGGACCAACGTACCTGCGAATGTGCAAGCGCGGTCTTAGCGAAATCTGTCTGTTCTTGATCTTCAACCGACTGAAGTTTTTCGGCAGTGGAAAACATAGTCCAAGCCTCCAAAGAGATGAAGTTGGGTAAATCGGGTGCAGTAGCATCCATCGAGGAGCACGAGTACGTGAATATACGTCAAAAAAATGACAATAGTCGCAGTGAGTGTCGGTTCAAAGCATAGGCGCGTATACGTGACCCTGTTCGTCTCTGCGAGAGTTCCGACCGAATAACGAGCCAGATATCGTCGACTTGCCTTCGTGCAATTGCAGAACCACAGCAGGGGCACAAGAAGTCTACAACGCACCAGACCAAGCAGCTTAACTGATTTACCTGCTTGAGGATTAGGCTCAGCCGCTCACAACGGTTAAAATTACGTCTAGATTGCAAAAGTCGGCTCTGTTACTTACGCCACAAGGGAGTCGTAAACCATCGCGGCATCAGGCAGTAATTTGCCTATTTCGAAACGACGTTATCGACAGAAGGACGAGATTTTTTGCTGTGATTAAAAGCCTAGACGAAAGCGGTGAGCGCACGAGATAAAAATACAGATCAGGCAATGAACAATTGCCGAGTTGCACCAACACAAACAGTGTAATGTCAGCCAAGTAGCCGCTGACTCGAGCAGTTAATGCCTACCAGCCATCTAGAAGTCCATAGTTCCACTTCGTTGAAAGGAAGCCCCACGCAATCGAACAAGGAGAGCTAGTTCACGAATTTTGTATAGTCATTCGAAAAACTGCAAATTAGGCATAAGGCAAAGGAAAGCTTAGGTCCAGGGGCCAGAGAAACCGCGAGTAAAAGATGTACAAGGTCTGCAAAAGAGCAAAGCAGCGCAGTCGTCGTTTGACCTGATCGTTTTCACTGTGAGAGTAACGAATGAAAAAAGACGTCGCTGTAGGGGAACGGTGAACAACCACGAAAGGTACTCAACTTCAGACGCCTAGCCAGTGCCCTACCCGCCACCTATACCCGTCCTCCATCCGTCACGGTAGCGGCCATCTAAAGACGAATCGCCAACGTCAAACCTTCATTCCGACTATCAGCTCCAGCCATCCACGCTACGAGGTTTTCCTCGCCTCTGTCAACATTTGCCGTCTTTTTCACGCTGGCAGCAGCGTAGACGCAATAGAGGGTACTAGTTCGACCTTGGAACATGGCATCGCCGCATATAAGCGGCAGTATCCTTATCAAGGACCATTTTTCAAGTCTCAATGCCAGCATGAGAGGAAAAGACGCGGATTTCGAATTTTGCGATTGTTGCAGGAGGCTAATAACGCGCAACGCTTCATTTGAAGGGACGAGGGAGCTTGTGTTATGAGAACTTGAGGGTCGAGGTTAAACGTTAATCGATAATCAGGCTACAAGTATAGCCGTCGACAAGTAGAGTAAAAGTGTACGAAGATCGAGTTGCGTGTCGATGTGTTCAAGTCGAGTTGCACTGCGCGCGCCCAGGGATGTGCTTGAGGCCGAAAGGGATGAGAGGTGATTTGGCCTCTGATCGTAGAGAAGCCAAAATGGAGAAGGGAGAGGCAAGAATTATCGACATCGATGGACGCACCCAAGACGAACCAACAGGGCTGACGATGACGAACCTCAAAGGAACGGATGGCAGAAAAAAGTCAGGCACTCACGGGCCGGCCGTTCCGACAAGCCCGGGACCCGTCTCCACATCCTCGCATTCATCGTAGAGTCTACGCCCATTCATGCCTATCACTCCGCACGCTTCCACTAGCCTTGTTTCCCACCACCTACCTCCTCCAAATAACGCTCCATTTTGGTGATGTTCACGGAGGAGGGAGCCATAATATTGATGTGAACGCCTTCCTCGTGCATCAACTTGAAGGTCCAAGGGTTTGAGGCTGGCCAAAAGACGTCGATAGAGAGTCAAGAGAGCGGTGAGAGTCGAGATTCTACGATAAGGTGCTTGAGGTCAGGAGGTTGAACACTATGCATACATCTTCATACTCACGGTCACTAGTCACGACGTTGTCCTCGATCGCATGGACATCGCACGGAAAGCATTCGTACTCAGTTTTGGAAACGGTGTTAGTTCTCTACTTTAAATTACTTCATTCGTTCACTGATTGATTATAGACCATTACAAAAGTGGTGTAATAATCCTCCTTCGCAAGTAACATTCTCCATAGGCGCCTGGAGGACGGAAAAATACCCAGGAGTAACAGATCTTATTAACGCTCTCGAACCCCATAGAAATGTGCTCTGACTTAATACTGACGAACGGCTTGCTTTCTTGGTCGAGATATGATACCTGTACAATGTTCAACGATGAGATGAGATGATGAGCTGACTTTAACGAACCGAAAGTAAATAGAAAATCTTATCAAACCTATCCAGTACTCGAACCAGTGTGCAGCGTATCGAAAATATATTTACGAAGAAAAATAGACAGAATATATCGTAAAATACAAGCCGCATATTTGTCGGAATCTCAACTATGACCTACTCAATAATCCATTCATGAAGAAGAGTTAGTGCCTCAGTAACTTCAATGACTTCACCCGACGTACTACACTAGCGAACTGGCAGCCATAATGTATAACCGACCCCTAGCAGCAAAACAATTTGCCGCCAGTAGCTATTGTTAATATCAGCTCTATAAATCGTGGCGGACATAGGTTGGAATCTCACGGTGGCAACATGGGCAGTCGCAAACCGGGGCCGCCTCAACGACGGGGTCAAGGTCATCAATGCCGGCGCGCTTCATCGAGATCGGCGCAGAGGCCGCGGCCGTGGTAATAGCGAAGAAAGAAGCCACGGTGATGATAGTGAGAGTGAAGCGCATTGTTTGTTATAAACTGGGAAGTTCTGGTGGGGTTGTGAGGTTTACTGGGGAGCTGATGAAAATTAGCCGACGATGCAGGACGCTTTTTATACCTACAAGCTCAATCATAGTCAGGACAAGGTATAATTCAAAAGATGAACTGCCCGGTATCGGTGAGAAAAAGGAAGGCTGTGTACACCGTAAACCTCTTGGTACTGACTAGGTATTGCAAATTTTGAGAGTTATGCAACACCACAACATCTCTGACAATTCTCCTAGTCCACAGTAGTGCGGCCTGGGGATTGACGTTGAGGTAAGACTATCGAATGGAGGGATAGGTCACTATGGAAAATAACCCTTGGCCAGCGGTCCTTCATTACGGCGACGGTCGTCCAACGTGCTAAGGTTGGCGGTCGTCGCTTTGCAAAATGAACTGCATAATGGCCAAGCAGCCGCCAAGCATTCTTTGTTGACGCCTGACTGGTACGTTGACCGCCGAATGTTTCCACAGATATAATCGACCCGGTCATCAGTGCTGAGCGGAATTACATTCGGATAATCTGTGAACGAAATATTTAGTGGTCTCAAGGGTTCATTGCCTACATGGTCGTATTTACGAATTTCCGTTGGAATTGAATTATCACAATTTCTCAACATGCTATTACGTCGAAAATGAAATCCTCACCCTTGAGGTTGCCTTGAGGTCTTCGATAATTCGTCCCCAAGTCGACTGAGTAGTACTCGGAGGAGTGAAGAATATCAATAAAAACGAAACCAACCTAGATTCGAGCTTTCTAACGTCCCGAAATGTTCTTCGGTGTGATTTTGATTCCTCCTAGTACCAGGTAAATCTGTTGATTGAAAATGCGAGTTTATGACAACAGGAGAAATAGAGAAGGTAGAGAAAGTTTAGATGCGACCTACTAATTATCCAGATTCGACAACCATGATTCTCGAAGAATAACTTGCGTCTAACACGCGGAAATTGGAATAGTGAAACTGGCCTTTACATGTTGGTCAGAATAAAATTACTACAGTCGTTTCCCCAAGTTCTCTTGCTTTCGTCACTCAATGACCTCGCGGCGTTGGTGCATTGAACTTCTTATTTTTGAGGAATTGAGAGAGACAACCGAACTGAATTTTAACGTTATGCAGGCGAGGCAGTGCGCAAAAAGGGTGTTCAACGCGCCGCACTACACGTGGAGGAACGGCGTACGGCCATAAGGAGACGGTACGACATCTGTCAATGTGGTTATATTCCTGGTTGCAGCTCCATGCGCATTAAAACAGTAGTATATTGTTGAAGAAAATTTGACACAGTATATAAAAGGCGAGTCACTGGTTTGTCGATATCCAAACCATGACCTATGTAGCCTGGCCTTGAAGAAGACTTCAGCCCTCAATAACTTTGATAACACTAAAAAGTTCACCCAACGTACCACCCTAGCCCATTTACCAGACCTTAAAGTGTAACCCTCGTCTAGCAGCAAAACAATTTACCGCCAAAAGCTATAGTGTATGAGCGTCTAGAAACTCGTGGCGTAAATCCATTGAAATCTCACCGCGGCAGCAGGGGCATTCGCAAATTGGGCCTAACTCAACGACGGGATTGGGGTCTTCAATGGAAGTCCGCTTCATCGAGGTCGGCGCAGAAGCTGCCGCCACGGTAATGGCAAAGAAAGAAGCAACGGTGAGTGTGATGACAGTGAAGCGCATTGTCGTTGTGAGCTGGGAAGTTTGGCTGGACTTTAAGGCTTATGGGTAGCTGATGAAAAATCTATCGACAACGCAGGCCACTTTTTATACCTAAGCACTTAATGCTAGTCAAAACAAGATGTTGTTCAAAAACCAACTTCCGGTATCTGTGTGAGAGAGGGGGGGGTATGTACATACCCGTAAAATTCTCGGTACTGACAACCAGGGTACTGGAATTTCTGATAGGTAAAAACACCAAAACACCCCGACGATTGTCCAAATCAACAGTTTTGCGGCACGGCGCTTGGCACGGAAGTCTGACCGTCGAAAGGAGGGACAGTTCTCTAATAAACATAGCGCTTGGCCGGCGGTACTTCATTACGGCGCCTCATTGACGTAAACCCTCAACCTGAAGCACAGCTAAGGATGTTATGCTCAACATGACTCCGAAACGAAAGGGACCGCGCCCGTAATAACGCACCTAGTGCTGTCTGCCTTGTGCATAATTCGACTCTAATTAGAGTCAATTCATTATACACACTGGGCTCTAAGTTAGAGTCGGGTAGTATGCATAATTCTATTCTAAGTTTCTAATGAGAGCTAGTCCAGAACAGATTGATTTGATAATGCCCCCGTACCGCGTGCTCGACGCTATTATTAAAATGTGCCAGGTCCCCCGACAGCATATCCTAATTGGTCCGAGAGAGGCAGCACTATTTTATCTAATCAACGAGACCGTAGCGCAGAATTTTCGTTCACATCAGATCTCGAGGGCTGATAAAATGGTCCTACTGGTGCTGTCAACAAAAGATGAAGACCTGCGTTCATTGTTAAATCTTCGTGCTAAGAAGTGGCGCTACGGGAAGATTGCTTAGAAAACCCCGAATAGTCGCATAAATGGCCTGGACAGGCCTGAAATCTGAAGCCTTGCACGGCTCTCAAGGGTGTCGATGTCCCTTAGACTTGTTTGAGCTTCGCATGTCTTGCTGTTGGTTCATTGTGTTCGGATAGATTGACGGACAAGGCAATCACCGAACCAATCAAGTGCCGGCGCCAAATTACGCCGGCGCTTGTAATTTGGCGCCGGCACTTACTCACGAACATTGTAAATTAATTATTTGCTTATTCGCATGGACACAGTACAGAAACTTTCCAGTAAATAATTTTCTTTTATATAGTACCTTCTAGATAAAACGTGCATAGGCGTATAAATCCTCCATTCGAGGGTGGAAGTGTCAAATTATTGCTTTACCTACACTCCGCCCAATATATTGCAGGGCGGATTTTAGCACGATCATCAGCCGACCCCGGGGGATGCTTTTCTACCAATTTCAGTCTGTAGATACCATACACTACCATCATATCAGACCGATGAACAAAATACCTCATGCTCTGAAATGTTGGGAAAATTGGATACAGCTATTTCGTTGACGGTTCAGCTATTACTCGAGTAGTTTAAATTCAAGTGTTTACTTCATTTGACGCAATGAAGAATGATTTGAAGTTACCTGAAATTGAAACTATGTCATCACCCATTAGCCATACATTACTCCGAGAACTTGATAAGAAAGGGCTCAGAGCCACTTTTTAGCATATCCAAAGAATGATCTCCTTACTGTATGACTAGAAAGCATTGTCTTTCGTTCTTGTATATATACTTTCTACTATATTCCAACAGGAGCTCGCCTGATCCATACTGCCATTGCAGTCCGAGAAAAGAGGCAATGTAGAGCCTGAGCAGCATACAGTCGCCCTGCAGGAAGGTGTGTACTGTGCGCACCGCATCCGACGCCGATCGCGATGGTCACATACAAGTAGCATACTTACAGGCAGTGTGCGGACTGGGAAACCGAACCCATCATTAGTATCGTTTCGAACAACGATGCGGTGAGCCGATCACCGTTCCTCACGACGTCTTAAGAATTTGATCGCCATGAAGAGCATCGTGCACTGGTGGCTACAGTCAATCCCCATCAAGGTAAGATCGGGAATTTGTGAACCGCTTAGAAGTTTCCCGAGATCTTGTCTGTCCCCTATATTAGGCGTTCTTGTAGGGTTATGCATAATTTATAAGGTGACTCTCATCTGCTTAAACTGCACAGCTACTACCTCTCGCACTCTGCATCGTCATGCATAACTCTGGCTGAGACGCTATTGTGCATAATGGCTTTATTCTTATTAGAGTTGACTTATGCACAATTATAGGCTCATCGCCTGAATAACGCATTTTATCACAGCGGTCGTCCTGCGTAACACCTAAAAACTTTCACGAGTATATGCCGAGACGGTTGGTCATACATCGCAGCTGAACCCAAATGCTAAGCTTGGCGGCTTCTCCTTCGCAGAATGAACTGCATACCGGCCAAGCATTTCAGGGTTTTGACGTCCTAACTGGTACATTGACTTTTAAATAGCGATCCGGGGGTCGTCTGCACCGAAGCGTGTACTTGCAGATTTCAGGCAAACCGCTGTATGTTCAATTTGTCTGATTTAATTCGTTGCATCTGGTATATGTATTTCTGCGCCACACCTTGAACCTTCGAAGGAAGCACGCCTCTAGTCCTTACTACCCGTGCTCAGTCGCCGGAGAGGATGACGAGATCCAAATATAAGGAAAATCTTCACAGAAAGAATATCGGCACATCTAATTCGTAAAGCCATGAATTCATTTAACTTCGTCTCTCTTTTGGCAGCGGTGTTATTAATTTTACTCCCTGAGCCTTCTCTTCTCGACCTACCTCTATTTAACTACTTATTTTGCTGGTTAGGTTAGGAGGTTAGAGTTCCTGGTTAGGGATAGGAATATTTTTCCCCCGCGCGGTAGCGCGTTCTCGGTTCAGTTAGGAGGTTAGGAGGTTAGGGTAGGTTAAATTAGGTGGTTAGGGTAGGTTAGGTCCTCGAGAACGCGCGGTAGCGCGCTCTCGAGCCCACTTAGGGCAATGGCACATTGCCCTAAGTCGTGAGATCGCCTTATATGGACGCTCGGTGATCGCCAGCACATCACATGTGTGAGACGGGGGGAGACGTAGGACAGTTTGTCCTTTGCTCAACATCGCTGAAGCCCGTTCCTTCCTTTTCAACATCTCTGACAACGACAAACGCAACAAGCACGTCCGCTCCTTCTTTGACGCTTGAAAGCTTTTGGAAAGCTTTGCTCCATCTTGATTTTGTACGAAACCAACCCCGGAATTACCCAAGAATTACCCATCGCTTAACCTGAAGAACTCTCGCTATGGTCCTTATCGCTTGCATACCCACTGCGAGATACTTAGGTACACCGAATCTTCTTCCTGCTTGCTATCTTGAAAATCTAGTAAAATTTGTTGTGCGGCCCATTCCAAGTACACAGAGGACCTCCACGCTCCATCCCTCACGCCGTTCACGGGTCCATCTGCTCCAAATTCGAATCGGCTTATCGGATTTCTGAACGCAGTCACCTTGTATAGCCAACGGCTCGAATGACTCTGCCTATTAATATTTTCATGCTCGCTGCTTGACGACAACACCGCGCGTTGACCTTGACATGCGCCTGGATTGTAGAACGTCCTTAGCCTGGATCAATCTCATTGTTTTCTGGCTTCTGACATCCACATCACCCCGGTATCTGAGTCGCTCTCCGGCATCGTCGAAGGTAACTTCTTTGAGCTTACTTATCAATCCCATCTCAAATCCATGCTTATATTGTCGCTTCATAGATACACATTTTGAGCTAACAAATGAACTCCCCAAACCAGCTTTCCGAACAAATTTTCATCGGCGTCTTGCTGCCCAGGGCTATTGACGTTTATTTTCTTAAGGAGAAAACGATAGATGCTCGATAGACGTTTGTTTTCCAGTTTAGTCTCCTTGTACGTACACCCGTAGGCTGCTGGTGCTCAAGAGAAAATGTTTAAATTGAGTAATCGTAGGCGAAAATATTTGCCACCCAAGCACCCCCATCGGCGGACCCAGCGGCAAGCCCAGTCTAGGAGTCATCTCATCTCGTCTCCTCTTCATTCTCTCTCACGAGCGTTATAGATCGCCCGAGTTCGAAACTCGACCTCAGGGAATGGCCCAGCCACATAAAGGTGGCTAGAACCTCATCGACGGATGGTTCCTAAACTGCCATGGGAAGAAATTGCAATCGCTATATCAAAGTTGGATAGTCCGTGGAAACGTCTTATAATCTGGCGCGTGAAAATATACGACCAGGTTAGGGAATGAGCTGTTGGACAAAATCCTGAGCGAGGGTTAGGTGAACTCAAACGCTCTTCACTTATATCATCGTGGTCTGTCTGGGTACAAACAGCAACCGACGACAAATAAACACGCACGAAGATTAAGCTTTACTCTGCGGGCTCTCAACGCGAACGCAACGCTTGCGTTTTCATCCAAAACAAACCAGAATTGAGGGCACTAACGATTTTACAGTTTCTTGAGTTAAATCTATCTGTTTTATTTTAAGATCCCCAAAACGGCAGCTGGAAGAGAATTCCCGAAAGCTCTGTACTAGAATCTGATATATCATCAGGTATAGCGCCAGATAAGGATTCATGAGGCCTTTGACAAGGAAATACGGTGAGTTCGAGGAAAAATAAGTAACTGGGTAGCCTGGAAGCAGATTGACGTACTGTTTAGTCTGTTTTGCCTCCATAAGCAGCTTCAGAACAGCAGGATTTGATACATCCTCCATGTTCACCGTATTCACGTCCGCCCCCTTCTCGAGCAACATCTTCACAACCCCCTCATGACCTTCAGACGACGCTTCGTGGAGTGCAGACTCATATTCTCCTCCCAGTGCATTAACGTCCGCCCCCTTCTCGAGCAGCACCTGCACAATTACCTCATGACCTTCAGACGACGCTACCTGGAGTGCGGACCCATATTCTCCTCCCAGTGCATTCACGTCCGCCCCCTTCTCGAGCAACACCTTCACAACTACCTCATGACCTCCAACCGACGCTGCCTGGAGTGCGGACCCGTCTTCTCCTCCCTGCGCATTAACATCTGCCCCCTTCTCGAGCAGCACCTTCACGATTACCTCATGACCTTCAGACGATGCTGCCTGGAGTGCGGACCCATATTCTCCTCCCTGTGCATTCACGTCTGCCCCCTTCTCGAGCAGCATCTTCACAATTACCTCATGACCTCCAACTGACGCTGCCTGAAGTGCAAACCCATATGCTCCTCCCTGTGCATTCACGTCCGCCCCCTTCTCAAGCAGCACCTTCACGATTGCTTTGTAACCTTTACACGATGCTTGCTGGAGTGCAGACCCCCATATTCCCCCCTGTGCATTCACGTCCGCCCCCTTGTCGAGGAGCATATTCGCGACCACCTCATGACCTTTAGACAACGCCGCCTCGAGTGCGGACCCGTCGTATTTTCCTTCCTGTGTATTCACATCTGACCCTTTCTCTAGTAGGCGATATGCCACTTTTTCCATTCCAGTTACTGCAGCATAATATAGAGGGGAAGAGACTTCCGCCTTGCCCATTGACAGGTTCTGTGTATAGGGCCAGATAGCGGGGTTCGATATGCGAAGCCAATTTAAGAAGGAAGTCTCCGTTGTGAAAAGTTGCAACGCCAGCTCCACGACACCGGGGTCCATTCCCCCGGATTTTGCATGGTCGATCCAATGCTTAGCTGCATACCGTGCAAGTGGGGAGGAATTTAGCATAGCCTTCGTCAGGGGTGCAAACGAATCAAACTGGAGAAGGTAGGCAATGGAGGTTGTTGAAATCTTTGAATGAGCAGTTCCCTCGCTGATGCCGAAATTTCTCTCAATGTGCTCGGAGAGAAGGTACTCTTTGACAGAGAAATGTGAGAGCTTCACAGCGCCTGTATTTGCTGTCAAATAAAGAAAAATGGCTGGATCAAGGGGGTGCCGGGATCAAAATGCCGGACCGGTACCCGGTTAGTTAGTCCAGCCGCTGGAGGCAAAAAAAAAAATTGGACCCCCTGGTAAACTGCGCCCAGAACTTGATTTTAGCTCTCTAAGGGCAGCTAAATACTGTTCAAACCTTGTAATACGGTCAGAACTTGGGATGAAGCATAAATTTGTTCAATTACAGCCTGAAAACAACAGAAAATGCCGCAATATTGCACACATGCTACATGCTGGCCCAAAATTGTTAGCATGGTGTTACTAACCTAAAAACTGTATAGTAAGCTATTGATGTCTGCTTTCAAAGTCTTACATCCATTTTTATATGTTGCAGAGCGCTTGAGGGAGCCTCTGGGAGGCTAACAAGCACCGAAGTCGGAACTGATGCACGGAAGTGACCGAAAATGATGTAATATTACCATATTTGGGTGTGTTCCTGATTATGTAAGTTAGTTAGTCCACCGAAAGTTGGCTTTAGAAAAATATCGACCCCAGGTCTTTTTTTTTTTTTCCGGGACCCCCTTGGGCTGGATGAACTGATGGTACGGTACGTGCCTTTGGATTCGGTAACAAAACTTGAGCACCGTACCAATATGTCCCGTGGGTTTAAATATCGTCTTTTTGCATCAAAACTCGGTCCATCTTTTGAATTGAAATCAATTGTGACGGCTTCTGCAATTTCGACAACTTTCATTGGACGCTTGGAAAAGGACAACCACTCCAGGAACGTCGTCGTGTCGGCGCGATATTTGACATCAATCGCCTTCAACATTCGGCCATAGGTTTCGTCTAAGCCCTTTGGAAGGTTCAGCATTTGGTTCTCTATTTCACGTTCGCTCAGACAGTTTTCCAGCTCGGCAAGCTGTAACGCAACCCATCGAAACCTTGGCACGGCATTAGCGACAATGAGACAATAGATTGCTCATGAAGAAGAGACGCTGACGTACGACCCTTCCGCGTGCTCTCTCAAGTTGGACTTTATATTCCCTCGAATATTTTTGTTGTACCCTTTGAATTTCGATTCCATCTGACGTTCGAGATACTTGGTAATATCTTTGTTTGCAGTGGCCTCTCCAACGTCAATTGCTCGTGGAAACGTCCCAAAAACCTTTTCAATGTCTCGCTCCGGCCGACTGGTGACCAAAATGTGGAGATTTTTCGCTTTCTGATCTATATCTGCACCGAGAAGTTTACTGACCCAATTGAGCGTCTTTTCGCGGTCGATACACTCATCAAGAGCGTCAATGACAATATATGCAGGCGCAAATCCATCGAGAATATCTCGCAGAGTGTTCTGAAGATCAAGGACTGATGGCTGGTGCTGACCGTCCTGGCAGCGTCTATACAGATTTCCCAAGTTTGTGGGGATACCACCAATTTTATGGGAGAACTGTGAAATGAGGGATCGGAGGAGGTTCTCGTGAAGTTGTAGCTCTTTCTGAGAATCCCTTCTATCAAAGAAGAAATATGCAAATCCGACTGGCGAGTTTTCCTTGGTGAGCCTATTGATAACCGAAGAGCTGAAAAGACGGCTTGTCGGCCTCCCGCTGGCATACGATCTATGAGGAAGGGACTCACCAAAGAATGCTCTTACCACTTCCCGCTATGGATTTGTTTAAGGTTCGGATTTAAATTGCTTGGTGAGAAGCTTACCCTTTCCCTTAAGCCACAGAAAACCGGGTTTTACTTGCCATTCATGGAATCGTTCTCCATCGAGAAACCAGAAGCAGGTGTCGACTTGACGTTTTTCATCCGCTTCATTGCGATTCCTGGAGGTATCAGGAGGGGACAGCCAGCTCCGAATTTTCTCAGCTGAGGAATTTAAACTGGTTACTAATACTAATCAACGATATCTAGAAGCTGAAATACCTAGATGGGCATCTTTTATTGTCTCTAACGTCAGTCCTATGCCCACGGTAAATGAATTAGAGAAGGACTTTTTAAAAGAACAGAAATGTACCCATTTGTTGCTGGCCAGCCTCAATTTTCTTCACTTGAGCGTTCGTATCAATATGGAGTCTACTATAGAACGTCTCCTTCAGAACAGCGCAGTGTTTTTGGCACTCTGTAATACGTGATTTGAGATCACCAGATACTTGGAGCTTTATGGTGCGCTCTATGAGCAAATGATTGTCAGATTTGACACAAATTAGAGGCGGTGGAATTTTATTACGTGCTAAGAACAATTTCGTATATTCATGTATAAGCGACGCAACCTTTAGTGATTGACGACTGATATCTTCGATGACATCGGTCGTGTTTGGGATAACCGGCAGGTCAGGAATTGCATTCGCCGTGCCTAGCATTTCGCGCAAGGTATGTGCCAGTTCACGGATGGATTCATCCTGGAGATCCGTTTCCTGTACGGCCTGTTCGAACAACAATATTCAAAAAAGTTCGATTTTCATGTTACTGGACGATTCACCTGGTAAACACTGGAAATAATCGTCCACGATGCGTTGAGTATCGGGTGGACCTGTTCACGACGATCAATTGAGTTGACATGAAGGGCAATAAACGTAGTACCTGGGAAAGCTGGTCCATAACGGACTTCGTTAAGTTCAAGACTTGTCCAAGCGTCGAAACCGCGCTCATCACGGAACCGTTGCTCGAGAGGTGAGAAATATCGGCTTCGACCTGTTCCATGAATTTCTTGATATATTCCTTTGATTCGGACATGGGAGACAAAGCTATCTTCATTTTGATAGGGATAGCGAGGCCATCCTTATCTGTCAGATCAAATCTGGCGCCTAATTTAATCGGCTTCAAGGCGAACATATGCAGATAGCGAACGATGTACCATCAGCAAAAGTGCACACCTAGGATATGTGGATACACGTGGGTATGATCTCATAAAATAGTTATGAACCCTGTAATTCTGATCTCCCGGCGTATTCGCATAAACGCCACTAAGAAAATATAATTCTTGTCATAAATACGGAGATTATAAGCCTGGCACAAGTTATAAGTGGTTATGAGCTCTGTAATAATTATAGACGATATAAGGATTTAGTCACGTTTAAGCGAATATATGCCTAGGGAGAATATAATCTCATACAAGTAGTTATGATTCTCGGTCATCAGGACGAAGCCATATAATTGCCCTCTTGTGAATACCTTAGGAACTCATTGTAAATTCACAAAAATGACATGCATTAATTCTATTTAACACAACAGAATGTAGTTTAAAAAGAAGGACTGAAAGAAAAGAGAAATGCCTAGACGTAAGTAAGAACGCCGTCTTCCACAGCAAAGTCGCAGTTCGGGCAGAACACGATGGACACGATGCTGTTCTCGGACGCTGAGGCCAGTGCAGTAACGGATGAATTGGAGGCGAAGGCAAAAGCTGGCGAGCTGGAAGCTGAGTACAAGCACCGAAAGAGAACATATTATCAGAGTTGAGACACTGACCTGGCGAGATCTTAACAGGGGGCCCGATTCCTGCGACTGGGCCACAAATTTGACCCATAAAAACAAATAAGCTTCTGGTAATCGATTACACGTCGGGACATACCTTTGTACCTCAGAAGTCAAGTTGAGAGTGCATGAAAGTGCATATATGCATGCACCCGGTGGATAAAATGGTGAGCGCTGCTTCTATGTAAGTATATGCGTGCTCAAAGGAAGCATGAGCTTACCTGAGCCAATTACACTCCCATATGACCTATAATCGATGCAGGCAGTGAATCTCAGAGTAATTACCGTAAATTTGGGACCAATGCACTCACAACAATCTGGCACCAGTGAGACGGCACTAGTCAGCACGATAACATACAGGAGATGTGATGTGTATGCTTGTATACAGGATAAACAGGTTCGGCGGAGGCGCTAGAACGAGGGAAGCAGTGGCGATGGTGGTGGTTGAGGAAAGAAAGAGACGACATCATAAAGTCGCGCGAAGTGATCCTAAATCGGGAACATCACATGACGTCATTCGTACAACGCGACTTCAACTTGAACTTCAACTGAATTGACTCTGGCAGACTCACTGTGTTTGCCAACCGCAACTGTTCCTCTCCTCCTATCCTTCTAGCTTGTTTTTTGTCCCGACACTCCGGCGGCGCTGACACGGCTTCTGGTTCACGCTACATTGACAATGCCCCTTTCTCTCGCTGAACTGTGGTACGCGCCAAAAACTTGGTTTGCTGTGCACTTGTCTTTCAACAGAAAACCCGACTGAGCCGACTCTGCTGCTGCTCACTAGTACTACTCTGCTGCCCGGATTGTGCCGGGATCCATCGGAATATGCCCAATTCATTTCTTGGCCGGTGTGAGTCTGAGAATCGACGACTTCCCATCCTCACTCGTTCGACGGATGGTTACGAGCCTACGTGAGTCTTACAGATTCATTATTCACAATTAGTTTTGATTAAATATTCCATAAGTGAGGCCTAGAGAGGATTCGCGAAGCTTCTCCTGCAAGTTGTCTAAAGTTTGCGGATTCAAGACGGACTTTTGGCTTCGTTTGAGCTTTCTTGACTCGCCGGACAGCTTTTCCCCCGAATTCTAGTCGGGAACAAATGATTTAATAGGCCCGCCTTACGAGCCTTCTCAACGCGACAGACAGAAGGCGGAGAAGTTCTTAGCTGTCCAACTTACTCACGCAAGCCCGGCGGACGTTATCACCTGGAGCGGGTGTACAGACTTCCGTAGGAGACAAAGCTGCATGGTTAGCGAATGAGTAAGTGTTATAATTCGTGATTATATCAATGATTCACTCACTGGACCGAGAGTAGTCTGCGTCGTTCGTGGTCCGCCATGGATCCTCTCCTCCTCCTCCACCTTGTCAATGTGGCCGCTGCATTCGCACTTCCTCCACCACCTCATACAACATCGACATTGACTATCACTCTGCTTCAGCAATGTTCTCTTTACCTGCCTCATGTCGTAGGCGCAGGCGGCGCCGTTGCTCAACCCTGTCTTGTACAATGTTCATCCCATGGCCTGACTTGCTATGCACTCCTTCCGATAGGCAAAGCCGCAGCGATACAACGGAATCGAACGCATTGGCGTCACGTTTGACGATCAATACTTTTGGACTTTCCTGGGGCATAGCGCCAACTCCTAGCCTGTAGCCCAGGTAACGCCGGTATTACAATGCGAAAAAGATTGTGAGGTGGCTAGAGGCTCAGGTGGTAGCCCTGTGCTTCGACAATGCTCGTGCTTGTTGGATTGCGGCATCCGATTGCCACATCACTATCGCACCAACCGCTCCAAGCTTCGTCCTCACACCAAATGGACGACGCTAATCCTTTCCGACAAGTCGCCCTTCACCGCAAGCCCATCCACAACACCCCGGGATCCGATGACGGGAAAGCAACAGCACAGATTGACGATGGAGAAGCTTGAATGACAGTTGAGAGATATAGGCGAACCAACCACTGCCCGCTCGTAGAGGCAAGGCGTCGAAGAACCATGCTAGAGTATAAATCCTCTCATATTCCTTTGTCGTGATTTCACAAGTATCATCATTGCTACTAATTTGTGTGCCTCAATGACATCCTGCTTGTAATAAATCTTACCTCTTGTCCTTCACTCATAACAATTTCATGGGTCTTGTTTTCCTTCCTCACAATTCCTAGCTGCTTAAAATTAGCTTAGATTTGTTCTGTAGAATTACAAGGTCCTCGCGAGGGTCATAGCCAAATTATAATCTCCTAAATTTTTCCTGGGCTGTTGGCAACTCAACCATATTTATGACCGTCGATTATATTCGGCTGCGTGAGTTCGGAGTCCTTATATCTGGCCTGTATTTGTCGCAGCTTAGATACATTCACTCACATTCGGCTGTCATAATTTCGGCTACCTTATATTCACTGTCATCGATTATCCTAAATGTGCACTTTTGCTGATGACTCACTATTTTCGAGCAGGTCTACGACTTTTGACTGATGCTGTCCCACAAGGTGCTTCATATCTATGGTGGTCCCGAATCCACGGTGTACCGTAATCTTCATTGTTGACGAAGGCTCAAACCAGCTGATTCCAAGATGTTAAAGGATCGACCCAGAGGTTATTCACGAGGACATGACCCACATTCGATCGTCTGCATCCCATTTCCAATTGAGGACTGACGAGGCAGGCTTTTTCGGAGATGTTATAACCTTCTTGTTGTCCACGTAAAACCGTACAGAGTACTGCGACCGCATTTCCCGTTTCATTATGTCGCTTTCAACTTCCACGTCTAGAAAGCGATCGGTGAAACAGTGGTACTATGTTACTATCGCGTACTTACTTCTTAAGAGCGCACTAAGCAGCAATTGCTTATTGGTCGCCATATCGAGAGAAGCTATGAGCGTAAGGAAGAACAGGAAGGACAAACGTGAATCCGTGTGCAGTGCCTCATGGTACAGCCTCGGGTCAATGGGAAACATTACGTCAAGTTGGCGTGGTATTGTGTCCAATTTTGCGAAGAAGCTGAGCGTTGGATATTGAGAATGACTTTTCAAGTTTGAGTGTCAGTTGGTGATCGACGTTGGATCGACGAGGACGACAACTTGAGGTGATACTATGTGCCATTTTATCTAATCTAATATCGTCAGATCCAATTTATGACGTTTCTGGGTAGGATCTGAAATAAAAATGCGAAAATTTCTGTTTGGAGGTGAGAAAGGCAATGTCAGAAACAAGAGACGTTAGATCCACCGATCCCGTGATCCCCCAAATCGGGACAGTCACATAAATAGGCGGGAAAATTCTCAGCAATTTCAAATTTTCAAGCCTTTGAGCGCGCGAGACGGTAAGCATTCCCCATCAGAAGAAAAGGGGGGTGGACAAGGCCAAGTAAAACACCTTTTACACACGCTTTCATGACATATGAGTCGCGGTTGAACCCCGCAGATGTGTTACACCAATATATAAATTAAACTTATTGTTCCTAAGTAATACAAACCTAAAACCCGGAGTCATTCAATACTGACGCTGGCCGTCGTGTCCGACTCGTCCGCTCTCATTTTTGAATGCTAACATGAAAAAAAAACAGATCAGGCAATAAGCAAGATTTGCAGCAATGTAGATGACGCGTCGTCCGCCAAGCAGCTGCTAACTCGAGCTATGTTGTTCATCAACGGCGATTCTGATTCAACGCCTACATGTACGAACGTGAAGAAATTAAAATATCAGCAGCTGCATACAAGGCTTGATACGGCTGATACCTACCCGTTATACACTGCAATGGAATCAGAAGGCCTCTAGTTTTAGATTTGTGGTTCTTGAAGCAAAAACCAAGTGACTAACCGAAGGTTGGAACAGATAACATAGACGAGAGCACCTACACAATCCGTGTTAATGAATGAAGGACATACTGTACGTATAAGTATAACGAAAGACAGAAGCAAGGAAATGAAAAGTTCAGATTCAAGGCGAACCACGATTAAAATATGTATAATGTCTTCTAGAAAGTAAAGTACAGCGTTCAAATGATCTAAGGTCTTTTCAATGGGTGGAAAAGGTCACGAATGAGAAAATGTGATGGTGCAGGTGTACTGTAAAATGCAGTGACGGTACTGAACTGCAGCCGCCTCAAGCTGGTTCGTAAGGTGCCCACCACCTGAAGGGACGTGGCTCTGCGGTCTCGCCTCCCTTTTCTAAGGCGACTTCATCGGTCGAAACGCGGGTGCTAAGGGAGGAGATGGCAGGTATGCAAAGTCCGAAGTACAAACCACCATGACCGACGATGACGAGGGTGATCATCCTGATAAATGGAAGGTGATAATTAGTTGAGAATACTGATGAAAAAAAGGATAGTTACATACCCACGCACCGTATTCCGCCTGCTGGTCCAGCGGCGAGCTCAGTCCGGGACTCGTCTCCTCATGGTCTTGCTTGTTTTGTGCTTTTGAGCGTTTCCCCAGCCCACGGTTCGAGTGTCAATAAGCCCCACCCACAGGCGGAGAAGGTAGTTCTTCTCCTCCAGCCGGCTCTCAGTCCAACACCCGCTCTCGCTACCGCTCCTCGAACCCACTCGTCACCCATATCCTCCTTCCTCCACCACCATCTACAGAGGCATGGCAGACGTCAGACCCACCATCCCAGCTCCAAGGTCCAATCTTCCATGCCCCAAAATCCTTGTCGCCTTCATCGTCGTTTGACAATTTTAACACACGGATTGCGGCGTCGGGTTCTCGAAACTCGACCTCCCGACATGACAAGTTGGACAAAATGTCCTCCACGGATTGTTCCTCGACATTCAGGTCCAACACGACAAGAAAAGGTGCGGTCCTCGAGTTTTGAAAGCGTGTTACGGGGGCCAGATAGTCCGTAGAACGCTCTAACGAGTTGACGCGTGAAAATGGTCGACCAGGTTAAGGATGACAAAATGGAATCGTCGGAGGCAGTCCTGAGCAAGGGTTAGAGGCAGAAGACATCGACAGGCAAACACTTACGAATATCGATGGCAGTTAAGGCCTTCAGGCTGCCTAAGAGCTTGAGGCGATGGTTGAAAGTGAATCTTAAAGCGATGACGTGGCGCCGATATTGTAAGGAAGATTGGCCGTTGAAACGTCGTCGTAGAGAAAGGAGGGGTCGGGTACATCGACCTTAATTTCTGAACCACCAAGACCGCCGATATCGAAGAAGGTCATGCTGAGGAATGGAGGTCGAGGATAATGAAGAGACCCAGGGAGTTGAAGGTGAGACGACCCCCAAGATAACGACGGAGAGGCAGGAGACGGCGGCTACACGAAGGTCGATGTGCGAACCACCAAGGCCGACGCTGGCGAGGAGGATTACGCTGACGGATGGAAGGCTGGAATTTGGTTTTCGAAAACGTGAAAATCCCAATTCCAGGCACAGTAGCGGGCCGGGTTTCCGGCATGCTAGGACCTCCTCCTCCCCCTTCGCATTAGCACCCGTAAATCTAGCCCTGTCCACACCCATCCATCTGCACGACGATCACTAGCCCTTCAATTTTCCATTAACCTCCTCCAACAGTGCTTTAAGCCTCGAAGGATCGCGAAGTGGAGAAGTCAGTGCCCAATAGCACAGCGAACTGGGTCTAAAGACATTCAAGCAGATGTGTTGAGGGAGGTGCGAGCAGGGGTAAAAAAGATGATGAGGGGCCCATTGTCGTGCAGCAGCGTGAAGGACGAAGGTTTTGTAGAAGGGCAAGTGAACGTAGGTGGAGAGGAAGGAGGGGCATGGATAGGACGAAGGTCGACGTGCTACGAAGAGCCATTCGTGCCTTCTGAACGGCCAACGTTCGTAGGTAGGGGTGTCGTCGTGCCGCACCGGGAAGGACGGAGGAAAGGTTCTCGTGTTGAGGGAGTACGCGGACGTCGGTGCAGAAGCTCGAAACCGCATACAGTCGCGGGCTGAAACTAGGGGGTTTCTTGTTAGGAGAGAAGTGAAAGGAGACTAAGAAGCAGTCGAAATCGCACCTAGCAGTAGTTGAGCATCACGGCGGTCGAACTTCTATGAGTGATGTTGAGGCTCGTCTTCATGCAAACGCCAGCACGACGACTGGAGCTCGAGAACCGTCAGCGATACCTCGTTCCTCAGCGCGAGTTCTCGACATGAGTCCCCAACGAGGTCGCCCGACCCTCCGCCTCCAAAGTCCCATTCCCTCGGTCCATGTTCGCCTCCATATTCCCCCGTTCTTCATCTGTCTATCCCTAGACGCGTCGGCGGCGTTGGTGGTAGCGACAAGTCATCCGTCCAACCCTATCCACCACATCTCAGACGCGAACCACGCTGAACCCGCATCTTCGCCCTTTCTCTGCTCATCGACTAATCCCTCAACATCCATGCGACCCGTCGACACCCACGATCTTGTGCGATAGGGCATCGCGACCTTAGGACTGCACCGCGGTGTGTGTAGTGGGCTGTTGATCCAAAATCCGGGTTCAGTCCTAGGTCGACTGGGGTCTTCGCTGGCCGGGGGTCTTGATTGAGGCTAAGTGATCGCATGGTTCATGAGGTGCTCTGACGGATGAGGGACGTAGAGGTCTCCAGCCGGCGGCGACGTTGCTGTAATCGATGGTACGAGGTCCAAAAGTCGACCCCTGTGGATGGGCTGACCACGTGTATGCCGCCGCGATCTCATCAGCGAGTCGTTCCTCGAGTCCAAGACCTAAAGTGAGAAGAAAAGACGCTAAGGGAAAGGTACGAGTAACTGCCGACGACAGGTGAACGCCTATGAAGATGGGTCACAGCCCAAGTACTTGAGGCAAGGTTGACAACGACGACGTGGTCCGAACGGTCAGAGGCTAAATTAGCCTGTAAAAGACGAAAGTTGAGGGAAAAAACGGCGTTTACGCGAAGGTTGACGTGCAAAGAACCAAGGCTAACGATAGTGAGGGGAGTCGTCCTGACGGAAGAAGGCAGGAAATAGGTTTCTAAAATATTGAGAAATCGGGCATTTCGAAATCCAGGCACCCGTGGCGGGCCGGCAGTTCCGACCCCGACCTATTTGCTCCTCTCCATACCATGATCGTGAGCAGATACTCCAGCCCTAATTCACGAGCGGCATCAACCCACGAGTATATCACTAGTCTCGCCGACCTCCAACAGCTCCGTCATCTTGGGCATTTTCGCCAACTTCGGTGACTGGCGACGGAGGGGCGGATCACCGATACCCGGGGCTGTGCCCAGGCCCCAAACGACAGCGCACTGGGCGAGACGACGTCGAGGTAGAAGGGTTCACCAAATGCGGGGGCGGCGGGGGAGAGAATGACGAAAAGGTCGTCGTCGTGGAGCAGCGTGAGGGATGAAGTTCTTTGGGGTGGCTAAGCGAACTTGCATGGAGAGGAAGGAGAGAGATAGATGGGATGGAAGGTGTCGTCCTACAAGCAAGATGGAGCCATTCGCGCTCTCCAAATGGCCAACGATCGTAGTCAAAAGCGTTGTCGTGTCGCACCGGGAAGCACAGAGGCGTGGTCCTTGTGTTGAGGAATTGAAACTTGAGGCGCATACAGTCGTCCAATCTTGGTTGAAATCAACTCTGACGCATGCCTAGCTGGGGGATTTCGATCAGGAGATGAAAAGCAGGTGTAATTGTACTCACAGTGACGATTTCGAGTAACCGTACTGACAATGACGTCGAAGTCGGTGTTCATGCAGACCTCCAGCTCGACCGTGACAAACCGAGCTCGAGGAGCACCGGCGATACCTCCTTCCTCAGCCTGACATGTTGCCCGACCTCCTCTCTTCCGTATTCCATTGCCTGTTCGGCTTTCTAGCCATATCCACTTGCCCCTCCCTCACGTACTTCACCCTCCAATCTCAAAAAGCGGCGCAGAAATGGCAGTTGCAGCCACAGGTCATCAGCGACGATGACGTCCAATCCAATTCACCGCATCCGAGCTCGAACTTTGCTCCTTATGCAGTTGTCGGCTGATTTTTCAACACCAACACCGTAACTGGTATTCTAGATCCCACACGATATGATTCCTCAGTCCAGCGACTTGAGTTGCATGAAGGTCCTCGACATAACATCCACGAACCGAGGTCAGAGGAGGTTTTCGCTGGCGTGGGGCTTCGTTGGATAGAAATGATCGCCTGGTTGGTGAGAATTGCTCTGTGGATGAAGGGGGGGGGGGGGGGAACGGCTGACATGTCGACGTGGCAAGGTATGAAGCTTGAGGGAGGACAGCATAGGTGGAGGTCGAGGAAAGCAAGGTCGAGTGCGAGGGATTATCGGAGGGGCCAGAGATACGGCGTTGAGGGTATGAGCGCCATGGAATTGGGGACCGGTAAGATAGCTCGTGATTGCAAACGTCGGAAGAGCAAAGGCGGGCTCTGGATGTGTGCGATGACGAGAATATGAGGCACTTTGTGCAGAACCAGATGAAGGAGAGGGCCGAAGTGCCGACATTTTCGATGAGCTGAAGTGAAAGATTGTCTCGAAGGATTCTTCCTTGTTGAAATGAGGGTACCCGTCAAGCAAAGAGATGGAAGTGGCGATGCCGTATCTTCTTCCTCTGTTCCTCCTAAAACTTGAAGGCTGGCTCCTTGGCTCAGGTTTATCGAAGGCTACTGCGACGCCGCCCTGCCAAGTTCCCGCAAAATCAACATCGTCACCCAATATCCGCCTAGCCTTGTCCATCGATCGCAGGCGCAGCTGCATCGGGCCTCCGCGTTCAAGTCGAGATGGTCGTTCAATACCTCGCTCATCCGCGCCACCCTCTAGAGCCCCTGCCGTTCGCGCTCTTGCAGCTGGTAAGCCTCGATGAACGAGGCCGCTCCCTTCTCGCGTTCGTTATCGTTATCTTCAACCTCGATGACCACCCTCTCCCTATCTCTATCCCCAGCAGGTGCCAGCGCACTCAACATCGTCGACGTCAACTAGCTCGGGCCCAGCAGTGCAGAATCCAAGTTCGGGCTCGGGGCCGGGGTAGCAGCACCTGTAATTGTCCCAGAACCGGCAATGGACCTAGGTACAAGGATGCTGGCAATCGGGCTGCGCGGAGGCGAGCCTGCTCTCAACCGTGAGCGGGAGGACCGGCAAGAGCTGCCAGGAAGGTGCTTGTGCGGACGGAGAAAGTATGGGGGGATGAAGGGAGTTGAGTTCTGGTTCCGATTCTCGGTATTGGGATCTAGGAGGCGGGCGACAAGTAGGAGAGAGACGAGACGAAGAGAGAAAGAGACGAAAGGAGTGTGATGGATGTAGTGCGTAGAGAGCAAAGCTGTCGGTGGTGGTGATGAAAGAAATCACATCAAATCACAAAATCACGATCACGCGAGGCGTGTCGTTTATTTGCTCTCTCTTTTTAGGATCTGAAGTCAGCTTATTCCCAGTACCGGTGCCCGCTTTCCGAGTGATTCAGAAGAGGCCCCAAAACCGCACACGCACCCCGAAACGTTGCGGTTTGCGGTGGGGAGACCTCAAAGGGGCAGCTGCATGGCGCGGTCAGTGGTTTTGTCTTTAGACAGTGTTCTCCTGAAGAGTGTTCGATCCTTGCTCTTCACCGTCTCTGATGACGATCACAACGACCCGACATCGAGCACTCTTGCTCAGACGCTTGAAGTCTCTGAAAGCTTAATTCCCTCTCGAAAATATACGAATTATACGAATTCGACAGCTTTCTGTTTGCAAGCAAATTCCTCGAGGCGAAGATGAACCTGAGGTAGAGTTCTGGCTACGGTACATTTTGCTTGGCTACCCACCTTGAGGTCCAAGTGATCTTGCGTGTTCTCCCCGCTGGCCTTCTTCAGAATCCAGTAAACCTCACAAGAGGTCTTGGTTCAGGACTGCATGCTCCATCCCATCCTCCACGAGTTCCTCTGCCGGCGTATCGGACTCCGGAACGCACCTTCCTCGTCTCTCTCAAGTGACTTAAGTCTATTAATTCTATCATGCTCGCTGCTTAACAACGACGACATCGGCGCCAGCTGGCGTGGTTGACGTGGCCGTGGACGTGGACATCTTACCCGCCGGCATATATATCGGTATTGTCTTCTGACTTCTTCGAGGTTTTGAGTTTTTTCACACCACGGTGGAATCTTGGAAGGCAAGTTGCTGTCCGGCATCGTTGACATTTGAGCCAACTTACGAATGTCATCGTGAATGCAAGTTTATCTCGTCGTTTCACAGATACACGATTCGTACGAACAATATACTCCCCAAACCAGTTTCTCAACAAACATTTATCAGCGTCTATGTCCTCCAAGGTATATTCACGACATTTCATTGTTTCAAGGAGAGATTGATAGATGCTGGATAAACTTTCATTGCCAGGTCCTAACCTAACTTGCGCGAGAAATCGCACCACCGTCTATCTTGTTCATGCAGCCCTGTAAGTAAGATTAATTATTCATTCACCAACAATTCACCAATATCATGCTCACAGTCCACAGTGTTAGTTCCCCGGTGTTAAACGATTCTCCGTATCGTTTGAAATTGCACGCTGGTTCTTCCAAGTTCCATGATGATGCCATAATTAATTGAATCTTCCAGTCTCATCCTCTCTCATGCCTTTCGAGCGGCGAATCGGGTCCGAGTTCGAGTTCGACGCTGCTTGACGATTCGTATCCAATACTGCCCATATTACTATCAGGCAAGCGATGACTGGGTATGTATATGGAGGTTTTCAGCCCCTCTTGCTCAATCCAATCCAAACTCCAAAGCTTCAGCTCGCGAATCGTGGCCGAAACGTCAGGCGAAGTGCTATCACTCAATTGATAAGGCAAAAGTTGGACGTGATGTGGCAAACACTCACCAGTTTACAATAGAGATAATAAATATTTGGATGTGGCAATGAACGTGAACGGCAAACGGTTTACTTTAGACTCGTTTGCAGATGTGAAAGAGATAGAGTAGAGGCTTGGATCGGGCCTGTCGAATTGACTTACCTTAGAGGATTTAGGATACAGAAACTATCCCCTGAATCTGATGAGGCTGAATGAATGCCCGAGTCGATTATCAGACGGGTTGTGGTTGGCGTAGCAGTTAGAAAATGCGATGGCTTCAAGTTGACAATTACAAGCGTGAAGAATCGGCTCGATCGGACGATTTGAACATTCACGACAGACGTAGATGTTGGCCGTGGCGCGACCAGTGGGTGATGGAAACTGTAACGTTATCCAATGAGTTTTAATTTGGCACAACGTGAAAGAAAGCGTTAACGTGAACATGAAGCAACCAAGATGAGTCTTAGACGTTGGAGTACCAGAATCAAATGGGAACTCAATGTAAATTAGAATTTATTGCGAGCAGCGGGATATCAATTGTGCAGACATTGCATTCAATGGTTCCATACACAACGATAAAAATTGGGATTTAGCGAGTTTGAGACTCTGTAAAAGTGTTGTATCAAATACGAAACAGTTAAATTTACCAAAATTCCGCTGGGATCGAAGTCCGGAGGGTGAGCGCTTAAATAATCAAATAGGCGCCTACTTCCTCTTCTCCCTCACTTTGACCTCGAGTGCCCCTGCCTCTGTCAAGCGGCCCTGGCTTCTGTATGTGTCCGCGAGATTTTCCATGCTTGTGAGGGTGTAAGGATGATTATCCCCATACACCTGCTTCCTCTTTGCCATTACTACCACCTCAAGTGCCTCTGCCTCTGTCAAGCGCCCCTGGTTCCAGTACGTGTTTGCAAGATTTGCCATGCTCGTGAGGGTGACAGGGTGATCATCTCCAAGCACCTGCTTCATCTTCTCCATCACCACCACCTCGAGTGCCTCTGCCTCTGTCCAGCGCCCCTGATTCCTGTATGTGGACGCAAGATTCCCCATGCTTGTGAGGGTGTGAGGATGTTCATCTCCGAGCACCTGCTTCCTTTTCTCCATCACCGCCACATTGAGCACCTCTGCCTCTGTCCAGCGCCCCTGCTTCCAGTATGTGGACGCAAGATTTGCCATGCTTGTGAGGGTGTCAGGATGTTCATCTCCAAGCACCTGCTTGCATTTCTCCATCACCACCACTTCAAGTGCCTCTGCCTCTGTCAAGCACCCCTGGTCCCCGTATATGGACGCAAGATTATTCATGCTTGTGAGGGTGTCAGGATGGTCATCTCCGAGCACCTGCTTCCTTTTCTCCATCACCACCACCTCGAGCACCTCTGCCTCTGTCCAGCGCCCCTGGTTCCAGTATGTGGACGCAAGATTTGCCATGCTCATGAGGGTTTTAGGATGTGCATCTCCAAGCAACTGCCTCCTTTTCTCCATCACCACCATGTTGAGTGCCTCTGCATCCGTCCAATGCCCCAGTTCATTATAGACAAGTCCCATACAAGTCAGTATAAATGGATCAATCTCTTCGGGATTAACTGAGGTTCTAGAGTTGGAGATATGCTGTAGAAGTGTACGCCGATATTTGTAGTCCTTGTTGGTGAACGTCCATGAAATTGATAAGCAAATGATACTGAGTACGCATTTCTGCATGACCTGTTGGTTTCCTTCCATGGTTGTGCGACTCCAGTGTTGCACCAATGGATGAATGCTGTAGGTGTAATTTTGACCATCATATTCAATGAGCGAATAGGATCCAAGGCGCTTGATTACCTGTCCAAAGTCCCAGGACCAATCTGAACCTTGATTTCCTAGCTGGTTTAATAACTGTGTCACTTTGTTCTGTAGTTCAGAATCCTCCAGTTGGTCTTGAGACACCACTGCCTTTTCGAACATCTCCCCTGAAATTCCTTTGTGATGTAGGATCGAGAAAATTTGCAGCAAGGATCTTGCTGCTGTATCGAGTTTGTCATAACTCAGTTTCCATGTAGTATATACCGCTCGTTCATATGAATCTTGTTCTTGCAATTCTTTATTCTGTAACAATTTGTCACGGTGACGGCGATAGAGTTCTCGATATTGGCTTAGTGATGAGTGGCAATGAATGTAAGCGCCGGCCTGGGAGACGGCCAAGGCAAAGTGATGAAGTTCCTGTATCATAATTTAAATTGAAACCATTCTCTAAAGACGTGAAAATCACCTGTACAATTTCCTTTGCCAGTGCTTTATTTTGGTTGCTATTTTCTGCCCGAGCCCGATCCAAGAGCAAGTTTGTTGCGTCTTCGTGATCCATGCCCGAAACCTTTTCCTCTGCATCTTTCACAGATAGACCGCGAAGCTCTTGATTGCGTGTTGTAATCAGGATATTTCCAGACTCACACCGCGGAAAGAATCTCTTCAGCTGCAAGTTGACATCGTCTGCGTTGTCAAACAAAAGCAACCAGTTTCCGTCGAGCTGGTCCGCAAGCCAACGAAGACACGCATCCGCTGACCGCTCAATGTTTCTTGGAGTAATGGTTTCAAGATCTGCTTGGAGAGTTTGTTCATTGGTCGCGTCAACGTAGAAGACATCAGAAAAGCTGAAAATTAAAAATCAAATTGTCATCTCTTGAATCATGATTTCATAGACGGTCGAACCATACCAGGTGGACTCTTTCACAAATTTAAGAGCAAGCTGGGTCTTTCCGGAACCCCCAAGGCCGTGCAAAACAAACACATGTTGAGTATCAGAAACCGACTCGAAATATCCTCGCATCTTATTAAGGATGTCCTTTCGTCCTATAAATGATGCCACTGGAGGCGGACAAAGTTTGCGTTCGGTGACACGTTGAACCGATTCAATTGGAGGCCTAGGAGAAACTAGGGTAACAAATTTAAATTACTATGCAGATTCACAAAAGAGATTCTTCCGCACTGAGTTGCTCGAGTAGAACTTGCCCTTTCGGGACTCTGATCGCACTAACCAACACGGCAAGCTTTGGTTCAACTTCTTTGTCCGCCAAATAGTTTGTGGTATGAGCTTCCACGTTGCTGAGCTTCTCCGATTCAGACAGCTTTATGCCCTGCATTCCCTGCTCGACGTTTAGTCGAAAATAGGTGTTCGGCAAGTTGGCGAAGTAACGCAACATGTCTTGGTGCGTATTTTCACAGTCCGTGGCAATGCTCTTGAGCGCGTCGATCACATCCGTCGGTATAATTTGCTGAAAAAGCCCAGGTTTCTCGATAGCAGTTACTTCAGCCTTTCCAGTACCGATGCTCAACAAGCACCCGATTTGACGACCGCCAAATATATCTCTGGCTTCTTCCAGCACCACCTGACTTGGATTATTGCGGCCTAATCCCCCATCGATAAAAGGCTGATCCCGCCCAATTTCAACGCGCTTGAAGAAAGTGGGTGCTGCGGATGTTGCTCGAGCGGCCTCCCAAATCTTGCAGTTTGAATGCGGTTTTTGAGACTCGTATGTCCTGAAAAGCACTGGAATGTTTGCGTTCATGTTGTGGGCATTCTTGGCACAAACAAAGCTAATAAGTATTATTAACATTCGAAACCGACTGCATAGCAAAGCAATATATTGAGTACGCACGTTCGACAGACTCCTGCTTGATCATCTTCTAACAAGAGTGATTCGGGATCGCCAGTTACGCTCCGTACCACAGATTTGATAGCTTTTTCGAGCGTTGCCGCTTTGAATTTTCCATCTCCCCATCGCTTCCTATCTGAGAATACTTCTTTCGCCAGAGAATCGTAGTGCTTGATTGCCGTTTCCACATCCATCCGAAGGCGCCCAAGCATCAAAGCAATTATCCTGTAATTTACAAATTTCGTATAAGTAATATGACGGTGATCGTAGATACATAAAGCGGCGCACCCTCCAGTACTAGTACCCCCAATCAGATCGAAGTAATCGCACGGCTTCGGGAGTACGCTAAGAGGTTCTTCCCCGTTCTTCTTCCGTTTCGCGTTCTCCTCAAACATCAGCCTATGCATAACTTCTCTGATTACGAGCAGTTCCGAAAGGCCGCGAATGCCACCGCCGTCTGTTCAGCGCTTATTCGTCAGTGACTCCGTCTGCGAGAGAGGACAAATTGGCACCATTACCTAGCGCAAGTAGCTTCAAAGGTGGTGCATCTTCAGGGGAAGTCATCGTTAAGACGAAGGTGTTGAATTCTCGGACCCCGAGTCAGCAGATACGACAGGCGTACCGCCTCATCTAAAATTTCACACAGAAGGACGTTCATGTAAGTGTACTATTTACAGCGATAACTGGTTATTAATATCTTTCCTTATCTAAAGGGAACAAGGTCACCCTTTCATTTATCACCGTAGTTTCTGTGCCGTTCCATTTATACGTCCCATGTCGAATGGCGTTCCTTACATTTTTACGTCGCCAGTCGAGGACGACCGTCGACAATCGAGATAGTATAGTGCAGACTGCAGTACATACCTGCCATTGTAGCTTAATGACGTTATATCTGACCTATGTAATATTTGATCTCATTTTATAATGTGTTTGGGTATGGTCTGAAGGAAAAACCCATAAATTTCCATTGGGAGGTGCAGGAGGCATTTTCAGAAATGCCTCTTGCAAACGCATAGCTGAAGTAAGATGATGCTTTCGCGCCAAGCCGAAGCCGGCCTATATCGAACCAAACTTTCGGGCTAAGCCGAGCCGGCACATCGGAGCTGTGATCAAATCAACTTGCCTTTTCTTCCGTGCAGGCCTCTTCTCTCTTCCCAATTGTGTACACAGGCGCACGAGTAATGCGAGAAATGCGAGAATGAACTGGATATTGTACTTGCGAGCTGGGAATGCTCTGTTCTGTTGATTACACAGAGGTCGTCAATTCACGACTGCACCGAAGATCTACCTGGGCATGACTTGAAGCTCACTAGTATCTGCGACTTAAAGTACGTTCCTCATTGTCCTGCTTCCAGTCTTCCGCTGCTTATATAGCTATTAATTGATAGTCGTATGTGTCCTTCCTCTCTCTCACCAGCATATAGCCGTAAGGAACCTCGAGAGACTGTACCCGCCAACTTCGCTGGCTCGCGCTGAAACTTGGCTGAGCGAATACATCACGTCTCAACGTCTCAGCTTTCAAATCGCACCGCACGCACAGCGACGTGTTCCACTCGCATGTCCACCCGAGCTGCATAGTTCCCGCAGATGCTCTCCACCTCTGGCGTCGGCGTCAACATGGCCTCCCTCCTCCGTTTTGAACAACCGCGTCTCGAACCACTGAACAGTGTAGACGGGGGGCGAAGGTCGACTTTGTGCGTTGTGCTGATGGCTAGAATGGGGTACGGTCTATATGATCGGTTCTCGTGCTCAACTCGAACCGCAAAACAACCCCTGCGCTTTACAACGATGCACAGTGTTTCTAGTGTCAATCGTACCAGCACCACGATGCAAGAGGCGGGGCGGAGGAGCTGGGCATGAGGGGTATGTTGGCGTGTCTGAGGTCTGTTTCTTTTTCTGGCTCTCCCGTCTTCGAAGTTTCTTCTCGTCCATCCCTAGTCATCGTCCACTTCTTCGACACTACCACTCCATTCTTCCATCCTTCGTCGTCGTATATTTCTTCCATCTCCTATCGTCGTCTGACTTACTCTGACTACTTTCATTTCAGCCTTTTCTCCCTTCTCCCGTCGGCGTGTTTTCGTGTGACTCTCTCCGGTCTGTCCCGCGCTTTGATCTCGCTCCCCTTTTCCCGTCAGTCCTTCTTCCTTTCTCCGTCTTTCCCCTTACCAATTTGGGCCCTCATAGCTGCCCACGATTCGGGCGATGTCAAGGGTAAAATAATCAGTGTGCCTCTGTTCAACTCCTTTTTTTCGACCTCATCCTTCTCATTCAACCTCCTCCCATTCCCCCTTCTTTAAGCTCAGATTCTACTATTTTTCTCCCAATGCTTGTACTCTTTCGTTCTCTTCTTAGTTCATATCGACATTCCTATGTTTTCCTCTTGGCTCTTTCTTCCCAGTTCGTCCCTCTTGCCCTCTTCGGATCTTCCGGTTTCTCCCTTTTTCTCCTCTCTGTTTTTGCCCGCCCACATGCTCAAACCTTACGTCTTTCTTCTTTCTTCAGGAGCCACGACGATGCCGCACGACCCAACCAACACCAACAGCCAGCTCGATCTTTTCTTGGGCGCTAGCAACTCAGGTGGTGGGCTGTCCGAATCTGGCGTTTATAGGCCACTGGATAGCCAAAGCACCCCCTAGAAACACGATGCGATGCCAAACCTGCCGCTCCGATTCCCGTTGCTGGTTCCTCCATTAATTATAAGGCAAAAGCACAGATTTCATGACGCCCTCACGCCACGACGGCCGGGTGCTGTCTCAGGTTTGAATTTTTCTCCATTTCCTGTCCCCTCCTGTCCTCGAGAATTTCTTCCTATTCTTCCTCGGGTGTTCGTCGTCCCTTCCTTCGACATTTCTACTTCATTCTTCCCTCCTTCGTCGTCGTGTATTCCCGCTTTTCCTCTTTCGTCGCCCGACTTTGCTTTCATTTCTGCTTGTACCCCTTCCTCCCGTCCGTGTTATTCTGTGAGTCTCCTTCCACTATTGTTACGCCCTTATATTCCCCCCAAGTTTTTGACCTCTGTCTTTTTTCCTTTTTCCTCGCAAATACGGGCCCTTCGCCTCCGTCGCCTATGGAGATGTCGAGCGGTCAAGTAGTGAGTGTACCGTATTTTTTCTTTTTTCTTTCGTCCTCGTTCTTCCCATCATACGCTCTCCCTTTGACTTTTTTCTAAGCTCGACCTTGTGCCCTTTCATTCAATTGTTGTACTCTCTCGTCCTCTTCTTAGTTCATCCCGTCATTCCTTTCTTTTCCTCCTTCCCCTTTTTGTTCCCTTCTTCCCAGTTCGCCCCTCATGGCTCTTCTTGGCTTCTCTTCTCTTTTTCTCCTCTCGATTTTCTCTCAAATCTTACGTATTTTCTCTCTTCTCAAGAGCCATAATGGTGCTGCACGACTCGATTAATACCAACAGCCGTTTCAAGCTTTTTTTCGGGCGCTAAAAGCTCAGGCGTTCGGCACTATGAATTCGTAGTGACTGGGACAGAAGGACGACGAGGCGCATTCTATAAATACGACACGATGCCCCGCCTGTCGCTCCCGCTCACGCTGCTGGAACCTCTAGCACAACGCCCGCTCCTCACGTTGTAAGTATTTGAAGTACGGCGACGTCGGATGTTGGCTATAGTAAGGAGAAGACGTCTCACGATGTAGTAGTGGCCTCTGGCCCGAGATGCCCGAGGCTGGATTAGATTAGATAGCATCAGTAGCACAGCCTGTCCGTATGTAGACGCTGCGCGGTCCTGTGACGAATCATCCGGGCTTGCCTTTTGCCACTACGTGGGACGCGACAGCGCACTGCTCGACGCGCTTCCCGAGCTTCGCTAGACTCGGACTGCTAGGGTAGGCCTGATAGGCCTATCCCAACGAGAGAGTCAGTCACCGAGTAGTATACTAGTATACTATTGAGCACAGCTATCTAATCTGAATGGGTACAAAATTAATTTTCTATGCTTAAGTACTAGCAGAATTAGAATTAGACACTTTACATCTCGACGTACAATGCATTTCGAATTTATTACTGCTAGTAGACTATAGCTAGACTGTTCGTGTAAGTGTGATTAATGAATTCACTAAAATTCACGAATAAGCGCTGGTTTTACCACTCTGCACCGGTGCGTGATTGACTTGGATATTGCTTGTCCATTAATATTGCGACGTAATCAATACACACCATGTTAATAATTATTCGATTCCTTCCCTCGTGGAATTTGGCATTTGGACCACATTGACCATCTCCTGCAGGCTACAGCGTTAAAACAATCATTGTTGGCGGCTATGTTATCCAGATACATGTTCACTCTGCGTTAGCTCCGGCATTAGCTCTAGATATCCAGATAGTCAGTGTGTCCTGGTCTGCGATTCCGAAGCGGCTGGTTACTTCAACCTCTAGAATTTGAGTACAATAGATCTGGCATAGTATCAGTACACTAAAGTAGTCTATCATGCAACGGACATTATCTAGTTAGCTTCAATAGCACAACTACCAAGAGTCTCCAGTACTCTAATTAGCGCCTAAGCGTCTCGTAGACGCCCGTTTCCTATGCTTCCCACGACCCACGGCGTTCTCCGCCTGCCCACTCGAGTCAAGGACGCATCCGTACAGTCGACGGCACTAGATGGCCGCTTATTCGATTCAATGGAATATACAGGGAATACGCGGAATATCTTAGCATATCCCACATGTGGAGTGATCAGTCCACGGTTCGAGCCATAGAGGCTGTTAGGTATAAATACAGCTTGAGATATCGTAGTCTACACCGAATTTTACATACTTTTTGCCCTCAAACTTCGTGTGACTGACTAGATGGATGCCTGGCTTAAGTTAATACTGAGATCGAGTCCTTTAGATCGTCAAGTAAAGGTCTTTTTACCTATTATATTGGGTGGATACCTTCGATACTTTAGCTAGGAATTTAAATCGCATTTGTTAACTAAAGCATCGAAGCTTACTAGGACAAGAGGTTCTGTACGAGTCCTTAAAGCTATACACATTCCCTAACAAGGATCCGACCTTCAGCTTTCCTTCAAAGCCGAACCGTTCTGGAGGGGGATGAGATCGGGGACCTTGCTTTGGACTATGGAAGAAGAGAACGACGATGTAGCGAGGAGCAAGCCGACAAAAACTGCCCCCCAGCTCATCCTCATCGAGTATTACACAGAAAACTGTTTAAACTAACAGGACATTCGAGTTTCTGAGACGGCTAAAATCTGGCGGAAAATTAAAAGTTCGATACTCGATCACAACCGTTTCGAACTGCCCAGCAGACAAGTGGTAGTTGAGTTGACTACTAGTTATTGACTTGCTTGCCAGGCCCACCCGACTCATTACACTAGGGACACGGCCGGGAAAAATAACCCGCCTTGAGGTGCATAATGCAGATTCCAAAGATTGACTTTGTGGTTCTTCTAGCCGCGGCAGTTGCAAGAAACTTGAACTCGTCACTCTGATTATAATAGTTTTGAATGGAGAGGTGAGGAATATGGTATGTATATTGCTGAACGTATGTAGGTTATTGTAATTACGAACATCGGTTCTCGGAGACTTGAATGCGATTATACGCATAATAAATTAAAAAGAATGTTTGAAATTGCCCGTTTCCTACTAAGATAAGTAGGAGCAAAGCGTTGCATTTGGGAATATAAGAGGGGCGCGTCGCGTCATAATGTCCATCACGTGTTGCCAGTTGTGATCAATTTTGAATTTGAATTTGGGATCCTCCTGCCCTCCTCCATCTACCGCATCAGTTTCCTCCACATACAATCTCTTTCCGATCCTGTATATTATAGCTTTCCGAATTCGCTTCTTCTCTATTCTTTGGGAATCTCGATACCTTGAAGGTCTTTGTCACCTTAAAGATTCAAACGACTCATGCGACGCCGCGCATTTCGCATGTTGCCTCCTTTCCCTGCCCTTCACGATCTCTTGGATCTTGTCGGGTGAGCTCTACTCTAGACCTAGAGTCCGGGTGCGACCTAACCTCCTTAAGTGCTGATGCTTCCCTAGCCCCAAGCTCGTATCCTGACGACCCTTTTTTCAACGATCCTTCTGTCCTTATAATTTGAAGACCACGATTGCGTCACTCTCGCATGGAGATCGGAATTGTAGCACGGGTCTTTAGTAGAGGGACTCGGAAGCAACTAGGTACGTGCATTCTGGTTTCTTGCTTTCCCAGCAGTCGAAGCTGAAAGCACTTCGTCGTTCTGTAGCTCGTCGTTGGGACCAACCTTCCTACTGTGTCTGTGGGATCAGCGGCCTTACCACTTCAAGCCCAGTGGAAGTCGGTCATGCGCTGGTCTGAGCAGGTCTGCACGACGGGACAATCTCTGCGTTGATCTGTGTGTGCCTGCAACTCTGTGCGATTCTGTGCTTTTGCAGTCCGACCCAGAGCTGGACAACCATCTGAGTTTGAAATTCGCTTCAGCGATGTCATCCAAACCATTTCTGGCTTCCCGTTTTCTATGTGCAGCTTCAATTCTCTGATCTTAGCGTCGGGTCGACTCCAGCCTGTCATCTTATATAAAGCGACGAACTCTAGATTCCTCATCCCATCCTTTCTTTCTTCCCCCACCACCTCCCCTGACCACCCCTCTTTTTCGAATCACCGCTAGCTGCCGCCGCCGACATCCAGCTTGCTTCTACCCGTTTGCTGGAGACGATGCATTCAGTCGAGTCTCCAAACACTCCGTCGAATGGTCATTCTTCCCCTTCCCCTCACCCAATCGCCAGATTAACCATTATCTAGATGTCTTGGATCGAAGGATTTGATTGAGAAACGATGTTTTGTGGGAAACAGGTCTGTACTTATAAACCTGTCATCTTCATTCAATGCTAACTCATTTCTAATTGGCTCTCGTACTTCTGGTTGTTGGAAATCCATATAAACGTAAGAGGCATCCGGCGTCCTTTCCACGTGTGCTAATCATATTTACAGAGCATTTCAATGTCAAAATGTCGACTATATGCGCTTCATTTGCCGTCGTCGGGTGTCCCATGCTTCGTAAGTCCAAGAATCCCTCTCCGTATGTTTTCAACTCTAATTCTAAAACTGTAGAGTCTCGCATCATGTGGGTTCAGAGCTACGTTTGCGTCCCTTTACCTTCATTATTGGGTTGCCCCGTAGCGTTTTTATTTCATTTTCTGAGTACGTATAGTATACGGAGAAGCGGGTTCGAAAACGGGATTATTTACGGCATCGATGTAGTAGTAAACCAATAGTAAACCGTGCAATATACCCGTCTTACCTCGTTTATTCACGGTTATTCACGGATACGAGCAGATGAGCTCAAGATATTCTGTGAGCAAGAATTCATACAAATTTATTAATTGAATGATGCAGATCTGCTCCGAAAAAAATCTGCACAGGGAAATTTTCGGAGGTTATCTGCACGCTCGGCTGAGCTCAGATAGTCCCAGACCAGCGCATGACTGACTTCCACTGGGCTTCAAGCTGGATTCTCGTCATGATGTAGTCGCTAACTTCTTCTTCCTACGTCCTGCAGTGCCCCACTAAGGATTTTCGTCATTTCCCGGATGTGTTCACCGAGTTCTTGACCCCTCGACTGTTTCCCCTCCGTACGTACAACTACCACGATGCTCGTGCCTGGCTGCCGTACCTCGAGCTGGACGTGCACCTCCTGCGCGATCGTTCATTACTACTACTTGTCTCTACCATTTCGCCGACCCTCCCCGGGAGCGGGGAGGAACGCCGCCGTCGATCTAGACCCTGGCTCGCCGTACCCTCCGACCACCTTCCTCTCCGCCCTTTCCTTCCTCTGGACCATCCCGCCCCACTTCCTCCACTTTCGCCTCTCTCTCCTTAAACAACCTGCACCCGTTGCTCAAGTTGCATACGACGGTCCGTCTACTCGAGTATATGCGCACTCCGCGGCCTAGCCACCCATTCTGAACTGGCGCGCTGGACACCGAGCAGCAGCTGGCCAGTTGTGGCTCGCCCTTCTTCAGCAGGAGTAACCCATACCTACGTCCCGTCTCGTCCCGCTATTTCATATCCCAGCCTCCAAATCCACCCTCGACATCGATAACCTACCGACGTTTTCAACCTTTCTTGACCTACCGTGCTAGATCGAGGTGATTGTGGGCTTCGGACTGATCAAGTTTGAGGAGGATCGCAGTATGCGGATGCTCGGGGGCGGTCAGGAGGTGCGAGAAGCGGAGGCTGTTCGAGCAGTCGAACCTATCTCCCGCGCGGGAGCGAGAAGCGGGCAGTCGGGCTCGGAAGCTGGAGAGAGATAGGTGTCAATGCCTTGAGAACGGGGTTGATAGGAGGACGACGTCGAGGAGGCCTATGATGAATTGGCAATCGGAATCCTTCCGTGATCGTCTTTGGGACCGAGCCGCCGCTGATGGTTTGGCTTTACCCTCCAAGTCACCCTCGACGATCTATCTCCATCCTCAACCACCCTTCCTAACACGTCGTCGCTCCAGAGCTCGAAGATCGCTCGACGTGTCCTAGTACCCAGCCGATGAAAAGACCCATCTTATGTGCAGGAGTAGAAGCGGGAGGTTAGGACGACGGGCCTTGCAAGTGGATGACTTAACGCCTGTTGGACGATGCTGCAGACCAGCTATCGAGTTTTTCAGTCGACGGGTTTATCAACTACGGTCGCCATCGCCGGCGTTAGCTAGTCCTTTCTTTTTTTTTACGGGTTCTTGGGCTCACGTATGCTTCTCCTCGACCTCGACCCCAACCTCTCAACTTCACCCTCCCGCGCTCAGCCATCAGCAGCCAGCCCATCCTGTTCTTCTGACGCCTGCAATCGCTTGCTTCTCTTCAAGACCACAGTCCCGTCGAGTTCGACGCCTCAGCATTCAGAGTTTTTTCCGCCTCAACGTTCAACTTTCTACGCTTATTACCCGTCGATCGATGTCATCCTCCTTTGGCTTCTTTTTATCTCTGGCTTGGCTTGTTTTGGGTGACTGACGGCTCTCATTTGCTATCGGTGCTACAGTATAACCACGATAACACGATCCAGGCCAACAATTATACTCGAATTCGACTCTTAAAGAGCACCAGCGTCACGAAAACGACGTTGTTCGTAATTTCATCTACAGGGAGAAGGCAGTGCTGGGGGCGAGGGTTTGCTTGGCCGAATTTGAGTACGGCTCCGAGCGTATTGGCTTTGGGCTTTAGGGACTGCAGCGTTCAAAATCAGAGATTGACGGACGGTGTGGGCGGGAGCTGGGGAAGTGGGTTGGGAGCTGAAAGATTCAAACGTCGAGTTTTGCCTTTTTTGAGTTTCAAAGTCCATGTTCGATAGCCAGCCTATGTCAGCTAGGGCCATAGAATCGTGGACTTTTCTTCGAAGCGGTAGCTCTGATGAGTCTGGGTGTGCATATTGGACTACTTGGCGTTACTCTATGTCGTGTTTTGAATCCTGGATTTCTGGGCCTACATCATACGTGCAGATATCGAGCCGTCTTATTCTCTATCACCGCCTTCTCCTCGCACTGCCTGCTCTGTTCTAAGATCGTTCGTCCTTCTTATGACCGTGACAGTCACCTGGACGCGCAACTGCTCGTGCTCCAATCTTGAACTCAACTCTAAACTGAACCGTCTGGAAAGAGACGGCAATCAACTACTCTACTACACGTCCTTCAGCATGGCTAGGTGTTTTTCTTTTGTACATTATGAGTAGGTGTTCTTGGGGTGGCTGATATGCGTACTTGACTGGGGCTGTAGAAAACGAAAGGTGGTTGGTGGGAAGGAGACGAGGAGGGAGCGACGGCGCTCGCAACGTTTAAGATAGAGAAGTTGAAAGGCCGACGATGATACTGGATATGCGTGCACCCGTTTCAAATGTTGAACGACGCAGTAAGACTCGACTTCTACTCTTCTAACGTTTTCCCTGTACTTATACTATATGATTTTCTCCAGAGTCGTCGTGTTGTACCTACCTTTAACTGAAGGGAAGGTGCCTAGTCTTCGGAGCTTGCGGATATCCGTCCTGTAGACCCAATGCTAATGCTGAATGTTCATCCGCTCTTCGTCTTCTTACCTTCCTGACTGGGGCTTATTCCTCGACCTTCTCCTTATTAATTTCAGACTATCCACCATTTCCTCGATGGTGCCCACGCGCATGTGAATCCCACAAGCAAACCGTGTTTTCCAGCCCGTCTCATCCGTGAAAGAGTGATGCTCACAGGTGAATTGCGATATGTACTGCGGGTTCTTTGAGTACACCAACGGGAGGATAACTGGAGTGGAAACTCGCAGTGACTCTGAAATTTCGCGGTCGATTTTCAGATGATAGTAATAGGCGAGCTTCGCATATGTATCCAAAATTAAAATCGAAGTGACTTCCCAATTCCCAACTCTAGAACAGTAGATGGATTGCGACTGCCATTACCCTGAGAAGTGCGGCCATACTGTATATACTGACGGCTTGGGATATCTTAACCTCTGACGCCATGAATACGATGATCAGGAGTTAATATTTGAATTGAATGACCCGACTTGTGGACTTGTGGAAGGAGAAAGCACCCATAGTTATTTTTAAGAGACTTCCGTCTGAGTCGAGCTATCTTTATCCTAGACTAATTTAAGAACGGTGCTAGATAATCCCCTCCGGCTTTCGGCACTTCAAAACAAGTTCAACGAACAAGGTTAGAAAACGCATAAAAGGATCGTATTGAACAGAGTACCGAGTCTTTATCGACAGACGTCAGACCCTCCATCCCAACTCCTAGCTTCAACCTCCCATGCCCCGAGGTTCTCGTCGTCTTCATTGATGTTTGACGAGTTCTTCGCGCTGGCAGAGATGCCGGCGTGATATATCGCCTGAGTTTTTCAAACTCAACCTTTGGACATAGTCAAGCCGCATAAAAGTAGCGCCATCGTAGTCAACGGACAGTTCTTAACTTCCAAGCCGAACGTGGCTGGAAAAAGGGATGGTCGAGTTTTGCAATCTAGTTCTGGAGGCGTGAGGAAACGGACGAGCAGGCTGGGGATCAACAAAATTGACTCGTTGGAGGCAGTCCTGGGGGATGGTTAGAAGCAGCCGCTGACGCTAAGGTAGCACGTACGAAGATCGAGCCACAGATAGAGCCGCACGAGCTGTCTAAGTCCTTGAGGCGACAGTTGAAAGTGATGACGTGGCGCAAATATGGAACACGAGATTGGCCATTGAAACCCCAAAGTAGAGAGAGGAGATGCCGGGTCCGTCAACTTGGATGTCTGAAGAACTAAGGCCGAGGATGGCGAGGAAGATCGTACTGAGGAACAGTGATCGAGAGTGTAACGAGGCCCCGGAAGACGAAGGTGAAAATGGACCAGAAACGTTGACAGTCGACGGAATAGATGGTGGGCCTACGAACTTCGATGTGTGAACCACTAAGACTGACGTTGGTGAGGTCGATTATGCTGAGGAATGGAGGGCTGGAAATTCGTTTTTGAAGACGCGAGAAACCTCAGGCACGCTGCGGGCCGCCGGTTCCGGAAAACCGAGGCTGGGATCCCCTCCTCCTCCTCCTCCTGCCCCCTTGTATACGTGGCCTCTAGCCCAGTTCACATGCACCAGCCCGCACGTCCACCATTAGTACTGCAGGCTTTCGTGGACCTCTTCCAACAGCGCCTTCGTCGCCCTAGGACCGTGAACCCATCCCCAAACGCAGAGTGAACTGGGTGGGTCAGACGGGGTTCGAAATTGAAAACGTTGACGGAAGTGCGGGTAGAGGCAGAGAGTGACGAGAACCTCGTCGTCGTGCAGAAGCGTGAAGGTTGGAGATGTTGTAGCTGGCAAATAGAATATAGGTGGAGAGTCAGAAGATGGGCGAAGACCGAGGTGATAGTCGAATTTATAAGATACTGGAAAGTGTGCAAGCCCTCCAGGACCTTCGAGTGGGCGAACACTTGGAGGTAATATCATCGTCGTGCGGCATCGGGAAGGACGGGAGAAGGCGTTTGGAGGTTCTTGCGTTGAGGAAGTGAAAGGGGGTTGGTGCGGGGAAGTTCGGAGGCACCTGTAATACATGTTGGTCGAGAGCGGTAGCATCAACGTTCGTCAGCTCGGTGTAGGCATGATCGATCATACGAGTTCCAAACCTAATGTGGGTACAACGTTGGAGGACGGTTGTTCCTCAACTGCAAGGCTCGACACGGGAAGAAAGCACGTCGAGCGAGGCGGTACAAGCAGAAGCCATTGGCAAGGAAACGCGCACTAAGCTTGAGGCTCAGGTACAGTTGTACATGCTGGGGCGAGTTCTTGAGGCAATGTTAAGATTGATGACGTGGTGGGGTCAAATGGTGATATTGGCCTTTGAAGCGTCGAAGTAGAGCACGGGGTTGCTTGGTACGCTGACTCCGATATTTGAACCACTAAGACCGACGATATCGAAGACGATCGTCTTGAAGAATGGAGGTCGAAAGTGATGAAAAGACCTGAGAAGTTAAAGGTAAGATGACCCTCAAGATGCCGACGCTGAGTCATGAGACGGCGGCTACACGAGGGTAGACGTGCGAACCACCACAGCCGACGATGGCAAGGTGGATTACGCTGAAAGATGGAGGGTTGGAAATTGGTTTTCGAAAACGCGAAAACCCCAATTCCAGGCACAGCCGCGGGCCGGTGGTTCCGGCATGCCAGGATCCATCTCCTCCTCCTCCCCCTCCGCATTTGCACCAGTAAACTCTAGCCCTGTCCACACCCATCCATCTGCACGACGATCACTAGCCCTTCAATCTTCCATTAACCTCCTCCAACAGTGCTTTAAGCCTCGAAGGATCGCGAAGTGGAGAATCAGTCAGTGCCCAATAGCACAGCGAACCGGGTTTAACGACATTCAAGCAGATGTGTTGACGGAGGTGCGAGTAGGGGTAAAAATGATGATGAGGGGCCCATTGTCGTGCAGCAGCGTGAAGTACGGAGGTGTTGTAGCTGTTCAAGTGAATGTGGAGAGGTAGGTGAGGGTTGGAAAGTTAGGAGAGGGGTGGATAGTCGTCGTCCTAGGAATAAGTCGGTGATATTCGTGCCTTCTGGATGGCCAACCTTCGTATTTAATGGTGTCGTCGTGCCGCACAGAGAAGGACGGAGGTAGGGGTTTTGTCTTGAGGAAATGAGTAGACGTCGACGCCGGCAGGTTCGCAGGTGCATACAGCGGCCCAACTTGAATGTTAGTCGGGGTCAAACTCGGTCGCGGGTTTAAGCTAGGGGTTTCTGGTTAGGAGGTGAATGAAAGCTGAAAAGCAGTAAAAGTCGCACCTAGTATTGGCTGAAGATCGCGACTGTCGAGCTTCTATGAGTGGTGTTGAGGCTCGTCTTCGTCGAAAATCGCCAGCGAGACGACTGGAGGTCGAGCAAGACCTCCTTCCTCAGCCCAAGTTCTCGACATGAGTCCTCAACGAGGTCGCCCGACCCTCCGCCTCCAAAGTCCCATTCCCTCGGTCCATGTTCACCTCCATATCCCCCGCTTTTCATCTGTCTATCCCTAGACGCGTCGGCGGCGTTGGTGGTAGCGACAAGTCATCCGTCCAACCCTATCCACCACATCTCAGACGCAATCCTCGTCAGGACTATATCCTCGCCTCCCTAATCATCGACTGATTTCTCGAGACCCTACGAGCCATCGACAGCCGCGATCATGCTTGATAGGGAATCGTGACCTCGGGAGTGCACAATGCGGTGTGGTGGGTCCTTGTCCCGATAACAGGTTTACCTTGAGGGCGAACGTGAGCTTCGCTGGCAGGCTTCATTGGAGGTGGTGGTCCGTGGTGCGCTCTGAGGGAAGAAGGACGTCAACATCTCTATGCTGACAGCGGCTTCGGCGTGAGGAATCGTACGCGTTCGAACGAGTTGATCGGTGTAGCCGGTCCTAAACAGATTTGCCGCTAGATGGTCTTCGGAGGATCGTACCTCGAGTCATCATCATAGGCTGACGAGGGGGGAAATGACGTTGAGGGAGGAGGGTACAAGCGGCAATCGTCGACAAGCAACGGCTGACGAAGATCGATCGCAGTACAGCTGTACGCACTGGCCCGAGTAGAGTGCTTGAGCCTTGAGGGGATGGTTGAAAGGGATGGATGTGGTCGGAAAGTTGAATGCGAAAACAGGCCCAGAAACGCGAAAGTTGAGGGAGGTGAGAGTGGGTATGCAGAGTTAGACGTGCGAACCACCATGGCCGTCGATGGTGAGGTGGGTCGTCCAAACGGCGGGCGGGAAATTAGTTTTGAAGACAAAAAAAATTCTCCAAATCCAGGTGCCGCCGCGGGCCGGCAGGTCCAGCCATCCTGATCCCGAAGCCTCGACCCAATTCTCCTCTCCGTCCTTGATCGTCTCCAGCCCAAATTCACGCCCACAGATCTACCATCCGCCTCGCCTCCCACCACCGACCTTCTCGAAACAGCCCATTCGTCTTGACCACTCTTCCCAAATGGGACGGCCGGCGGCGAAGGTGGCGGATCACCGATAGCCGGGACTGCTGCCCGGTGCCCAAACGACAGCGAAACTGGACGAAACGATGTTCAGGTAGGAGGGTTCACGGGACGCGCGGGCGGCGGGGGAGAGAGTGATGAGAAGGTCGTTGTCGTGCACCAGCGCGAAGGAGGAAGGTTTTGGGGCTGGCAAAGCAAACGTGGGTGAAGAAGGAGGGGGATGAATTGGATGAAAGCCGTCGTGCTATGAGCAAAGTGGACCCTTCCGGGTCTTCTGAATGGCAACGTTCATAGGTAGTCGTGCTGTCGCGCCGCACCGGGAAGCACAGAGGCGGGGTTCTTGTGTTGAGAAAGTGAAAAGACGGTGGTGCGTGAAGGTTGAGGCGCATATAGTCGTCCTGTGTGTTGGTCGGGGTCGAACCCGATCGCGGGCTGAAGCTGTGGATTTTCGATCAGGAGACAAAAAAGCAGGTATGTATAGTCGTACTCACAGTGATGTTGTCGAGTAGTCGAACTATGTGTCAATGGGAAACCCCTCCACCTCGACCGCGACGAATTGAGCTTCCTCCACTTGACATCTCCCCTTGATGGCCTGACTGAGTGAAAAAACGGTGGGGTGAGAACGTTTCGTGGCACATATCGTTGCGCTACTTGGTCGAGGTCAAAGCCAGTCGCGGGCTGAGGTGGGGTGATTCGGTTAGCAGGTGAAAAGAAAATGAAAAGCAGTTGCAGCCGCACCGACCAGTGGTTTGAAATCGTCGCTGTCGTGCTTGAGCGAACTGTTGTTTGAATTGGGGCTTGACACGTGTCTAACGCGGACTTCTGTCAATGAAGTTGAAGCATGCATTGACGATAAAACTCCAGCACAACGGATCGAGCTCGACCAGAACAACCAGGACGTCGTTCATTTCCATAGTCATCCCCCGTTTATCATCCTGGCCCCTTTCGCCCTTCAATCCAGAGAAGCGGCAGCGTCAGTGGCAGCTACGAGCCATCAGCAACGCCAATGTCCAACCCTTCTGGGTTATCTAATATCTGATCCCGAACCTCGCCCCATTCTCCCTTCACGGTCGTCGGCTGACTTCCCAACACAAATACTACACCTGCACCGCCGGACCCTAGATCTTGTACGATATACAGTTCAAGACAGCGACATAGGTTGCAGGAGGGCCGTCAATATAACGTCCACGAACTGAGGGCAGATGTAGTTTCGTTGTATGGAGGCTTCATCGAATGGAGACGATCGCCTGGTTGATGGCGGATGATGAGGGGGGACGGGATACGGCTGGTATGTAGACATGGTGATGTATGAAGCTTGATGATGACGGAATAAGTGAAGCTTGAGGAAGCATACGCGGAGTGGGAAGGGATAACGGAAGGGGCGAATTTTCGAGAAGGATACTGGTTGCGAATCGTAAGATTGAGGCCTCGGTTCAAAGCTCTTGATCGCAAACGTCAGATGGTCGTCGTCCTAAGAGCCGATATTGGTTCTAGAGTGTGAAAGGTCGAGGAGGTGAGGTACGATGTGTTGAACCAAACACAGCATATGCAACTTCCTTCCTTGCAAATCCTCGTCTCTGTGAGAGTAGGAAAGGTTCGTCGTCGGATTCAATGACCAAAACGAGAAGCGCAGACTAAAACATGCGAAGAGCACAACTTGACAGTTCTTCTGGGGCGGAAATTGGTAGCGTGGTTCACTTCTCTCGTAGAAATCGACCTGGAGACGTTGTAAGGCGTAGCTCGAGCCTAAAAAAAACCCGGGGATTCTAGTTAAGAACTGCACAGGAAGACTTCAGCACCTTAAAGGCCACTTACCATGAGCCCAGAGTGGGCTCTCTTATATCGAAGCAAAAATCCCGCACCAGACATGCTCGAGGGCGAAAAAAGTCCAAAGTAGGTCAAGGTAGGAGACCAGAAACACATAGGAATGACCATTGTCATCTGGCTGTCGTTCCAAATCTAAGAAGAAGAACAGAAACGGTGCGCTGGTACGATAAAATGCAGCGAGTTGGCGGTCAGTGGGAGCGGAAGGAGAGAGGGATTCGGTTGTCACTGTTTGGTTTCAAAGTCAAAGCCATTCGGTCCCGATTCCCGATCCCCTGCAATTCCGTCCTTTGCTCACAGCTAGTTGCAAATTATTGCAAGCATAACTGGACAGGTTTGATTTTCGGGGGCTCCCGTCTCGGCACAGCTTCCGAAGGTGTAGGACCTCGTACACCGCTGTCAGCTCAAAAGGCCCGAGATCATTGGTGACGTATGCTGATGCGCGGTCCCAAGCTGGCCTCACTTGTTATTCAGGCTTTTCTCAATGCCAAGGAGAGTTTTTTAAGATGTTAGAGCAGGAATATGTAGTAATGAATATGAAAAATCATTTCCCCAAAGGGTTTGCCTTAGAAGTTCAGCCATAAATAGTTATTCACGATATGACAGGCGGTAGGCCATCAAATTTAAAGCCTTGGCTTCGACTTTAGTGTAGTGTCTCAAGTTTACTTTCATTTTCAGGTTATCAATGAGCCTGGAATTTGAGTTGCATTCCCCCAATACAAGCCATTATGTTTCTTACTGTATCTAGAGTGAACTTTTATTAAGAATACCGAGTAGTGGGACTCAGAGGACTGTATATAGCGGCTTCACTGTCAAGTACGAATCACAAGAGATTGACTCAGAAATGGCGATGGATCTAAAATTATAAGAAGGGATTCAATTTGATTAGCTCCATCCTTTTCATAGACCATGAGATGATGATGAGAATAAAGCGCTCGCCGCTCAGTCCAACCAGCGACATGCAAGTAGTCACCAACTTGCCTTGTGGACCACAATGACCGCAGTGCACGGCATGTACTAGTACTTGACCCAATTAAACTGAAATTTTAGCCCGGAATGAGCCACTTTTCCCAAACCAACTTACCAGAGGCTTGCCTCCGCTAACCGTGGGTCCGCGTTTCCGCTAGTGGCGCTCATTAATGAGTTGAGACTTGTGGGAAGGCAGCAGACAATAAACAGCATCAGCGAGTCATTATCTGCTGACGCTTCTTGTTGAGGTGGCGCTATACTGTCGTCCAAATCATGGCCATTGTCAGGCGCGTGTGGGCAGGAACGGGTGAAGGCAGGCCACAGTGTAACGCCATCTATATTGTGAGTCTGTGGCCGCGGGAAGACCTGGTTGCAATAGTTGAGTAACCGTGAGTTGGGAGTTAGACATGTTAGAATATTAGTGGCCAAGCGATGTCCGAGCCAGTTCGCACACCGGCGCCAAGTTGACTGGGAGCCGGCGCTTATTCACTCACCACGTAGAATACTCCAGCAGTAATTTATTTAATACTCTCTTCAAGTTTCTCAGGTGCACACAAAGCTTCTAGTACTGGAACTATGTAGGATTTTCTAATTACAAAGTACACAGGTATATAAACCGTCTTTTTGATCGTTCGACAGAATATTTAAGTCCTTTAAATCCCCACTGCGCTAAAGGCAGAAGGACAAAAGAAAGACAGACGAATTGCGTAGTCTCAAGGTGCGTCTTGTGGGTCGCAGAATTTGATTCTGCAGAATTCTGTCGAAGGCAACTTGTTGAATAAACGGTTCATGTGTCCGACTGGTTTAAGCGCTCACTGGTATGCCCTTGAAATGTCTCGATACTTTATGGTCTCTGGAAAAGCTTGCATTTCGTATGCTGGGCTGAGCTTGGCAACAAGGTTTAGTTTAGATGCAATTTAAAATTTTGTTGACTGATCTATCTTTGGGAGAAAGTGGGGAATGGAATAATTGATTGGTTCCCATGATACCGGGTTATGGAACTGAAGAATTGATTTCCAAGATGAAAAAGAGCCAATATCAATTTTATTCGAAGTAGAGACTTCTGGCTGAATGACAGAGGGTAAGATTTGATATAATATACTGCAGATCATCAGATGAATATATTGTTCTCCTTCACAGCTTGATTTCTACGACTGAAATGTCGTTCTGTATGGTGCAGCCTTGGTGCAGCCTGAGATTGCTTTCGAATATCGACTTGCTCGATCGGAAATTAAATCATTCATTTACAATTTTATTCACTTAATACATAAACCACCTTGACGAATCTCCCCAGAATGCCCCGAACTACGGGAAAATGGAGCATACAGAGTCATACTGAAGACAACTGTAAATAAGGTACTGTATAACTGTGATGGGCCAGATGCAACCCGAAACCCAGGTAGAGGTACGCCACAATTTCTCTCTTTTCCAGTAACACCGGTGTGGATGACTTTCAGTAACCTCAGGCTGTCTTGCGCCAGTGCAGGAGTTTCGTCAATATAGTAGTTAAGGGAACATAGTCACTGTCAGTGTGAGGTTCCAAGCCTTCAGACAAGATCCAGACACTGCAGACATTCTACAAGGCAGAGTGACAGGTAGTGAGATTGAGTAGCCTATAGATTATTATTTATTCAACGCGTCGGTTTGCACATTCGACGGTGATCACTGATTTCTATGTTGAGAAATCTAATCTAAGCTATTTGATCGCGGTTCCATGGGTCCTGCGCAAGTAGCCGACGGCTTGGCAACCGGATCACCGAAAATCAAACCTGTCCAGTTATGCTTGCAATAGCAAATCGATAGGCCAGTTTCGAACACCGTTGATCTTCAGCGGTTTGTTTGTTTGGGAGGGGACAAATAGCAACCAGTCCAAAATAGGGTCCGGCCTCGGATCGCGGGTGGGTACTTGAGTATTGTACAGGGACCGGAGGATGGTTCGAACTTCGTTTAGTCTCGTATAGCACTCTGCCTGATTCAACTTGCTTCTGCAATGGTGCGACGACATATCCCCAAGGCCCAGAAGGAGCTCTTTGTCACCATGTCTCATCGGATGAAGTCTAGTGAAATTGCGAGGGTCACACAGACTGGCCACCGAACAATTAATCGTATTCTCAGTTTGCATCGCCGGACAGGTTCAGTTGTAAGGAAGGTTGATATTATAGGGAGACCACGCCTGCTGAATGCCATTGACGTCGCAGTAAGCCAATCACTTGAACATAGTCCCTAGCTCACATTTTACGGCTTCCACAGTACCTTGAATCTTGCATCGAAAGAACGCCAGACATATATGTCTCGGAACTGAAAAATGAGCTTTTGGATGCTCGAGAAGTGGACGTTTCAATGGCTACCATTGTTCGTACACTTCAACGGCGGGGTTTCGTTCGAAAGAAGGTGTTTATTTTGTGTCAATTATAGTATTGCATATACCTTATCACTATCACAGGTCTCTGCTCCAGCAATTGAACGAAATGAAGAGCGCCGTGCAGAATATCAACTTCACATGGCCGATATGTATGTGGCAGAACAGTTGGTATTTGTGGACGAGTCGGGATGCAATCGGGTGACCACCAAGCGACGGTTTGCCTGGGCGCCTTTGGGTTGGCGCGCACGGAGGAGGGATTATTTCATTCGAGGACAAAAGTAAGTGTCAATACTGTTTGCCACGTCTTCAAGCCTAATTTTACCTAGATATTCCATCCTTCCTGCACTGTCTCTCGACGGTGTTCTTCACCTTGACGTCCAGAGCCGTTCCTACACGGCCAAGTTGTTCAATGATTTTGTAGATGGCCTTCTTGATAATATGAACCAATATCCAGGCCGCAACTCGGTAATTGTAATGGACAATGCATCTATTCACAAATCGGAACACCTTAGACCCATGATCGAAGCACGGTAAGCGCGTTACTTTATTTTACATATCATGTTTGAACTTCGAGATGAACGATTATGGTATTCAGAGGCATGCGTCTAGAATACCTTCCACCTTATTCCCCTGATTTTGACCCAATCGAAGAGGGATTCTCGGCAATGAAGGCCTGGATCCGTTCCAATAGAGACTATGTTCGCGGTGAGCTAGCTGGAGAGGCAACCTGTTCCCCATATAAGATGCTCTGGGACGCTGTATTTAGTTCTATGACACCGGAAAAGGCTCGGGGGTGGTTTACACACAGCGGATACTTGTAAAGATATAACATTAAATTTGATCTAATATAAAATAGCAACGTTAACGTCCTACTGGAACCACAAAATATTTGATAAAGCTAATCCGACAATTCAATGTAGTCAATAACACCTTCAACCTCTTCCTTCTTGATCGCGAGATCTTTACCTTTTCCCTTCCTTGCACGATTGACGAAGCGCGCAGCATGGTCAAGAAAGTCTTGAACAACGGGGCGTGGCATACCAATGATGTCAACAAAGTAGTTGAGGTCGAGCGTGAGGGCAGCACTGGCGTACGCAAGGCCGTTCTTTACCAAAACGGCATTATACTGGGGGTAATTAATGAGCGGAAGGTAGTTGTGTAAATCGTTCAACACTTCGGCGCAAGTCGGGGATTTAACGAGAGGAAGGTCTTCAACGGAAGCTTTCCTAGCAAGGGTTGCCATAGCTGAAGACGACTGGTTGGTGTGCTCTTGAGTGACGTCGCCAAGTGGTGAACTCGAAACGTAGATGTTGACATTGGAGCCGGTTGCGCCAGGAACTGTATGTGGACCAGGCCTCGCCTTCTTGGGGTTCCTTGGAACGTGGTCGAACTCCGAAATGAAAGGCGGGATGGTGTAGCTTCCACCATTTATAAGCTTATATAAATCATTAGTGAGTGACGTTAAGAACATATTTGAGAAACGTACGATATCCTTTGCCCACAAGGTCAGCTGGTAAGTGTTGAGACGTTGGTGCTTGCCGTCAATAGGACTGACGTAGCAATGCGTGTCGTCCTTGTTGCAAAAAGTCTTCTGCTTCAAGGTGCGAAGCTGCTTAGCGAAGGAAATGACAGGCTCGGGCTCATTCTCGTTGTTATCGCTGTCTGCGTGACGTTTCTTCGTCTTATCAGGAACAGTCTTCTTTCCTTTTGCAGCTGCCCGCTAAAGGAAGAGCCTCTAAGTAAAAGAAAAGACGAAAAAAGCGATCTGAGAATGAACATACCAAGTTATGAATCTCCAAGATAACGTCTCTTGTTCTCGCACGTCGTATCTTCTCAATGCCTTTTCCCATTGCGGCGGCAAGGTCTTCAGCGCTGGATAAGCGGTGGATGGGATCCGAAACACGATCACCATTGAACTTGTAGCCGAGGATGGCTTCAGCGGCGTTCAGATCCATCTGTGCACAGACACGATCGAAAAAGTCCTCGAATGGAAGGTCGGTTGGCAAGCGGAGTGTTACTCTGGTGACTATCCCATCCTCGACGCCAGTGTTTCGTGGGATAGAAAGATCGATATGAGTGGTGTTAGCGCCTGAAATGAAGGCATTCAGACACTCAAAAAATGGTACAAAAAAAAGCAGACTCACCATGGGCAGCCGGGGCAGGTGCGCGAGCAGGTGCGGCAGGTTGAATAGCAGGATAGTGCTGGTAGTAAGGCGCGCCAATACCTGGGGGCCCCATGTGTGGATAATAACGAGGTGGAAGCTGGTTATAGTCGTTAGGAACACCGATAAAACCCGGATTGAAGTGGTTTGGTTGCATCGCCGGAGGTGGGCCTGCACGCGGCGCGATGTATTGCTGAGGGTTGGCGATATTGGCTTGCTGTTCGAGGATAGGGTGGATGTTGGGGTGACGGTCCAACATACCAAACCAGTAGCCAGCGCGAGGAAAACGCCGCTGGAGCTCCTGCTGCTCGTTCGGATTGAGCTGCAAGTTGTCGATATTGTCGGCCATCGAGGGAGTAATACTGGGGTAGAATTTAACTTTTCGTGCGTCAAAATTGCTGAGGTAAAAGAAACGAGGCTCACCAGATTTTGTACTCTGCCCATATCCTTTACCCTGGCCGTATCCTGGACTGTCAGTATTCCGCAATGTTGCGTAGAATCTGAACAATACGCTAGAATCCTATGATATATCAGCTTCACATTCAAATAATAAATGAGTATCACTTTGCCCTGCCTGATCGGAAGGAATCGTCGAAGTCGGCGGCCAAAACCCTGAATATAATATGCAAAAATCACTAAAAACCCTGCAGAGAATGCAAAGATCGTTGACACACTAATCAAGAACTGTTGGCACAGTGAGCAGCCTCAGGGAACCTGCACTCGTTAATGGAATTCATGTCGGCCAACAATGAAAGGCGATGGAATGAGCATCCAAGCTCAAGGGGGAGAAGAAACAAAGGTAAAATGTCCATGCACTTGATGGAAGAAAAGAGGGATACGAAAAGGTGGAAGATCGTGCGCAGCAAGATGGTTGATATACAAAGAATAGGCGTCGATAAGCGGGCGCGATCGCCTGATGGTAGCTATTTGGCTCCTACAAACAAACAAACCGCTGAAGATCAACGGTGTTCGAAACTGGCCTATCGATTTGCAACTAGCTGCAACATCGCCAAAGCCCGTTCCCTCCCTTCACCATCTCTGACGACAACGAACACAACAAGCAAGCCATCGTCTACCAAGCTTGCTCGGATGTTGGAAGCTTTTAGAAAGCTTGGCTCGGTCTTGAAATTATATAAAACTACCCCCCCCAGAATTTTAGCATACCCAAAGAACTCTCGCTATGGTCCTTATCGCCTGCATAACCACCTTCATACTGAGGTGCCTCGAATCTTCTCTCTGGTGGACTTTTACCTATTCCAGTATGCTTCTTTGGGCGCCTCACTTCCAAGTGCGCACTGTACTCGGTGTATCGGATTTCTGAACGCAGTCACCCTGCATCGCTCGTGGCTTAAATGACTCTGCCTATTATTATTTTCATGCTCGCTGCTTGACGATGACAATACCGGCGCCTTTGGCCATGACATGTGGCTGGATCGTGGGATGTGCTTAGCCGCCTGCATCGATATCGTTGGCTTCTGGCTTCTGGTATCCACACCACCTCAGTATCTGAGTCGCTCTCCGGCATCGTCGAAGGTAGCTAGTTTGAGCTTATTTATCAATCCTATCTCGGATCCATGCTCATATCGTCACTTCATAGATACACATTTCGAGCTCACAAATGAACTCCCCAAATCAGCTTTCCATACAAACGTTCATCGGCGTCGTGTTGCCCAGGGCTATTGACGTATATTTTCTTTAAGGAGAAAATGATAGACGTTTGATAAAATTTTGTCTTCTAGGTCAGTCTCCTTGTACAATAAAATAAACCAACGCCAACCTCACTCACGCAGCCCTGTAAGTGAATTTAAATATCCATTCACCACCGTCATGTCCACAGTTCCAGTTCCCCAGCGGCACTGCCGCTGAGAAATTTCTTTATCAAACGGCGCTTAAGTATCCCCACATTTATTTCTCCCAAGTTCCACGGTTATGCAAAAATCAGTTTAGAGATTCCATCCACATTTTTTGCCGCTAACGAAGGTAAAGAAATAGAGACGCGGTGAAAAGTACTAAAAGCGAATGAATAACAGGTGAGCTGAAGTTCCACGACAGACATTTACATCTTAATCGTTGTTCATAATAATAACATGCCCTTTTAGACATCGACTCCGATTCTTTGCTACCGCAACAGGAGGTGCATAACAGCGCGCTGGTACACAGAGTCCTCGCAAATGTGTCTGCTATCTCGAAAATTATTCATTGCTCTTCTCAATATTCCTATGCACGTTCTGTCGAAATTAACCAGTTGAGGCTGCATGCAATCCAAGGGCTTCTTAGACGACTAGAGAATTCAGCGCCGGGCGATATGCATCCGTACCTGCCTGCTGGCTAACGTTGTCGACTGCAAACCTTCAAGTTCGTTTGCCTATTCTAAAAACTCACCCTCTATCCTGTACACTTGCTTGCTCATTCATGTATCATGGTCTCTCCACTCGATGGTTGAAGGGTACAAATACATCAACTTCTGTCAACTCCGGTACATTGTCTCTTAAAAACGATAACGTACCCAGGATTCAGGCCGCTTAATTGAACGAATGGTAAGTAGATAAATAAGCCACGTCCACGGGAGTAGTCACTGTTACTCGCAGCACAAAATTTAGAATGGTGACTTCCCGATAGACGGCTGAAGGGTGAATATGGTAGACCAAGCAGAAAAAATAGAAATGACACGTATATTCCAGCCCGCACTAGGTTAAGGGAAGTTGAAGGAGATACTTATGCGATTATTTCGGGGTCAATATGATAGAACTTGAAGCTTGAAGCTTGAAGGGCCGATTCTGGTTTCGTGATAAGTGCACCCTCTGGAGGGTGTGGAGGAAGAGCGTACGGGTTTTTTTTTGCAGTGGATGACCGGGGTACGTGCTTTAAGCTGCGTTTGCTGTGCTGCGTCAACGCACGCCCACGTCAAGCCCGACGAGACACGCGTCAAATACATCAATGACCACAGATGCATGCCTAAACTTCTGAACCTTGTCGTAGTCCTAAACTTAAATAAAATCTCCTTGGATTTAAAAGTCTTCTGTAAGCGTCGACCGTCAGTGCTTACCTCCAAACCATTTTATCGATTTCTTACCTTCTCACTCCGGTGTTCGAGACGGCAATTCATTCGCACTCTTTTCTTATTAAAAATTCGGAATTAACTCCTCCAGATTAGCGGAGCTAGGTCGACAGACAACGACGTCCACCATTCGCTAATTGACCAATTCAATAAAGATATAAAACAACTAATTATGAATTCTCGATTGAGCCGATATCAATAATGTGAAAGACCGGGTTTACATCCCTTGAGCCATACATTCTTATAATGTCCAAAGTTTCGACAATTATACGCTGAGCGTTGATCTCCTGCCGGTGACCTCCTAGCGAGTCTCGAGAGCATGTCAACTTTCGACTAGAATATGACCTGAGAAAATGCAGGTAAGTCAATATATAGCAGGTTAGAAGGGTCGAAAAACGCGAAGAAAAAATGTACCCACCGCCTTTGTTGCCCTATTCGAAAGCCATACTAAACTGCAGACTAGAATCACCTTTAACTCTGCGCCTGCTCGATTCGTCGACCGGGTTGACCCTCAACGACCACCTTCAGTCTAAGGCGCCGCGAAGTCAACGAGAACGACTGCGCCTCAAAGCACTCGACTTCCTCCGCCCATCTGGCCAGGTCATAAGCACACTCACCCTCACCCCACCCGACAAGCGGGGGTTATGCCGCGAGTTCAAATCCGCCAACGACCTCACCACGAGTGGCAAGCGACTCGGATCATCGGTCCGGCAGCATACCGTTCCGCTCCGGGATTAAATAATATCAACCTGACGAAGTTGATGTTAGGTTCCCCCCACATCGTCCCCCACAACGAGCGACTGGGGTGGGAAAGATGAAGAGGGTGCTGGGGCATCGCCCGCCTGGGTCGAGGAGGTGGGAAGCGGGTCGGACGATGAGGGAGGACGCGATGTATCTAGGGTGCTGGCCAGAGGGACCCACGGACCAGGACGGGATGCGCTCCGTGAGTCCGCAGGGTAGGAACGTCGAGGTTGGTGGAAGAGGGAGTGTTTGAATGGTCGGCAACGCTGCTGAGTTCGACGATGACACTGCTCCTGTTGATGCTGAATGAAAAGTAAAGGTGAAGTCCATCAGCTCAGGATTTGAGGAACAAAAAACTAACGTACAAAATACTGCCACAATTCCAACAGCAAGATGTGGATGCGGCGTCGACTGCGAGCCCGTCATCATGCCCAACTTGGAGATACTCGCCAACCTCCGCGAAGGAAATGCGTTCACGGTACCAGCAGAGGGGAACGACGGGATCATAGGTAATTCGGATCGATCTATCATTACCGTCCCTTCTAGGTCCCTATCAAAGTCGAAGTTGATGCTGAACTCGCCTGGGCAGACGGTGCAGAACGGTAAGCTGGGTGGGGCTTCTCCGAGTGCTGATGGCGGCGAGGGGGGAATTGTGAGCGGGGAAAAGGCCGCAGCAGCAGCACGAGCCCTCGCTGTAACGTAACGTCAACGAAGCCAGCTCCATCGATGGCAAGCGCACGATCGTCCAATCTCCCTCAGACAGGTCGCGCTGGCTGGACATACGAACCGCATGCTGCTGCAGCAGTGGCAGCGGTAGCACTCCCTCCTTCTTCTCATAAAAAGAAGATTATGGCGACCGCGACGACTGCGCATGGGCGAACGGCCTGATTGAAGGTGGTGCAGGCACGGAAGCCACGTTCGAGCAGGTCGTCGAAGTCCTCTTCGGGTGGTTGGGCGTCGAGGTTGAAGTTGACGCGAGGTTTGGATTGGGGCCACAGTTCCTGAAGTGGCAGTAGCTGTCCGTACTCATTATCACGAAGGAATGGATTGTTGTTCGTCTTCTTCGGATGAAGAAGGGGGTCGAAGTGTCGACGCTGAACGTTGAGGTTTCGACGAGCAGCGGTAGGAAAATCTGACGTCGTCTGAGAGGGCTCGTCCTAATTTAGATGACTGTATGCGTCAAGAAACGATATGAAGGTGGCGATGCTGTGTCTTCTTCCCTTGCTCCTTCCCCAAACTCGAAGGCTGCTGCGCTGCCCACCAAGGTCCAGTAAAACCAACATCGTCCCCCAAAATCCGCCTAGCCTTGTCCATCAATCGCGAGCGCACCTCCGCCGGGACCTCCTCGAGGTCCGCGTTCAAGTCGACGTGGCCGTCCAGCACCTTACCCATCCGCACCACCCTCTCGAGCACCTCCCGCTCGTGCTCTTTCAGCTTGTACGCCTCGATGAACGAGGCAGTGGGGGTTTTGCTTCTCTCCTTCTCGCATTCTTTATCGTCATCCTTCATCCTCGCTGACCACCCTCTACCTATCTCTATCCCCAGCAGGTGCCAGCTCATTCAACGTCGACATCGACTGTCTCGGGCCCAGTAGTGCAGTATCCAAGTTCGGGGTCGGGTCGGGGCTGGGGTAGCAGTGCGCGTAACCGTCCCGGAACCAGCGACGGACCCAGATACAAGGGTGCTGGCGATCGTGCTGCGTGGGGGTGAGCCTGCTCTCAACCGCAAACGGGAGGACCGGCGAGAGCTTCCAGGAAGATGCTTGTGCTAACGGAGAGAAGCATGGGGGGATGGAGGGAGTTGAATTCTGGTTCCGACTCTCTCGGTATTGGAATCTAGGAGGCGGGCGACGAGTAGGAGAAAGATGAAACGAAGAGAGAAAGAAGAAAGGAGAGTGATGGATGTGGTGAGTAGCGAGCAAGCTGTCGGTGGTGGTGATGAGCAAGAACGGAAATCACATCGATCACAAAATCACAATCACGCGAGGCGTGTCATTTTATTGACGCCTGTTCTTCTACTCGAGTACTCTGCCTTTGTAGGATCTGAAGCCAGCTTATTCCCTGTGCCCCGCCCTCCGAATGATTCAGAAGAGGCCCCAAAACCGCACACGCGCCTCGAAACGTTGCGGTTGGAGGTGCTGAGACCTCAAAGGGGCAGCTGCACCGCGCGGTTGGTGGTTTTGTCTTCAGACAATGTGCTCCTGGCCCTTGAAGAGTGTTTGTTCCTTGCTCTTCCGAGTCACCGTCTCTGATGACGATCACAACGACCCCACAACAAGCACTCTTGCTTTTACCTTTGAAGTGGTTAAAAAACCAGGTATTCTCTCGGAAATATACGAAATTAAACCGGCTTTTCTATTTACACGCGAAATCCTCGAGTCGAAGATTAACCTGAGGTAGACTTCTGGCTACGGTCCATTTTGCTTGCCTACCCTCCTCGAGACCCGGAGGTATCTTGCATCATCTCCCTGCTGGACTTCTCTAGACTCCAGTAAACCTCAATGTGCGCCTCATTTCCAAGTACACACACGACAGAACTCCACGCTCCATCCTCCGCGAGTTGCTCTGTCGGCGTATCGAATCCCGGAACGCAGCTCCCTCGTATTGCTCAAGTGACCAAACCTAGTAATATTATCCTGCTCGATGCTTGACGACGACCATACCGGCGCCAGGTGGCGGGGCTGATGTTGACGGTCTTGGATCATGTTTAGCCGCCGGCATGGATATTGATATCGACTTCGCGCGAGGATTTTGGGTTCATTTGCACCACTTTCTGTCATTCTCTTGCACCGTCGAAAGTAAGTAAACTGTGCCTACCTACCAATATCGTCCTCAATGCAAAGCTTATCTCGTCATTTCACAGATACACGATTCGTACGAACAATATACTCCCCAAACCAGTTTCTCAACAAATGTTTATCGGTGTCTATGTCCTCCAAGGTATATTCACGACATTTCATGTTTCCAGGAGAGATTGATAGATGCTGGATGAACTTTCATTGCCAGGTCCTAGCCTAACTTGCGCGATAAATCGCACTAATGTCTATCTCGTTCACGCAGCCCTGTAAGTAAGATTAATTATCCATTAATGAATATCATGCTCATGGTCAACAGTGTCAGTTCCCCGGTGTTACACAATTATCTGCATCGTTTGAAATCACAGGCTGTTCCACCTATCACGTAGATGCACCCCCAACTTCGTCAGACGGAACTTTAAGTATCAGAACTTCCGTTCTTCCAAGTTCCACGATTATGCAAGAATTAATTAAATCTTTCATTCTCGTTCTCTCTCATGCCTTTCGAGCGGTGAATTGGGTTCGAGAACGAGAACGATGGTGCTTGCTTGACGATCTGTATCCAATACTGCCCATATTACGATCAGGCAAGGTATGACTGAGTGCGAACCCGTAAGTTTCTTCCTTCTTGACCTCAATGTAATCCAAACTCCGAAGCTTCAGCTTGCGAATCGTGGCCGAAACGTCAGGCGAAGTGCTATCATTCAACTACTAAGGCAAAAGTTGGATATTATGCGGCAGATACTCATCGTATTATAGCAGAGATAAAATATTTGAACGTGGCAAATGAGAGTGAGCAGCAAACGGCTTACTTTGGGTTCTCCTGAGGTGTGGAAAGTGATAGAGTAGAGGCTTGGATTGGGCCAGCCGAACTTACTTACCTGAGAGGATTCAGAAATCAGGATGCAGAAACTATCAAAATTGAATCTGAGAAGGCTGAATGCACACCCGAGTCGATTATCAGACGGGTTGTAGTTGGTGTATTAGCGGTTAGAAAATTGCATAGCTTCAAGTTGTCAATTACAGGCGTGAAGAATCGGCTCAGCCGCTCGATCGGACGATTTTAAGATTCACGACAGACGTAGAAATGTTGGCCATAGCGCGACCAGTGGGTAATGGAAACTGTAATGTTATCCAATGATTCTAATGTGGTCCAACGTGAAAGAAAGCGTTAACATGAAGACAAGTCTTAGATGTCGGAGTACTAGAATCAAATGGGAACTCAATGTACTTAAATTAGAATTTATTGCGAACAGCAGGATGTCAATTGTGCAGACATTGCATTAAACGGTTCCATACACAACGATAAAAATTGGGATTTAGCAAGTTTGAGACTCTGTAAAATTGGTGTATCAAATACGAAGCGGTTAAATTTACAAGAAAACCTGCTGAGATTGAAGTCCAGAGGATGAGCGCTTAAATAATCAAATAGGCGCCTGCTTCCTCTTCTCCCTCACCTCGACCTCGAGCGCCTCTGCCTCTGCCAGGCGCCCCTGCTTCCTGTAAGTGGTTGCAAGATTTTCCATGCTTAAAAGGGTGTGAGGATGATTATCCCCAAGCACCCGCTTCCTTTTCTCCATCACCTCCACCTCGAGCACCTCTGCCTCTGCCCAGCGCCCCTGGCTCCAGTACGTGGATGCAAGATTTTCCATGCTTGTGAGGGTGTGAGGATGTTCATCTCCGAGCACCTGCTTGCTTTTCTCCATCACCACCACCTCGAGCGCCTCTGCCTCTGTCAAGCGCCCCTGGTTCCGGTATGTGGACGCAAGATTTGCCATGCTTGTGAGGGTGTTAGGATGTTCATCTCCAAGCACCTGCTTCATTTTCTCGTGCACCACCACCTGTAAAGCCTCTGCCTCTGTCCAGCGCCCCTGGTTCCTGTATGTGGCTGCAAGATTTGCCATGCTTCTGAGGGTGTCAGGATGTTCATCTCCAAGCACCTGCTTTCTTTTCTCCATTACCACCACCTCAAGCGCCTCTGCCTCTGTCCAGCGCCCCTGGTTCCGGTATGTGGCTGCAAGATTTGCCATGCTGATGAGCGTGTCAGGATGTTCATCTCCAAGCACCTGCTTCCTCTTCTCCATCACCACCACCTGGAGTGCCTCTGCCTCTGCCCAGCGCCCCTGGCTCCAGTATATGGATGCAAGATTTGCCATGCTTGCGAGGGTGCCCGGATGTTCATCTCCGAGCACCTGCTTTGTTTTCTTCATCACCACCACCTCAAGCACCTCTGCCTCTGACCAGTGCCCCTGTTCATTATAGACAAGTCCCATATGATTCAGTATAAATGCATCAATCTCTTCTGGATCAACTGAGGTTCTAGAGTTGGAGATATGCTGCAGAAGTGTACGTCGATATTTGTGGTCCTCGTCGGTGAATGTCCAAGAAATTGATAAGCAAATGATACTGAGTACACATTTCTGCATGACCTGTCGGTTTTCTTCTTCTATTGTGGTATGACTCCATTGTTGTACCAGCGGATGAATGCTGTAGGTGTGATTTTGATCATCATATTCAATAAGTGAATACGATCCAAGACGCTTAATGACCTGCCCAAAGTCCCAGGACCAATCTAAACCTTGATTTCCTAGCTGGTTTAACAACTGTGTCACTTTATTCTGTAGTTCAGAATCCTCCAGTTGCTCTTGAGACACTGCTGCCTTTTCAAACATCTGCCCTGAAATTCCATCGTGATGTAGGATCGAGAAAATTTGCAGCAAGGATCTTGCTGCTGTGTCGAGTTTGTTGTAACTCAGTTTCCATGTTGTATATACTGCCCGTTCATATGGGTCCTGTTCTTGAAACTCTTTATTCTGTAACAATTTGTCGCGGTGTCGGCGATAGAGTTCTCGATATTGGCTTAATGATGAGTGACAATGAATGTAAGCACCAGCTTGGGAGACAGCCAAGGCAAAGTGGTGAAGTTCCTATGCCGTACATTAGTTTGAAACCATTCTCCAAAGATGCAAAATTACCTGTACAATTTCCTCTGCCAGTCCTTTATTTTGGTCGCTTTTTTCGGCGCGAGCCTGATTCAAGAGCAGGTTTGTTGCGTCTTCGTGATCCATCCCCAAAACCCTTTCATCTGCATTTTTTGCAGAAAGAATGCGCAGCTCTCGATTGCGTGTTGTAATCAGGATATTCCCAGATACGCACTGTGGAAAGAATCTCTTCAGCTGCAAGTCGACATCATCTGCATTGTCAAAGAAAAGCAGCCAGTTTCCGTTGCGCTGGTTTGCAAGCCAATGAAGACACGCATCCGCTGATCGCTCAACATTTCTCGGAGCAACAGCCTCAAGATCTGCTCGAAGAGTTTGTTCATTGGTCGCGTCAATGTAGAAGACATCAGAGAAGCTGAAAATTAAAAATGAAATTGTCATCTCATGAATCGTGATTTCAGAGACGGTCAAACCATACCAGGTGGACTCCTTCACAAATCTAAGAGCAAGCTGTGTCTTTCCGGAACCCCCAAGGCCGTGCAAAACGAAGACACGTTGGGTGTTAGAAGCTGACTCAAAATATTCTTGCATCTTATTAAGAATTTCCTTTCGGCCTATAAATGATGCCACTGGCGGCGGACAAAGTTTGCGTTTGGTGACATGTTGAACCGATGCAGTTGGAGGCCTAGGAGAAACTAGGGTAACAAAATTAAATTAAAATTAAGATTTACATGAGAGATTCGTCCGTACTGAGTTGCTCAAGTAGAAGTTGCCCTTTCGGGACTCGGATCGCACTAACCAACACGGCGAGCTTTGGTTCAACTTCTTTGTCCGCCAAATAGTTTGTGGTATGAGCTTCCACGTTGCTGAGTTTCTCCGATTCAGACAGCTTTATGCCCTGCATTCCCTGCTCGACGTTTAGTCGAAAATAGGTGTTCGGCAAGTTGGCGAAGTGACGCAACATGTCCTGGTGCGTATTTTCACAGTCCGTGGCAATGCTCTTGAGCGCGTCGATCACATCCGTCGGTATAATTTGCTGAAAAAGCCCAGGTTTCTCGATGGCGGTTACTTCAGCCTTTCCAGTACCGATGCTCAACAAGCACCCGATTTGACGACCGCTAAATATATCTCTGGCTTCTTCCAGCACCACCTGACTTGGATTATTCCGGCCTAGTCCCCCATCGATAAAAGGTTGACCGCGCCCAATTTCAACGCGCTTAAAGAAAGTGGGTGCTGCGGAAGTTGCTCTAGCGGCCTCCCAAATCTTGCAGTTAGAATGTGTTTTGTTCGACTCATATGTCCTGAAAAGCACTGGAATGTTTGCGTTCATGTTGTGGGCGTTTTTGGCGCAGACAAAGCTAATGAGTATTATTAATATTCGAAACTGACTGCATAGCGAAGCAATATACTGAGTACGCACGTTCGACAGACTCCTTCTTGATTATCTTCTAACAAGAGTGATTCGGGATCGCCAGTTACGCTCCGTACCACAGATTTGAGAGCTTTTTCGAGTGTTGCCGCTTTGAATTTCCCATCTCCCCATTGCTTCCTGTCTGAGAAGACTTTTTTCGCCAGAGAATCGTAGTGCTCGATTGCGGTGTCTACATCCATCCGAAGGCGCCCAAGCATCAAAGCAATTATCCTGTAATTTACAAATTTCGTATAAGTAATATGACGGTGATCGTAGATATGTAACGCGGCGCACCCTCCAGTACTAGTACCCCCAATAAGATCGAAGTAATCCGGATACCGTCCACTTCGATTTATGAACGTATCGTGTACACCGCTATGGCAGAATTGTGTACACCCGTTTGTAACTAATTGCTAATTCATGCATGACCTGCCCCTTCAAATCATCATGTTTAAGCTGTGAATTGTATGCCCAGACCCAATGTCTCGGAAGCTCCCACTTGTTCACACGTACTCAACCCGACCAAATGTAAATATTTGACATGAGGATGTGCTTTCTCGTGGACGCTCGGAAATCATAGTTCAATTGTGCATGGGAACATTACGAGCTCTCAGTTTCATAACTGATTGGAGTAAACTTACAGGAGCGGACCCTTTCTAATGTGTTGGGGCTCACAATCACTACAGAACCTCCAGATTTCGTCATCTGTTCTTAATAACAACCAGGCCCGAAGGCTGCAATTAAATTTACATTTCGGTAGCTGTTTAAATTTCCGCCCCGCATCAATTGCTCGTGTGTACAACTGCGAGCTTTATCCCCAGCGTTGGCGCCGATTATTCAAAAGAACGGAACAGCCGCGATTTTCGGAGCAGGCGAGATGCATTGTCGGTCCTCAACAGGGAGGAGGGAAAGCACGACGCGTTGATGAAGGAGGCGCGTGGGTTGGGCGCGAGAAGTGACTCCCGCGTTCGTCTTCGAAAGGACGGAGTCTCGAAATTCGGAACATTCTGTGGGGACTCGGATCTTCGGATCAGCACAGTTCGGACTCTCAAATTGAGGAGTGTTCCGAAAGAATTCGGTGCACGTGCTCTGACGATTTTCATTTGGTGGATCTATATTTAGAAAGACCAGCGTCAGTTTTTTGGCGCTTATAATGTAACTTTAGAATGACTAGGTGATTTAAGTGAATAACAGGGTGATATTGTTTTCAAGAGTCAAGATTGATATATTATTAATATTATTGAGATAATTATTGAACCGTTGAAGCCAATAACGCTTTCGTCTAATCCGCCATCATCACTCCTACCGTCAACTACTACAATGTCTATCCAATCCAACTCTTCCATCGGTCCAATGCACTTCAGGCTTGCGTGGCTCGACACATGCTATCCGGCGAATAGGAGTGGTCGTCTTGCGATGGAACGGATCGTCCAACAAGCCATGACATTTTTAAAGGTCGATTTGGTTGGGGCCTATGGCTGGGACGCGATCGAGGATTCAATTGTCGTCATCAGGTGAGTCTTTATTGACTTTTCGAATCTCGCTCGCTCACCTACATGCAGCTCTGATTTCCACGCGTCGAAGACCGAAGGCCACCATCATTGGACTGGACGACTACATCAAAGCGATGGTCATTACCTGGGGGGATTGCACATATTCCATCCTTTGAACCCGGACGACACGCCGGACTACCAAGATAGGGAGTTGGACAACCAGGATTCGTTCTGGGTACAGGAGGGGTTAGACCACTACCGGAGCAGGTTGAGGTATCTGGACTGAACAGAGGAAGCCATATGGAATACGCCCGGTATGTTATAGCTTTGATTTGATTATTTTGAGTTCTTAAGCATTTGAAGTTTCTATTTTCTCTTCGTAGAGCGGATAGGATTGCAAATGTTGTTATATTTGAAGTTGGATCTTGGTAGAAAGTTGTTGGACACTTGTTGAATTTGTGCGATAGAGCTCATCGTTTTGAGTCCGTGATGTATGATGTATTCCGTAATTGTGGGGTTCCCTTCTTGTTAATCTGCTTTGAAGTTGGAGTATGTACAATAATCTACATAGAAAGTGTAATACGAAATTGAGTGACTATTGGACGAAGGTCGTGAAATGTTGATGTGCGAATTTAATGGGTACTAAAATAGGACAAACTGCCATCTAAGGTAAGTTAGATTTCGAATACTACTTCGGGGCTCGCACCAGTTCCTCGGATTGCTCTGTCAGAAATGAGAAACCTGAACTGGGAGGTTCGTTGTGTTTTCTGGGACATATCGATGCAAATGCGGGACTGGATTTAATTTACACTTCCTTATCAGGCCTTCTGTTAGGGAGAGAGATGTGTCCTGAAATGCGTTTGGAGTCGAACTGTAGAACTGAACACTTGACGGGATTCGAACCTTTCCCGTTCAATTGTCCACATCGACACTTCTGCAAAATGCTGCGGTGAATATGTATAAAGCCACTCGTTCACCTGTGCATTTGTACGTCCAAACATGAATGGACGTTATGGGAGCAATCGCGCTGGAGCGACCTTATCTTATCTCATTGAGTAACTCGATCTTATCTGCGTAGTTACTTTCAACGTGTATAGATATTTCCTGCCGCAACATTATTGAACATAGCCCTGGCCCATGACAAATTACCTCGAAAGCTATTCTATGGGAAGATCGACCCCCGTGATGACCTCGACAATTCGTTGGTCGACTTCCTCTGGCCAGCTGAAGACGAATTTTAAAATTCGGCCAGAGTCGTCTTGCTCTACGTCGTCCTTCGTTGGGATCCCCCACCGCGCACGTATCTCTAAAATCTTGTCGACTATCTGCTCATCACTTTTGCCCTCGTTTTGAAGTGTCTCTATCACTGTAAACAAGCCGAAGTTGCCGAAAATCTCCACATTGGACATCACCCTTCGAACTTGCTTCAAGAAGTATGCCCTGAGGGAATTCCCAGTGTAACTAGGGCCTTATAGTCGCAGAAACTCTCATCAGGAGAGTCAAAAAGTGTAAGGAAAAACTGATATTATTTACCTTCCCCATCGGTTTGCTCTGCATGGTCTAGTCATTAGGGTGATGATGATGGAGAGAATTCGAACAAGACATACCATTTTTGGCGGCAAATCTTCCATCTGATCTGGATCTCCATCCTCGCAATAACCGGATCAGACAGTACTCGATGACATCTTCGAAAGCTGGAGTGGCGATCAACTCGAGATAAGTCCTCCGTGCGTTGTGATCGTTGATGTCGTTGGGATCCGAGAGAGAGAGGAATACTTGGTGAGTGACGTCCTGAAGCGCCAGAGTTTCCAAGGATGCGGTATCCTGAATATTGGAAAAGTAGGCCAAAACCGCCGCTTGAACGCGCTCGTCGATGTCTGACATCCTTCAGGTTGGGCGTGGTGAGGAATCTGGGGATTACAATCTAATTTCAAGCGGGTCAACGTCTGAAATTTATATTCTCCCACATCCTTCCTGTTCCCCTGTACAATTGCGGTGTAATTGTAGGGTCAAACACGGCCGCTGTTTTCCAGGGCAGAACAGCCCGAATCCAACCGTTCATATTTACAGCCAAGAGCTCAATTCCAAGTAAGTGTTTACAACAGATGTCGTTTCTTAGTGTTGCTCTTGTAACAATTCCAAAGCAAATCACGTATACCTCATGCGCGCAGTCACAGTTAGTATTCAATTGTGCGCCAGGACTCGTCAGGCCTGCGGAACAATTGGTCGGTACTTATATTTACGGCTGACAACAGAAGCCTCGCTAAAAATTAAGTGAACGTTCTTTCTCTCTACCGCCACCGCCTCCCAAAACATCTCATTTCCACTCAAGTGAGCGCCCACAATTTCTGAGTCAATATTTGTTGGAATGACCACCTCTCCACCAGGTATGGTTGAGGCTAACCAGACCGCACAAACGGTTGATGACCACACGGATTCAACCACTGCAGATGAAACTCTGCCCTCTAGTAATAACGACGAAAGTGCTTCCAAAGCTGACGCTAGGGCATCTGCAGTCGTTTGGGACCACTACAAGGATCAATATGAAAGTAAGCTCATACAATGATCAAAACATATTTGTAATTTATTGGCACCCCCAGAAGCAAGGCGAGAAGAACATGAGCTGGCTGAGCAATTTAACGGGCGTTCTACCTTTGGGGTCGACGACTATGGAGACGTTTGGGCTGACGACGACGAGGATGATTATGAAAGTAAGCTCAAAAAACGAGTAAACATATTTTTAATTGATTGGCACTCCCAGAAGCAAGGCGAGAACAACGTAAGCTCGATGCGCTGTCTGAGCAATGTAACTGCAGTTCTACGTTTGGGGTCGACGACTTTGGAGACGTTCGCCACTTTGGCCTTCTATGCAATTACCGCCGATACTTGGACAGGAAGGACAGCATTTCGGGAAGAACTGAAAGCGAGGACTTGTTGGAATCAATGGGGGGTAACGAAGCAGAGGAGACGGGGGAGAACAAACGATAGGATTTAACATTTTCATCAGGTTACTACCTTCTGTAAAATTGGACAGGAAGATAAAAACTCCGTATTGGTTCAGGCGCACAATTGACTCAAATGTAGTGCACTTAAATCTGGGCATACCACTCGGTAAAGCGAATGGTTCGTCCTAACATTTGAGTCACATATATAGCCGGTTGGTATTATATCTAATCTGCATCTAATCTCTTTGTTTACTCTAAGCTCCTAAGCTCTGGGCATTCGACCATGTTTTCTCTGACTCTCTATCATCGCCCTGATCTGTGCTCTATTCCAGTACGAAAAGTATACCTTCGTGTAGATTATAGCATTTGCCTGGGTCATGTAGCTGACCGACTTCCGAATGCGATGGACACCCCCATTCCCACATTCAGCGGCACTGGAGTTGATGTCCAAAAGGCGGGGATTGTTATCGACGTAGGTATTCACGAAGCTTGCCTCTCCGCATTTCTTGTGTCCTGCGGCATGGAAGGTGTCAATTAGAAATGTTGTGTCGGCGAAGAAGTCTGCTTCGCGGGTCATGCAATAGGGCTGCAGAGCACATGCAAAGTCGTAAATAACGACGTCGGGGGCTTTCTCCCAATGTGTATAAATCGCTGAAAAGACCTCGTTCCGGCCTTCTGCCATCGGGATATGATGGAACCCATAACACACGCTATGAGTACACCATACAACCATCAAACCTCCCGTTAGTGATTGCTTTCCATACTTCAGGTAGTACTTCTGGCAGCCTTCACCGTTAGTGTCCTTCCCTCCTTTGTCCACCTGGCCGTCGCTTGCAAGGAGAGGATAAAATGGTCAATGGCGGATTTGAGGCATGCCATAATGGCACCCAGTCTGTTCACGTAAACTCACAAGAAGGACAACAACCACACGGAAAATCAACTTACCTCCATCCAATCACCTGTGTCGGAAGGATTTACATCCTTAGCTCCCGAATCGTCATCAGAAATCATCCCCAGAAACACAGTCCAACCTCTGACCAAGAGCCATTTGCATACCCCGAGAATGTCGGCTTTGATATCCGTCCGTAATTCGTGTTCGATCACATTGTACAGAGCCGGAAACATCGTCAAAAGTGGGAGAGTTTCAGTACCAGGTTTAACGAGGAAACTTTCCATATTATAGAGAACAGGTCGAGTCATGAGCTGCAGGACAGATTCTTCGGCGGCTAACTGTCGGAACAGGCGGCGATATACGGCAGGTTTTCCGTTATTTTTAACGCTGAAACAGCGTTCAAATAACAGTCCAAGAGATGGATTAAGCGCACCCAATTTATGTGTGGCGGAAGTGATAGCGTCTAGGCGAGCATGCATGGCTTGCTCTGTGTTCTGCCCAGTTATCGTACTGTCGCTGGGAACCATTAGATCGTCTTTTTCAGCGTTTACTGAACGCAGGTATGTTGTCTCTTCCAAAGCTATTCCCTCCAAGATAAAATGTATTGATTTCCGAACCTCTTTGTCTGGGATGCATTGTGGATTTACCGGATATCTTGTCGTGGATCGCCTAGGTGCAATATCGCGAATTGTGGTGGGTGGCCGAAGTGAGGGCAAGATGTTTTTTCGAGTAAAAGCCAATGTAACTCCATCCCAGATGGTAACTCGTGGTTCGGGTCCACACTTTAAGCACCTCATGTCGTTTTCGAGGTTGAGTATCCTGGCGTATGCAAACCAAACTGCACTAAATGTCTTTTCACCGACAAATTCTGCATCGTGGGATTGATACCGCCTCGAAACCGTCAATACCCAGGAGTGTATTGGTGTCTCCGAAGTAGTATAACTGCAAGTATAATCTTCCAGGAGGTCGTGCATAAATAAACGTCGGTTGTTCCAGTTGAATACACCGAGCTCGCGGCAGTCAGGTCCAATATAGCGATGTTTGCAGGCTGGGCATTTCTGAACCTCGATGGATGTTCTCCACATCCTTGTTATACCATATACCGCGCAGTCAACGACCTTCACTGGTACTTCGGGGTCGAAAAAGGCCCTGGAACCTGGCGGTTTACAACAGCAGCTTGACGTAGCATTTAACAGGAATAGATCAGGGGGTTTCTCTAGGAATTGTCGGGCGGGTGAATCCGCGTCGCTTGGAAGCCTTGCCCAAACTGCTGGCGGAATGTGTTGCCAGGATATAGACTCAGATTTAGCGGCATGTTTCACCGAGGAGTCTGCAATGGGCTTCAACCTGGCAAACTTCAAGTTGGAGGCAGTTTATTACTTACCATTGTAAATGAAATGGTTCCTTTCTGTTAGGGTATCACGAGCCAACTCATCTTGCGTAATGCACTGCCGAAGACAATCTCTTGCCGCAATTATGTGTTCGCAGTTCTGAATCCGCGGATGCTTAGAACAGGTCCAACGGCCCGCCCCGTTGTCGTCACCTTCATGTGCGACCACCACGCGGCTTTTGGCGGACGACATCGGGCCGGGCAAATACACACTGAACATATTCCGGAAGACCTTATCGGAGTCTTCCTTGCCTTCTTCTGGGATATTCGCTCGATACCTAGAAAACAGGATGGTACGGTTCTCTCTTGCTGAATAATGGCCCTTGTGAGTCAACTAATAGATGTGGAACAACCGGGAACTTACGAGCTATTTCATTGTCAAACGGAAATCTCTCATTTCCGTGGTCCCGTAGGAACCGACTATGCAGACAATCCTCACAAACTCTTGCTTCTGGGCACAGGCATGCAATTTCCTCTCCGTTGGCGGTCGTAACCCTCGTCAAATGGTACCATGACATAGTTGAGGTGTTTGTTCGAATGTCCCACCCGTTGGCAATGAACAGGGTCTTGGATAGTTGCCAGAAGCCGCACTCCTCAGCTTGAACTGCCTCAAAGAAAAACTCATAGGCTTTGTCGCTCGGTGTTAGATTTAAAGTCGTCATTCCGGTGGTACTTTCCGAGTCAAAAATGGCTTCCTCGTGATCTCTTACACTGAGGTCCGTCGGCGTAACACTCTCCGGCTGGTCACTTGAAACATGGGAGGGTGCACTCTGGGGTATTGCTGCTGGTAGTTCTCCAGGAGAGGTGTGGCATAATAAAGCAGTAGAGCAGGACTGCTCCTGTATGTGCCGTCGACTCTGGATCCCTGAAACCCTGAAAGCTGTCGTCCTTTTGCTCTGATCTTTCTCATTGTGACGTGCTTTTCTTTTTGGGGTTTTTATAACGCCTGATTGTACTTTGCCCTCAAAGCTAACGACTTGCTTTGGAGTCGCTGGAGGTGGCGCGAAGGAAATAGTGAATCCAGGAAGTACTCTCTCTGCATGACTTCCCTGGAGGTTATGACGTGGAGTCTTGAGCTAGTCCTGCTTTTGAGTAGTCAGAAGGTTATGTAGCCCCCCCTCCCCCATGACTATAGCGGCCCACTAGATGGGAGTTTCGTTGCAAATATATCTATGACTTCCTGGAATGCATTCCCGTAACGTTTGTCTATGTCAAACTCAAGCTCCAAGTTGACTCAAGTATTCGGGCCGGGGTACATGATCCCGCCAAAGTATCCTTGGGAATTATAAGTGTTAGGGACTCTCGGTTATTGCCAGATCAATCAAGATCAATCAAGTCCCTCACCTCTTGCCTTCGTTTATGATGTCAACGCCTCCCGAAAAAAATAAGAAGAGCAAGGTCGGTCCAGATGGACTGACCAGACATCAGAGATATTACAGAAAGTAAGTTAATGTTAAATAATTCAGCCGAGACTAAACGCCTGGTAATTCTAGGAATCAAGAACGCATTAAAGCGAGTAACAGTGCCAGAAGAAAACGGTGTGTCTTCCTTCTCTCGGCAATACACATTGTAGATAGTTAATTCACTTTTTTATAGGGCTGCAAACAGTCGTCCATCAGTAACCCCCAGCCAGCCTGAGGTCACACAAAGCAGCCGTTATGCAGACCACGCCACGCAAACTGATACAGCCGCTACCTTAGCTTTTCGCAAATCTTGGAACAGCGCACCGAAAAAAAGCAATGCATTGGAGTTAATGATGCAAGAGGACATTGACTCTCAACTCGATGATCTTCCGAAATTTACAGAGGTTCGCGGGTTTGTACTTGAATGGTGCGCGATCTGGGGCGGGGTTCCGCTTTGGGACGACACAATGGAAAAATCTCTGCAGACGTATAAAGAAAACATGGACTGGGACGGCTTTGAGCAGTGGATATCCTTGATTTGGAGGCATGCAGATAGAGGCAGAAAGATACTGCAACGAGTGGAGGGGCTCGAGACGCGGATCATTGGCCAGCAACTACCATGCACTGAATACTTCGTTAAAGCGCTATGGCAAAGCCAATTAACCATGCTAAAACCACTCATTGAGGGAATAGCTATTCTCGAGGCTCGAATAGGGTTTTTTCACCGACGAATTTTAGCGATAGGATTGGGAGTATTCGACTTCAAGACATTGTTGCTAGATTTGATCGGCCTTAATCCAGTAGAATGCATTCCAGTCTGATAATATTAAGCCTGTACTATGCAGCAAATTATATTAGCTTTTTTAGTTGCGCTATCTTCGCTAAATCAAGCCTCATATCTGTTTAAAGTTTTCTTTACTTAGATTGCATGGTGCTATCCGATATTCATGTTATTAATGTCAGTTGAGGGTAACAGTATTTACGCACCTCACTCACGAGCATATAACGCTTCTGCGCGCATTGTATTTGAGGAAATACGAGACATATGATACGCTAGGGCGTCCAGAACTGAGAAGATGCCACCATTAAATGGGGACTTATAGCTGTGGTTATTTGGTAACTGGGACAAGAAGCGGGCGATTGCGACAAGTTTGCGACATTGCGACAAGTTTGCGACATTGCGACGCGTTTGCGACGCGTTACGACAGGTTTGCCAATCGTTGTGACACCTTCACATTTGCGACCCACCTTAAATCGGCCTAAAGACATATTTCCAACTCAGGATCGGAGACCTCACAATGTCCATTTGCTGGTGATATCTCTTAGATAGCGGATAGCGCGAGCGATCATAGAAATTATTGTTATAACAAAAGGACAATTTTGTACGAGGAGGTATATACCATTCGGGCATCAGACTACTCTCCAACGATGCAAGAAAATAAAGTCGAGAAAAGAGAGGATTTCAATCGTACAATGGATGTTCCTGCGGGGCCCGGTTCAGGATCCATTAGTACATTTACACTGGGTAATTCAAGAATTATCGGTGGCCATGACAAACTTGTTTCGGGGTGAGAGTGTCCATCATTTGTAAAACCAACAACCTCTACGTCTGCAACGTCACCGCGGAAAACACGAACACGATTGACACGGTAGTTAACGTCGGGCTCCATGATTTCCTCAAGAATAACGAGGCTTCCGCGTTGAATTGTGATTCCCAGGACCACACTTGGATTGATTTTCAAGGCGCACCGCGTGCCGAAGTACTGTGGAGGAAAATATCTGTCCTGGACATGAACTCGCCTGATGATAAGTGTGCTGGCCGGACGTGACAACCTTTCCTGTTCCTCTTCCGTCAATGGAGGTGGTGGAATCCACTGACAGCTTGCAGGAAGCATGGTGTAATTCGAAGGGATTGGGCGAAAGTCCTGAATAAATTCCATAAACCTTAAGGCTGCGCGGTTGTTTTCGAGCCGGGTAGCAAAGGTACCCATCGACGAGATGTCTGATAAGGTCTCCATAAACCTCATGGCAGCATGGTTATGTTCGAGCCGGGTTACAGTGGCAAAGGTGCCCACTGATGATATGTTCGATAAGGTCTCCAGGGAATTATTGGAAAGCAAAACCCCTGTGGTCTAATTGACTATGGTGATTAATTCCGATATCCCTGAATATGACAACGACAAGGCACTCACTGGACCATTATTGGCTGCGGGGGTCATTGGCGTTGGCGACGGGGGACCATTGTTTCCAGCGTCAATGATCAACTCATTGGCAGAATTGGTAGACGAAGGCGGATAGTGTGGTTCTGGAGAGAGGACCTGTGAGGATAGTAAATGGTTAGGCGACGCAGAAATTCGGATTAGAGGGATAACCACATCAGGTGCCATTGTTTCGCCGTGGTGGCAGGCAGAAAGCCCGTTTTTTTTACTTCAACTTGCCCTATTCGGATATTCAAATTTTGATCTCAGGACCTGCTCACACTCCGACTGCAAAGCTTCATCGACCATTTAGAGTCTGTTCGGTAACCATAATACCGCCATATTATGGCTGATTGATGGCAGCTCGGATTATTCCGACGATCCCTGTTGAGAACATCCCATCAATTTCCCATGCCACCTCATTCTCCCGTCCCCAGTCTGTCACCCCGCCCCAATGGTTGCGCTCATCGTTTCTACCGATGAGCTTACACTCCTGGATGAAAAAAAAATGCAGGACCTGGCGCTTCTGGTACTTTGTATTCAGGACATTATTCTAAGTTACTTTGCCATATAAATTAATTATATTCTGTAGAAATACAATTACTATTCACGAAGGCGGGAGGAGAGGCGGGCAACGAGCGGGTAGTGAAACGGCGACCAAGGGTGTGAAGGTTTAGGTGAGCCCGTGACGAATTATGACTGATTCTAGATTTGGATCATGGGAATAATACGAGCTGCCATCAATCAGCCATAATATGGCTGTATTATGGTTACCGAACAGACTCTTACTCGAGTAATAAATAAACAATTAGCGCCGCTACTAGGGTAGGCTCGCTTGGCCTAGTCTAATGATATATGCGGAGCACCGAAATTCTAGTTCTAGTAGTATGTTCTCATAAATTTATGTCTAGAACCGTTCAAAAACATATTATTCGAAGATTTCGGAAAGTGAAAGATACCAGTTGTCTAAACTTGTGGATTTACGTTGCCATACTGCTGGCGGTATGTATCAATCAACCTTTGCTTTTCAACAAGAAGCTGTTCTGTTGCCGCCTTCGATGCCTGCACTTCATCCAGCTTTCTCTGAAGTTCGATGGCATCTGCCCTCCGAGCGCTCAACAGAGCGGTGACAGCGGCATTGAATTCGGTGGCAAGTGAGCCAGCTGCAACTTGAGCTTCAGTCCGAAGCCTAGGAGATGCGTACGAGATCGTTGCTCCTCGAGCTGATGTGTGCTGAGCGCCCAAAAATAACCAACAGCCAGTCTCACGAGAGACATCCTCACACTATTGATAATGAGCATATTCATTTTGTCCGAAATTAGAACCACTGACCTTCTCTACAATTTTGTTGACGAGACGCGAAAATCTCCGAGAAGCATCTCTAGAATTTTCAATTGCCCCAGGAAGTGCCTTTGTTCGGTATATACCTAGAAGCCGGGTGAGTATTAGATCCTTGAAATATGAGCTGAGAGGCGAACTGTAGTTAATATTTCCACGTTTAACGCCTTCTACATGTCCGTGGAACGGATTGGCTTGAGTTGGTTTACATTTAGCGGAAAGACTGGACAGCAGGCCTGCACGAGAGGCCGAAGAAAGGTGAGTTCTCCCTTCTGCCGATATACTAACATTTGTTGAAGGACTTGGAGACGATGGCGTCTCCAAATCTGTGCTGCATTGTGGCGATGAACCCAACTGAGAAGAAATATTGCTTTCTTGATTGGCGACCGTCTGTTGTGCTTGCGATATACTGAGGAGGAAGGGATCGATCCTGTCATCAGGTGTAATTGCAGCACTACCCGCAGTTTCCTAATCCAAGAGTAATCATTATCAAGCTGGAAATTGTGCGAGACAGAATACGTACGGAAGAAGCTGCATTGCGACGAGTCGGAGTGTGAGGTTCTTCGTCGGACGTTGGCGGCCTAGAGACAAGTGAGTTCACTCTCTAGATCAAATTATTGGTTAATATTCCAGAAAATGTAAAAGTCTGAGGTAAGATACCTCTTGAGCTGCTTGAGCGCTGAGGAACGCTTGTCCTTTGGCAGTGTGGGTACATTGAGAACGAGGTGGACGATCGGGACAGGTCTGACAGCGGCGATGCTGCGTTGGCGTGTCTAGAGCCTGACATATTCAATGTACTCAGGACGGGAATAGTTAAGAGGTGCAATCTAATTCGTACCTCAGGCTCAATTCTATTTTGTTGCAGCCATTCCCTTCCAGCGGCTGTATGCATGCACTGGCTGCGTAATGGGCGGTCAGCGCACTTCTTGCAACGAGCTGGTTGGCGAACTTGCATCTGAACTGATGGCTTACGCCCCTTTTTTGCGGCCTTGCCCATTGCAAGTTAACCGTGGGCTGCTGAGACGGTCGAGTGGGAAGAAGTATACGCGGAGGAAGAGGGTTAAGCGTAGGAAGAAGGATACGCGGATACTTTACCGTTTTACCCTCCTTATGAGTCACTGGATTCAGAACGATACGCTTGGAGGCTTCGTATGCGTAGGGCATAGTGTTCTCCTGAGCAATTGAGAACGCACCAATTTTTATTACTCTTGGGAAATTTTTGAACACAAGCGTAGTTTTCCAAGATTAACCTAATGGTGGTGGAAACATTTCGGAATTTCTAGAGAATCGCCGTTCAGAACATCCAAGATTTATCTAATGGTGGTGGAAACATTTCGGAATTTCTAGAGAATCGACGTTCAGAACATCCAAGATTTATCATAGCACATCACTGACCAGAACTAGTTTATCACTTCGTTGATCTTTACCGGCGATGTCTGATCTTCGTTGATTGGATCGTGGACAATATAACGTCGAACATTTCCAGCCAATAAGGAGAGCTCAAAAACTCGTGTCGCTTCGGCGTGATTGTGGTGACGGAGAACGCGATTGTGAGAGCCGCCCATAGGGCCTAGCGCTTGGACTCTTGAACGAACCTTGTCAGTGGGGGTATTGAAGCCACATAGATTTTTCACTCACGGGCCGCGGTAAACACCTGGCGTTGGACCCACGATAACCGAATACCACCGTTCAGATGGAGGAACGTACTCGTGGAAGACTAAAAGTTCTTCAGGATGTTGTTAAAATGCAAATAGTAAGGTATGCTCACCGGGTACCTCTTCGACCGGGTTCGTTCTGGCTAAATAGTATATTTAGTCGATATGAATTCACTGATATATGAAAAGAAATCACCTCCATCGGATGTAGTAAGAAGAGCGGCAGGAGATGAAGCCATCGCCGCAGCCGAAGTTGCACCTTCTGTGACCATTACAGTTTAAATTTTTTCAGCACGTTGTGAATAGGGGTATACAGTTAGAAGAGATCACCTTCAATGGTGGCTAACAAATTAGAAGAGTTTGAAGTTGAGGGCGACACGAGAGCTGGGGCGGTAGCGCCGACTTGCTCTTGATCGATCCCACGTTCGGGCCAAGTTGCTTCAAGCAAAGATTAGTATTTGAATCGAGAAAAGGGAGATAGAAAATTTACCGTTTAAAAATGCAGGAGTGTCGGAGGCGCCCTCCATCTCTTGACTTTCACTGTTTCCTGTTCAAGAAAAGTCGTATTTTAGTTTGGCATTAAGATACGCGAGGTACAAAATTTTACCATCTAAAATGATGTAGCCACTATCGAGGGCAGCATCGGAGATCTTGGATTCCATCGACGCACAATCTGAGGTAAAAGCGTCCTTAAGAACTGTAGAAGGGTCCATAGGCATACGAAGTCAAGGGGATCACAAGAACCGCGCTTTCAAAACCTAATTTATAGGGAAGTGACCCGGAATAAGCATCCCAGTTTGAACGGTCCTTTGTTGATTCGATTTGCCGAGAAACTATCCCACACAATCTATAAATACGAAGCTGACGTCGCGTGGCAGTAAGGAACTAACTCATGGACAATGGCTTGGCAATCCTAACGTTAGGACTGTACAGCTTTGGTTCTTGCCGTAAATGACGTAGACGTGCGCCACAGCGCTAAGCGAGGATAAACGTAGTTGAAAGGACTCACAAGTTTTGTATGAATCACCTAGAGCGCTTTGCAGGATATTAGGATTTGTTGGCGGTTAGGTCGGAGATAATTCGGCCCACATTATCCTTTTCGATGTTTTATGATGATTACGCGTAATAGCCAATTGTTCAGCTGGACATTTAGGAAGTGAGTTCATGAACCAAGGCGTAATTCAGGAATGTGGCATCCTTATTATAGGAAACGCGCTGTTTGTTGTGGGAAATCTCTTACGGCCGGGTTGCGTTGGATATTAACTAAGGTAGCGCTTTTCAATCACGGTTATCTACTCCCATCGAAATGAAATATAGTGCCTACCTGCTCGAATTACTCGGGTATAAAAGTCCCTTGAATATTGATTCACAAAACTTATGCGGTCTGACCGAGTCGTTAGTCATTGAAAGAATGTTTTCCCTGAAACAATCAGCGCGAGCATCGCTTCCTTTTCAGTTACTGAGGGAAAGAATAGCCGAATGGGGAGCACAATGGCTTCAAGGTGATACTGATCTCTGTGAAGACGAACTCTTCAACTGTACATCTGCGACGCAAACTGTTCAGATATTGTATACAGCTATAAAACTCCCCATACTTAAGTACATATGGGGATGCTTTCAAGGTGATCCCGATCACTATTAAGACTAACTGTTCAGCTGTACATTTGGGACGCAGATTCAGATATGGAAATACAGCCATAAATCACTGTGCATTTGGGCGCCCGCGGGGATGAGTTGTTCAGCTGTACGCTTGGTGAAAGAAATGTTCTGACAAGCAAGAGCGGAATCAGAATAAATGACGCTGCGTGGCGACAAAATGTTCACCGGTACATCTAGGAACTTAAATGTCCCAAGGTACGATACAAGAAGAGAAGGGAAAACTCGTTCGAATTTGTTTCTTCCCCCGTACCTACACCCACGACCTCCTGCTTGTTCAGAAATACATCTACGCCAGCGAGGTTACCCAATATGGCCCCAAAAACTACGGGTGAGCACTTTTTACCCTATGGATGATATCTTTAATATAAAACTCGATTAACTTGAAATACGCAGAGGAGAAACTGCACACGTACCGACAAGAAATTACTGAAATAGGTGACTACCGCCTTGTTTTCTCTTCGATAAGTTCACCCAATATTTCTTAACAGAAGGAAAGATTGCGGCGCACAAGCAAGAGGTTTCTCTGTTGAAGCCAGACGATGAGTCGGGTCTGTAAACCTTACGCCTTCATTTTTCCTTGAGGCTGAATACGTGTCTTAGCAAATGCTCTGAAATTGAAGGACGACTTGAAGTCGCTCGAGTTGGCTCACGGAAAAGCCGTTAAGGCTGAGATCAGGTGTGCGAAGCTTCTGGACAAGCAAAGCGTCAGCGCCAAGAAATCAACGCGCCTGGAAGCCAAAAAAATCAAAGAGGAAAGTGCCGTTTGTTACATGATGCATGCGTAGCTAATTATTATTGTTTAGAGTTCCGGAAATGTATCCGAGGAAGGTCAGGCAATCGACGCAGCCAGCGAACCCCTCGAATCCAATGGTGATCATGTCAGGAAGGACAAGCTTTTATTGGTGAGTCAATTAACGCTATGATTCAGTAGAGGGAGCTCGTCACTTAACCGTAGCCAAAGGATAATGCGGCTGCTATTGATAGCACCGGAAATTCAACTCGACCAACTGAGGTAAATTTCCCGCTTCCGCATCTCGACTTGACGTCTCAATTCCATATGAGCCACAGGATATCGACCGAGCACCAGCGGGCGCAGCCCTTAGCCAGTTCTCTATGGATAACACAAAGGCAAGTCCTATGATTACAGCAAGGTCAAATAAATCTGATTGAAAACAACAGCCTGCTCTCACAGCCAAGGTCGACAGTCCCCGTATTGACGATAGCCAAGTAAGTGTTTATCTATCAGAAATAATTTAATTCTGAGGATAACTTCAAGCACGGTCCGGAAACCCTTTCGACTATTCAAGACGAACCGTCCATTCCTCATGTTCGTTTATTTTACTCGATATTCGACGAAGTCTCATTGGAAATATCAACTACAGCCAGCTGCGATAACGATGACAGTTGATAACCCCGATAATAGAGAGGCGAGCCTTTTAGTCATCGCCTAAAGACCCTAAGCTTATCGGTCGGTTTTTTTTAGCCCGATGTGGTACTGAGGAAGAGCGAAGATAATAACCCTCAAGGCAGACAAGGTGTACGTCACTTCTCAGTCTTTAGCATGCTATTCCTACGCGAACAGTGCGTTAATACGAAGTCGAAGACCCAGGATTATGACAAGATAGGAGGGGGCGAGCTTGCGGATAGACACAGCCATTATCCTATAGAGGTACGATCTTCAGAACCAATTTGCCGACAGCACATTAATTTCAGCCGAATTTTCAGGAGCCTCAGAAGGACAGCGAAGTCGATATCCCTCAAGGCAGACAATGGGTACGTCACTTTTCGACCCAGCATGCTACTCCTACGCGAACAGTGCGTTAATATGAAGCTGAAAACCCAGGATCATAATGCGACAAGAGGCGAATTTGGGGATAGACATGGCCAGTATCCCATGGAGGTACGATCTCCCGAACAAATTGGCCAACAGGATATTAATTTTGGTCGAAGTCACAGGAACCTTCCCAGTTGGGTGGGCAAGAACTCGCAGAAAGAAACGGTCGTTACCCTATGATGGTAATGTTCCTTAGTCGTCATAGCTCGTTTCTCAGCTGATGTAGATCCAGTCACCTTCTATCGGACAGGGCGGAATGGAGGCTGTTAGCCAAGCGCAGCCATGGTCTCGTCACCAAGGTGGGAATGTCATGTTCCCCAACATGGACCATATCTCGTTCGAAGATCAGGAAGAGGACGAGGTAAGAGTCAAATCCAAATCCTGCATATTGTAACCTTATTCGGAATTGACAGACGACTGACCTGCATTACCAACAACTCGAGAGATTCGCTCAGTATACGGGCGATTCGGTCGACGTGAGACCAGAGCCATTTTCGGCTGTAAGTTTCGTGCTCGAATTAACGCACAGAACCATACTTGACGCCTAGATTGCAGCGTGCCAATATAGACCCGCCAGAATTGGTTACCGGGCGCTGGGGAGCAAGAAGATCCGAGTCTGTCGAAAGCGAAAGGCCAGTGCAAGGCAATCCTGTCAACCTATCACCCCGCAACTTGATTACCGGTTCCTGGGTATCGAGAACGCCTACGACTGCAATTCACAATGTCGTGACCTCGATGCCAATGCATTCGGTGCCGTTTTATACAGCCAATAGTCAGGAGTGGGATTTCAGCGGGTTGATGCAACAATCATCCGGCTCCGGCATTGAAGGAACTCACAACGGCCAACCGGATCATTCAGGAGCTACCAGGGATGGCGAGCCTTTTCTTGGGGCGAATCCCGCCATTGTTCACAATGCAGGCGATCCCAACTTCCAGTACTATGACGCTAGTGACCCCCGCGGGAAACCAGAATTTGCGAACCAGATTCCACGAGATTTCCAGGACGGCCATGCCGCTAGCTCGTCACCTCAGGTTCAAGAACAGCTCGACGGCGACGGCGACGTAGATATGGACAAGCACACCGCTGCACCAGAGTCGGAGAATGTCCGGAAAGCGCGCTTGGAGATGGACCGCTGCTATCTTTTAGTAATGACTACCCAGTTTGACTTGGGACAGGAGAGAACCAGGTTCTCGGATTTGGAGGCGAATTCGAAGGCCGAATTTGTTGCGGGTACCATGAATTTTCTCGACGTTTTGCACGTTCTTGAGGGACAGAAAGCCAAGGTTGATGGATGCGAGAGTGACGTCTCTATGGCCAAAGCGGAGTTCGAGGCTGCGAAGGAGATACATGCTCAGGAAGTGGCCAGGGCCAAGTTCGCGCGTCTAGAACTCGAACTTGGCGGCCTCAAGGCGTTGGATAGCAACCCCGGGGGGCTGCCCTTCCAGGCCGTCACCCAGATTCGCCTCGAAATCAAGGAGAAGACGGGGAGAATCGCATATCTCAAGGAATATCTGGGCGTCGCCGATAACCACATTTCATCCGTAGGAGTCAAACGGAACTTGGAGGACACGGACGACGGCGCCGACAATAACTTGAACGCTGCGGAGAGGGGAAGAAAGAACAAGCCATCCGTAGGAGTCAAACGGAACTTGGAGGACACGGACGACGGCGCCAACAATAACTTGAACGCTGCGGAGAAGGGAAGAAAGAACAAGCCTAAGGCGAAGAAAGTCAAGCAAGAAGAGGGTGCCCCAGATTCGGAAAGTCCGAGGGATCGGCTCGAAGAGCTAGGATCGATAACATCCAATTGGCTGACCCAAATTGCGTCAAAGGTAACATCGCCCGAATCTGAGTTGCGATCGCTGCCGATGCTGTCCAAGGAGGATAACATCTGGGCCGAAGGTGAGTTGCCTTTTTAGTCCTTGAACAACTTACTGACCTGTTTCAGTCGAAGGCCAGAGGCAAATCAACCTCTACTTGTCGAAGGATGGGAGTGACGCCGACCTGAGCGCCACTGTGCGGAAGTGGTGTTTCAGCTTCCCACGCTATCTCGCTCACGTTGCCTGGACGAACAAAAAGCTGGCTATTCTTGTCCACACTTCGAAACAGGGCGGTGTTAGGCGGTGCCGCTTTCACGCCGTAAACCGGGCCTTGGCGATCAAGAATACCTTCGACGACTGCGGAAAGGGAAATAAAGTCGAGGGTGTTAGCCACGCAGTCGAATTAAAGGGTGCGAAAGCCCTCGAAGGCCACTTCCATTGTGGTTGTCTGATCGATCATGTGCTCCTTGACTTTTTCTTGTGGAAAACGGTCTCTGCGAGCCAAAACCTCAACCCTCAAGTCACGGAGACGATGAGGCAGAACAGCTTTGAACCCCGCATGCGTTCCTTCCTTCTAGCAGGTCACCAGCAATATAGCGGATTCACAGCTCAAGACATTCTGTGGGCGAACCCGCCTCTGTCGTTCTCCGCGCTCGTCCAGAAAATTAAAATGAAGATCACGTTCGGGTTGGTGAGGGAGTTGGTGGCTATGGGCTATCGCATTAATTTGGTGCAGAACGGACAGATGGTGTTCGACGATTAGAAGGAGGATAAGTGAGACTACTTTGTTATGGTTATCGGTTGAGCGTATATACTCGTGTTGCTACCGTTGGACGGCGAAGCAGAATCGATTTTTTTTTGCTGGCCGAAATTATTATTTCTGAACTAGATTTATATGAATTTTACAAAAGGTACACGATGAGGCGGGGATGTTGTGGCCACCAAGAACTTGTTCCTGAGCGGGTCTATTTTGGACGATGGGCGGTGCTGAAGGCGCTAATTCAGAGGTAGATTTCGTCGGACTACTTTACATGCGAAGTCAAGTTATATATATCTGAAGAGAGTGGATATTGCTACGAAAGTTAGAGACGGTTGAGGAGTCAGTCAGAACTACTGGTATCTTCTCCGTCGTCGCTGCCCTTTACAACCGACCGCCTCTTCTGCACGCGCGCAAGTAACTTAATCGCCTTCAAGGCATCAAGGCGGTTCTCGACACCATTCTTGGCGAACTCCTGGTTATAGATGTCCTGGATCTCCAGGCCGCTGTCGTCGCGAAAGCCTTGGCAAATAAAAACACGCATTCTCGGCGTAACCATTGTCCGCCCCATACCATATAGACGATGCTTGTACATCGGGTTTTGAGATCTCGCACGCCTGGTCTTGAAGAGGAAAAATTCGAGTAAAACGTCCTCGATTGGACAACCACACTGCATATGGTCATCAAGCATTGGCTTGTCCGTCACCATGCCGAATCCACTGGGTCGAAATGACACTCCTCCGAGTACACCATTTCCGTCGATAAAGCTCGCTTTGTCTGGGTACGACGACTTGTGAAAACGACAAGTATAATATCCAGGAGTTTTCCAGTGTATAGCCAGGGCCATCTCTCGTGAAGTGTGGCTGCACTCCGGTAAAAACTCCGCAAAGTCGATGCAGAACTGACGAATGTCGCGATGGATGTCGTGGACAATGCCTGTTTCGGTGAAGCGCTTCAACTCCAGCCGTGCAAGACCTGAATGCCATCAGACCGGAGACTAAGGACTGATAGGAAACCGGAACTCACTTTCCAATTCCAAGACCTCTGCAACTGTCAATCCAGGAATGCACGATTCACTGACAAGAGCCAGATAATCCTGGAGCCGGCCAACCTTGAGCGCCTTGGCTTTATTGATAAGAAATAAAGTACGGGAGGAAGTAAGACTTTCTGTCCTTTGAGTTGGGATGTCGGGGTTCATTATTACGGGGGATGGTTGTGAATGGATGCGTTGGTAAAGGGCTGTGTACGCTAGAATAACGGCGTGGGGATGTGATGTGGAAGTGTTCAGAACTTGAACTGTACGGGATTTGTAAATGACTCACAGACGTCGTATATGGTAAGATAGATTTTCACTTTATAACAATTGTAACAAGTCCACTTGTACGTGATAACAACTGAGAGGTCCTGTGCTCAGACAAAGCTCAATTGGAACGTTACCGCGGTGTCTATAGTCAACTTCGAAGAAAGTGGTCTACTCCAAAATTTCTTCTTTCCACTTCTCGCCAGGACATTTGAGTGAGCCCAATGGTCCTAAATCCTTCGTAGACAGTTGTAGCAGATACCAGTGTATTTATGTACATTAGTGAGCCGGAAATGGCGGGAGAAGGGGCCGGATATGAGAAAGGCCAGGTGTAAATGTTTATACAAACAGTTGGGTTCACGCGGACTTCCCAATTGCATTTGGTAACATTTAATGGGCCGGTGGAGCACCGAGTAGTCCAATCTCCACAGAACAAAGACACGCTGTCGGAGCGGGGCTAGTGTGGTGTTGGGACGCGTCGCGTCCTGTGTCTCCAACACATGGATCGGGCGATGGCTCCGACTTCATATAATCTGACTGCATCTAATCTAGCCGAGGTGCCTCGCACCGGAAGGGCAGGAGAAAGGGACGCTAATTCCTACTAACGCTATAATGCATGCAAAGTTTTCGTCGCATTTTATGGGAAAAAGCCTGGGAATGCTCGTACAAACAGTTAAGGGCGGGAGAAGGGACCGCAAATGTACCAACAAACACCTGAACTCATGCAAAGGGTACAAGTGTATTTAGCTGCATTTACGGGGAAAAGCGCCGTGCATGCTCATACAAACAGCTGAGACACAGATTTCCCAATGCGTTCAAATGCGTTCAGTAGGCGGGAGAAGGAACCGCAAATGTAACCACGAACGCTTGAACTCATGCAAGGGTTACAAGTGTATATCCGCGCATTTTCGGGAAAGGCGCTATAACTGCTCATATAAACAGCTGAGCTCATGGGGATTTCCCATCAGCATTTAATAGGCGGGTGATGGGACCGCAAATGTACCCACGAACGCTTGAACTCCTGCACAGGCTTCAAGTGTATTTCGGTGCATTTACGGGAAAAAGGACCGTGATTCGGTTGGCGACGAGTGGCGCGGCAAACTACATAGAGCTGGATACTACGTGATGTGCCATAATTTAATCGTGAGCAATCGGCGTGCCCGAATTGCACAGCCACAAGCAAAGAGTGTGTCCGGCACGGAATGCGAAATAAGCGGTACGCGTACGGCGCCTATCGCGTGAAATCGGTAAAATTTGGTGCTTCAAGACCAAGTGCTCATATAAACAGCTGAGCTCATGCTGATTTCCCAATTGAATTTAATAACATTTAGTGGACCGGAAATGTCAGCAAGTGTATTTCGGTACATTTACGGGAAGGAGGGTGCGAGCGCTCGTACGAACAGCTGAGCTCTGCTTTAAGACCAAGTGCTCATACAAACAGCTGAGCTCATGGGAATTTCCCAATTGAATTTAATAACATTCAGTGGACCCGAAAGGTCAGCAAGTGTATTTCGGTACATTTACGGGAAGAAGGGTGCTCGTACGAACAGCTGAGCTCACGCGGGTTTCCCGGTTGCATTTAATAATATTTAATGGACCGGAAAGAGGCGGTGAGTGCACCCCTAAGAAATCTGTGTACCTTTATGGAAGATGGAGACCGCAAATACTCATACAAACGGCTCAGCTTACGCGGGAGATTTCATTATAGTATAAAAAACCACGGTATAATCCACTATTTACCGAAAGCGAGCCGGCCGTTATTACAGGCGCCAGAGGAATATCAACCGCGCTGATCAAGATAAGGGCTGATTAGAAATCTGGCTACAAGAAAACGGGTACTGTAACGGCAGCCATTACTACTTAGCGACTTTGTCTATGTGTTCAAATATGCTGTTAGTAGCCAGGAAAACTTGAAACCCGAATTGTTTGAGCAAGCGAGTCTCAATTGACAGGCTTTAATCGCAACTACCCCGGCTATGTGTTCAAATATACAGTTGATAGCCAGTGGAAATTGAAACCCGGATTGTTTGAGCAGGCAAGTCTTACTACTTAGCGACTTTGTCCATGTGTTCAAATATGCAGTCAGTAGCCAGGAAAACTTGAAACCCAAATTGCTTGAGCAAGCGAGTCTCAATTGGCAGGATTTAATCGCAACCACCCCGGCTATGTGTTCAAATATACAGTTGGGTAGCCAGTGGAAATTGGAACACGAATTGTTTGAGCAATTAAGTCTCCCTGGCTGCATTGAGCTTCCCTGTGAGAAAGCGTCAGATGCCTTTAGACAACCGTCAAGCTATGGTACTCCAATATTAGTTGTAGGAGAATTGTAGGAGCCTTACTATAGACCTATATCGACACTACGACGATCCGAGTCGCTGCATAGAGGCAAGGGACGGTAAAAAGTGATACGAGAGCACAGATGGGGACACAGAAACACGCATATTTCTCTAATTGTGACTCATCAACGAGGCAACAAAGAGCGGAGTACGTTTCTAACAAACGGTGGTGTACACTTCTAGACTGTTATATGTACACGTTATAACCTCTTTTCTATGCTGTCTCTGTCCCAAGTAATCGCACGGCTTCGGGAGTACGCTAAGAGATTCTTCCCCGTTCTTCTTCCGTTTCGCGTTCTCCTCAAACGTCAGCCTATGCATAACTTCTCTGATAACGAGCAGTTCCGAAAGGCCGCGAATACCACCGCCGTCTGTTCAGCGCTTATTCGTCAGTGACTCCGTCTGCGAGAGAGGACAAATTGGCAACGTTACCTAGCGCAAGTAGCTTCAAAGGTGGTGCAGCTTCAGGGGAAGTCATCGTTAAGACGAAGGTGTTGAATTCTCGGACCCCGAGTCAGCAGGTACGACAGGCGTACTGCCTCATCTGAAGTTTCACACAGAAGGACGTTCATGTAAGTGTACTATTTACAGCGGTAATTGGTTATTAATATCCTTTCTTATCTGAAGGGAACAAGGTCACCCTTTAATTTATCACCGTAGTTTCTGCGCCGTTCCATTTATACGTCCCATTTCGGATGGCGTTCCTTACCTTTTTATGGCACCAGTCGAGGACGACAATCGAGATAATATTATAATACTCGAGTAGTATGGACCATGACACCATGGTACAGACCGTACATACCTGCCGTTGTAACCCAATGATTTTGTGCTTGGCCTATGCAATGTTTGATATCATTTTATAATGTTCTTGGGTATGGTCTGAAGGAAAAACGCATAAATTTCCGTCGGGAGCTGCAGGAGGCATTTTCAGAAATGCCTCTTAGCTGAAGTCACATGGTTTACGCGCCGAGCTGAAGCCGTGAGATCGAACCAAAAGCCGAGCCGGCACTCGGAGTTGTGATCAGATATGATTGCTTTTCTTCTGTGCGGCCTCTCCTCTCTCTTCCCAATTTTACACACTGGCGCACGAGTAGTGCGAGAATGAATTGGCTATTGTACTTGCGAGCTGGGCCCGCTCTTTTCTGTCGATTACGCCGAGGCCATCAATTCACGACTGCTCCGATGATCTACCTAGGCATAACTTGAAGCTCACCTATTTTCCTCGACCTAAAGTACGTTCGTCTTCGTCCTGTTTCCAGTCTTCCGCCGCTTACATAGATATTAACTGATAGTTGTATCTGTCCTTCCTCTCTCTCACCAGCATGTAGCCGTGAGGAACCTCGAGAGACTGTACCCGCCGACTTCGCTGGCTCGCGCTGAAACCGTGACTTGGCTAAGCGAATACATCACGTCTCAACGTCTCAGCTTTCAAATCGCACCGCACGCACAGCGACGTGTTCCACTCGCATGTCCACCCGAGCTGCATAGTTCCCGCAGATGCTCTCCACCTCTAGCGTCGGCGTCAACATGGCCTCCCTCCCCCATTTCGAAGAACCACGTCTTGAAACACTGAACAGTATAGGCAGGGGGAGAAGGTCGTCTCTGTGCGTTGAGCTAAAGGCAGGATGGGGTACGGCCTACAGATCGGTTCTCGAGCTCAACTTCAACCGCAAAACATCCCCTGCGCTTTCCAACGATGCGTAATATTTCTAGTGTCAGTCGTACCGGCACTACGGTGCAAAAGGCGGGGCGGAGGCGCTGGGCACGAAGAGTATGTTGGCGTGTCTGAGGTCTATTTCTTTTTCAGTCTCTCCCGTTCTCAAAGTTTTCTTCTCGTCCATTCTCACTCATCGTCCCTTTCTTCGACAATTCTACTCCATTCTTCCATTCTTCATCGTCGTATATTCCCTCCATCTTCTTTCGTCGTCTGACTTACTCTCACTACTTCCATTTCAGCCTTTTCTCCCTTCTCCCGTCGGCGTGTTCTCGTGTGACTCTCTCCGGTCCGTCCCGCGCTTTGATCTTGCACGCCTTTTCTCATCTGTCCTTCTTCCCTTCTCCATCTTTCCCCTCACCAATGCGTACCTTCATAGCTACTCTCGCTTCGGGCGATGTCAAGGGATCGAGTAGTCGGTATGCCTCTATTGTATTCCTTTTTTTCGTCCTCGTTCTTCCCATCCCTTTCCCCCTTCTTTAAGCTCAGCAATCTACTATTTTTTTCGCAATTCTTGTGCTCTCTCGTTCTCTTCTTAGTTCATATCTTCATTCCTTTGTTCTCCTCTTGGCTCTTTCTTCCCAGTTCGTCCATCTTGCCCCTTTTGGATCATCCGTTCTCCCCCTTTTTCTCCTCTCCGTTTTTGCCCATAAGCCATGCTCACCCTCACATCTTTCTTCTCTTTGCATGAGCAACGACGATAGCGCACGATCCAACCAACTCTAACAGCCAGCTCGATCTTTTCTTGAGCGCTAGCAGCTCTGCGGTGACTCTAACTCGGACGTTCCTGGGACACGGGAAAGGAGGGGCTTCTCCTAGAAACGCGATGCAATCCCACCCGCCGCTCAACACACGCTGTTGGTTCCCCTGGAACCACCCCGCTCCTCTTGTTGTTAGTGTTAGTGTTGGGACTACGGGAAGCGTCGGCTCCAATCTGGCCGCTCCACCAAGGGAGAAGCACAAATTTCACAGCACAGCCCTGACACCAGGACGCCAGGATGCTGTCTCAGGTTTGAGTTGTTCTCCATTTCCTGTCCCCTCCCGTCCTCGAAAATTTCTTCATTGGGTACTCTATTCGTCGTCCCTTCCTTCGACATTTCTACTTCATTCTTCCCTCCTTCGTCGTCGTATATTCCCGCTTTCCCTCTTTCGTCGTCCGACTTTGCTTTCATTTCTGCTTGTACCCCCTCCTCCCGTCCGTGTTATTCTGTGAGTCTCCTTCCTCTCTTGTCACGCCCTTATATTCCCCTCGAGTTTTTGACCTCTGTCTTTCTTCCTTTTTCCTCACGAATACAGGCCCTTCTCCTCCGTCGCCTTTGGAGATGTTGAACGCTCAAGTAGTGTGTACTATATTTTGTTATTTTCTTTCGTCCTCGCTCTTCCCATCATACGCTCTCCCTTTGACTTTCTTTAAGCTTAGCCTTCTGCTCTTTCTTTCAATGGTTGTACTCTCTCGTCATCATCTTAGTTCATCGCGTCAATCCTGTTTTTTCCTCCTTCCCCCTTTCGTTCCCTTCTTCCCAGTTCGCCCCTCATTACTCTTTTTGGCTCTTCTCTCTTCTCTCCAATCTTACGAATTTTCTCTCTTCTCAAGAGCCATAATGATGCCGCACTACCGGGCTAACACCAACAGCCGTTTCGGGCTTTTCTCGGGCGCTAAAAGCTCGGGCATTCGACACTACGAATTCGTCGTGACTAAGGAAGGCGAGGCGCATCATATATGATGCCCCGCCTGTCGCTCCGGCTCCCGCTGCAAGTCCCTCTAACACAAACCCCGCTCGTCCCATTGTGAGTATTTGAAGTACGGCTGTGTCGGCTCTTAGCTCTAGTAGGGTGAAGACATCTCACGTGAGATTCAGTCGCTGAGTATACTATTGAGCGCAGCTATCTAATTGAATGGGTAGGAAATTAATTTTCTATACTAGCCGAATTAGACGCTTTATATCTCGTTATACAACGCATTTACAGCTGCTAGTACTCTAGATAATAGTTAGACGGTTTGTGTAAGTGTACTTAATTAGTTAACTAAGATTCATGAATCAGCGCTGGCTTAACACTCTGAACCGGTGCGTGATTGATTTGGATATTGCCTGTCCATTATTATCGCGAAATAATCAATACACTCCATGTTATTCGATTCCTTCTCTTGGAATTTGGACCACAATAACCATCTTCTGCAGGCTACAGCGCAAAAACGATCATTGTTGGCGGCTACCTTATCCAGATACATGTTCACTCTGTGTTGGCTTTGGCATCAGCACGAGATATCCAGATAGTCAGTGTGTCCTGGTCTGCGATTCCGAAGCAGCTGGTTCCTTCAACTGCTAGGATTTGAGTACAATAGGTCTGGCATAGTACACTAAGTAGTCTATCATACAACGGACATTATCTAGCTAGTTTCAATAACATAACTACCAAGAGTCTCCAGTACTTGAATTAACGCTCGTAAACGCCCGTTTCTTATGCTTCCCACGATTCACGGCGTTCTCCGCCTGCCCACTCGAGTCAAGGACGCATCCGTACACAGTCGACGGCACTAGATGTCCGCTTACTTGATTTAATGGAATATGCAGGAGATACGCGGAATATTCTAGCATATTCTACATGTGGAGTGACCAGACTGCGGTTCGAGCTATAGAGGCTGTTAGGTATATGTACATACAGCTTGAGATATTGTAGTCTATACCGAATTTTACGTACTTCCTGCTCTCAAACTGCGTGTGACTGACTAGGTGAATGCCTGGCTTAAGTTAATGCTGAGATCGAGTCCTCTATTAACGATTACATCGTTAAATACAGGCCATTCCAGCGATTATCCGAGGTGGACACCTTTAGATACTTTAGCTAGGAACTTGAATCGCATTTTTTAACTAAAACATGGAAGCTTACTAGGACAAGAGGTTCTTTACGAATCCTTAAAGTTATACCCATTCGCTAACAAGGATCCAACCTTAAGCCTTCCTTCAGAGCCGAACCGTTCTGGCGGGGGATGAGATCGGGGACCTTGCTTTGGACTATGGAAGATGGGAGCGACGATGGTAGCGATGAGGAAGTCGACAAAAATACTGGCCCCCAGCTCGTCCTCAAGAAGTGTTACACACGGAAAATTGTTCAAACTAATTGGAAATACGGGTTTCTGAGACGGCTAAAATCTGACAGAAAATTTAAAGTTCGAATACCCGTCCACAACAGTTTCGAGCTACCCGGCAGACAAATGGTAGTTGAGTTGACTAGTTATTGACTTGTTTGCCAGGTTCACCCGATGCGTTACACTAGGAACAGGGCCGGGAAAAATAACCGCCTTAGGGTGCATAGTACTAGTGTAAATTCCAAAGATTGACGTTGGGGTTCTTCTAGACGCGGCAGCTGCAAAAAACTCTAACTCGTCACTCTGATAGTTTCCGAATGGAGAATATGGTTGGTAATAACTTGGTATGTATATTGCAGAGCGAAAGTAGGTTATTGTAATTCCGAACATCGGTTCTTGAAGACTTGAATACGATTATACGCATAATGAATTAAAAAGAACTTGAACGTTTGGAATTGCCCATTTCCTAAGATAAGTAAGAGCAAAGCGTAGCATTTGGGAATATTATAGGGGCGCGTCGCGTCATCGTGTCCATCACGTGTTGCCTGTTGGGATCAATTCTGGTCTTCCTGCCCTGCTTCGCGTTAGTTTCCTCCATGTACCCCTTTTGATGCTATATACTACAATATAGGTTGCCGGATTCACTCCTGGCCTTTGTTCTTTGACAATCTTCGTCACCTTAAAGATTCAAACGACTCATGTGACGCCGCGCATTTCGCATGTTGCCTCCCTTCCCTGGCTCTTCACGAGCTCTTGGATCTCGTCGAGTGAGCTCAACTCTAGATCTAGAGTCCGGGTGCGACCTAACCTCTTTTCTGAAGCTTCTCTGGACCCAAGCTCGTATCCTGACCAGCCATTTACCCCCCTCACGATCTCTTGAATGCTATTGGGTGAGCTCTATTCTAGATCTAAAGTTCACGTACGACCTAAACCGTTTGTTTATGCTTCCCTAGACCCAGGCTTGTATTCTGAGAAGCCACATTTTTGCCCTGCGAACCTTCCATCCTTATAATTTGAAGACCGCGATCGCGTCACTCTCGCATGGAGGTCGGAATCGTAGCACGAGTCTTCAGTGGAGGGACGAGGAAACTAGGTACGTGCATTTTCGTTTCTTGCTTTCCCAGCAGTCGAAGCTGAAAGCCCTTCGTCGTTCCGTAGCTCATCGTCGAAACCAACCCTCCTACTGCGGGATCAGCGGCCTTGCCACTTCAAGCCGGATTCTTGTCATGCTGTGGTTTCTAACCTCCTCTTCCTACGTCCTGCAACGCTCCACTAAGGATTCTCGACATTTCTCAAATGGGTCCACCAACTTCCTGACCCCTCGGCTGCCTCCCATCCGTCACCCGTGTGTACCTGGCATAACTACCACCATACTCGTGTCTGGCTGCCGTACCTCAAGCTGGACGTGTACCTCCAGCGCGATATCACTAATACTTGTCCCTACAATTTCGCCAACCCTTTCCACTCTGAGGGAGGGACGCCGCCGTCGATCTGGACCCTAGCTCGCCTACCCTTCGATCCTTCGAACACTCCATCTCTTTCCTGTGGACCATCCCACCCCGCTTCCTCCACTTTGGCCTCTCTCCTTCCGCGACCTGCTGCCGCCGCTCAAGTTGCATATGACGGACCGTCAGAGAAGCTCAAACATTACTACTCGAGTATATGCGCCCGCTCCAGCATACGCCCAGTTATCCTGAGCCTGCGCGCCAAGCATCGAGGGGCAGCTGGTCAGTCGCGGCTTGCCTTCCTCCAGCAGCAGCACCAACCCCGTCCTCCCTCCCTTCCGTAGGCCTCGCGATCGTCATATCCCACTCTCCAAATACACCCTTGAATAGATTACCCACCGGCGTCTTCGCTCTTCCTTGACCTACCGTGCTAGATCGACGTGAATGCGCTGACTTCACCCGACGGGTGATCACGGCGTTTGTATGAGGTCAACGTCGAGGAGGCCACCAAGGATCTGGCGACCCGAATTCTTCCGTGATCGTCTTTCGGACCGAGCCGCCACTGATGGTTTGGTTTATCCTCCAAAGTTATCGACGATCTGTCCACATCCTTAAACACCCTTTGTAACACTTCATAGCTCCAAAGCTCGAAGAGAGCTCGACGTATCCTAGCACTCATCCCGATGAAAGTACCCATCTCATGCGCAGGAGAAGGAACAGAAGCGGGAGGTTAGGACGACGGCCTTGCAAGTGGGAGATTGGCGCCTGTTGGAAGGTGCTACAAACCAGCTGTCGAGTTTTTCGGGCGACGGGTTTATCTTCCGAGGCTACCTTCGCCGGCGTTAGCTAGTCTGTCGTTTCTTTCTTGCTTTTTGCCGGGTCCTTGGGCTTTCGTATGTTCCTCCTCGACCTCGACCTCAACCTTTCAACCCCTCAACTTCACCCTCTCGCCTGGCCCATCAGCGCGGCATCAGTAGCGAACCCATACAGGCTTTGAGTGAAGTCTGACGCCCTCAATCGCTTGCTTCTCTTCAAGATGACAGCTCCCGTCGAGTTCGGAGTTCGACGCGTCATCATTCAGTGGTTTTGCAACCTTGACGTCCAATTCTTGATGTTTAATACAGGTCAAGCGACTCTGCACCGCGTCCTCTTTTGGCAATTTCTACCATTGCCTTACCGTTGTTTTGGGTAACTACCTGCTCTCATTCGCCATCGGCGTGACAGTATAACCACGATAAACCCTCCAGACCAACAATTACACCTGAATTCGACCCTCAATCAGAGTCACATTCGGGCGCGGGAACCCAATCGCTGCGTAGGCCTTCAACCTTTCTGACTACCGACTAGTCCTGCGAGTTTCACTACATTTGCAGTGTCACGGGAATGATGTTATTCGTAATCCATCTACCAGAAGAGGGCTGCTCCGCCGTATTTGAGTACGGGTCCGTGTGTTGACGTTGGGCTGTAGGGACTGCAACTTTGGAAATGGGGGAAAGGGGGCGGCGCCCAGGTTTGAAGTCGAAAGAAGACGTCGGCTTTTACCTTTCAAGTTTCAATGCCAACGTTCGATATCCAGCCCATGGAAGCTAGGGGGCATAGAATCGTAGTCTTTTTTTCAAACGGCAGCTCTGTCGAGCCTGGGTGTACATATTTGTCAACGTGGTGTTATGTTGTTGTTGGATTTCAATTTTCGGGGCCTACACCCGTTCAGGTAAATATCGAGCGGTTTTATTTATTATCCACCACCGCCTTCTCCTTCTGCACGGTTTGCCTTGTCCTATGAAGACGAAGGTCTTCGTTCGTCCTCGTTATGACTGCGACAGCGAGCCAAACATGCAAGCATTAATATTGCTGATCGTATTGACTCTATTCTTATCATCGCCGCAAACATTTTCCCACTTGGCCCTTTCTTCACGACCCACATGCACTGACGTATGAATAGCGCAAACATATTAATGAGCTCGACGTCTCAGACTCCATCCTGCAGCGCTAGCTCAGGGTGTGTCTTCCTCCTCGTTATTGCTCCCCATTGGCTAACGAAAGCGATGCACCGTTCACTAGGTAATTCACTAGGAATTTCACTTCATGGACGTCTTTGGCGTACCAGCTAGATTTTTGGGGTCCTTATCACCCTTAGCGGTCGCCAATAATAATGTGCTCATGTCATTCGCAATAGTCTTCCTGAACCCAACTGATAGCTAACGAGTTTAGGCTGAATCCGCACTTCTGACCTCCGAGAATAGTAGATTGAGCGCTCGAGGGGGGACAAGACGATAGTGCAGAATGGGCTGAATTCGGGTAAATAGAAGTTACTAGTCACTAGTAAGGGAAAATGACTCGCTTTGTTTGAGCTCGATACCTCAGTGGACATGTAAGGTTCAGTCTAAATGAGGCTGTTAACAATTTTACTTTTTAGAAGGCTGTGGCGAATTTCCATTCAGGTTTTTATGTACGCCAATAGAATTCAACTAGAGCTTACGAAGCTTCAACGTCTCCAAACCATCTCCCTGTCCTAGTTGATGTTTAGCTAAAGCGACTTTCACAGTGAATCCACTGGCAAGTGCCAGCACAGAGCCCTGTAAACCACAAACCGCGTGAAACCAACCGACGTCCTGTGTAGTTTTTATGGTAACTCCAATCTGACATGCAAAATAGCGCAAACAAAAACGAAGACAACGTCTATAGTAATTTTGAGGTTGATCTGGATATCTCCTCCGTTTACTCATTTGGTACGTCGCGGACAGTATCCACACATTACGGTCCTCTTACAAGAAGGGGTATCAGATTGCTAACAGGCAATCGCAGCTATGATTTATCATGGACCTGGGTTACATGAGAAGTGCTTGGCAGCCAGCCGTTTCGATCGATAGTAATACTCGCGGCAAAATACAGTCATCGACGCTTATTACACTGGAAAATTTGAGCGAACGGAAGTTTCAAAGGTTGCGACGGAAATGAAGGATCAGGTGAGATGAAGTGAAATGTAAGGATGGAATAACAAGTAATCAGAAATGACACCGTAGGCAGCGATCCCATCTGCAGGTCGTTGCAACACTTGCCATCTTCCACGCACGGCATGCCTTACTGGAGAAAATTTAGTTACATCCCAAATAGACGCGTGCCACTGCTTTGTGCAACAAGAAAGAGACTTAGTTGATGGCAAAGAGAATTTAATCAAGATTATACTCAGAGTCGGCCCACTCATCCAACGAACCACTCCAAGCAATTTTCAAGCCGAGTATACTCGACTAGGAGGGTAAAAGCGGTTGAGCAGCTATAACTACCACGCCCGCTTTTCGCTTTTGTGAACTGTGCATCGTGGTAGCCGGTGTTCGCCTGCCGTAGGTAACAATGTTGAGTAGGCAGATGCTCCAGCAGGCTGGCCTGGTAGGAAGGTGGAAGCTGGCACCTGTGTTCAATCTAAACTGCATCGAAGCGCAATCAATGATACTTCGGGCTCAAACTAACAACCTGGCGTGACAGACGCAGATGCCAGGTCGGAAGGCGATCAACTTTACAGGCAGTCATACGGGGATCTGGCCAACTGGAATCTGAGATCACGTAGGGGCAACGATAGTCACAACCGGTGTAGGTGCCATAAAATCCAGCGAGAGAAGGAGATAAAATATTTGAAAGTCGCGGTCGGTTGGCGGTCATTTGAGATACAGTACAAGAAGATTAAATGTTCGAACTAACGTTGAGGGTTTGGATGGTGGTACGAGGAGGCTGTCGCATTGAAGATCGAACTACAGGTACTCCTGCTCGTAGGTTTGCTTGACCTTGAGAGACAACGTCCAGATTCCAGCACGGGGGCATGCGGAAGCAAAACGAGCATCGAAACACGAAAGTTTGAGGAGTAGACAGCAGGTACCCGACATTTGAAGTACGAGCCAACATGGCCGACGATGAGGTGGTGGATCATCCTGATGAACGGAAGGAGGGAATTAGGTGAGAATGCGTGAAAAAATAAATAAATTTGCATACCCAAGCACCCCGTGCCCAGCCTGCTGGTCCAGCGGCGAGCTCAGTCTGGGACATGTCTCCTCATATTGCTTCTTTTGTGCCTGAGATTCAGCCTACGTCCGCCTGAGCCAATGTCCGAGAAACACCTATCGGCGGCAAAGGTAGTTCTCCTCAACCCGGCTCTCCGCCCTACATGCCGTTCTACAGACGCATGTTTGACGTGAGCCCTCCATCCCGACTCCTTGCTCCGACCTTCCAGGCTTCCAGGTCCCTTTCGTCTCCATCGACGTTCGACGAATTCTTCGCGCCAGTAGCGGCGTCGTCGTGATCGACCATACGAGTTCTTGAAACTCGACCCCTGGACATTACCCAGCCGCATAAATAAAGAGAAAACGTCGTCGAGGAAATTTTCGTCGAACTCCAGGGCTAACATAGGAAGAAAAGACGCAGTTCTCAAGAATGAGAATCGAGTAACAGAAGTTGGACAGTTCGTGGAGACGTTTTATGAGCTGGCGCGTGAAATGGACGACCAGGTTGAGGATTGACGAAAGTAAACTGTCGAAGGAAATTCTGAGCGAGGGTTAGAAGCAGCAGCGAGGTAGACAAGTAAACACGTACGAAGATCAATCCGCAGGTACGGCCACCATACTGCCTACGAACTTGAGGCGACGGTTGAAAGTGATGACGTGGCGCAGATATTAAACACGAAATCGGCCATTGAAACCTCGTCGTGGAGCACGGAGGAGCTGGATACATTGACTTTGAATTCTGAACCACCAAGGCTGATGATATTGAAGAAGATTGTGCCGAGGAACGGAGGTCGAGGGGACGAAAAGACCCGAGAAGTTAAAGGTAAGATAACACCCAAGATGACGATGGAGAGGCAGGAGACGGCGGCTACACGAGGGTAGACGTGCGAACCACCAAGGCCGACGCTGGCGAGGAGGATTACGCTGGCGGATGGAGGGCTGGAAATTGCTTTTCGAAAATGCGAAAATTCCAATTCCAGGCACAGCGGCGGGCCGGGTTTCCGGAAGGCCCAGGACCCTCCTCCTCCCTTCCGCGCTTGCACCCGTGAACTCTAGCCCTGTCCACACCTATCAATCTGTATGACGATTACCGACACTGCAGGCTTCCATTAACCTCCTTCAACAGTGCCTTAATCTTCGAAGGACCGCGAAGTGGAGATGCCAGTGTTCAAACGCGCTGCGAATTGTGATGACGTTGAAGTAGAAGACGTCGATGGAGGTGCGAGAAGCGGTGGAGATAACGACAAGGATCTGGTCGTCGTGCAGCAGCGTGAAGGGCGGGGGTTTTGTGGCCGGAAATGGGAACGTGGGTGGAGAGGAAGGCGGGGGTGGACAGAATGGAAGTCATCGTGCTAAGTGTAAGCTAGAGTCGTTTGGGCCTTCTGAACAGCTAATATTCGTAGGTGGAGGTGTCGTCGTGCCGCACCGGGAAGGACAGAAGCAAGGTTCTCGTGTTGAGGGAGTGGGTGGACGTCGATGCGGGCCCAGTTCGGTGGCGCATGTAATTGTGGTATGAGGTCGGGGTCGGGGTCAAACTCGGTTGGGGGATGAAGCTGGGGGATTCAGATTAGGAGGCAAAGGGAGGCTGAAAGCAGTAGAAATCGCACCTAGCAATGGTTGAAAATCGCGACTGTCGAGCTTCTATGAGTGGTGTTGAGGCTCGTTTTTGTCGAAAATCGCCAGCGAGACGACTGGAGCTCGAGCAGTGCCAGCAAGGTCTCCTTCCACAGCCCGACTTCTCCACAGGAGTCCCAACGTGGTCGCCCGAACCTTCGTCTCCACAGTCCCATTCCCTCGGTCCATGTCCACCTCCATACCCCCCCGCTCTTCATCTGTCTCTCCCTAGACGCGTCGGCGGCGTTGGTGGTAGCGACGAACTAAACCGAACCTCAACGACATCCGACCTCAGCCACCATGCAATCCTCTCCCATTCCATAATCATCGACCGATTTCTCGAGACCCTATGAACCATCGACACCCGCGATCTTGTTCGAAAGGGCATCGCGACCCCAGGACTGCACCACGGTGTGTGTGGTGGGCTGATGATCCAAATTTGGGTTTATTCCTAGGTCGACTGCGGTCGTCGCTGGCGGGGGGACTTAATTGAGGCTAAGTGATCGCATGGTGATGCCCTGACGGATGAAGGACATAGATTTCGCCACGCCGGCAACGGTGTTGGCCTGATGCATCGTATGGGTTTGAACGAGTCGATCGGAGATGGGCCGACCACATGTATGCCACCACGATGTCGTTAGCGGATCGTTCCTCGAGTCCGAAGCCTGACACGGGAAGAATGGACGCTGAGGGAGGAGGGTACGAGCAGCAACCGTCGACAAGCAAAGGCCGACGAAGGTCAACGCAGCCCAAGTACTCGAAGCGAGAGCTGAATGGTATGACGTGGTCGAACAGTCGAAGGCGAAACAGGCCACGAAACGTGAAAGTCGAAGGAAGAGAGGATGGGTATGCAAAGTTCAATGTGCAAACCACCAAGGCCGACGCTAGCGAGGTGGACTGTCCTGACAAACGGCGGGCAGGAAATTGGTGTTGAAGACGTGAAAACCCTCCGCCAAATCCAGGCACCGCCGCGGGCCGGCAGTTCCCGCCGATCCCGATCCCGAGTCGACCTCTCCGTCCATGCTCGACAGCGAATGCTCCAGCTCACGGCCACTATAAGCCCACAGGTCTATCACCAATCCAGCCTCCCACCATTGACCCCTCCAACGACCCTTTCATTTTGACCACTCCTCCCAAAGTATGGCAACCGGCGACGGAGGAGGCGTATCACCGCTACCCGGGGATGCCCCAAACCGACAGCGAAATGGATGAGACGACGTTGAGGTAGGTGGGCTCACGAGACGCGCGGGCGGCGGGGGGGAGAATGACGAAGAGCTCGTCGTCGTGAAGCAGCGTGAAGAGTGGAGGTTTTGTTGGCTGGCAAAGCGAACTTGCATGGAAAGGAAGGAGAGGGATGGAAGGGATGGAAGGCGTCGTCCTACAAGCAAGCTGGGGGCATTGGCGCCCTCCAAATGGCCAACGATCGTAGTCAAGGCGTTGTCAAGCCGCACCGGGAACCACAGAGGAGGGGTTCTTGTGTTGAGGAATGGAAAGGAGGTTGATGGAGGGAACTTTGAGGCGCATACAGTCGTCCTATCTTGGTCGACATCGACTCGAACGCGGGCCTGGGGGACTTCGATCAGGAGATAGAAAAAGCAGATATACTTAATCATGCTTACAGTGATAATTTCGAGTGCCTGTACTGATGGTGACGCGAAGTCAGTGTTCCTTGAAGACCTTCTGCTCGACTGTGAGGAATCGTGCTTGAACAGCACCGGCGACTCCTCCATCCTCAGCCTGACATGTCGCCCGACCTCCTCTCTTCCTTAATCGATCCCTCGTTGGGCTTCCTGGCGCTATCCATTACCCTCGCCGACATCCTTCACCCTTCTTGGAGGCAACGATAGCAGAAGTCACGGACCACCCTCAGCGACGACGAGGCCCAACTCATCCACTCCATCGGATCCCAGAACTTCTCCTCCTATGCAGTCTTCGTCTCCGCTGGCGTGGGGGTTTTATCTGGTGTAGACGATCGCATGGATGCGCTGCGGATGAGGGGGACATGGATGACATGTCAACGTGGCCAGGTCTGAAGATTGACGAGGATGAGGTAGGAAGGGTCGAAGAAAACCATGTCGAGTGGGAGGGATTGTCGGAAGAACCAGAGATACAGCGTCGAGGGTATGAACGCCGTAGAATTTGGGACCGTTCGGTAGCTATTGTTCCTAAACGTCGGATGATCGTCCTAACTCAGAGCAAATATCGGCTCAGAATGTGAGGAAGGTCGAGGACGTGGGGTAAGACGTGCTGAACCAAATGCAGCGTAATCTTCAACCATGTGTTCGTTGGACAGACAGTTCTAGGTTGAAACAAAGAACTTCCGACGGGATAGGGCAGCTTTCCGGGCGACTGTGGAAAGGGTAGATTGGGTCTGAGGAATCAGATTCGGTGCCTCGTCGAGTTCGCCGAGGAGAAGATTAGAGGCGTAGCCTGGGCGGCGGGCCTAAAACCCCGGAATTTCTTGTCAAGAACTGCGCAAGAAAGATTCAGTACCTCAAATTCCTTCACACCCTCCAAGCGAAACACTTACTGTATACCCAGAATTGGCTTTTTTATCGTCACGAAGCAGAAATACCGAAAAAGACGTGCTTGAGGGCCAAAATCGGGTTGTGGAGGCTGCGAGGGAAAGTCCAGGGTAAGTAAGGCTAGAGGATCAGACAAACATAGGAGCTGACAATTTTCATCTGGCTACCGTTTAGAAACGAAGAAGAAGAAGAGAAATCGTGAGCTGGTATGATAAGATGCAGCGAGTTGGCGGTCAGCGGAAGACTGAAGTGGAAATGAATCAATTGTTGCTATTTGGTTTGAAAGCCAAAGCCCATTCGGCGACGCCCCAGGAACGGAGCCGAAGTTCCTCACTTTTCAACTCTGATGATAACGAACACGACGAGCAAACGACGAGCACAACGTCGCGGACCACTCTAGTTTGGAAAATCTGACTCTCTCGAAAATATACAGAAACACAAGCATTACCTAACTGTCTAACTTCACGCGTACACCTCAAGTCGAAGATTCGCTTAACCTAAGGATGAGCTCTCTTCAATTTGCGATCGCTACGGTATATAGTAAGTATTACTTGGCTACCCGCCTCGAAGTCCAGAGGTAATCTCGAACATCCTCGCTGGTCTTCCACGGACTACAGTAAGCCTCGCTGTGCGCTTCATATCCAGATCTGCATACAACCTTGGGCTTCAGACTCATCCTCCACGAGCCTGATCTCTCTGTCTGAATTGGCACACTGGATGCCGGAACGCAGCCGCCTCGTTGTGCTCGTGGCTCAAATGACTCTTCCCATTCGTACTATCATGCTCGCTTCTCGACGACAACGACACCGGTGCGTTGACCTTGACATGCGCCGGGATCGTGAGGTGGTGAACGTGTGTTTATCCGCCTACATCGATATCGATATTTAATTCGTCGTCTTCTGGCTTCATTTCAAGTTCACACTTCAGGATTTGAGTCCGTCTCCAGTGTCGTTGAAGGTGAGTATTTTGAGCTTACCTATTATGAATGCTAACTTATCTCCTCACTTTACAGGTAACGATTCGAACGAACAAATGAACTCTCTAAACCAGCTGACAGAATTTAACCCGATAAACTTTTATTTTCCTCTGTCCCTCCTAAAGTCTGTTCTCGACATTTCAAGGAGAAGTGATAGACGCGCAATCAAATTTTGTTGCCTGGCCATAAGCAGCCCGTTTTATGCGATAAATCACACCGACGTCTATCTCATTCATACATTGCGACTTCTGTAAGCCAAGTCAGATATCCCTTAAATACCGTGATGTCCACAGTTCCAATTCCCCAGCCCCACACCGGTGGACGGCGTTCTTTAAGGCCCGGTGCCTTTAGAATCCCGACGTCGACAACCGTGTCTGGCGGTTGACGCTTCCTATCCTTTCCTGCGACCTCTTGATCGTGGACTCACCGTAGCGTCCACAAAACTGACCACCGCACAAGCACAAGTAGTAGATGAGAACCTGTACGGCACCTATTTTTTCTTCCATGTCGTAAGTACTAAGAACATAATTCGAGATACTGACTTGAGGCGAAGAATATATCTTTATAAAACATAAGGGGACACGGGTACAGTGGTGTAGGACATGTCTGTTATATAATTTGTCAGTCACGTCACTTAAAAGGGGGAGAAGAAAATACGTACCTATTGCTTCGGACCCACGTAGTTTCATCATCCAGTCGACTTTTCTATGGCCTGTAGAATTTTCTACAGCTATACGTTACACCGCCCAGTCGACGCAAAAGACAATAATGCCGAATAGCTACAGGGATGTCAATTATTTGAAAAGGAGAAGACACGTTGACTGGCCATACGCTTTGCGTAAGTTGAGACTGTCCTGTATATCGAACAGTAATACTATAACTTTAAGATGGAGACAATCTCAGATTCAGATAACGAAGAGACGGATAAAAAAGATAGAGGACTTACATACATCGATCTTCACATTCGGATTAGATGAATGAACCTGACGCAAAATAGCCACTTAAGTTCGGGCATACAGTTAACAAAAAAGCAAAATTGAAATTACCTCAGCCCATTATTATGAATATACTCGGTCGTGGGCTGTCGTGAGATTGATAAATGCTCTTCCTGGGTGAAGAGTCAAGATGCGGCAGGATTTGGTGCGTATATGCACATGGAACATGCTTAAAACATGCTCGTCCTGCGCTGAACCTGATACGACGTAGGCGGTAGGTGAATGGTCCAACCGATTATCAGCCCCCGCTGCGTATCCAAAAAGCAAAAAGAGAAGAAAAAATACATATCGCCGTCGAGCCGTGTAACTCTCTCGCGTTTCGTCTTAGCAGATCGAATTCTCGCACGAATTAACGGCAATTTACTGCTCCTGTTTCCTGTGACCCTGCGACGCCTGAGTAGAAAGTAGTGGTGGGCCAATAGAGCAGTGTAATGCTGTTGAAATTTTAGCTAGACAGCCCGGTGGTCCTGGGTCTGCCGATCCGCAGCGTGGGTTGGAAAGGCGAGCACGATCTGAGTTCCTGTAGAGTATAATGTTTTAGGCAGCAGGAGAGGGGGAAAGGAGAGAAAACATACGTTAAAGCCGCTTCATTGAATATTGGAAGGCCGAGCTTTGTAAAGCTTGCGGGGGAGCCTTTCTCCGTCAACGAATGATCCAATGTCGCGCGAGTACTTCATGCGCTGCTGAGTAGGCGGCGCCGCTGATCGCAGGAAGTCGCTCATCCTTCATAGCCGGTATAACTGTTTGAAGAAGGAGATAAAGACGTTACTGAGAGGTATCGGGATCGACAGCTAAATCGTATTGAGTTAATTGAAGTGGACGGTTCTCAAGTATCAATCTCACCCAGAGAAACTTGTCCGATTTCAATTGAAAGGATGACCCAAGGGATCTGTATTTGTCAAGATATGAAAGGCGTCTCAAAAAGTGAATGATACGAGCGAGTAGGATTTACCACTGGGTATTCTAGCCATCGAGATGCATAGGAAAGTGTTGCAACCAGTCCAAACAGACAAATGACGAGAGGGACAAGAATGCTTGTTGAAGTCCAAAGAAACCAGATACTGTCAAAGTTAGCGCCAGCAGTCTATCTTGTAGTGTTGTGATGTCAACAGGGGCAGAGTTTCGAATTCATTGCGATTCCTAGAGCCCTCCTGCAACCAGCTGACATTTTATTAACGACACTCGAGTATAAAGCAACTACTTATAAATTCACGATTGAGCCCGATATTGATTATGTGAAAGACCGGAACTACATGCCCTGAGATATACATCTCTATAAGTATCGACAATTACTTGTTTGGACTAGGATATGACCTATGAAATCGCAAGTAAGTTAAAATATAACAAGTTAGAAGAGTTGAAAAACGCGAATAAAAAGCACTCACTAACGACCGCTTTCAGCTCAAAGCACCGCGAAGTCAACGAGAATGACGGCGCCCCAAATACCTCGACCTCCTCTGCCCAGCATCTCGCCAGTTCATAAGCACGCTCGCCCCACCCGACAAGCGGTGGTTATGCTGCGAGTTCAAACCCACCAACAACTTCACGACTTCACCGTGTCAGACGAGGTGGTGGCATGAGCGGATCATCGGCCCGGAAGCATACGTCCGCTCCTGACGAAGTTAATGATCATGCTCCCCGCACATCGTCCCCCACGACCGGCAGCCGAGGTAAGAAAGATGAAGAGAGTGCTGGGACATCGCCCGCCTGGGTCGAGGAGGCGGGAAGTGGGGCGGACGATGAGGGAGGACGTGATGTACCTAGGGTGCCGGCCGGCGGGACTCGCGGACCCGGACGGTCGAAAAGTTGGCTTTGGAGTTGGCGTTGGGAGGTAGAGGGAGTGTTTGAGAGAGCCTGGGGTATGACTGAGGTCAGTAATGCTGCTGAGTTTGACGATAACGCCGCTGCTGGTGATGCTGAATGAAAAATAAAGACGAAATCAGTCAGCTCAGGATTGGGTGCAAAAAAAACCAACGTACGAAAAATTGGCCCAATCCCATTAGCAGAATGTCGACGTGGCATCAACATACTTGTTAAACTTCGCAAAGGAAAGTTATTCACAGCAGCAGCAGTGGAGAACGACGGGATCGTAGGTGATTCGGATCGATCCATGCCCGTCCCTTCTAGGTCCCTATGAAGGTCGAAATCGACATTGAACTGAACCAGGCAGACTGTGCAGAACGGTAAGATGAGCGAGGTTGCTCCTAGTCCTGCTAACGGCGAGGGCGATGCAAAAGGAAAAGACGCCGCAGGAGAGGTGTTGTCGTTACTCTATGGTTGGAAGTCAATGGAGGAGCAGTAGCAGTAGCCCTAGCCCCCCTCGCCGTAACGTCAACGAAGGCAGCACCACCGACGGCAAGCGCACGATCGTCCAATCTTCTTCAGACAGGTCGCGCGGGCTGGGCATTCAAACTGCATGCCCGCGGCGGCGGTGGCAGCGGTAGCACCTCCTCTGTCTTCCCAATGAAAGCAGCTATGGCGACCGCGACGACTGCGCATGGGCGAACACCATGGTCGAAGCTGAGGCAGAAACGGAAGCCACGTCCGGGCATGACACGGGCGAGGACGAGTGGGTCGTCGAGCTCCTCCTCGGGTGGTTGGACGTCGAGTTGAAGTTGACGCAAGGTTTGGATTGGGGCCGCAGTTCCTGGAGTGGCAGCAGCTGTCCGCCCTCGCGAAGGAATGGATTGCTGTTCGTCTTCTTCGGATGAAAAAGGGGGTCGAATTGTCGACGTTGAGGTTCCGACGAGCAGCGGCAGGAGAATTCGACGTCGTCTGAGAGGGCTCGTCCTCATTTAGATGAGGGTACGCGTCGAGAAACGAGATGGAGGGCGATACTGTGTCTTCTTCCCCTGTTCCGCCCACAACTCGGAAGCTGGCTCCTGCTCTGGGCTTTGTTCTAGCGCCGGGGCCTCCTCAAAGTTCGCGTCCAAGTCGACGTGGTCGTCCAGCACCTTACCTGTCCGTACTACTACCACCCTCTCGAGCTCCTCCCGCTCGCGCTCTTGCAGCTCGTAAGCCTCGAAGAATGAGGCAGCGAGGGCTTTTGCTTTCGTTATCGTTATCTCCATCTTCGCTGACCACACTCTCCCTATCTCTATCCCCAGCAGGTGCCACCACTCAACATCGTCGACGTCGACTAGCTCGGACGCAGCAGTGCAGGATTCAAGTTCGGGTCGGGGTCGGGGTCGGGGAAACAGTGCGCATAACCGTCCTAGAACCAGCGATGAACCTAAGTAAGAGGGTGCTTGCAATCGGGCTGCGCGGCGGTGAGCCTGTTCTCAACCGTGAGCGGGAGGACCGGCGAGAGCTGTCAGGAAGATGTTTGTGCAGACGGAGAGAAGCAGGGGCGATGAACAGATTTGCGTTCTGGTTCCGATTCTCATATTGGATTATAGGAGGCGAGCAACGAGTAGGAGAGAGACGAAACGAAGAGAAAGAGACGAAAGGAGGGTGATGGATGTGGTGAGTAGCGAGCAAGCTGTCGGCGGTGGTGATGAGCAAGAACGGAAATCACATCAAATCACGAAATCGCGATCACGCGAGGCGTGTCATTCATGATGATTTATTGATGCCTGTTCTCTCCTGTTCTTTTGGTCTCTCTTTTCAGAATCTGAAGCTGAAGCCAGCTTATTCCTGGTGCCCCACCCTCCGAGTGATTCAGAAGAGGTCCCGAAACCACACCTGCACCCAGAAACGTTGCGGTTTGAGGTGGAGAGACCCAAAGGGCAGCTGCACGGCGCGGCCGGTGATTTTGTATTTCGACAGCGTTCTCCTGGGCCTTGCGTCCCTTGATGAGCGTTCTTTCCTCGCTCTTCAATGTCTCTGATGACATGTCGATGCCCACAACGAACACGACGTCAACGACAACCCTTGGTCGGAGCCTTGAAGCCTTGAAGCTTATGAAAAGCTTTGTTCTCCTTCGAAAATATACGAAATTTCCTCAGAATTATGCGGCTTTTTAATTACACGCGAACGCCTCGAGTCGACGATTCGATTAACCTGAGGTAGGGCTCTTGCTTCCGACGTCTTGCTTGGCTACCCATCTCGAGGTCCGGAAGTAATCACGCATCTTCTCCCCTCTGGCCTTCTTCAGACTCCAGTATGCCTCATTGTACGCCCCATTTCCAAGTACACATGACAGAACTCTATGCTCTGTCCCTCCACAAGTTCCTCTGGCGGCGTATCAGACTCCGGAACGCACCTCCCTCGTATTTCTCAAGTTACCAAGTCTATTAATTCTATCATGCTCGCTGCTTGACGACGACGACACCGTTGCCAGCTGGCGTGGTTGATATTGACGTGTCATGGGTCTTGGACCAGGCTTAGCCACCAGCATCCATATCGATATCGTCTTCGCGCGAAGATTATGGGTTCGAACTATTTGAAACTTAGAATGTAGGTTACTCTGTTTTTCTCTGGCACCGTCGAAAGTAAGTAGACTGAGCCCACTTATCAATACCGTCCCGGATGCAAGCTTATTTCATCATTTCATAGATACATGATTCGTATGAACAAATAAACTCCCCAAACCAGTTTTTCAATGAACGTTTATTGGCGTCTATACCCTTCTAAGGTCCATTCGGGACATTTCATCGTTTCAAGGAGAAAATAATAGACGCTGGATAAACTTTCGTTGCCAGGTTCTAGTCTATCTTGCGCGATCAATCGCACGACCGTCTATCTCGTTCACGCAGCGCTGTAAGTAAAGTTAATTATTCATTAACCAATGTCATGCTCACAGTTCACAGTGCAGTTCCCCGGCGTTAAACAATTATCTGCATCATTTGAAATCACAGGCTGTTCCACCTATCACGTAGATGCCCCAACTTCGGCAGACAAAACTTTAAGTATCAGAACTTCCGTTCTTCCAAGTTCCACAATTATGCAAGAATTAATTAAATCTTCCATTCTCGTTCTCTCCCATGCCTTTCGAGCGAGGAATCAGGTCCGAGTTCGAGTTCGACGCCGCCTGCTCAATGATCTGTATCCAATACTGCCCGTATGACTATCAGGGAGCATATAATTAAGTGCGAACACAGGGGTTTTCACCTTCTCCACCTTATTGCAATCCAAACTCCAAAGGTTTGGCTCGCGAATCGTAGCCGAAACATTAGGCGAAGCGCTATCATTCAAGTAGGACGAAAGTTAGACGCGATGTGGCAAATACTGACGACATTACAACGGAGATAAAATATTTGAACGTGGCAAATGAGAGTGAACAACAAACGGCATACTTTGTGGATCGGGAAAGTGTTTGAGTGGAGGCTCGGGTCAGGCCAGCCAAACTTACTTACCTCAGAGGATTCAGGATATGCGGAAACTATCCCACTGAACCTGAGAAGGCTGAATGCACGCCCGAGTCGATTATCAGACGGGTGACGGGTTGTAGTTGGCGTAGCGGTCGGAAAATGCGATCGCTTCCGGTTGACAATTACAAGCGTGAAGAATCGGCTCGATCAGATGACTTGAACATTCACGACAGACGTAGATGTTGGCCATGGCGCGACCAGTGAGGAAAGTAAACTGAAATGTTATCCAATGAGTTTTAATGTGGTCCAACGCGAGGGAAGCGTTAACATGAAGATGAAGCGACCAAGATGAGTCTTAGATGTCGGTGTACCGGAATCAAATAGGAATTCAAACTAAATTGGATTTTATTACGAGCGGCGGGTCGTCAATGGTGCAGACATTGCATTCAATGGTTCCGAACATGACAATACAATTTGGATGTAGCGAGCTTTAGACTCTGCAAAGCGGTGTATCAAATACAAAACGGTTAAATTTACAAGAAAATCTGCCAAGATTGAACTCCAGAGGCTGAGCACTTAAATAATCAAATAAGCGCCTGCTTCCTCTTCTCCCTCACCTCGACCTCGACCTCGAGCGCCTCTGCCTCTGTCAAGCGTCCCTGGCTTCTGTATATGGCCGCGAGATTTTGCATACTTATGAGGGTGTGAGGATGATTATCCCCAAGCACCTGCTTGCTCCTCTCCATCACCACCACCTTGAGCACCTCTGCCTCTGTCAAGCGCCCCTGCTTCCAGTACGTGGTTGCAAGACTTGCCATGCTTGTGAGGGTGTCAGGATGTTCATCTCCAAGCACCTGCTTCATCTTCTCCATCACTGCCAGCTCGAGCGCCTCTGCCTCTGTCAAGCGCCCCTGGTTCCTGTATGTGGATGCAAGATTCCCCATGCTTATGAGGGTGTGAGGATGTTCATCTCCGAGCACCTGCTTCCTTTTCTCCATCACCACCACCTCAAGCGCCTCTGCCTCTGTCCAGCGCCTCTGGTTCTCGTACGTGGCTGCAAGATTCCCCATGCTCATGAGGGTGTCAGGATGTTCATCTCCAAGCACCTGCTTGCTTTTCTCTATCACTGCCACTTCAAGTGCCTCTGCCTCTGTCAAGTGCCCCTGGTTCCAGTATGTGGATGCAAGATTTGACATGCTTGCAAGGGTGTGAGGATGTTCATCACCGAGCACCTGCTTCCTTTTCTCCATTACCACCACCTCGAGTGCCTCTGCCTCTGTCCACCGCCCCTGATTTCTGTATGTGGATGCAAGATTTCCCATGCTTCTAAGGGTGTCAGGGTGTTCATCTCCAAGTACCTGCTTTCTCTTCTCCATCACCACCACCTCAAGTGCCTCTGCCTCTGTCCAGCGCCCCTGGTTCCAGTATGTGGATGCAAGATTTGACATGCTTGCAAGGGTGTGAGGATGTTCATCTCCTAGCACCTGCTTCCTCTTCTCTGTCACCATCACCACAAGCGCCTCCGCCTCTGTCAAGCGCCCCTGCTTCCAGTATATGTTTGCAAGATTTAACATGCTGGTGAGGGTGCCAGGATGTTCATCTCCAAGCACCTGCTTCATTTTCTTCATCACTGCCACATTGAGTGCCTCTGCCTCTGTCCAGCGCCCCAGTTCATTATAGACAAGTCCCATACGAGTCAGTATAAATAGATCAATCTCTTCAAGATCAACTGAGGTTTTAGAGTTGGAGATATGCTGTAGAAGTGTACGCTGATATTTGTAGTCCTCATTGGTGTATGTCCAAGAAATTGATAAGCAAATGATACTGAGTACACATTTTTGCATAACCTGTCGGTTTCCTTCTTCTATTGTGGTATGACTCCATTGTTGTACCAGTGGATGAATGCTGTAGGTGTGATTTTGATCATCATATTCAATGAGCGAATATGATCCAAGGCGCTTAATGACCTGCCTGAAGTCCCAGGACCAATCTGAACCTTGTTTTCCTAGCTGGTTCAACAACTGTGTCACTTTATTCTGTAGATCAGAATCCTCCAGTTGCTCTTGAGACACCACCGCCTTTTCGAACATCTCCCCCGAAATTCCTTCATGATGTAGGATTGAGAAAATTTGGAGCAAGGATCTTGCTGGTGTGTCCAGTTTGTTGTAGCTTAGTTTCCATGTTGTATATACTGCGTGTTCATAAGGATCTTGCCCTTGTAGCTCTTTATTCTGTAACAATTTGTCGTGGTGACGGTAATGGAGTTCTTGATATTGACTTAATGATGAGTGGCAATAAATATAAGCGCCGGCCTGGGAGACGGCCAAGGCAAAGTGATAAAGTTCCTGTGTTGTACATTAGTTTGAAACCATTCTCTAAAGATGCAAAAATTACCTGTACAATTGCTTCCGCCAGTGCTTTATTTTGGTCGCTTTTTTCTGCCCGAGCCTGATGCAAGAGCAAGTTTGTTGCATCTTCGTGATCCATCCCCGAAACCTTTTCCTCTGCATCTTTCACAGATAGACTGCGAAGCTCTCGATTGCGTGTTGTAATTAGGATATTTCCAGACTCAGCCTGCGGAAAGAATCTTTTCAGCTGCAAGTTGACATCATCTGCATTGTCGAACAAAAGCAGCCAGTTTCCGTCGCGCCGGTTTGCGAGCCAACAAAGACACGCATCTGCTGATTGCTCAACATTTCTCGGAGCAACAGCCTCAAGATCTGCTCGAAGAGTTTGTTCATTGGTTGCGTCAATGTAGAAGACATCAGAAAAGCTGAAAATTAAAAATGGAACTGTCATCTCATGAATTGTGAATTCATAGACGGTCAAACCATACCAGGTGGACTCCTTCACAAATTTAAGAGCAAGTTGTGTCTTTCCGGAACCCCCAAGACCGTGCAAAACAAAGACATGTTGAGAGTTAGAAGCTGACTCAAAATATTGTTGCATCTTAATAAGAATTTCCTTTCGGCCTATAAATGATGCTACTGGAGGCGGACAAAGTTTGCGTTCGGTGATGCGTTGAACCGATGCAATTGGAGGCCTAGGAGAAACTAGGGTAACAAAATTAAATTACAATTCAGATTTACATGAGAGATTCTTCCGTACTGAGTTGCTCAAGTAGAAGTTGCCCTTTCGGGACTCGGATCGCACTAACCAACACGGCGAGCTTTGGTTCAACCTCTCTGTCCGCCAAATAGTTTGTGGTATGAGCTTCCACGTTGCTGAGTTTTTCCGATTCAGACAGCTTTATGCCCTGCATTCCCTGCTCAACGTTTAGTCGAAAATAGGTGTTCAGCAAGTTGGCGAAGTGACGCAACATGTCTTGGTGCGTATTTTCACAGTCCGTGGCAATGCTCTTGAGCGCGTCGATCACATCCGTCGGTATAATTTGCTGAAAAAGCCCAGGTTTCTCGATGGCGGTTACTTCAGCCTTTCCAGTACCGATGCTCAACAAGCACCCGATTTGACGACCGCTAAATATATCTCTGGCTTCTTCCAGCACCACCTGACTTGGATTATTCCGGCCTAGTCCCCCATCGATAAAGGGCTGATTCCGCCCAATTTCAATGCGCTTAAAAAATGTGGGTGCTGCGGACGTTGCTCGAGCGGCCTCCCAAATTTTGCAATTTGAATGTACTTTATGAGACTTGTAAGTCCTGAAAAGCACTGGAATATTTCCATCCATGTTGTGGGCGTTCTTAGCACAGACGAAGCTAATAAATATTAGTTTTCAAAACCTAAATAGAGGGCAAATTAATATACTCACGTTCGACAGACTCCTGCTTGATCACCTTCTAACAAGGGTGCTTCGGGGTCACCGGTTACGGTCTCGACCACAGATTTGATAACTTTTTCGAGTGTCTCCGCTTTGAACCTTCCGTCTCCCCACCGCTTTCTATTTGAGAAGACTTGATTCGCCAGATCATCGTAGTGCTTGATTGCCGTGTCTACATCCATCCGAAGGCGCCCAAGCATCAAAGCGATTATCCTGCAATTTACGAATTTTTTCCTAATGTTTGAGTACTACAACGGTGATCGTAGACACGGAACGCAGCGCACCCTCCAGTACTAGTACCGCCAATCAGGTCGAAGTAGTCGCATGGCTTCGGGAGTTCGCTGAGAAGTTCTTCACCGTTCTTCTCCCGTTTCGCGTTCTCCTCGAACATCAGCCTGTGCATAATTTCTTTGATAACCAGAAGTTCCAAAAGGCCGCGAATACCCCCGCCATCTGTTCGGCGCTTATTTGTTAGTGACCCATTCACGAGAAAGTACAGATTGATACATTTACCTAGCGCAAGTAGCTTCAAAGGTGGTGCTGCTTCAGAGGAAGTCATCGTTAAGACGAAGGAGTTGATTTCTCGGGCCCCGAGTCAGAAGGTATGACAAGCGTACTGCCTCATCTAAAGTTTCACACGGAAGGACGTTCATGTAAGTGTACTATTTACAGCGATAACTGGTTATTAATATCTTTTCTTATCTAAAGGGACAAGGTCGCCCTTTCATTTATCACCGTAGTTTTTGTGCCGTCCCATTTATTCGTCCCATTTTGAATGGCATTCCTGGCATTTTCATGGCACCTTGACAATCGAGATCATATGCAGTAATACAGTAGTACAGACAGTACAGGCCTGCTTCTTCCTAGTTCGTCCGTCTTGCCCTTCCTGTTTTCGCCTGCCCACATACTCAAACCTTACGTTTTTCTTCATTTTTCAGGAGCCACGACGATGCCGCACGATCCAACCAACACCAACAGCCAGCTTGATCTTTTCTTGGGCGCTAGCAACTCATGCGGTGGGCGGGCTGTCCGAATCTGGCGTTCTTGGGCCACTGGATGGCTAAAGTACCTCCTAGAAACGCGATTCAATGCCCCACCTACCGCTCCGATTCTAGTTGCTGGTTCCTCCAGTAATTATAAGGCAAAAGCACCGATTTTACGACGCCCTGACACCACGACGGCCGGGTGCTGTCTCAGGTTTGAATTTTTCTCCATTTCCTTTCCCCTCCCGTTCTCGAAAGTTTCATCCTCGGATGTTTGTCGTCCCTTCCTTCGATATTTCTACTTTATTCTTCCCTCCTCCGTTGTCGTATATTCCCTCTGATTTCTTTCGTTGTCCGACTCCACTTCCATTTTTGTTTTTACCCTTTCCCCCCGCCGTGTGATCTTGTGCGTCTCCCTCCTCTCTTGTCACACACTTATATTCTTCCCGATTTGTCACTTCTGTCTTCTTCCTTTCCCTCACGAATATCGGCCTCTTTCACCTCCGTCGCTTTTGTAGATGTTGAGCGGTCAAGTAGTGAGTGTACTTTATTTTATCTTTTTTCTCTCGTCCTTGTTCCTGCCATTCCCTCTCCCGTTGCCTTTTCTTTAAACTCGGCCTTCTGCTCTTTTTCTCCTAATTCTTGTACTCTCTTGGCTTTTTCCCATTTCATCCGTCATTCCTGTTTTTTTCCCTTCTTCCCAGTTCGTCCTAATTGCCTTTTTCGGCTCTTCTCTTCTCTTCCGTTTTCTCCTCTCGGTTTTCGTCCACCCACATACTCAACCCTTTTGTATTTCCTCTCTTTTCAGGATCCACAATGATGCCGCATGACCCAATTAACACCACCAGCCGTTTCGAGAATTTCTCGGGCGCTCGAAGCTCGGGGGGTAGGCACTCTGCCTTCGTCGTGACTGGGCCAGGAGAAACACGGGCCGCATCTTATAAACACGATACGATGCCTCACATTCACACCCCACACGCTGCTAGAGCCTCTAACACATCGCCCGCTCCTCCCATTGTGAGTATTTGGACTGCGGCGACGTCGACTATTAGCTCTAGTAAGGAGAAGATCTCACGTCAGAGTCAGTCGCCGATTATACTATTGAGCGCAGCGGTGTAATCTGAATGGGTACGAAATTAATTTTCTACACTAGCCGAATTGGACACTTTTTATATCTCGACGTACAATACATTTAGAATTTACTCCTACTAGTAGACTATAGCCAGACGGTTTGTGTCAGTGTGATTAATGAATTTACCAAGATTCATGAATAAGCGCTGGCTCAACACTCTGCACCGGTGCGTGATTGACTTGGATATTGCTTCTCCATCGTTATTGCGAAGTAAGCAATACACACCATGTCATTCAATGCCTTCCCTCGTGGAATTTGGCATATCAGTGATTTGGACCACATTGACCATCTCCTGCAGGCTACAGCGCTAAAACGATCATTGCTGGCGGCTATGTTATCCAGATACATGTTCAGTCTGCGTTAGCTTTGGCATTAGCTCTAGATATCAGTGTGTCCTGGTCTGCGATTCCGAAGCAGCTGGTTACTTCAACTTCTAGGATCTGAGTACAATATGACCGGTAGAGTATCAGTACACTAAAGTAGTCGATCATACAACGGACATTATCTAGTTAGTTTCAATGGTGGTTAACAAAGTCACTTTTACAATTTCACTTGTGCATACAAAAGTCACTTTAAGTCACTTTTGGCTCAGTAAGTGAAATTGTCGAAGTGAAGTGAAGTTGAAGTGAAGTGAAGTGAAATCTAAGTGAAGTAAAGTGAGAAATATGGGCTGAAAAGTGAGGTAAAAGTGACGAATAAGGATGACGGAAATCTAAGTTTAGCGCATGCGGCACCGGGCCGTCAGGTAAGTAACTCCAACCATTTCTGGTAGTGCGGCGGCAATACCACGAATTCTGAGATGACACAGGGTCGCAGATTAACGCGCGCCTAAGTGACAGCGTCTGTGTAGTGGCAAACTTTACCTCTTAATGCCTCTTTGCCGTCTCTATTATGCTATTTTTCCTGATTTCTATTGCATACGAACCCAAATGCAAATCACATGAGTCTAGCAACTTGGTATGGATTTCAAATTATGATCGATCACTAAGTTATACCTACCGAGATAATATCTATGGAAATTTTCGTTCTTTCTTGTTCTAACGCTGCATCTAACAGTAGACTTGGTCATGTTCGGGGGTGTTAAATGGCTCAAATCGCTCTTTTCAAGTGCTCGAGAGGAAAGCTCGGCTCCAATCAGCAATCCCTTGCCTCTGCCTCCGAATTATCAGCAGAATCCAGCCGTGGCTCTTCCTGTCGGACAGCCCAACATGTCAGGTATTAATGACTTTTTATACTCTGTGGTTAAAGTCTAACGGACTGCTACATGACAGGGAACTTTGGTTACCCGCTCCAGTATCCGTTTCCTCCATATAATGTCCCACCACCTGCCTTCGGTCAGTTACCCTGTAGTTCGGCCAAATTTAATGTTATCTTAGCTCTATTAGGTGCACAACCCCACTTCCAGTTGCCGTATTACCCACAAGGATACTACCCTATGTTTAATCTGCATCCTGGACATCAAATACCACTATCAACACATGCTCCGGCACCAATGGAAAACCAATCTATGAAGCCGGCTGTAAATTCCGATATTCAAATGGCCAATTTTTCTGGGACAACTTCTGCAGCGCTAGCGGCGAATTTCACCTCAAATATACATCAACAGGAGGTTCATAAAGCGACAGGAGTTCAGCAAATGAACACTCAACAAATTGCATCTGCATCTCAACACCAGGAAATTAAAAACAGTGAGCAAATAAATTTACTCATCGGCGTACAAACTGAAATTAGACTGAATACCCAGGCGACGCAGAGAGCGCTGACTGGCCGCAGGGATTTGTTCACCGAGAATACCCAGTTGGAAGCGAGCCCCCAAAATGGAATCGCACAAAATGGCAATGGCATTCCAATGGACATACTAATATTGATGGCCATCGAGCAGAAGTCCGGACCTGTCTTGGCGTCATATTGTGTTCCAACCCTCCTTGTAAACGAGCCACTCGGCCAAAGACAAATGGCGCAGCTCATTCCCTTCAAGTTCAGGAACTGTGTTCAATCAAAACCTGCAAAAGCCAGCTTACGGCGGTTACTTGTAACGTGAAAACTTACCATTTTCGAACTGCACGAGACGGCATTGCTTATTCTGTTTGGGAGCACAATGGAAATCATCTTCACGCTCGTCCTCCTGGTGGAAATCTCTCACTCTCGGAACAGGTTGCTGTCGATGACCAGGTTATTCGGCGTGCAGGTGCCTCGGCTCACACATTAAGGACCGGCGACATTATCCCTGGCTCAGTTCCTTTGGCAGAAATTTCTTCAACATTGGCTAATCCACGAGCTGCTCGTTATCAGGTGGCTCAAAGTCAGGCTCGTCTTGGAATTACCTCTTCAGTCTCTGCGAAGGGTGGTTCATCAGTTTTATCGGCGCTCGCAGGCCTTCGGGAAGAGTTCAAGACACCATTCATCATTAATTCAGCCATTCACGGCCCTACTTACCTTATGTTTCAGACTCCATTTATGAAGCGCTTGCTCGAGGAGTCAATTATAAATTGGAATACAGATTTGGGCAATGGTCCTGATGCAGCGCGACATGGCATGGTTACAGATGGCGACCATACTTTCTTTAACGATGGTATACTCAATGTGACATGCATTTTCAGCACCGTAATGTCAGCTTGGGTCCCAATTCTTTACACTTGGATTCTTGGCCAGGATATTGAACACCATCGACCACATTTCCAACACATATCCCAATCTATTGTCCATTTTATTCAATCTTCAGGTCGCAAAATTACCTTCCATCCCAAGTACCTTCTGCATGTGCGTAAAAATTACTCTAGATTGATTCAGATCTTAAATTCTATTGGGTTCTCCCTAGGTTATGGACTTTTCGGCATCGCAACGGGCAGCTCATGCAGAGGAATATGCAGAAGCGTTAATTCTATCAAAGCCTGATTTTCAATCCCTCACCCTTGCATCACAAAAACTCGAGCGTGACACATTTATCCTTCAAGCCCGCGAGGCCGAAGTTGGCTGTGAGTTCCACTTTTGGCAATCAGGCGAACGTCTCAAGAAGAATGGATCTCTTGTTCCCATTGACTCTGCCGACGACTTTATCCGTCTGCTTCGAATAATGACCTCCCGCTCCACATCTCCCGAGGATTTTCAAACAGCCGTTGATACCCTCCGCTCTACTTTTCCAAGGGTTGACTCATGGCTTTCTTGGTGGTTACGACCCGCTTTTGCGTCTATGATCTTCCCTGCTTGCAGTGTTATCGATCCTGAGGTAGCGGCACAAGTTCCCAATACTGCAAACCCTGCAGAACATAGCCACTCCCTCCTTCATCATGCCGTTGGAAAAGATCAAGATTTAATCCCAGGAATAAAGAAGCTATTTCTCCATGTCCAGCAACTCGAGACTCAATATGATGCGATTAAAGGTTAGAAATTATATCGATCTCCTTTCACATAGCGCCTAAATCTAAATTGAATTCCGACTCAGCGGGGCACTTTGATCATCCTGCGCCTCGTCCTCACCGTCCTGCACGATCAAAGCCCAACCATACAAATGACGGCCGCCCGCCCGATACTGAAAAAGCATTGCATCCAATGGGTATCCAGGATTCACGTACCCAAAACAGCAATTATCTTAAATCATACAGATGGGATGCCCCGAACTCATGTTTTTTTGACAATGGGCTTGAAATCTGGTTTCGTGCCGTTGCTCTCTGGTCGCCGCAGACTCAGAAAGACTTTAAATCTCTTGTTCCTGCGGAATCATATCTGGCGACCCTATTTTATCACTACCAGCGTCGCTTGAAGTACATTTACACTGCGACTCCATCAATCACTGTCATTCGTGACCTAGAGCTGGTGCAAGGCATTACAAGAAGCAGGATCTACGAGAAATGGAAACTGTATCGTCACTCTTATGACTATGGGTGTAGCAAGACTTGGCTTGAATTCGCTGTTACCGTCTGTTTTATTCTTTTGGTGCGGCTCCTAAACTGACTTGAATTTTATTAGGACGATGCCCCTCCGAAGGTCGTGATGGGGTACTTTGGAATTTACCACATTATAACCAAGCAATGTGGACGGGCGCATTCCACCGAGAACTATGTGACAGAAACTCCGCAGGTACATCCTCCTTCAGCCTCAGCCATCAGGTCGATTTTTTCCAGCTAAAATCCTTGGGCGTTCATCTTCACGTGAAGTTCGTATTCAATGGCACGATGGTAACATTTATAGTCAAGGAGAGGCGCCCACTACCGAAGTATTTACCAGAGAACCCCAAACCTGCCTTCGGGCATGTTTTCGTGAGGCAATTTCACAGTCTGGAGTGCGTATTTCTATTTGTTTCATTACCTAGATTACTGAAGAATTCTAGGTTTTATTTGGTTCTATCAAGTGGCCAGTCCAGCTTATACCCGACGCGCATGAGTTTCACAATTATAAAAACGACGCCATTCAGGATGCTCTTGAAGAAGCCTGCCATAGCATCGCTGAGGTTCTCTCTCGGGCTCGTCCTCACCCCATTGTCCATCTCTTTGACCTGTGGATCTCCTGGCGTCAGCCGAGGCACCAAGGTGGATCTCTCGCTCGGATGCAGCGCGAATTTGATCGTTTTCAACAGTTCAGCAACTTATTTGAACTTGACATACTCCCAGCCGACCACTCGCTAATCCAGCCGTTCATCGTCGAACTCCAACTCAGGCTGAAAGATTGTTTGTCGGATATGGCCATGCATATTAACATGCTCGGCCATGTTCTTTTTGGACTTGTCATCCTTCGAACCTACATTGGACGACCACCAGCATCTGACCACCAGATCTTTTGGCTTGCCCGGCGCATGTCGGAAGACACTCTTGAAAATATCGCCGAAGATGATATTTTTGGCGATGCAAAGCGAGGACGCATCCAGCGCCTTCCGTTCACTGCAGAGGAAGCCATAGCTTCTTGCATTGAACCCATTCACCAGAGCAAGGATAGCCCCGTACGGATGGAAACCCTACGGCCCAGAAAATTAGTAGACGCTCACACAGGTATTGGGCCTGGCGGTGCATCACTTCTAACGTTAATCCTGTATTCTAATAACGACACTTCAATTGGACCTCCTACAAGAGCACTGGATTCAAATGGTGGCGACTATCTCTTCTTCTCAACAACCGACCCAGGATTATCTGGCGGTCCACCCTTTGTCTCACGCCTTTGGAAGAACACCACACCAAAAAAATCGTCGGATAAACCAGTCCCAAGGCCAAAACCACGGCCCTTACAGAAGGCAACGAAATCTGTTTCCTTCAAGACCCCATCAAACACAGATATCTCAACAGCTCCAAAGTCTCAGTCTAAAAAATCATCAGCGGCCCCTCGCATCCTGATGACTCAATACCAGCCACACCGTCTTCAGGTTAATCCCAAGGATGATCAATTGGGTATGGAGGTAGACGAACAGAAGAAAAATGTGCTTAAGAGAGCGGGGGAGGAGGGAGTTAATCTTCGACGAAGCAAGAGGAAAAAATCAGAGGGTGTGACCGTCAATTACTTATTATAACTTAGTTTTATTACTCCAAGTGGCTTCATAGAGTACTGACAAATGAACATTAGTTAAGAGTAACTACCCTCTCCCTAAATACATTACTTTTCACTCACTTTCCCTTCACTTGAAAAGTCACTTGACTTTCACATTTCCCAGCCAAGTGACGGTAAGTTCACTTGACAAAGTCACTTTGCGTTCACTTGACCCACCAAAGTGACGGTAAGTTAACTTGAACAATTTCACTTGACGTGCAAAAGTTCACTTGACTCACTTTCCGTATTCACTTCACTTTACTTAAGTACTCACTCTATTTTATTGTTCCACAAAGCGAAGACTTTGACATCCACAAACGAAAGGGCATGCCGGTCACCACCGCGCTTACTTAAGAACGCCATGCAACACTTTTGCCACACGTGATCTTGTGGCAAAAGTGTTGCACGCGGCTACGCGGCTGCCTCAAGGCACTTCTGCCTCACCGCGCAGTGATAAATGCGACACTGGTATTGATGAAATTAGTTTTGTTAGAAAGAACAACATCTTCACTTCTAGAGTCCAAAGAAATTTGAGTGAATTGAGTGCGTTAATGTAGAAGGATAATCTTGTACTTAAAAGCTGCAAGTGTGCTGACCTGGCACACTCAAACCAGTATTTAACAAGTAGAAATTAACCATTCTCTTAGAAAAAAATAGGATAGGTAGATGTGTATTACAGCTCCCAAACGCGTCTATAATCAAGCCGATATGTTAGAATCTCGTTGAGAAATTATTTTCGCACTTAAATTTAACGTTACCTGTCGCACACGCTTGTTATCCGGCCAAATCTTACGAATAAAGTTGTATTCAACTCTAAATAGAGGTACCTTATACCAGAAATTAGCAGTGTTATAACGCGTGAAAAGATCGTCGAGAAACGGTGAAAATGCGGTATGTTCTCCTCATGCATTGCCATTTCGGATATTTCATTCTTATCTGGTGGTTGGGCCCTACAGCCATCTTGTTTTGGAACTAAGAATAGCTTCTAGTGAACTTGAATGAAAATGTACTTGGGGTTCATGGACCAAGTACCCACCCGGGAGGCTTGTTCATGGGTATTTATTCTGTTGCATCATACATTGCTTTACACTATATTATGTACCTAATATTTGTAGTCAACGTGTATTTACAAATAGCTCCAAAGTACCTTCTTTAATCCTCCCACTTCGCTCACGGGAACTTTGGGTACGGCGCTCAAGTGAAAGTGACAAGTGAAATTGTCGTACCGTGAGAAAAGTGAAGTGAAGTGAGCGCGGTTAATTTTAGGTGGGAAAAGTGAGTTCAAGTGAGCGGAAAAGTCACTTTATTGACAGTCAGTTTCAATAACATAACTACCAAGAGTTTCCAGTACTCGAATTAGCGCCTAAGCGGCTCGTAAACGCCCGTTTCTTATGCTTCCCACGATTCACAGCGTTCTCCGCCTGCGCACTCGAGTCAAGGACGCATCCGTACACAGTCGACGGCACTAGATGCAAACTAAATGGCCGCTTGCTCGATTCAATGGAATATGCAGGAAATATGCGGAATATTCTAGCATATTCCACATGTGGACTGATCAGTCCGCGGTTCGAGCCATAGAGGCTGTTAGGTATAAATACAGCTTGAGATATCGTAGTTTACACCGAACTTTACATACTCTTTGCCCTCAAACTTCGTGTGACTGACTAGGTGGATGCCTGGCTTAAGTTAATGCTGAGATCGAGTCCTCTATTAACGATTAGATCGTTAAGTAAAGGCCTTTCTAGCTATTATCTTGGGTGGATACTTTTAGATACTTTAGCTAGGAACTTGAATCGCATTTGTTAACTAAAACATCGAAGCTTACTAGGACAAGAGGTTCTTTACAGATCCTTAAAGCTATACTCATTCCCTAACAAGGAACCAACCTTAAGCTTTCCTTCAGAGCCGAACCGTTCTGGCGGGGGATGATCCCGGGGACCTTGCTTTGGATTATGGAAGATTGGAGCGACGGTTTAGCGAGGAGGAAGTCGACAAAAATACTGGCCCCCAGCTCATCCTCAAAAAGTGTTACACACGGAAAACTGTTCAAACTAACTGGAAATACCAGTTTCTGAGACGGCTAAAATGTGATAGAAAATCCAAAGTTCGAAATACCCGTCCACAACCGTTTCGAACTACCCGGCAGACAGGTGGTAGTTGAGTTGACTCGTTATTGACTTGTTTGCAGGCCCACCCGACTCAAACCCGCCTTGGGGTGCATAGTACTAGGGTAAATTCCAAATATTGCCTTTGAGGTTCTTCCAGCCGGGGAAGCTGCAAAAAACTCGAACTTGTCACTCTGATAGTTTCCGAATAGAGAGGTGAGGAATTTGGTCGGTAATAACTTGGTATGTAATATGTATATTGCAGAACGTAAGTAGGGTATTGTAATTACGAACTTCGGTTCTTGAAGACTTTAATGCGATTATACGCATACGTTGAAAAGAACGTTTGAAATTGCCCGTTTCCTAGGATAAGTAAGAGCAAAGCGTAGCATTTGGGAATATTATAGGGGCGCGTCGCGTCATTGTGTCCATCACGTGTTGCCAGTTGTGATCAATTTTGAATTTGAATTTGGGATCCTCCTGCCCTCCTCCATCTACCGCATCAGTTTCCTCCACATACAATCTCTTTCCGATCCTGTATATTATAGCGTTCCGAATTCGCTTGTTCTCTATTCTTTGGGAATCTCGATACCTTGAAGACCTCGACGACTCATGCGACCCCGCGCATTTCGCATTTCGCCTCCCTTTCCCTGCCCTTCACGATCTCTTGGATCTCGTTGGGTGAGCTCTACTCTAGATCTAGTGTTCGAGTGCGATCTAGCCTCTTTACTGATGCTTCCCTAGACCCAAGTTCGTATTCTGACGAACCATTTTTTAACGAACCTTCCGTCCTTACAATTTGAAGACCACGATCGCGTCACTCTCGCATGGAGATCGGAATCGTAGCACGCGTCTTTAGTGGAGGGACGAAGAAACTAGGTATGTGCATTCTGGTTTCTTGCTTTCCCAGCATCGAAGCTGAAAGAACTTCGTCGCTCTGTAGCTCATCGTTGGGACCAACCTTTCTACTACGGGATCAGCGGCCCACTTCAAGCAGGATTCTTGTCATGCTGTGGTCGCTAACCTCCTCTTCCTACGTCCTGCATCACCCCACTAAAGATTCTCGACATTTGTAGGATGTGTCCACCGACTTCCTGACCCCCTCAACTGCCTCCCCTCCGTGTGTACCAGGTACAACTACCAAGCTGCTCGTATCTGGCTGCCATACCTCGACCTGGACGTGCACCTCCTGCGCGATAGTTCATCACTACAACCTGTCGTACCATTTTGCCGACCCTCTCCGCTCCGGGGGAGAGCGCCGCCGTCGATCTAGAATCTGGCTCGCCGGACCCTTGGACCACCTTCCTCTCCTCCCTTTCATTCCTGTAGACCTTCCGGCCTCGCTTCGTCCACTTTCACTTCTCTCTTTTCGCGACCCGCACCCGTTGCTCAAGTTACATACGGCGGACTGTCAGGGAAGCTCAAACACGCCTACTCGAGTATATGCGCCCGCCCCAGCCTACGTCCCACCCATCCTTAGCTTGCGTGCTGGACATCGAGCAGCAGCAGTAACCCGTGCGTCCGTCCTGCCCCGCCCCGCGATCGTCATATAACAGCCTCCAAATACACCTTGATATCGATAAGCCACCGACGAATTCAACCTTCCCCCACCTGCTGTCTGGATCAACCTGAACGCGCTGACTTCGTTCGATGGGCTTTGTACCAATCAGGGTTCAGGACGACTGCAGCTGGTCGGGGGGCGGTCGGGACGTGCGAGGGGATGTGAGGAACGGAGGCTGTCGGTGCAGTTGAATTTATCTCCAGCGCAGGTCAGGAGGCGGGTGGACGGGCTTGGAAGTTGGAAAGAGAGAGAGATGGGTGTCAGTGCCAGGTAGACAAAGCTAGGATTTTGGGGCGGGAGAAAGCGGGCGGGCGAGGGTAGGGTTGATGAGACGACGACGTCAAGGAACCCTACGTGGACCTGCCGACTTGAATGCCGATGGTTGGGCATTACCTTCCAAAGTCGTCCTCGACGGTATATCTACACCCTTCGTAACACTTCATCTCGTTAAAGCTAGAAGATCGCTCGACGTGTTAGTACCCAGCCCCACGAACAGGACCCATCTGATGTGCAGGAGTAGAAGCAGAGGCAGGCGTTTGGACGACGCCCTTGCAAGTGTGAGAGCTTGGCCCTGTTGGACAATACCACAAGCCAGGCCGCTGAGCTGGCGAGTTTCTCGGGAGACGGGCTTATCAACTACAGCCACCATCGCCGGCATTGGCTAGTCTGTCCTTTCTCTCTTGCTTTTTGCCGGCTCCTTTGGCTTTCGTATGTTTCTCCTCGACCTCAACCTCGACTTCTCCACTTCAACCTCTCGCCCTCGCCCTCGCCTTCGCCTATCAGCAGCCAAGTCGACAGCCCCGTCGAGTTCCACGCGTCGTCTTTCTGGACAGGTTCTTTCGGCGTCAACCTTCACCTTTCGACGTTCAATACCCGTCAACCGACTCTGCACCGCATCCTCTTTTGGCAATTTCTATGGCTCTCATTCTTCATCGGTGTTATAATCACGATAAATCAATCCAATCCGACAACTATACCCGAATTCGACCCTCAATCAGGATCACATTCAGGAGCCTTTCCTACTACCAGCTAGTCCTGTAGGTTTTACTGCTTTTGCACGTCACGTTAATAATGTCATTCATAATTTCATCTACCCGAAGAGGGCGGTGCTGGGGTTGCTCTACCGCATCTGAGTACGGTTTCAAATGTCTTGACGTTGGGTTGAAGGGACTGCAGCGTTGGAAATGGGAGACTGGCGGACGGGGGAAAGGGGTTCGAAGTCGAAAGAAGACGTCGGCTTTTGCCTTTTAAACTTCAATGCCAACGGTCGACAGCCAGCCCATGTCAGCGAGGGGCAAAGAATCGTAGACTTATCTACGAAACGGCAGCTCTATATCGAGTCTTGGTATGCATATTTGTCGACGTGGTGTTATGTTGTTTTTGGATTTCAGTTTTCGGGGCCTACACCCATTCAGGTAGATATCGAGCCGTTTTATTTATTTTCCACCGCTGCCGTCTCCTTCCGCACAGTTTGCCTTGTCCTATGATGAAGGTCTTTGTTCGTCCTCGTTATGACTGCGACAGCCAGTCAAACATGCATGTTACTGATCGTCTTGACTCTATTCTTATTATTGTGGCAAAAGATCCTCCCACCTTGCCCTTTCTTCACGACCGCATGCACTGGCACATGGATAGCGCAAGAATGGGCTCGATGTCCCGGACTCCATCTACGATATCCTGCAGCGCTAGCTCAGGGTGTGTCTTCCTCCTCTTCATTGCTCCTCATCGGCTAACGAAAGCGATACAGTGTTCGCTAGGTAATTTACTGGGAGATTTACTTTATGGACATCTCTGGCATACATACCTGCTAGATTTTGGGTCCTCATCATTCTTAGCGGTCTTCTGACCTCCGAGAATAGGCTCATAAATTAGGCGCTCGAGGGGAGAAAGGGATAGTGCAGAATGGGCTGAATTCGGGTAAATAGTTACTAGTAACTAGTGAGGGAAAATGACTCAGTTTATGTGAGCTCGATATCTCAATGGACATGCAAGGTTCAGTCTAAATAAAAGGGAATTTGGCTCAAATTTGGCTGTTAACAATTTAAAGAGTTTACTTTTTAGATGACAGTGGCGAATATCCATTCAGGTTTCTATGCCAATGGAACTCAACTGGAGCTTACCAAGCTTCAACGTCTTGAAACCATCTCCCCGTCCTCGTTGGTGTTTAGCCAAAGCGACTTTCACAGTGAATCCAGGTGCCAGCACAGAGCCCTGTGAACCACAAACGGCGTGAAACCGAACGACGTCCTGTGTAGTTTTTACGGGAACTTCAATCCGACTCACCGTCGCAGATTTATAATTTATTTGGGTAATTCTATTCAAAATAGCGCAAACAAGAACGAAGACAGCCTCTATAGTAATTTTGAGGTTGATCTGGATGATACCTCCTCCGCTTACTCATTTGGTACGTCACGGACAGTATCCACACATTACGGTCCTCTAACAAGAAGGGGTATCAGATTGCTTACAGGCAATCGCAGCTATGATTTATCCTGGACCTGGGTCACATGAGAAGTGCTTCGCAGCCAGCCGTTTCGATCGATAGTAATACTCGCGGCAAAATAAAGTCATCGGCGGCTTATTACACTGGCAAATTTGAGCGAACGGAAGCTTTAAAGGTTGCGACGGAAATGAAGGATCAGGTGAGATGAAGTGAAATGTAGGGATGAAATGACAAGTAATCAGAAATGACACCGTAGGCAGCGATCCCATCTGCAGGTCGTTGCAACACTTGCTATCTTCCACGCACGGCATGCCTTACTGGAGAACAATTAGTTACATCCCAAATAGACGCGTACCACTGCTTTGTGCAACAAGAAAGAGACTTAGTTGATGGCAAAGAGAATTTAATCAAGATTATACTCAGGGTCGGCCCACTCATCTAACGAACCACTCCAAGCAATTTTCAAGCCGAGTATACTCGACTAGGAGGGTAAAAGCGGTTGAGCAGCTATAACTACCACGCCCGCTTTTCGCTTTTGTGAACCGTGCATCGTGGTAGCCGGTGTTCGCCCGCTGTAGGTAACAATGTTGAGTAGGCAGATGCTCCAGCAGGCTGGCCTGGTAGGAAGGTGGAAGCTGACACCTGTGTTCAATCTAAACTGCATCGAAGCGCAATCAATGATACTTCGAACTCAAACTAACAACCCGGCGTGACAGGCGCAGATGCCAGGTCGGAAGGCGATCAATTTTACAGGCAGTCATACGGGGGGGATCTGACCAACTGGAATCTGGTATGTAGGTGCCATAAAATCCGGCGAGATAAGGAGATAAAATATTTGAAAGTCGGGGTCAGTTGGCGGTCATTTGAGATACAGTACAAGAAGATGAATGTTCGAACTAATGTTGGCGGTCATTTGAGATACAGTACAAGAAGATCGAATGTTCGGACTAATATTGAGGGTTTGAATGGTGGTACGAGCAGGCTGTCGCATTGAAAATCGAACTGCAGGTACAGCGGCTCGTAGATCTGTTTGGGCTTGAGAAAGAGTTCAAATTCCAGCACAGGAGGAGGCAGAAGCGAAACAAGCACCCAAACGCGAAAGGTTGACGGAATAGACGACAGGTACGCAAAGTTTAGCATACGAACCACCATGGTCGATGATGACAAGGTTGATCATCCTGATAAACGGAAGGCGAGAGTTAGGTTGAGAATATGTGAAAAAAGGAGTATATGCACCCACTGTGCCCCGCCTGCTGGTCCAGCGGCAAACTCAGTCTGAGACACATCTCCTTCTCATTTTGCTTGTTTTGTGCCTGAGATCCAGCCTACGTCCGCCCAAGCCAATGTCCGAAAACTACCTATCGGCGGCAAAGGTGTTTCTCCTCAAGCCAGCTCTCCGCCCAACAATGCTCTCGTTGCCTCCTATGCACATCCACCCGCTACGCATATTCGTCCTGTATCCATCCTGCCTTCCTCCACACGCCGTTCTACAGGCGAATGACTGACGTCAGCCTCTCCATTTCGGCTCTTAGCTCCAACTTTCGATACATCGAGGTTCTTTTCACCTTCATCGGCGTTGACGACTTCTTCACGCCGGTAGCGGCATCGTCGCGATCGACCGTACGAGTTCTTGAAACCCGTCCTCTGGACATGGCCCAGCCGCATAAGTATAGACAAAACATCGTCGAGGAAATTTTCGTCGAATTCCAGGGCCAGAATGGGAAGAAAGGACGTTCTCAAGAATGAGAATTGAGCAACAGGAGTTGGACAGTCCGTGGAGACGACTTATGAGCTTGCGCGTGAAATGGACGACCAGGTTGAGGATTGACGAAAGTAAACTGTCGGAGGAAACTCTGAGGGACGGTTAGAAGAAGCGGCGAGGTAGGTAAGTAAATACGAACGAATATCGATCCGCAGGCATAGCTATGCGAGCTGCTGAAGAACTTAAGGCGATGGTTGAAACTGAACCTTTAGGTGATGACGTGGCGCGAATATCGTAAGAGAAATTGGTTATTGAAATCTCAAAGTAGAGAAAGGAGGGATCGGGTACGTCGATATTGATTTCTGAACCACCAAGACCGCTGATATCGAAGAAAATCGTCCTGAGGAATGGAGATCGACGGTGATGAAAAGACCCAAGAAGTTAAAGGTAAAATGGACCCCAAGATGACGACGCTGAGTCATGAAACGGCGGCTACACGAGGGTAGACATGCGAACCACCAAGGCCGACGTTGGCGAGGTGGACTTCGCTGAAGGATGGAGGGCTGGAAATTAGTTTTCAAAAACGCGAAAACTCCAATTCCAGGCACAGCCGCGGGCCGGTAGTTCCGGAAAGTCCAGGACACGTCTTCTCCTCGTCCTCGTCGCTCGTAGATGTAGACGTGGACTCTAACGCCGACTCCACACCCACCAGCTTGCACGACCACCACCCGCACGTCAAGCTCTCATTGACCACCTCCAATAGCGCTTTAATCTTCGAAGGACCGCGAAGTGGTGAAGCCAGTGCCCAAACGCACTGCGAACCGAGTTAGACGACGCTGAAGTCGAAGACGTCTATGGAGGTGCAGGCAGGGGCAAAGAGAACGAGGAGGAGATCAATGTCGTACAGCAGCGCGAATGACGGAGGTGTTGTAGGAGGCAAAGCAAAAGTGGTGGAGAGAAAAAAGAGGATAGACGGGATGAAAGTGGTTGTGCTTCGAGCGAGCTTGAGGCATTCGTGCTTTCTGAATGGCTAACGTTCGTAGATGTTGTCATCGTGCCGCAGCGAGAGGAACAATGGCTGGGTGCTCGTGTTGAGGGAGTGAACAGACATCGGCGCGGGAAGCTTGGAACCGCATATAGTTGCGGTATTTGGTTGAGGTAAAACTTTGTGGCGGGCTGCAGCTGTGGGTTTTCGGTTAGGACGTGAAAGGAGGCTGAAAAGTGGTCAAAGCGCACCAAGCAGCAGTTAAGAATAGCGGCGGTCCAACTCGGATGGAAGGTTTTATGCTGGTCTTCGTGGCAAAGCACCAGCACGACGACTCGAACTTGAAAGTGCCAACAACACCTCCTCTCCCTCCTTAGCCCGACTTCTCCACAAGATTGCTCGACCCTCCACCTCCTGAGTCCCGTCCTTTCGCTTCATATCCACCCCTATGCCCGTGCTCTTCATCTCTATGTCCCCAGTCGCGTCGGCGGCGGCGGTAGCGAGACCCATCCTCAACAGTACGCAAACCCCATCCACTTCACAGGCCCAGACCTCGCTGAACCCCACATCTTCGCCCCTTCTCTAGTCATCGACTGATTTCTCAACACTCATAGGATAGCGACACCCGCGATCGTGTTCGATAATCGAATCCCTGCCTCAGGACTTCACCAAACGGCTTGTAAGTCCCGAATTACCGGTTTAGCCCGAGGTCGAACATGAGCTTTGCTGGCGGGCAGACTTCATTGGGAATGTACACGGTCGTCTGCTGGTGATGGATGCCCTGACGAATGAAGGATATCGAGTTCGCCACGCTGGCAGCAGTGTTGGCGTAATTGATTGTACGATGTCGACAAAGTCGGCTGCTGAATGAGCCCAACACATAAATGCCACTGGAACGTCGCGGGCGGGTCGTTCCTCGACTCCCAGGCGCGACGTGGGAAGGAAGGAGTCGAGGAAAGGGGGTACGAGCAGCAGCCTTCAATAAGCAACGGCCTAAGACGATCGATCGCAGTATAACTGCACGCGCTGGCCCAAATAGAGTACTTGAGGGGATGGTTGAAAGGGATGACGGGGTGCGAAGGAAGAAAGGCGAAATTGGGCCTCGACACGCGAAAGTTGGGGAGGAGAAGGTGGACACGTTGACTTCAATGTACAGTAGACCCAGGCCGACGAGGAGAGTCGGCGAAATGGAAAGAGAGCAGGCGATGGATTTGAAAACGTTGAGGAATCCGGTATTTCCAAATCGAGCCAATGCCGCGGATTGGCAGTTCCAGCCGAGCCCGAGGGGTCTCATCGCCTCCTTGCATGCTCGCGAGCGGATACGCGAGCCCTAACTCATGAGCACCATCAGCCCTAAGTCTATCACCAGCCATACGTCCCACCACCGCCCTCCACCAACAGTCCTTTGATTTTGAACATCGTTTCTAACTTCGGCAACTGGGGGCAGAGGGGCAGATCACCGGTACCCGGGCTGTGCCCAAACCCACATTGAACAAGGCAAAACGACGTTGAGGTGGAAGGGTTGACCAGAAGCGCGGGCGGCAGGGGAAGAAATGATAAGGAGGTTGTCGTCGTACAGTAGCGCGAAGGACGAAGGTTTGGTGGCTGGTATGTGAGCCTGGGTGGAGAGGAAGGAGAGGGACGGATGTAATGAATTGCATCGTCCTATGAGCAAGCTGGTGTCATTCAGGTCTTCTGAATGATCCACGTTTGCGGGTGATTGTGCCATTGTGTCGCACCGGGGTTCTTGTGTTGAGTTGAGGAAGTAAAAAGACGTTGGTGCGGGAGGCTTTGGAGGCGCATATAGTCGAAGTCGAATTCGTTCGTGGCCTGAAGCTGGGAGTTTTGATCAGGAGACGAACGAGCAGGTATAGTCATACTCACACAGACGATTTCAAGCAGGCGACTAGCTCGACCGCGACCAATGGAGCTTATTTCCTCAATCTAACTTCTCCATTTGAATCCAGCCCCGCAGCTGCCGAAATTCCTTTCCAGCTCTGTCGGTTTCTTGGCCATATCCACTTCCGCCTCCCCACGTTCTTCAGCCTTCCATCCCGAGAAGCGGCAGCTGCAATGGCAACTGCAGGCTATCAGCGACGAGGCTGAACTCAAATCATCGTATCTAAGGCCCGGAACTCGCCCCCATCGCAGTCGTCGGCTGATTTCTCGACACTACTACTGCAACTGTCAACCTGATGTTCTCGAACCGAGGCCAGATGTAGTTTCGCTGGCGTGGAGGCGTCATCGGATGGAATCAATCGCTGGTTGACGCAGGATGCTTTGTGAATGTAGGAGCGGATATGGTACGCATGTCGACGTGGCCGTGTCTGGAGCTTGACGAGGATTGGATAATAAAATCGAGGATTGTCGTGTAGGGTGTGAGGTGATAATGGGAGGGAGGGCCAAATTGGGAAGGATAAAGTCGTCGCAAATCGTGGATTGATGACTTGGATCCGCAGATCTTGTTCTGCGCTTAAGAAGAAATGTCGGCTCTCTGGAATGGGAAAGGTTGAGAGTCCGAGGCACGACGCGCTGAACTTAACGCAGCATAGGCAACTTCCTCCATATCCTCGTCCGTTTCCGTGTAGAGAAGGTTCGAGGTTGGATCCTAGCGCAGCAATGCGATAGGCGTGAGTTGAAACGTGCGGACAGCACGACGGGAGGCGACTGAGGTGGGTATTGATTGGGTTTGAGGAATTAGATTCGCTTTCCTCGTTGAGCTCGACATGGGGACGTCGTAGGCGTAGCCTGTCAATGAGGCTAAAAAAACACGGGTATTCGAGTCAAGAACTACACAAAAAGACTTCGTCAGCCCAATTTCCCTCACACTCTCCAATGATACACTTACTGCGGGCCCATAGTCTAACCCATCGAAGCAGAAGTACCCCAACAGCGTGATTGCGGTCAAAACTCGGACGGTGTGGAAGCTGGGGGAAAAGCCCAGGGTAAGTTAGGGTAAAAGATCAGAAATACATAGAGCTGACCATTATCTTCTTGGTATTGTTCCGAATCTAAGAAGAAGAAAAGAAACAGCGCGCTGGTTTGATAAACGCGGTGATCATAACCACTCATGGGAGCGGAAGTGGAGAGGCATTCAATTGTCGCTATTTGGTTCAAATGCCAAAGTCGTTCGGCTTCCACTCCCAGGCGCATCGCCGAAGCCCGTTCCTTGCCTCTGACGATTAACGATCACGACGAGCACGACGTTCCCAACACTTGTTTAGATGCTTAAAATCTGTAAAAAGCTTGATTCTCTCGAAAGTAATCCCTGAATTACCCAGCTGTCTGACTACATGCATACGCCTCAAGTCGAAGATCGCTTAACCTGCCAGTGAGATAGAGCTCTATTTGCGATCGCTACTGTACATCATGATATCGCTTGGCTACCCACTTCGAGGTCGGACGTAATCTTTAATCTCCCCGCCGGCCACCTCCTGTCTCCAGTAAACCTCATAGTGCGCCTCTGTTCCAAGTTCCAAGTTCCAACTATGCACACGACAGAATATCAAGGCTCCATTCTTCACGCGTCTCTCTGATTGAATCGCCTGTTGAATTCCGGAACTCAACTTCCTGGATAAAGCGAGGCAGCCTGTCAATATTATGGTGCTCTCTGATTGTCGGCGACATCGGCGCCAGTTGGTGCTGTGGACGTTGACACGGACGTCTGGACCATGGGTCAAGTTTGACCGAAAGCACCGACACCTATATCATCTTCTGACTCTGACTCTGGGAAGTTAAATTTTTTTACATCACCTCAGGCTTTTAGTCGCTCTTCGGTATCGTAGTCGGTAAGTAGTCCGAGTCCACTTATGAATGACATCCCCAATACATATTTACATACCTATCCCGCTCCTTCACAGATACACGATTTGAACGAATAGATGAACTCTTATCCGAGGCCAAAGCTGGCTTTCCCGATAAAGTTTTTATCGGCGTCTGTCCCTCCTGAGGTCCATTCGCAAACGTTTTTTGCTATGTCCTAAGCACTCTATCTTAGACGATAAATCACGCCGACGTCTATCTCATGATGATCTCATCTATGCACCCCTGTAAGCAAAGTCAAATGTCCATTATGCACTGTCGTGTCCACAGTTCCAGTTCACCAAACCCACTCCCGTGGACGGCGTTTTTTTTCAGGCGGTGCTTAGGTATTTCAATTTCTTTTTTCCTCAAGTTCCAGGGTTATGCAACAATCGATTTAAATATTCCATCCACAGTTTTCGCCGCTAGCAAAGATAAAGAAATACAGGCGATGAAAGGGTACGGAAAGCAATTGAATAAAGAGTAGCTCGAAGTTCTATGACGGAGATTTACACTGATGCATTATAGGGAATCCCTACCCTTAGTATTGCGAACTGCTGTAACAACAGATGAGGATTTCTGGGACCTGTAACATGGGAATACGGTGAGTAAAATGGAAAACTAAGTAACTGGGTAGCCTGCGAGCAAATTAACATACCGTTTTGCCTCCATAAGCAGCTTCCTAATAGTAAGATGCCCTACCCTATTTATTTTCACCACATTCGCATCTGCCCCCTTCTCAAGCAGCACTTTCACGACTGCCTCGTGACCACAAAACGACGCTAGCTGAAGTGCGGGGCTGTGGTGTTCTCTCTGTGCATTCACATCCGCCCCCTTCTCGAGCAGCACTTCCACGATCGCCTTGTAACCAGAAGACGACGCTAACTGGAGTGCGGACCCGAATTTTCCTCCCTGTGCATTCACATCTGCTCCCTTCTCGAGCAGCACTTTCACGACTGCCTTGTGACCACAAGACGACGCTGCCTGAAGTGCGGACCCATAGTATCCTGCCTGTGCATTCACATCCGCCCCCTTCTCGAGCAGCACTTTCACGATCGCCTCGTGACCATTGTACGATGCTGCCTGGAGTGCAGACCCATATTCTCCTCCCTGTGCATTCACATCCGCCCCCTTCTCGAGCAGCACTTTCACGATCGCCTCGTGACCTCCATTCGACGCTATATGGAGTGCAGACCCGTATTTTTTTCCCTGTGCATTTACATCCGCCCCCTTCTGGAGCAGCACTTTCACGATCGCCTCGTGACCTCCATTCGACGCTATATGGAGTGCAGACCTGTATTTTTCTCCCTGTGCATTTACATCCGCCCCCTGCTCGAGCAGCGCTTTCACGATTGCCTCGTGACCTTTAGCCGACGCTGCCTGGAGTGCGGACCCGTATTTTCTTCCCTGTGCATTAACGTCCGCCCCCTTCTCGAGCAACACTTTTGCAATCGCCTCGTGACCTCCATTCGACGCTATCTGGAGTGCGGACCCGTATTCTTCTCCCTGTGCATTCACATCCGCCCCCTTCTCGAGCAGCACTTTCACGATTGTGTCGTGACCTCTATTTGATGCTATCTGGAGTACGGACCCATAGTATCCGCCCTGTGCATTCACATCCGCCCCCTTCTCGAGCAGCACTTTCACGATCGCCTCGTGACCATTGTACGATGCTGCCTGGAGTGCAGACCCATATTTTCCTCCCTGTGCATTCACATCTGCCCCCTTCTCGAGCAGCACTTTCACGATCGCCTCGTGACCATTGTACGATGCTGCCTGGAGTGCAGACCCATATTCTCCTCCCTGTACATTCACATCCGCCCCCTTCTGGAGCAGCACTTTCACGATCGCCTCGTGACCTCCATTCGACGCTATATGGAGTGCGGACCCGTATTCTCCTCCCTCTGCATTCACATCCACCCCCTTCTCGAGCAGCACTTTCACGATCGCGTCGTAACCTCTATACAATGCTGCCTGGAGTGCGGACCCATAGTATCCTCCCTGTGCATTCACATCCGCCCCCTTCTCGAGCAGCACTTTCACGATTGCCTCGTGACCATTGTACGATGCTGCCTGGAGTGCGGACCCATATTTTCCTCCCTGTGCATTAACGTCTGCTCCCTTCTCGAGCAGCACTTTCACGATCGTGCCATAACCTCTATACGACGCTGCCTGGAGTGTGGACCCATATTCTCCTCCCTGTGCATTCACATCCGCCCCCATCTCGAGCAGCACTTTCACGATCGCCTTGTGACCGTCAGACAATGCTGCCTGCAGTGCGGACCCATATTGTCCTCCCTGTGCATTCACTTCTGCCCCCTTCCCGAGCAGCACTTTCACGATCGCGTCGTAACCTCTATACGATGCGGCCTGGAGTGCAGACCCATATTTTCCTCCCTGTGCATTCACATCCGCCCCCTTCTCGAGCAGCACTTTCACGATCGCCTCGTGACCTTTAGCCGACGCTAAGTGGAGTGCGGGCCCATAGAATCCTCCCCATGCATTCGCTTCTGCCCCCTTCTCGAGCAGCACTTTCACAATCCCCTCATGACCATTTGACGATGCCGGCTGGAGTGCATAGCCATATTCTCCGGCCTGTACATTCACATCCGCCCCATTCTCGAGCAGCACTTTTACAATTGCCTCGTGTCCTTTAGCCGACGCTAAGTGGAGTGCGGGCCTGTATTCTCCTCCCAGTCCTTGAAGGACCGCCGTCCTCTGCAGTGCAGACCCAAAGTATCTTCCCTGAGCATTCACATTTGCCCCCTTCTTGAGCAGCACTTTCACGATCGCCTCATGACCGTCAGACGACGCTGCCTGGAGTGCGGACCCATAGTATCCTGCCTGTGCATTCACATCTGCCCCCTTCTCAAGCAGCACTTTCACGATTGCCTCGTGACCTTTAGCCGATGCTGCCTGGAGTGCGGACCTGTATGCTCCTCCCTGTGCATTCACGTCCACCCCCCTCTCAAGCAGGGCTTTCACAATTGCCTCGTGACCTTCAGACGCTGCTGCCTGGAGTGCGGACCCATAATATCCTCCCTGTGCATTCACATCTGCCCCCTTTTCTAGTAGGCCATATGCCACTTGGTCCATTCCAGCCAATGCAGCATAATATAAAGGAGAATATAAGCCGGCATTGCCCATCAAGAGGTTATGCTCGAGATCCGACTCTCGGGCATCAATATCCCATAATCGAATCCAATTTCTGAACGAAGCAGTCTCCATTCCAAAAAGTTGCAGTACCAATTTCAGGAGACCGGCGTCCACCCCCGCAGATTTTGCGTGGTCAATCCAATGCTCAGCTGCATAGCGCGCAAGTGGGGAGTCATAAAGCATAGTAGCGTTTGTCAGGGGCTCAAATGCGTCAAATCGTAGAAGGTAGGCAACAGAGATCTCTGAAATTTTTGAATGAGCAGCTTTTTCGCTAATGCGGAAATTGTTCTCAATGCGCTCGGAGAGAAGGTACTCTTTGACAGAGAAATGCGAAAGCTTCACGGTACCTGTCTTCACTGTTAAAAAGCGAAATCGCTGGATTAAGCTAACAGTACGTGCCTTCCGATTCAGTCACAAAACTTGAGCATCGTGTCAGCATGTCCCGTGGCTCTGGATATCGCTTCTTTGCATTGAAAACTGGTCCATCTTCCGAATTGAAGTCCACCGTGATGACTTCTGCGATTTCGGCAACCTTCATTGGACGTTTGGAGAAGGATAACCACTCCAGGAATGTCTTCGTGTCGGCGCGATACTTCCCATCAATCGCCTTCAGCATTCGCCCATAAATCTCGTCTAAACCATTTGGTAGGTTCTTCATTTGCTCCCTTAGTTCATACTCGCTCAGGCACTTTTCTAGCTCGGCAAGCTGTAATGCGACCCAGCGAAAACTTGGTACAATATTAGCAACAATTACACAATGGACTGCATATTAAGGAAAGACGCCAACTTACGATCCTTCCGCGCGTTCTCTCAAGATTGACTTTATTTCCTCTCGAAAATTTTCATCGTACTTTTTGAGTTTTGATCCCATTTGATGCTCGAGATACTTGATAATGTCTTGGTTTGCAATTGCCTTTCCGACATCAATAGCCCGCAGATCCAACATCCCAAAAGCCTTTTCTATGTCTCGCTCCGGCCGACTGGTGACCACAATGTGAAGGTTTTTCGCATCCCGATCTTTATCTGTGCGGAGAAGGTTGCCGACCCAATTCAGTGTCTTTTCACGGTCGGTACACTCGTCGAGAGCGTCAATGACAATATATGCAGCCAAAAATCCATCGAGAATATCTCGCAGAACGTTCTGAAGTTCAAAAACTGATGGCTGCTGTTGACCGTTACCGCATCGTCTATATAGATTTGCCAAGTTTGTGGGGATACCGCCACACTCATGGGAGAACTGTGAAATGAGGGATCGGATAAGGTTCTCGTGAAGTTGTAGGGCTTTCTGAGAATCCCTTCCATCAAAGAAGAAATACGCGAATGCGACTGGCACATCTTCTTGGGAGAGCTTATGGATAACTGAAGAGCTGAGAAGACGACTCGTTGACCTTGCTAGCATACCATCTATGAAGAAGGGACTCACCAAAGAATGCTTTTACCGCTTCCCGCTATGGCATTATTTAACAATCGCGTTTGAATAGCTTAACTGAGAAGCTTACCCTTTCCGTTAACCCAAAGAAAACCAGGGTTTGCCTGCCATTCACGGAATTGTTCTCCATCAAGAAACCAGGAGCAGGTGTCGACTTGACGTTTTTCATCCGCTTCATTGCGATTCCTGGAGCTGTCGGGAGGGGAAAGCCAGCCCCGAATCTTCTCGGCTGAGGAATTTGAATGAGTTACTTCTAATCATCGAAGATATATGGAGCCTGAAGTACCTAGCTCTTCATCCTTGATTGTCTCCAACATCCGTCCTATGCCCACGGTAAATGAATCAGAAAAAAAACTTTTCAAAAAAAAATAGAAATGTACCTATTTGTTGCTGTCCAGCCTCAAACTCCCTCACTCGAGTATTCGTGTCAATATGGAGTCTACTATAAAACTTGTCCTTCAGAGCGATGCAACTTGTTCGGCATGCATCAATACGTGATTTCAGATCACCGGGTATCTGGAGTTTGACAGTTCGCCCTACAAACGAGCCGTCGTTAATTTGATACGTTCAAGGGGGAGTAGGTCCTAATTACCGGCCCAAGGCAATTTCGTGTATTCATGAATGAGCGATGCGACCTGTAGAGATTGACGGCTGATATCCTCGATGACATCGGTCGTGTTTGGGATAACCGGCAGATCAGGAATCGCATTCGCGGTGCCTAGCATTTCGTGCAGGGTGCTGGCCAGGTCTCGGATGGATTCATCCTGAAGGTCCGTCTCCTGTACGGCCTGCTCGAATAATATATAATGTTCGACTCAGTTCGTTCAATGATTTTTTTGGCCATTTACCTGGTAAATAGTGGAAACAATCATCCATGATGCGTTGAGTATCGGGTGTGCCTGATCACGACGATCAGCTGAGTTGGCATGAAGGTCGATAAACGTCATACCTGGGAAAGCCGGTCCATAACCATCTTGGTTAATTTCAAGACTTGTCCGAGCGTCGAAACTGCGGTCATCGCGGCGCCATTGCTCGGGAGGCGAGAAACATCGGCATCAACCTTCGCCAGGAATTGGTCGATGTAGACCTCCGATTCGGCAGACAAGGCAATCTTCAGTTTGATAGGAATAGTCGTGCCCTTCTCGTCCGCCAGATCAAAACTGGCGCCTAATCAAATCTTCTTCAAGGCCAACGCGTGCAGATATTGTCCAGCATACTCACCATTTTCGAGCAGGTCTACGACTTTCGCCTGATGCTGTCCCACAAGGTCCTTCATATCTATGGCGGTCCCAAACCCACGGTACACTGCGATCTTCATCATTGACGACGGCTCGAACCAGCTAATTTCAAGAGTAAATATTGACCGAGAGTTTATTCGAGTTTATTCACGAAAGAAAGACCCACATTTGGTTGTCAGCCTTCCAATCCCAATTGAGGACTGACGAAGCAGGCTGTTGTAGAGATTTTGCGACCTTCTTGTCGTCCACGTAAAGCTTCACAGAATACTGGGCCGGTATTATTCCCCATTTCATTAGTTTAATGTTGCCTTCAACGCCAACATCTAGACAGTTATGTACCCGTGAAAACAATGACGTTCTGTTACTATCGCGTACTTACTTCTTAAGAGCGCGCTAAGTAGTAATGATGTATTTGTCGCCATATTGAGAGAACAGAGAACTATGAGCGGAAGTATGGGAGGAGAGTTCAAAGGATGAATGCGTAGTCTCATACGTCGCATGCCGACAATGTGTTCAAGTGGTGCGGCGCAGTAACATGTTGCATTTTGCTAAGAAAGATAAGATTGAAATTGGTTAATCTTTACAGTGTACTCAACGCCTGCAACCGTTACCTCCCGAATGGTTCCGTGCCCGCGGATGTACGACGAGGATCGATCTCGATCGGAGTCGATCCCAAGTATTCAAACTTCACATCGGGTATCCATATTCCACCTCATACGGAAAATCTGACGTCTGGCGGATATTGAGAATGTACTCTCGTCAAGTTGACAAAGGAAATAACAAAAGGTGGAAAATGCACTCACAGTCGTGAGTCGGTAATAGCTACTCCTAAAATCGCGTAAATTCAGAGCAAACGCGTGGCTAAAGTCACCTGATTTCTTTTGTGCCGACCTGAAGCCGGCTACACCTTAAGCCTAAACCGCAAGGGCAAGTCGAGGTTGAGCGAAGAAGGATAGGATGTGCCGGCTCACCTTTCTTCGTGCAGACCTCGATGCTCATTGGATTTTCATTGAACGCACAGTTGCAGCAGCATGAGTAGCTTGAAAATGAGCTGGTCAGAGAGCTCACGAACTTGGCGTGCTTGACTCAAAGTAAGTTCTCCTTGCTTTCCACAGGACCATCACCAATAATGATCCCTCATTTTGAATAACGCATAGCCAAGAAAAAACGCGGCCCCGCCCGCCGACTTCACTTGCTCGCGCTGACATATCGCAGGGTTGACTCCTGGCTCCGTGCCTCAAATCCGCTTCTCCAACGACTGCCCCCGCCACCGACTATTCACATCTCTACCTCCAACAGTGGCCCCTCCTCCGTTCAAATGACCGTAAGTATCTCGAACCGCGGAACAGTATGAAACGGGGGCGACGCTCGACTGACTCGCCTCCGCTATCTGTTAGGATGGGGGTGGATCTGTATGATTGGTTCTGAATCGGCACCCCTTCCACCCGCACTGGCACCACCATCGGCAGCACCAGTATCAACTCAAGCTATACGGGGCCCTGCCCTGGGTGGAAGACCAGGCGATGAAGAAGGATGAGGAAACTGGATCGCCCAATGCCACGACGGCGGGGTGTCGGTGTCTCTGGTTCGTATTTTTTCCTTCTTTTTCTATCTCCCGTCCTCAAAGTGTTCTTTCTGCGTTCATCGTCCTTTTATTCGGTACCTCTAGCTCGTTTTTTCTTCCTTTCATCGTCGTGTATTCCCGTAATGCTCTTTCGTTGTCTGGCTTTGCTTTTTCATCCTTATCCTTCTTGTCACAACCTCTCCTATCCTCCTAATTCTCGTGCTTTCTCAACCTCTTTGCTCCCTCATTCTTTTCCTCGTTCATCTTATCATCTCCGCGTTCCCTTTTTCCAGTTCGTCTTTTCGGATCGTCCGTTATTTCTATTTTTGCCCCCTACTTTTTCACCCGATTACAATACTCACCCTTCATTCCTTTTCTTTTAGGAGTCACGACAATGCCGCTCAACCCAACCAATTCCAACAGCCGCCTCGATCTTTCCTCAGGCGCCAGCAGCCGGGGCGGTGCACTCCAACTCAGGTGTTCCTGCGCCGTTGGAACGCGGAGGCACCCTAGAAACGCGATGCGATGCCCCTACTCCGGTTGTTAGCATCAGGCGTACGGACAGCGTTGGCTCTGCATTGTCTACTAAGTATGGAGAAGTACGTACTTCATGTCAGAGCCAGTCACGGGGAATACTATTGGGTGCAGGTACGAATTTCATTATATCTACGCTACTCGCCACTAATGAAACTGTTTAGATATCTATGCACGAGTATTTCAAACATACTACTAAATTAACCCTAGACGGTTCGTGTATGCGCTTGGTATGCGCGAATGAAGGACTAAGTGAATAGTAATTTTCAAGATCAGTTAATGAGCGCCAGCTCAACTTCGTACCGGTGCGTAATTGACTTGCATGTGTCCTGCCCATAATGATTCCTAAACTCCCTTTTGGTCAGGCGACACCCCAATTTCGTTTGGTAGGTCTTTCTGTATGTCCTTCAGGAATTCTTATTTTCATTCATTCGTTTTACCGTTTAAAAGTCTAACGATTTGGAAGTTTGCGAGGTCGGTTACGAATTGTTTGATTGAGTCATTGAGATTGCGAGTTCTCTCGCCCTTTATGTTCTGATCGATTTCATGAAATATTCCGGTGTTTTTCTTCTGTAATTCCTTGGGATAACGCAAAACTCATTCGCGGTTTGGACTACGCAGTTCGTCTCGTAGTTAACCTATTGGACTACATCATCTTGGGTGAAAAAGGGCAAACCCTTTCACCGGACACCTTCTTTCCATACTCCAATTCTGTGCATTTACTCGCAGTTATATTATGTACAAACGTGTATTACTCAAATCATCGTTTGCCTAGAAACTGGGCAACTGTGCCACGAAATTCGGAGTACTGAACTCTACAAATCGACTAAGGAAGGAAGTAAACCCAGAACTAGACAGGCCAAGGACGCCTGCGAGCACTACAGTAACTTAATCCCCTTCTGTAGACTGTTTACCGCCTTTTCTATCGGGCTAATGGCCCATGGGCCATTTCCCACCAGTTGTGTTCAACAGGCGACGGCACCATCATTCTTTCAGCACCAAGCAACAATTCTGATGTTTATGGAGCTGAGTATGGCTTGATAAAAGAGAAATATTAATTCTTACCGTGGTTTCCTTCAGTTAAATGCCCCAATCCCACAAGTCAAAGAAAAAACGCGAGTTTCCGGTCGACAAGATTATATATTACCTCTCGACTTTAAGTGTGCGACGGGCGTTCCAGTCCTTCGAGATTGGCGGTGTTAGTATTGGCGGTTATACTCGTAAAGAACGTGACCAAAGCAACGAGGGCATGCAGCAGGGCGGAACATCATGCTTTCGGCCCACCAGGGAAACAGAGCACCCAGGCGGCGCGGGCGGTCTCGTCTCGCCCAGCGCTCCTTCTCAGCCTGACTGCCTGTTCTCTCGGCCCCATTCCATGTTCACCCATGACCCGTATCTTCTATTCCGCCTTCCTTCAACAACCCATCTCACGACGCCCGACCAACATCAGGAATCTCATCACGATTCCCATTGCAGCATCTGTCTCGAAACTGCGCTGACGGTATAGGTCGCACGACGTCAGGGAGGCCGTTCCCCACCCGAAGTTTAAAGTAATAGAAAATCTTTGATTGCTGAACGATCCAAGAATCATCGCTGGCGTACGTAGGCACCGTATAACCCAGTGAAGGCAGGAAATAGAAGATTTGCAAATAGACGACAGAGGCGGAAAGTCAATGTCCGTGAGTGGCTGGCACTGTCGGACGAAGAGACGCATAGCAAGATCAAGCCTCATGTACTCCAGCTCGCAGGTTCGCTAGGTTTTGAGAGAAAATGTCCAAATTCCAGCACGGTGGCAGGTAGAAGGAATGCCCCTTAAACGCGAAAATTGAGGGCTGAGACGGCAGGTACCTGATGGTTGAAGTACGACGATGACAAGGTGGATCATCCTGATTAGGAAGGCAGGAATTAGTTGAAAATAGGTGAAAAAAATGGATATTTACTTACCCAGGCACTGTGCTCCGCCTAGTGGGGCCAGCGGCGAGCTCAGTCTGAGACACGTTTACTCCTCATCTTGCTTGTTTTGTGCTTGAGAGCCAACCTACGGTCGCCTGTGCCAATGTCCGAGAACCACCTATCGGCGGTATGGGTAGTCTATTCTGCTCACACACCGACCCGACACCCATATCCGTCCTCCATCCATCCTGCCTTCGTCCACACACCCAGCTACAGATACATGAACCACGTTGGCCCCTCCATTTCGGCTCCTAGCTCCAACCTTCCATGCCTCAAGGTCCTTTCGCCTCCATCGACGTTGACGAGATCTTCACGCAGGTAGCGGCGTCGGCATGGTCAATCGTAGGAGTTTTTAAATCTCGACCTCCGGACATAGCCTAGTTGCACAAATGTAGCTACAGCATCGTCGAGGGACCTTTGCTCAATTCCCAGGAGCAATCTGGCAGGAGAGAAGGCGGTTGTCGAGTTGGCAATCGTTTTATGGAGGTCGAATATCGCAGCACGTTTCATTTGAAGGGACGAGAAAGTAGGCCTTGAAGAAGGGATTAGTCTTTGATGAAAAGACACGACGAACAGGCACGTACGAAGATAGATCCTAGGTACGGTCGCTCATGCTATCTAAGAACTTGAGGCGATAGTAGAAAGTGATGACGTGGCCCGAATACCCGACAGCAAAATTGGCCGCTGGAACTCTAAACTTGAGAAGAGGCGGGGCCTGTCAACGTGGATGTTTGGAGCACTAAGACTGACGATGGTGAGGAAGATCGTCCCTAGAAATGGAGGTTGAGAATAACGACAAGGTCCCAGGAGTTGAAGGAGCGAAAAAGGGTCCCAAAACGCGAAAGTCGACGGAAGAGAAGGTGAGTAAATGAACTTCAATGTGCGAAACACCAAATCCGACGATGGCGAGGTGGATTATGCTGAGGAACGAAGAGCAGGAAATTGAGACGATGGTTGAGACTGATGACGTGGTGCACTAGTCGAATGCGATATCGGCCGTTAAAGCCCCAAACTCAGGAAAGAAAGCTGGGTGCGTCAACTCCGATGCTTGAACCACCAAGACCGACGATATCGAAGAAGATCATGCTGAGCAATGGGGGTCGAGGGTGGTGAAGAGGCCCCGGGAGTTGAAGGTAAAGTGACCCCAAAGATCTTGACGCTCAGCCAGGAGACGGCGGCTACACAATGTTTGTACGAACCATCGAGGCCGACGTTGGCGGTGTGAATTTCGCTGACGGATGGAAGGCTGGATATTACTTTGAAGCCGTGAACAACAGTTTTCAAAAATTAAAAACCAGGCACAGCCGCGGCCCGGCGGTTCCGGCATACCAAGACCCGTCTCCCCTCCTCTTCCCCCTCCGCATTTGCACCCGTAAACTCTAGCCCTGTCCAGACCCATCCATCTGCACGACTGTCACCCTCACTATAAGCTTCCATTGACCTTATCCAACAGCGCTTTCATCTTCGGAGAATCGGGAAGTGAAGAAGCCAATGCCCAAACGCACTGCGAGCTGCGTTCGACGACATTGAAGTGGAATGTGTCGATGGAGGTCAGAGAAACGGCGGAGAGAATGATGAGGAGGTCGTTGTCGTGAAGCAGCGTGAAGGACGGAGGTATTGTGGCTGGCAATGGGAACGCGGGTGGAGAGGAAGGAAAGGGATAGATTTGATGAAAGTGGTCGTTTTACGAGCAAGCTGGAGCCAATCATGCCTCTTAAATGGCCAATGCTTGAAGGTAGTCATACCGTCGTGTCGCACCGGGAAGAACAGAAGTAGGTTCCTCGTGTTGAGGGAGTGAGCGGACGTCGGTGCGGGCAGGTTCAGGACCACTGGTCCACACATATAGTTGGTCGAGGTTGAACTCAGTTGGGGAATCAAGCTGAGGGTATTCGGTTAGGCAAAAATGGAACTGAAAATCAATCGTAGTCGCACCTAATAGTGTATAAAACTTCTGTTAATGACGGTGAAGCTTGTTGCATTCATGGCACAACTCTAGTCCGTCGAATCCAGTCCGAGCACCGCCGGGCATAGTGCCCCTCCCAGCCCGCCTCCTCCACATGAATGTTGTTCGGTGGTTACCCGAGCTCTTCGTAGACTCGCCAGCTCGACGACTCGACCTGGAGGATACTTCCTTTGGTGGCCCCACGATCCGCATCCACAGTCCCATCCCGCTTCGTATACACGACCCTGTTCCACATCCTCTTCTTCTCTGTCCCGAGTCGCAGCAGCAGCGGCGGCGGCGGAGGTAGCAACGAACCATCCCCAACGGCACCCGAGCTCATCCACCACATCCCAAACACAATCCTCGCAATCCTCGCCGAGCCTATATCTTCGTCCTCTCCCTAATCGTCGACTAATTTCTCGAGACCCATCTTGCCCATCGACAGCCGCGAGCTTGTTCGAAAATGGGATCCCTGCCTCAAGACTTCACCACGCAGCCTGTAACGGGCCGTCGTCCCAAATTCCGGGTTCATTCCGACGTTGAACGTGGAATTCGCTGGTAGGGGTTGTGGTCCGTGGTGTGATCTGAGGAATGAAGAACGCGAGTTCACCGTTCTCCAGGCTGACGTCGGTGGTGTGCAGTGATCGTACGAGTTTGAGAAAGTCGATCGCTATATATGGGCCCAGCAAAAATATGCTACCAGAACGTCTTCGGCGAATGTTTCCTTGAGTGTCAGGCCAGCGCAGGAAGAAAGGACGCCAAGGAAGGCTGCGGAAAACAGCCGTCGACAAGTTAAAGGGTACGAAGATGGATCCACAGGTACAGCTGGATGTGCCGTGATGAAGTCGGCGGGAGGTCAAAGGTGAGGGCCCAAAACGCGGAAGTCAACGGAAGAGAAAGCGGGTACGTTGACTTGAATGTGAAAACCGCTAAGACCGACGATAGCGAAGGAGATCGTTCTGCCAAACGGTGGGCAGGGATTTGGTTTTGAAGACACCCCAAATCCAGGCACAGCTCCGGGCCGGCAGTCCAGCCGATCACCGTCGATTCGCCGATACCGGGCTCTGCCAAAAGCTACGTCGAAATGGGCGAAACGATTTTCAGGTAGAAAGGTTCACGAAACGCGCAGGCGGCAGGGCAGAGAATGGAAAGGAAGTGGTTGTCGTATAGCAACGTGAAGGATGGAGGTTTGGAGGCTAGCAATGCGAACTTGGGTGAAGAGAAATTGATGTGAATGAAGTCGATGTGCTACGAGCGAACTGGAGTCATTCGGGTCTTCTGAATGGGCAACATTTTTAGATGATGGCGCCGTCGTTCTGCACCGAATGGAAGGACATGGTGCGGGAAGGTTGGACTAGGCTTAGTGGCGCATATAGTCGTCCCATGTTGGTAGAGGTCGAGCAAGGTCGTGGGCTAAAGCTGGGAATTTCGATTAGGAAATGAAAGGAGACTAAAAGGTAAACGCAGCCGCACCTATTCGTAGTTGGAAGTTGTCGCCATCGTGCTTTGAGCGAAACATTTATGTGCCTAACGTGGACTTCTGCCAATGACGTCGAAGTTTGCATTCGCGATAGGACTCCAGCACAATGAATCAAGCTCAAGCAGCACAACCAGGACCTCATTCGCTTCCATAGTCCGCCTCACGTTTGTCTTCCTGGCCGTATCCATCCCCCTCCCCGGGGCCTACATGCCATCAGTAACGACGACCTCCAACCATCCACCATATGTGAGCAGAACCTTGCCCCCATCGCACTCGCCGGCTGAGTTCTCGATACCAACACTGCAGCTGATACCCTGGATCCGGAGCGATAGACTCCTCAGGACAGGAATGCGAGTCGCCTGAGGGCTGACAACCTAACTTCCCGTTTCCAAGTTCAAACAAGGTCTTCGCTTGCATGAATCCTTTCTGCGGTGTAGGTCACCGGCTGGTTGGTGGAAGGAGGGTTACAGCGACGCGACCACGTCTAAGGGTTGACGAGCATGGGATAAGTAGAGGCTGAGAAAGTTTCCGCCGAATGTGATAATTGGAAAGGACGTAGTTGGGAAAGATTACGGAGTCGACAACATGATAATAGTGAAATTGAGGACTCGTTTCACAGGTCTTGTTTGCAAACGTCAGATGATCGAGCCTGAAAAACGCATAAATTCCAGTCAATAACTGCACGAAAAGCTTTTATCAACGCAATTTCCACCAAAACCTTCAAAAGTACGCTTACCGAGAGCCCAGGGCTGGCTTTTGGATCACATCAAAGTCGAAACTAAGTCGAAACACCGCAATAGCATTCTTGAGGGCCTAGAATCGAATCAGGAGGGTGTGGGAGCTAGAGGGAAAAAAGTCCAAGGTAAGCTAAGCTGAAAGGTCAGAGAAAGATAAAGCTGACCATTATCATCTGGATATCATTCTGATAAGAAGAAAAGAAACAGTGCACTGGTACGATAAGAATCAGAAAGATGCAGCGAGTTGGCGGTAGAGCAACTTGAGCAAGGGAGCGGAAGACGGTTTCAATTATCGCTGTTTGGTTCGAATGCCAAAGCCATTCGGTCTCGTTCCCGGGCTTTTTGATGGGGTTGCCGAGTCCCGAACGCTGCACATCTCTTGGCCGCCCACCTCGAGTACCAGAGGAAGTCTCTCGGGTATTCTCACTCCTGGCGATCTCGAAACTTTCGTAAATTTCCTAGTGTGCGGCAGTGCCTCAGCTCCAACTACACACACGACAGAGCTCCACACCTTGTCCACACTCAATTCTTCACAGGCATCTCTGTCGACTTCGGGAAGTTAAGTACTTCGAGTCTATGTATCAATTTCATCTCGAATGTATGCTTATGTCGTTACATCAGATATACACAATGTAAACGAACGAATAAACTCCCCAATCCATCTGACCTGATAAAGGTTTGTCCACGTCTGTCCCTTGTATGTAAGTCTATTTGCGATATTTCAAGGAGAAATGATAGACACTCGATGAAGCATTCGTTCCAGGTCCTGGCCTTATTACAAGGATTTTTGGGTGCATCGTTGCATAGGCGCCCCCTAATATTTAAGTGAGTTTTAGCCTGCTTTGTGGTGTGCACGCAACGCGGAGGGTTCACAGAATTTGGGCGATGTAACTAGTTACAAATAGTAGGGCGCCTGTTGGCCAGGGAATAATATCAGGCCTCGTAACCAAACTCCTCCTTGCAATTCTAACAGCGGCCCTCTAACCTCGCAAAACCCGGATTTTGCGATTTTGATGGTTGAAACTTCTCAATGCTTCGTTCCTTGCAACCTTACTTTCTATTTCGATTCTCAGTACTTCTCTTCCATTAGGCGATAGCCTACTTACTACAAAATGCCTGTCTTGACGTCCAAACAAAACAGCTTGATTTTTCACCTCTTTTTCGGCCTCAGAGTCATATTTCATTTCTGTCGCCTTATGTCTCGTACCTTGTTTCCTGTCGCCCTCGTTTTCCCTTCTTCTTATTCTTCCCTCGTACGGTTGGACCGCCCGAAACATGTCTCGCACCTCAAAGCCTGCCACTCTCATTCACATTAACTACCTTTATTTAATTCTACCACGTCGACTAGAATGTAATCAAAGCTAAAAGATGAGATACTGATACATGTACTCTACATAGCACATTTATTTTAGTCGGAGGGAAAATGCCTAGTTTAGATCCATCAAGATTGCTGTAACAGCAGGAACAGCGTGCTGAATTGATTGGCAGTCAATATAGCGGCGGGTAACCCGAAACTGGTCTTCATACAGCAAGAATGTGAGACTAAAAGAACCGCAACCAGGGGACGCGAATTCATCAAGTCTCAAGATATACTTTCCACCGTTGTCCAGTGGGCCAAACCGGTCCTCTGCATACTGGGAACCACCGCAGGTAAAAAAGCCTGTGATGTAAAACTGCAAGTTGTCATCTGAAATTTGCGCATTGGGCCCGTCGCCCATTTTGACGGCGATTTGACCGCTCTTTTGCGAAGGAACTTGATCGTCGTAATAGTTGGAGCATGGAATTAAACCATCGTTTATGTAGTACTCCGGCTTTGGATCGAGATCGAAGCCGTGGCCGCTCTCCCGATTGTAATAATGGAGAGTTCGGGTGGTGTTGTTTATTACTTGTACGATGCTTACGGGCATGACAAGATTCTAAGCTAATGAGAGGCGAGGTTAGTAAAAAAAAGAAGCAGAGGGAGAGAAGAAGCTACCTGATGTAGAACGAGGTCAGGAGAACAACGAGAAAAAGGGAGAAAAGGACTATGCGGTGCTGTCAGAAAGAATATTCCACAAGCTATAAGCAAGAGAGTTAATACTAACGAGAAAAGATGATCTGAGGCGTGACTGGATAAGCAAGATAACCTTGCAATTTATAGTCAAGGGGAAAACAGTTTTAGCGCGTGTAAATCTAGGGATTATCGGCATGTCTTCATCTCTGATAGACCGACCCGGTGCTTCCCCAGATCTTGCCCTTGCGTTACGAGAGTCTATCAAACATCGGTAAGATGCAGGACCAGGAATATCTATGTCTGTGGCAGTCCATAACGCCGAGCACACAAGAAACTGCGCATTCTATTTTTGTGCATGTAGGTTCCCAATATTAGAATATTTATTCCCGTTATGAAGTTCCGGTGCTCCAGGCTGCCTAACTGGGTAAGTAGTCCTTTTGTCATCATGTAGCGGCATTGTTTTCTCGCCGGAACCTGTGGCCAGTTTACCACCAGCAAGGGTTCCGCTGGTCAATAGTCCCGAAAACGAATACCCGCACTCATAATTAGATGGACGACTGCCGAGGATCGTGTCTGTCACCTGTAATCTGTTTGATTATTCTCCCCCCATAGGACGGACGCACTTTCTAATCCTGGAAGAGTAGCTGGTGGATCTTTCGGGGATAAACAAATGCCGTGGTTATTTATTGTGCTTACAGCCTCTGAACCTGTATTGGAATTCATTTGCCTTGACTATAAAGTGGCAAATTCCAGTCACTTCCCCACACCGGACGCAATCCAGTCATCAGTACTCACTTCCCACATTGTCTTATCTCGTCAGTATTATTCTCTTACTCCAATATTCATTTTGACAACAGGAAACCACCATATAGGAATCCGGATACGTTCGACTGTTTCTCCTCTCCCTTAACCCTGACCCTACGCAAGGTGGTTACAGCTCTCCTCAATCCTCATCTTTTTCCTGACCTCGTTCTTCGCTAGAATAGGTTCTCGACATGCCTGTAAGCATCGTACAAGTGATCAACTACGCGAACGGTACCCTCCATTATCACAATCTCAAGACCGGCTACAAATTCGATGTCGCAGAAAACACGCTCGGACCTGCAGTTAGCGGACGGATTCCAAGTTCCAACTTTTATAACGACCCAGTTCCTTTGCGGCAAGCTAATTCCAACGACGATCGTATCAATGTCTGGCTCGACGATGGCCCCAAAGTGGACATTTCAGATTATGACTTCCAGTTTTACGTCTCCGGCCCTGTTAGATATGCAGAGGGGAACTTAGCAGACCTGTATGGCGACTTAGAGGACGGGGGGAAGTATATTTTAAGGCTGGACGAAATTTATGATGGGGGGACAAGGACCTGCGGTTTCACGTTCTTGAAGTATGAGGAGAAATTACGGGTCACCACTGGTTATATTGGCATGTGGGATATTCAGCACGCAACTTCGGTTGCTGCGCTGATTTCAATGACTATCTGCCCAGTCGCACCTAGTGATACTGGGACGTCTCATTTCGACGTGAAAGCTGTGGCATAGGCTTGAGTTTTAATAATTCGCTTAGCAGAATTTGACAGGTCATAATCAGATTAGGGTTCCGTCCTTTGCGCAACGTTCTTGATACCGTGATACATATATAAGAATCCAAAATCGCTGGCTCGTGTTCTGCATGGATGGAAAGTTTCGTCAAGAAGGGCTTATCACTGTATGCTTGCTATGGTTGAGCCACACTATAGAATATCTACTTGTAGTTACCTACGGACTCATAAACTTAACTATTTATTGAAGACCACTATTCCGCTATTCTTTCAAAATTCCTTCGTCATTCGCCTATCTTTGTTCGATAGAGCATGGGCTTGAACCTCGGAGGTCTTACCTCCTCAAAAAATTATTCTTTGCCAACTTCACGACTGTCGATGATGTCTACATGTCAACTCGGAGAAAGCTTCAGGAGGGTGCCAAACCTTGACGATGTTAAGAAGGGCCAGTTACACCGTGAACGTCATGACGACGAGGCCTTTGCCTCGTTTCTTTATTTCTCCCTCTCTTTATTCTATGGCCACTTTCAATACGTCCTTAAGGCGTAGAATACCCCTCGAGCACCTCAGTCGATGATCCCGTTGGCTGAGGTGAGCCACTCATACATTACACTTGACGAACTCATTATTTACTGTACTGTAGTTTACTTATATCTCATCTCATCCAGGACTGGTACTAGGTGGGTTGGGTGTGAGCTACAACAGGTAGGAGGACGATCAAAGAAAATGAGAGATTAAGAAAGAAACACTACTATACCATTTCAATTCTTATTCAATTTGGCAGGTGCGGTGCGCGCACCTTGCTCACAGTCGATAAGACGTTCTCAACTCAGCAGGCCTTGTTACACGCCTACCAAAATTTTAGTGTCGGTACCGTGCAGAATGACTCTAGATGAGCGCCCCTGCGCTCTAGAGCTGCGCGCGCCAACTACGGCTTTTGCCGATTTCACGCGATAAGCGCCGGACTGCTTGCTCGGCAATCCGGGCACAGCCACTCCCACCGCTCTGCGATCATTCTATTTCAGTTTGAGCGACTATTTCACATTTCTCCACTTCTCGCTTCCAAGTTGTCATGAGCCTGATCCACTCTTTAAACACACTCCATGCAATTTACTGTGACTCTTCTACGATATTTACGATATTTACATCCTGTAATTTAGGAATGAGGTTACGAGCCGAGAACACCACCCATTGCATTCCCGATAATCGGAATCGCATGTTGCAGGGCCTCGAGTAAGATATAAGAACCCTCAAGCTTGTGGGTGAAATCGGGCTTATAGACCAGGAACGTGAGACTGCAGGTTGTCGTCCGCCCGTCATATTTTTGGTCGACCCTCAAGAGATACTCTCCACCACTTGTTAAATTACCGTACTTCGCCTCAGTGGAGTCGGTTGAATAGGGATAAGGTCTGATGATAGAAAACTGCCAGTTGGAATCTGAAATTTTGATTGTGGGTCCGTTATCAAGCTGGATTTTGATATATTTATCGTCGCTGCGAAAAGGCACAGGATCGGCTTTATACTTGGAGGTTGGGACCCAAGCGTCGCTATCAGATTCCATCTGCGACTTTGTGCGGACGTCGAACTTGTGTCCTGAGCTTTCATTTTCATAATGGAGGGTGTGGTCTGTGTTGTTGGCGACTTCTACGATGTATATGGTCATGGTGAGAATCTAGGCTAGAGTAAAACGAGGTCATAATCAAATTAAGGAGGATCGAGACGTAAAAATACCTTATGTAGAACAATGTCAAGATAAGGGGGGAGATGGAAATCGTAAATTGGGGCTGGTCCTGTACGATGGCGTTGTCAAAAGGAGTGTCACACAAGTTATGAGTAAGGAAATAAGACTTACTTTATTGTAATTGGCAGTGGAACTTACCACCAATAGTGTGGCTTACGCAATGAGAGAACCTTGAGAGGATATGCGAAATGAGCTAAGATGGTGTCAAGAGCAAGTACTGGTGAGCGATGACGACCGGGGTTTCTTCCTCGATGAAAAAGCGATTTGACCTTGCGGCTTTAAATCAAGAAAAACAAATTCTCGTGACCTTCAGTGGTGTAAACCCAAATAGCCATCACGGCTCTTCATTGTCGATAGAAACCTCAGGTCTTCCCACAGAACTAGACTGTTCTGCCGAGTTCGGAGAATCTCAAACTCCGGCCTCATATCAGGTATGACGGTTAAAAGTAAGTGACAGACCCGATACTCAGCTGTTCTCCGTCTAAATCTATTCTTATCATTATTTACACCCGGCAATACGAACCAGCGGAAACGTCTCAAGACCAAGAATATTCTCGTGAGTATTTAACCTGACAAAGTATCCAAGATAAAATTGAACATGTCTCTGCCCAGTGCCAGCATTAATACCGGGAACAAAGTTAAATAGCGGCAGATTATAATTTACATATTGTGCTCGGCGTTATTGCAGAGCGAAGGATGAGGTCAGTGGTCGGGCAAGGCGTTGAGCCGTGTTCGACTTTGTACTGTATCGTTTCCCGCATAGCTTGCAATACAATGTGGTTAAAGTCTGCTATTCTTAGAATATCTCGGCTGAGTCGTATTTCCGTGTGTAATAAGTAATGCCATAATTTATGGGGATGGACTGAAGGCCAACCAAAAATGCCAAAAAGATTACTATAAAGCGGCAAGACCAAATGGATTTTTTAACAAGCACGAGTCCCTGGCCATCGTTGCTCGCCGTCACGCCATCACTGCACTCTTGTCTTTTCACCTGATCTCCGTCGCATAAGCCACACCATCAGTAGTAGGTATTATTATTTGTCTCGAAACACTGTGCGATATTCATTTTAACAGCGTCACCATATAGAACTCGTTGCATTTTCTCATCTTTCTTCCGATCTCGTTCTCTACATAAGGTAGGTTCACGCCTCGTTATTCCTCATTATTCTCTTTACCACGTTTTCGCTCATAGGTTGTCATCAATATGACCGTATCCATCGTACAGGTGATCAACAACACGGCCTACGAGCTCAAATACCGCAACAACGAAACTACCATTAAATTCAACGTTAAAGCAAAGACACTCGGCCAGGCGAAAACTGGTTTTATTCCATGCTCCAACTATTCCGACGACAATGTTCCTGTCTACAGTTTTATCGAACTACAAGTCAATGGCGGGGAGAAAGCATATATTGCAGATAAAGACTGGCAATTTGAAATCCTAGGCCCTTTGATCTCTTCATCGGGGTTAAAAGATGACAAATATGGCAGTTTGGAAAGCAGTGGCAAATATATGTTAATGTTGGACTTACTTCAGGACGGGATGGACTTGACCTACTGTGGTCTATCGTTTATGAAGTATGAGGACAGATTCCGGGTTAGCGCTGGTCAGATTGATTCCAAATTGGTTGAGCAAGCAGTTCCAGTTTCTACGCTAATCGCCCTGAATATGTTGCCTTGAACCACCCAATATCGAACGTAGATAGGCGAATACGAACAAATAGCAGACTAATTATGTATATTGAATAAGTAGCTAGGTTTATACAAAGTGGTGTCGTGCCAGTAAAATTTGTATGCAATGATTGTTTGGACAGTTTCTTGATATACGAAGTTGGCTTGTCGAATCCGCCTGTAACGTTCCATGGGGAAGGATATGAGTTGGCAATCCTCGAGTGCGAAGCCACGAAAATTACAGCTACATTCAAAACTTTAGACCAGCTCGGCTTATGTTCCTCTTCAGGGTTTCGAGCGGAGCTAAGCCCCTCAGCTAATGGGTATGGAAACCCGGACTGTGTTCTCTCCGAATTATCCGTAAGTTGTGTTCTATAGGCCGACGATTTGGTGGTTCTAAGTATTTAAGGCCTTTAGGAGCAGGCTCAACGTCAAAGCCGACGCTACCCGTCCTCACAACACCGACGCCAAACAGCATGCCAAAAAAAAACTCACCAAGACGATCCAAAATGATGGAATGAACAAAGATCATAAGATAAGTCAAAATCGTGAAAAGGAGGAGGAAAGCTGACTTGTTCGATGCCACGACAGCGATATTTTTACCTCATTTTCATTATTTTAGTCGTCGTTTAGTCCCTCTTCGCTTTTGTGTCCTGAGAGAATGAGGAGACGTCGGCGCGGGCAGGTTCGGAGGCGCGTAGAGTTTCCCTACCTCGGTCGAGGTCGAACTCGGTTGAGGGATGAAGCTGCAAATTTTCAGTTAGCAGGTGAAGAGGACTGAAAAGCAGTTGTAGGCGCACCTAGCAGTGATTAGAATTGTGGGCTAACGTCATTTGAGGGCCGTTCTGTGACTGCCCGTCCTCCTCTCCTCCTTAGTTCATCCGTCGTGTCGACATCCAACCCTATCCGCAATATCTAAGCCTCAGACTTTGCCCCTTTGCAGAGGTCGAATCGGGTTAAGGGATGAAACTAGGGGTTTTCGGTTAGGAAATGAAAGAGAATTGAAACGCAGCTGTGGGGCGCACCTAGCAGTCGTTAAAGTTGTGACGTTAAAATCCGTCGCCGTACCCACCACTTGAGTACCGCTCTCTAGCTTCACGTCCTCCTCTCCTACTTAGTCCTACCGTCGTTCGGCTTCCAGCCCGATCCACGAGAAGAGGCAGTGGCAGGCAGAGGCAGAAGCAGAAGCAGCTACACGTCATCAGCGATGTTGACGTCCAACCCCATCAACCATATCTAAGCTCCGACATTTGTCACTTCGCAGTCGTCGGCTGGATTCTCAACGTCAATATGAAGCCGGTGTTCGAATGTCCAGGAGCCGAGATTAAACACCGGCTTTGGTGTCGATAGTCGACAAGGTGGTAGCTGTCGCTCTGCTAGATAGAAAGAAGACTACGGCTGACATGTCGCCGCCGTGTCTATGTCTGAAGCGTCACGAGGAGGGAATAGGTGGGGGTCGAGGAAGTCTACGCCCATTGGGAGGTGATTATAGGATGGGCCAAAGCCGGGGAAGGATATAAAGTCGACACACCGTATGCGCGTCATAGGCTCGGGGACTGGTTTCGCAGCTTTTGTTGCCCCAATGTCAGATAATTGGCCAATATCGGCTCTGGAGCACGACATGTCGAGAACGAGAGGTGCGACAGGCAAAACCGAACGCAGGTAAATCACTTCCTCTAAATCCTCTTCGTGTGCCTGTGGGAGAGGTTTGTGGTCGGATCCAAGAACGACCAACGCGTCGGCCGGCAGACTGAGACGCGCGAACAGAATGACAGAACAGTTCTCCTGGCGACTACGTCGATCATTGTCGTTGTTCGCTCTCCTGGTTGCGCTCGCCGTGGAGACATCGTAAGGTTTAGCCTGAGCTTGAGAAACTCTGGTACTCCTGTCGAGCACTGCACATGAAGACGTCAGTAGCCCAATTTGCATTATTCCCTCCCAATGGGGCACTTACTGTGTACCCACAATCGTCTTTTCTATTGAATTGAAGCAAAAATATCGCAACTGGCCAAAACTCGGAGGATGCGGAAGCTGGGGGAAAGTCCAAAGTTAACAGGATAGCAGATCGGAAATATATGGGGCTGACCGTGTTCATCTGTCTATCGTCCTAAGAGGAATAGACGAAATGCTGCGTTGGTACGATAAGCCTCGTGGAAGCCGCAAGTGGAAGCGGAACTTGGGGAGGGTCTGATTCGATTGTTGTTATTTGGTTTGAAAGCCAAAGCCATTCCGCCCCGTTTCCGCTGCTCCACAGTGCGTGCCTTGATGGAGCACTGAGGTCCTTTCCTTCCTCTTCAACGCCTCTGACGGCAACAAACACAACGATGACAACATCCCATACCACTCTTTACTCTTGCTTAGAGTCACTTAGATGCTTGGGGTCTTACAAAAACTTTCTTCTCTCGAAATGCCCCCCTGGATCAAGCCCTAGATTCCTCGACTTTTCAGCGGCGGCTGCGGCGCATCAGCACCGATTGGCGAGGCTGTGAAAGTACGGAGCGATCTTGAATCTTGTTGGCACTGCCGGGGTATTTTGAGACTCTAGTAGTAAGTCTCGTCACGCGTCTCACCTCCAAGTACACACGCGACAGAACTCTATGCTTCCATCCTCCAAGAATCACCGTGACTCCCTCGGTCTGAATGATTGGTCTCTTGGATTCTAGAACGCAGTCGCCTCGCATTGCTGAAATGATGAAGCCCTCTAATATTATCATTACCGCCACTTGACGACGACACCGGTGCGAGCTTGCAGGCGGACATTGGCATGCGTTCCTGGATCGTAACCGCCTGAATCAATATTGATATTGTCTTATGACGCCGTTATGCAACGACGCCGCCGCCAAACTCAATCCTCCACGTCAATCGCTCACTAGGGCTGCCGTTTTCAACGCCTTTACACGTGTATTGTTGCCGATTTTGACTGTCTTTGTGACATGAGGAGGGCATCCGCCCACAGCCTTCATCTGAATCTTCTCGGTGAGAGGTCCCCACATACTATTTTTGGCTCGAACGCGCTGGTAAAGAAATCAAGTGCTTCAATGCTGAGATCACCCGTCTATTTGCTGTTAGGTGAAGTTCGGTCCTGCGTCCATTTAGCCGTCAATTCTGCTGAACGTGTTCGAACGCTGCTCGAACCAGACCTCGAATTATTATCCCCATCAATGCCCGAATGTTGCCGTCAAATATACTCTGCAGCCCGGATGGCTCTCTTAGAACCACCTTGATAAGCAAGAGACTATCGAAGAGAATCCCCTCCCAATTTTGTGGACTGATCACCCTAATTCACGAAGCAAGACACGTAACTGGCTTCGAATATTTTGATGATGTTTTTAATGGCGCACGCCAGGCCATCCCATTCTGAAGGCTCTCGAGGCTCATGGCTTAGCTTTACTCAGATCGACCTCAGCTGTCAGTCAATCACCAATCTGGTTACATCTAGGCCTTCATTATCATTCACAGTCGCCTCGGACACACTCGAGTGTGTAAGAATTTCCAACGCAAAGTAAGTCCTTCTCTCCCCAACTCCGAACTTGCACACTTTCCATTTACCCGTCTGAGTACTGCCCCCCTCTTCCTGGCGAGCTGAAGCGTCCCATCGTCCCTAGCTTTGATCGTCACAATATTTCCCCGGTCATACTGTTCCAGGATTACCATATGGCCATGTGGTGTCTATTCCGACGTGCTTGAGATTATCCTTGGACACCCACTATCCGCCAGGAAAGTTTCTGTTCAATAGGACCATTGACCTACAGCGTCCGGATTTTCTCCGTTTCTCTCAAAGCAGAGGTTACTTTGTAGTTCATAATAATGGCTCAGACCCCTAGGTATTGCTCGGTTAGTATTATAACCTTTCGTCTCGAGTTCTCATCCTATGTTGTAAATTCTTGTAAAGTTCCTGTTCTTGTAAAGTTCCTGGGATCAGTAACTTTCCGAGTGACTGACGTCAAAGCGCAAGCGCATGATCCCCAACCCGTCATAGCGAGACAGCGGACTGATATCTGTTTATTTGCCGTTCTAGATTTTCTACTCTATCGGACCCACGGACATAAGCAGAAAACAGCTCACAATCCAACACATTTATCCTCCTACCTGTGGAATCTTTCAGAGTCAATGAAAGTGTTCCTAGCGATCATTAATAAATATGTCTTAACGTGTCTTTCGACTGTCCGTCGCCATATTGGCGACAGAGTTCTTACCCAACTTCTCTCCCACACCCTCGCGGACACGTTCTTCCATGTCGCAGGCCTAGTCCTTCCATTCGATTAAATATTCAACAGCGACGTTATTATAAAGCTCCGTTAGGCAGCCATCAGTGTTCCGTCCAGACAATATTAGCCTGAGCTCCCACCAAATACAGGGCGTTTGACATGCTCAGCCGATTTATGTCCCGTCATCCCTCCTCCAACCACTTTTCTGCCAGGGAATGGATTTCAACGACAAGGTCAAAGAAGATTAGGATACGGCCAGTCTTTAAGCTGTACCATTCTCTGGTCGCTTTCGTGAACTTACAGAGCTGGCTTAGATTGGTCGAAGATGCGCAGACCATCTGGCAGAGACATTTTCGAGCGTCCTTTTATCTGTCAATATCGTGCGCATAACCGTCCTTTCTGATAGACGGCGCACAAGGATGACTTCTAGCATGCGAATTATTTTCATTGATTCCAGCATCCCACAAATTGGATATCTCCCTGGTGACCATGGCCTTCCTATGCCCAACTTATTGCATTGCCAGGTGAACCGGACTAGCGATATGGACATGGAAGGTAAGTCCATTAAAAATAGTCTGAATATTAGTCTCGATCGAGCATCACTGGCACACTCTACTTACTAATCTGTTGATTGTTCCCTGATCAGCGCGGTTTCGTTGGTGAGAAAGTCATTACGGTGATTTGATGGGTGTATACCCGCAGACTATGATGTGTAGAGAATTTTCGATCGTGTTGAGGAAAGGGCATATATATTATTGAACTATGGTTGACTTACAACAAAAGTCGAGGCGGAAAGACATGACATCTCTCATCGTTCACTCAAACGCGTGAGACAGGTACGGGGGATAATGCTAAAATATTAAAGGAAGGAAATGAGGCTTACCTCCCAGAACTTCTACAGCCTCAGTAACCATCACACATACCCTCCCTCTGCAAGGCGATAGGTTTTTAACACCATATTGGATGCTTTAAACCTCAAGAAATAGCAGATACACGACATATAACTACGAGGGAAATGACATGACTAACTACGACGTCTCACTTCTCTCGCCCGGACGTACCGCAGTGGTGGAATAACTTGACACGGGAAAACTTCACTTGAGCGGTGTTCACAAGGTTTTCAATTGACATCAACAGAGCCACAAATAGGAAGGGAATTTAGGAAATGATTCGCGTGATCTGCATCGTGAATCATGTACCCTCTTTTTTGGTTCTTTAAAGCGCAGGTCGAAGTTAATATTGTACGGTATGGGACCTTGAGAACCAGCCGTGGTTGAAAAAGTCTGAATCTAGTTAAATGTTAACAAGTTCATAGTCATCCCAGCTGGACTCTGGTTCTATTTTATTAGATTGAATCATTTTATCCAATTCATTGGGAACGGTTTATTGATGACTCCTAATACTGGATCTCAATGCATTGATCAGTGATTACTGTAGACGTAGAATCAAAGCGGATAAAACCGATGATGGTGTTTCCGTTGAAGATATAAAGTCCAGGACTCCGTTCTTAATTTACTTTGCCCGTCTTCAAGATGTCTACACTCCCAGTCGAGCGTTCTATTTGGATAGGCAACAACTTGGCCACCATCGCTTACGGTGAGAATTCGCTTAAACATTTTTCGACTCTGTTTGATACGACAGAGTACAGGATTTGACATATACATGGTATTCCATACCTGGCACCTTTTGAAGCGGACAGATACCCTGAGCACGAGCAAGAAGAACCTCTTTATTGGGTTTAGCTTCGTCCAGCTGTTCCTGTTCACACTTATGGTGGCCACGAACGGCGTGACTCAAGAATTCATGTGGATAGATCATCGAGATTTCCCTGGAGGACCTATGGGGTACTTCTCTGCCGCCAGCACCAGTTGGTGGGGAGTGTTGAACACTGTATGCGGCGTAGTTTCTCTCTCATTGACGGACGCATTATTGGCAAGTTGTTTCTTCCCACTGGCTACACAATCACTGATATCGTCGGCTCTCCAGCTTTACCGCTGTTACACTATCTGGAATGCAACCTGGCGTCTTATGAGCATTCCTATTCTCTTATTTATTGCTGAAATTGGTAAGTATTACTTTTCTTACAATATTAGATTATTTCTCAGTCGTCTTATATTGTTGGCAGTGACGGGTATTATTTTCATTGTGGACGCGGCCATCCCAGATGCGCCCTTCTTTTCGGGGCGAGCCGCCAACTTTGCCATTGCTTGGGCCTCTGTAGCGACCGCCTTTTTGATCATTCTCACAGGACTACTTGTTGGGAGAATCCTGTATGTTTCTCGTCAAATGAGCTTTTCTTCCGACTACACAGGAGTTACCGCAATCATCGTCGAATCCGCTATCCCATTAGCGGTTGGAAATCTTGCCTTCATCATTGCCAACTCGAGGCCAGGAGGTGCGATTATAGCAATCCCCCTCAGCTGTATCATGGCTGCGTTATCTGTGAGTCGCGAGTAATTATTTTCACGAACTGAATACAAACGTACAACCCCCCCAGATCATTTGCCCACAGGCGATCATAATCAGAGTTTCGATGGGCAGGGCATGGACGGACAAAACAATGCACGAAATAACCACAAGAATGGAATTTTCAGATCAAAAGACCGCTTCCCAGTCGGTTTATCAAGTTAAACATTCGCATAGTGGACTATCTCAAAGTGCCTCGACCGTATGACGCTCCAGACGCAAATTTGATCACATTGCCCCCGACCCCAATTTTTTTCAAAGATCGCTTAAGCACTCCCTCGAGCACAAGATGTATTGTTGATTGCTTGTGCCACTACTATAATTTCTTGACGATACATAGTAAGCCATCCCCAGGAGGGAATGAAAACACATAAATAAACCCTATTTATTTCCTATCCAAGTCCAGTAATGGTGTTTTCAGAAGATCACAGGACACGAAGGCTCTGTCGAGGTGACGATTTTTTTGTGGATCAGTCGGTGACTCGGATTGACGAGGACTACGATGGGGATCTAACAATATTAAATTAAATACAGCACGTAGAGTATTATCTCCATTTTCTAACATGTCTGGGTACCGTGTGATCGGAAGGAAAACGTTGGAAAACGCGGAAATTTTCGGTGGGAGTTGCAAGAGGCATTTCTGAAAATGCCTCCTAACCCGTAATTGAAGTCACATGATTCTTTTCGCACCCAATGAGGTGACGCCACTGACGGTCGAGGCGTGGTCAAGGTCGCCCCCTTTTCCGTGCGAGCCTCCTCAGTGAACGCACCGGCACATGAATAGCGCGAAAATAACCTGGTCAAAGAGCCTACGAGATTGGAATGCTCTACTGTGTCAATTTTGTCGTGATCGCGACTGCAATTGGAACTTGTTCGTTCATTTGTTGCGAGCGTAGCGAGCAATCATTGACAAAGGGTGAAAGGCCCATCCAAACATGAACAAATCATTGCACGTAAATCGGTATCAGGAAATCTCTTAAATGGCCATTAGCTCTCTACGAAGTCCACCTCTGCCTTTGAAATTTTGGAGTCAGTTGGACGTTCCTGCATGTAACCAGGTTATCCAAAAAAAATTCGGGTTTTGTACAATCTATGACACTTTTGGAGGCCGGGAACTTTCACACCACTCACTTCCCGGATCGTCCCGACGGGCCGGGATCGCTCAGACTTGAAGAGACTTTGACTCAATTTCCATTATATCTGGCGACACCATGCAGACAGATTTAAATGGAAGTAGCTTCACTATTATATCACCAAAACCTCTTATGTACAATTGCCAGGCGTCTAGTATGGCGAAGCGAGCGCCCCCGCAGAGTGCGGATACGTAATTTAGAAGACCGATGGGAATGACTCAGTGTACGTCTTCCTTGTCATGCTTCCACTGATTAACGGAAAATATCGCTCACTCTGACACATAGCAGGGCGAGTACATCTCGTCTCATTTACACCGTACCCGCAACGACGCGTTCCACTTCGTAGGTTTACCTTGTTCCGTAGCCCAACTCTGCTTCTCCGACAGCTAGCCCTGGTCTCGACTATGCACATTTCCACCTCCAACAGCGGCATTGACAATCCCTCCTCCGCCTCAAATGACTGCATCTCGAACCGCTGAAAGGTTTGGCCTGGGGACGAAGGACACCTCTGGTCTTTCAGCTAGAGGCTAGGAGGGGTGATTGACTTGCCCTCCTTCCGTCCACCCAACCAATCACAGGACCAGCCCGTGAAGGACCTGCTTTGGGTGAAGGACCCGGCCACGAAGAAGGACGGAGAGAGCTGGATGACTCGTCGCCACGACAGCGGGGTGCGTTGGTTTATCCGATTCGCATCTTCCTTCCTTCCTTCTCCTTCCACTCTCGAGGTGTTCTTTCTTGTTCATTCTCCCTTCTTTGCTTCTGTTATCCTTAGAATTCTTGTCGCATCATCTCCCTTTGACGCTTATTTGAGCTCGACCTTCTCCTCTTCTCTCCAAATTTTCGTAATACCTGTGTTTTTGTCCCATTCCCCTCTTCCTCGTTCGCCTGACTTTCCTCGTTTCAGAATCTTCTGCTGTCCCTGGTCTTTCTCGCCCATTCAGATAATCACTCTTGCTTTCCGGTTTCGGAGTCACAATAATGCCGCTAAACACGATCAATTACAACAGCCGGCTCGACTTCTCAGGTGCTCGCAGCTCGGCGGTAGGCGCTCCGACTCTGGCGTTACTGAGTCGCGGACCAAGGACGCACCTCTGGGCCTCAGAAGCGCAATATCCCTGCCGCTCCTGCGCGAGTCTGCTGGCAGCTCTTGAAGAACCTCCGCTGGCGTCGAAAGTACGGGCAGCATTGGCTCTGCTCTCTATCATGGAGAAGCACATCTCTCCCAGGCACTTACTATTAGGTGCAGTGGCGTAAAGGTAAGAACTTCATTCTATGTACTAATCGTCGATAAGATGGTTCATTTTAATATCTGGATTACATTGCTAAATACCCTGGCTTAGAAGGTTCGTGTATGCGCGAATAAGACGCGCGATTGACTCGGATGTCGTGGCCTGGCTTTATTCCCAACATTATCCCTTGATCAGGTAATGTTGATCCGTGGACAGAATATCCTTGAAATATTAGAAGAAAATGATGTCGTTCAGTGCGTCGTTTTAATTGAATGGCTTCGGAACTTCCATATGTGCGGTACGATTATACATTAATTATTGCACGGTCATTTACCTACTAACGAATGCACAGTGCGTTTTGGCATCAGTTGACTGCCGCATTTCGTATTCTCGTCGCGCAATTGTTCATTACCCTGACACAGCCCGATTTTTTTGCTGTCTCGCTGACAGCCTTGTCGAGAGCGAACCTATTTTAAGATTCAACAATCAGGACCGTCAAGAAACTATAACTACGGGACGAAGACGCGCTGCGACTGTTTTAGGACCCGTCTCTGTATTCGGAACCAAGCGTGGCGATAGCGCTCTTACATTTCGGAGGCATATCGCTGCAATAATGCTCCACATCCACCAATATCGTAGTAATATCTTCCGCCTTGTATAAAACGGCGGACAATTCGGCGAGACCACTCTGGGAGGTCGTGGTGGTGATGATGAGTGGAAATTAGCACCAAGGTGAATACAGATAAACTCTCACATAAGCGAGGACGCCCGCCTGCGCAGAGGCCGCAACAGCCAAGAGCAAACAGGTTATCTTTGTAGTCAAATGCATGCGTATAGGATAAAACTGGGGTCTGTAAAAGAGATTGTTGTTTTAGCAATGTCGCAAAAATCAAATCGGAGTTGTAACGCACGTGACGTTACAACGCCCGTTACAGGCCGTTACAGAAAAATGTACCTTCATATTTCCTAACCGTTTCCTTACTAAAGTCCTAAAAAAATGCACGGATTATTACTAACCAAGCTCTAAATCTACGTGAGCCAAAAAAAAATGGGATTCTATGATGTTTAGCTGATTTTTCGTTTTTGTGCCAACGCGTCGTAACAGGTCCGGACCGTTAAGGGGGTTGTGACGCGTCAGTTCACGTGATAACCCAAAATAGCTTTTTGCGACAAAGTCAATTGCGGTGCTGTAATATTGAAGGAAATTTGTTCTACCTTTATAGCCAATTTATAGCGCTTGAAAAAGCAGACAGGATTCTTGGAAGGATCGATAGTCCATTACATTGACAGTGTTTGAAGAGTCGATCGAGGAGAAACAGAGGTGGTTACCGTTACGGCCCTCAAAACCTGCCCATTTTCAATACTTCCACTCCATTTTTTTTTACTTACGTACCGGCCGGAGCTGGCACATCACCTTCAAATGAAAATTCAATGGAAACCAGAACCACATCTGTCTGGTACCTAAGCCACCGCAATATGTTAAAGCGAATGTCGCTGCGTGAGCGGTCAATAATTAACGGGTCGTTGCACAGTAGTGGCGCCATCCATCAATAATCGCAGCTGGAAGAAAGGAAAGCTTGAACTGAAAAGGCATGGTCTGTTGAGTCAATGTCGTCCAGACTTCATGGTATTAATGTAGCCGTCAAGTCTGAACTGTGTGGGGTTTAAGAAGACCTCTTATGACCACCTACTCCCCGTATTTCGAGTACTAAGTCATTTAATTGGGCTAAACTTGGGTAACAATTATGTCACTGCGCTCCCGCATTGTGGCCCTCCGGAAATTTGAATTTAAATGACCTACCGAAAAACAAAAGCTGTTAGTCTGGTATTGTGCCGCTACGCTTCACGGGCACCAAGAATTGTAACTAAAATAATCCTCCAAATTCGATCCCACCCCAGAACCATTCCACTAGTGTACAACTAGAGTACTCAAACCCTGACAGAAATCTCGGTGTGAAAAGGTATTAAACACCACCATCACGGTACAGTACTCGGCAGGACCAGATATTTTCCTTCTGCAAGCACAACCGCGTTACTAAAACAAATCCGGGTTTAACTTTCATCTTCCTGCCGAGTACGTTTCGCATCTTCGAGGTATATGAACAAAGCTAATTACGATGCAGATATACTTCACATGAAGCTCCTCTTTGTTCATTTCTTCCTGACCATTGTGACGGGGTTTAACTGCATAGTCAGCGGCTCCCCCACCTCCGATACGGCAGCCAATCAAAAACAGCAATGCGGAGGTCATAAATGGATTCTTGAACACAATCCTTGTCCCAATAAAGACAGGCACCCGAAGTTCGATGGCCAGCACTGGGATTGCTGCGACCACCTCACGGAAGAAGACCAGAAGCTGACCGCTCACGAAAGGCAGAGAATACATGAAAAGCACGAGAAAGACACCGACCACGGCCGTTGTATGGGGAGGCGTATTGTTGGAAAAATGCCCCCTTGTGCCACCGGCAAGTTCAACACACCTAAACTCAGGGCGAATGGTCTATGGGATTGTTGTATGTCGCTGACGCCAGAGGAAGAACAAACGAGCGAGAAGAGGAAGAATTATAACAAGCAACTTTGCAATGACGACGACTTCGAGCATTATGGGTTTGTCGTCCACCCTTACAGCTGTGTTCCGGGACATTACGCGAAGAAAGACGACCCCAATTCTTCTGGGGAGTACCGAACACAGTGGTCGTGCTGTCCGGAACTTAAAGACGAAGAAAAGAAGATCGGAGATCAGCAGCGAAAGGATGCAAAGAAGGACGCTGAATCCTATCGCGAGTGGATCAAGAAATCGGACAAGGCAACGGGAGCTAGCCTCGACAATAAATACGGCTCTTGTAAGGACGATCATCGCATCTGCCAATCGGTTCCGCCCACCACCCACCGCTCGTGAAAATGTTTGAATTTTAATGCCTATTCCAAAGTATCTGAGGTGTTTCAATCGGATCAGTGAAAAGAAAGACATTTTACCTTATCAAGCACTTCCATTTATTTATGATAGGCTTATCGTACCTAGCCCGAGTTCATTCGCCAGCTTTTTGCAATCAAAATTATTAGATTTCAATGTAGTCTTGCTGACGTTTCTGCTCGCCTTGATGTCATTTGGGATGAACCTGGGGTGCGATAGGTGAGGAAAACGGCGAGGGAAGGTAAACAACGGAAACGAGTCGACAAGAGTCGTTTCGTGACGCACCCAGTAGGTATCCCTCACGACGGGTCTTGCTTGACCGTTTTTGTCTCTTCCTTCCTCCATGAATCCGTTAAAACATCCGCAACAGCCAGGGACACGCGACGTGGTTGGGCGTTCGGGTCCGCGTAACTGCATTGAAAGCGGCGGCGGAGGGCAATGCGGAAAGCAGCGTGGTAGATGTTGTGGTCGGAGGAGGAGGGAAAGGCTCCTCCAACGCCACTATCTATCAGGCGTCTGCTGGTTTACCAGCCTTGGTACGTCCTCCTGTGCACCGCTGCTCTCAACCCACCTCGGACTGCTACCGAGGCTGTATCCCACCCTGATGTCTTCGTTCACATGCACGGAACGAGTCGCGGGCATCTCTTCCCTCGAGCCTTTGCTTTGAGTGCCATCCCACATACTCGACAGGCGAGGGACGTGACGAGGATGCGAGTTTGCTGAGATCGTAGTGCAACACCTAGATAAATTCAAACATGTTAAAAGGTAGAAAAAATGAACAGAAAACACTTACAAGTTCAATAATGAAGCTTGGGAGCGGAACGAGAAAGGGGAAAGGCATGGCGAGGTGATGATGGTTGACGATGAAGCGTTTGTTGATCGGAAGCGACGCGATTGGCTGACATTCGCGGCCCGTCAAAGCCGTCACTCCGATCTAGCTCTCCGCGGAGACCAATTTTGGACAGAAATAAAAGGAAATACCGGTACCAACCTGTATTTAAGGACGACCGTGGTGATTTCGAGCGTATTAATCCTCCACCCTGCGCTTAATATTGAGAAGATCCAATTACAAACACCTCAAGGAAATGGGTAAGTTAAGGAGTTCTTTCGATCTTTCAAGGTCCAATGGCGTAATGCGTAGCGGTAAATGCGACGCGTTGACAACAAAAAATACTTATTTATCACTACGTACTATTTACAGTTGAAGTAAGGTGGAGAATGGAACGGAAGCCTAAAGTGTGGAATAGATGCTGAACTTTCTATCAGGCAGAGTAAACCGACGATGTACGAGCAGATATCGACGTCGAAATTTGCTTCTAGACCACTGCGCGGGTGGGAGATCCGTAGAGTCCTCCAGGTGTGGGTCTCAAGGTAAACCGGAATAAGTAGCCCAGCGATCCGAAAATGATGAAAAAGTATAGTGCGACTGAGGTAGAATACTTAATGTAAAGGCTAGGAAAGGAAAACAGGGAACGCACATAAAGTCCATGCAAGAGCCTCAATAGCCACGACCCGACTGCATTCGTGGGCGTACGGCCGCCACGCTATCGGATAATCTCCGACTGGCCTGTTGCAGCTCGTTCCTCTGTAGGGAGTAGCTGTCCTGATGACTCCACCACCAACGCCAAAAAAGATTGCGAGAATCAGGGAGAAGAATATGAGGACTGTGGTTTTCGGTCAGTTAGAACATTGAAAAATTGGGAAGGAAAACATACAGCCGATTGGTATGAAGAAGTGGGTAAGACAGAGGAGCAGAGAGATGATGACCGCACACAAGAGTAGTCCGAGGACGTTTTTGTACTGCAACGAGGCATAGTTTTCCGCATATCGTCCATATTTGTGAATTTGTTGTGATACAAGACCGAGTTCGGCGCAGGCTGTATAACGCGTCAGTTTTCGCAGTCAGTTGCATGTCCGAGTCGTGTGCAGAGGCAAAATACGTACTGAGGCAGAAGATTAGGAAGAAAGTGATGGCGTAGAGGATGCTTCGTATTGATGGAACAAAGGGACGATTATCTGCCTCTTTGGTCTGACCTATGGGCTGTATTGTCAGCCGCCGGTGCCATTTTTTACGAACCTATTTTGAACTTACCTTGGGGCGGCGCCATTAAAGGTACGGATGGGCGAAGGTGAAGATGGGGTGAAGAACGGGGGTGCGACGAAGGAGGAAGTATATGGGAAGACTCGAAACTCCTTTCTTCGAGGTCTATCTTTATATGAAACAAGAGTCTTGGAATTTGTTTACGCCACGGAATAACTCAAGGTAGAAACAGATCAAAGCTTCCTCCGATGGCAAAGGCCCAAACCGTTCATTACTCTACATACCACTAAGATCCATGCTTTGAGAAGCCATTCGTAAAACGAGAAACGTCGACGCACACCCGGGTAAAGCAGTAGAGGTTTTGTCTTCCTTATCGATGATGACGATTCTAAAATTGGAATGTCTCAATATTTTCTCCTGATTAGCGCCGATCGTTTCATCGGAAAAGGCAAGCGCTTATACACGTCATCTGGAATCTATAGTATTTTGGTCAAGCATTCAATCAAATCTGCCCCGCCATTTCTCTCTTGTAGAGTACCCCTCGTATTACGAGGGAACCGAAGACGTGCCAGGTGTTGCCGTTCATCTGCCTAATGACATATGTCCAGAAGTTGACTGCAACTTCGATGGCGTCATCAACCTGCAGGTAGACTCTCTCGGTTATTAGGAGCATCGAAGTTGCGGTAGATAGATAGATATTCGCTACACGTAACGCAGGCGCATGTCTGTCTTCGATTAATGAACCTGCTCCCAAAAAATTCTTGTAAGAATTTTTTCTGCCACGAAAGCAATATCGTGGATTTCCTCACCTACTTTAAGTACTCTTGGGTTTCTTGATTAAGAACGTTCGTCGTTCTGAAGCTATATTATGGGTCAATGTTCCAAAATTCAGCGACAAGAAGCGGAAAACTTACAAAAGCACCATAATTCCGCAAGTCTAATACATCCCTGGGTCCAAGGTAGCCAGGTAGCGAGCAATCGCCTGCTTCACAGCTCGTTTTAAGCGGCTATCCTTCCGTGATAATGGTCCGAACTTTAGTTGGCGTGTGAGGATGATCAACTCATCCGAGATACCAGAGCGGGGTAGCACACATATGAGACATTTCAACGCCAGGCGAAAGGCGTGCTCCGAATCAACCAGACCCATAGCCCATCTTTTCTTTTTAAAGGCTTGCCATCGTGCAATTTGCGCTGCTTCAGATAAGCGTGCTTTTGCCACCGTTGTACGCCAAAGCTGGGGGGTGTTTATCTGTCTTTCATATTTCCTTCTAATTGTGTCTTTTGACGGGGTTAATCGTTCTGAGTGTTGGTGTATGTGCTTCAAAAGGTGCACTGCCGCTGTCGCGTACCTTTGACCGTTCAGCGCGTATGTCCCGGATCGATTGGTGTTTAACAGGAATTCTGAAATGAATTGACCGTACTGAGATTCCCGGTGGACGAAATACGAGAACGAAAGCTGATCCAGGGCGAGAAGAGTGCCATCAAGTTCGAATAAACTGACCCCGTCAAGAAAAGTCGGAAAGTCGACTTTTATGACAGCGGTAGAAACCAAAGTTTTCAAACGTGGGGTTGAATACATTTTTTCCATTATTCCTTGAGCAAATTGGTCGAAGAGGTGTAGCTGGTGATCGTGTATATTTGTAAGATCGTTAAATTTCTGTGTAATTATTATTGTCAGAAAATTCAATGCACAAAAGCGGCACCTACCCATGATCTGATAGAAGCAAAAAACTCGGGGATGCATTGATATTGTTTCCGATCCAGCAGAAAGAGCGCAAATGAGAAAACTGTCAGGTCGTCGCAAAGCTCCTGGGTAGGCACGGCATCGCGTAAATGATCAAAAAAGTCCCATATATCCAAAGTCCTTGGTACCGGTTGTTCTAACGTGAGCATTAGAGGAGCTCGCCTAGTTTAATACCCCGAAGAAACACTTACCTTTGAGGTACTGAAATATTAAATGCGCCAATTCAGCCCGAAAGGATGGGTCATTAATATAGAATCTACCCGATCTCGACCGATCGAGGAGGAAATCCTGCAGTGATGCATGGTAAACGTACATTATTTGCTCTGAATCTCCTTCAGTGTCCCCGATGTCCTCGACCGAAACGAGAGATGTCAGGTCACATAGAACTTCAGAAATATCTCCAGTATTGAGCGACAACACACTTTTGATAAGAGATACCGATGGAACTCGCGACAGGAAATGAAGAGCAAGGATACGTATGACTGACTCGGCGTCTTCCACGGATGATAAAATATACCTATATAGAGCATCAAGCTCGGCGAAGGGCACTTCAAGGCGAGCCGGGCGTAGACCGAGGACAATATCCAAGCGCTGATGAGGTCGGTGGCGGGACGAGGTGATGAATTTGATCATAGTCGACGCATAGATGAATTGACCCGAAGATTTACTGACCAAGTCCTCCAAGACCTCGTCAGACGGCCATGCAGATGGAATATGAGCCTTAAACGCATGGGTGTTTTTGATCTCAGTGAATTTATCCTGAAGAAAGAGACGTATGTCTTCTGACGGAAGGTATTCATCGTCGAGGGGAAGTCGAGTCGAGATATCACTGAGGTACCCAATACCAAATATTGTTCTAATGTCATGCTCGGGGCGGCTTGATACGAGGAAAATCAACGGCAACTGGTGAATTTGGAGGCCTCTGGAGATGGCGGTCAGGATTTCGAGTTGAGCTCCTCGGTCATCGCATTCATCGAGGCCATCGATAACTATCACACGAGTCGCAGCTGCGTTGTCGAAGTATCCAGACTCGACGCGCTCCCGCAAAGGTTGAATAACGAGGGCCAAGAGTTGGGCATCTAGTGAGCGTGAAAATATGAGAGGATCATGGTCAATTGAAGCGATAATATTGTCGCGAAGACCAGGAAAGCAAAGCGATGCTTGGTACGCAATGGTCGCGACGAGTGAGCGGGCGTGATTTCTGGTGGAATCGGCTCTGGCGAAGAAGTAGCTAGCTACCAGGATTTGTTCTTCATAGCACAGCTCGGCGATCGACTGTGCGATGGCTGATTTTCCTGATCCCGCTGGGCCGTGGAGCCACATAATCAGTGTATCGCGGGTTTCTGAATCAAGGCCATGAATCCAGTTCATGATCTTCTCGAGTACGGCGACTCTCGTATGTGGATGGCACTTCGGAGGGTCGCGGCGGTCGTTTGAATTATGGAAGCCAGCGGGCGAAGCAGCCTCGAGTAGGCGGTCAAATGGATCTGAAGACCGTGGATTGTATTCAGAACATCCTAGCCTTTTCTGAGCAGACGTACCCTTCGAAACCGTGCTGTGTTGGTGAACATTGTGTTGGTAAAAAGTTCCTCCCGTAACCACGGTTTGTCCGCCGAATATTGAGCTGGACATTGTGTCAATGGAGCCTGACGGCGGAGATCCTTAGCTGGTGACGATGCACGGGATGAACTGAGCAAGCTGCTAGCGTCACTTTGAAGTTTGGCGTCACTGGTATCGAGGTGATCCCAGATAGAAACCTCTTTCGCCAGTCAGAGCCAGGCTCGCCGTGGGAATGGAGCTCGTTGCTGACGCACGTGCTGGGCATCGACGATCGTACCGGGTCGTACTACTACTACGGTACCGGGCGTGTGTCTGTCCTCATGAATATCGAAGTAAGGAAGACTTGCGGTGCTGGCGGGATACGTGTGAGATGCCTGTCATTATTTGATGAGCTTTCCGCAGACTAACCCTATGTAGCGTAAGAGTACCAGACTAACATCATCCCACCGCGGTTTCAGGCTGCCGACAAGTACACTAGAGGGTACGGTCTGAGTTGACCGTTGATAAATACTAAAATCCTGCACGGGATAATATCACTCATCGGTCCTTACGCTCTAAAACTTCATCACCCCACATCGCAATCATGTTCGACCTTGTCCGAAGCGGTATCAGGCTACGAGCCTTTCGACAAAGCGATCTGGACAACATCCTTGCCCTTCATAACGACTCAGACGTTGCCCGATTTGCAACTAGCGGTTTCGTCATCCCACAAGGAGAAAAGAGGAAGGACAGTTATAAAGAAAATGTGGACAAAGCCGAGATGTTTTGCGTCGTCGAAACCATGATCACCCAACGTCCTTCTGAACTGGCGGAGCCTACAAATCTTAGTTCGCCACAAGTGCCGCAGTTTATTGGGATTGCGGCGTTATGGCCGATGCAAGAACGAGGACATCGTCATACAACGTACTCGATTACCCTCGCACGGAATTTCTGGGGAAGAGGATACGGGACGGATATCACCCAGTTCATAGTCGACTTCGCCTTCCGCAACCTGAATATGCATCGAATTTCATTGGATGTAATCGAGGGTAACGACAAGGCTCTCTTTATTTACAAGAAGTGGTAAGAACATTATTTGTGATCCATGCGTTATTTAATTTTTGTTCACCTTATCCGTAGTGGTTTCGTCTTGGAGGGTACACAGCGTAAATCCTACTGGTTGGATGGAGGCTGGAAAGATGTCTATCGGATGGGTATGCTGATAGATGACTGGATCGTGATCAGTAAAGGAGGCAAAGAAGCTAGCCAATAACGTCCAAGTAAACTTACTGTATAAGGTACTCGAGTACAGGCGCACGAGCTCGAATTTCCAAAAGTGCCTACGTTTTTGCATGCAGCTGTGATGACCTTCAATGTGATTCAAATACAGGGTCTTGTAACCACCATTCGGCCTCCCCGTCATTACGGATCTAACACATCATCGAAAACATATAAACTTTCCGAAGTGTTCGGACCATAAGACAGGGCGTAAGTCGCCAGAGGCTAACAATAAAGCGTGAAAAGAATAGTAAAGTCATCGAAATCAATGCGACGCACCGATAAAAGCTAGTGAAAATTCTTCTCGCCATCTTTTTTCGTTGGAGGCCAGGTTTATTAGATCCATAGCGGGTGTGTTTCTCCATCTACAACTGGTCAGCCTCGAAGTAAGATCAAAAAAAAAAAAAATTAGTTTTCGAGCCAGGAACCAGTCGTCCTCCTAACCGGTCTTTTTGGAGTAATGCAGCCCGAGAAGAAGACGAGAGACTAGAAGATGATCCGTCAAAGGTACGATGGACGCAGGATTTGTACAAACTCTATGTATTTACCGATTCCCGTGGTTTGGCCTTTTGATAAGGGCGGCTGTGAGGGTTCAGAAAGAATCGGGAGAAGAAAATGGAAGCGGAAGCGGAAGAAGAAGTGTAAGGTCGAAAATCAAACTGAGAGTCGAGAGGAAGGAAAAGTGGGAGGAAGAGGAAGGCGGAAATGGAGAAAGAATGGAATGTTTATCGAACATGAGGAAGCAGAGAGATGAAACGAGGAGAAGAAAGGAAAAGTCAACTAGAAAATGGGAGGAATAACAAGACGACGGCAGGATACACGCATATAACGAGGGCAAAAGAGGAAATCGGGAACGAGAAATCAAGGAAGGAAGAGTAAAAGGGAGTTAGGAAGAAAAGGAGAATTTCAAGGACAGAAGGACAGAGGGAATGCGTCGATGAGTGGGAGAGGATGGAAAAGACGAGAAAAAATGACACTCGAAGATACACCTCCAGAGCTCAGACCTCCACCCCCACCCGTCCCACTTGACTAGTTCGTCGTGTATGATGGTCCAGGCGACCGTGGCGGACTGGACAGACATGTGACCGGCATAACCTAAGCGGTCCCATCGGCGTCTAAGGCTTTAAGCGCCCTCTCATAATTCATTTGTCTCGTTTAGAATAGAACTCTCCAGCAGTGTCGATAATTGCACCCAGGAGCCATGTCAATACTATATACTACTGAAGTCTGGCTCAGGTTGTTGATGTACATCTGTCTACGACGATAACCACTGCATTGACAAACTAAGCTTGTTGTCATACATTTAAATTCAGTATTCGTCTCTAGCGTGAGACTCCCGCAAAGGACAAACAAAATTGAGATATGTCCGAAAGGGAAGGTACAATTGTGAGGCAGTATGTAAGATAGCTAAATGGCCTGGACAAATGGCATAGTAAATATGGGATGGGTGCTCTGAGCGATGAGATTGATCTAGTTTTTTACAGGTTCAGAGAGATATTCCTCTACGATGTGTCGAACCATCGGTTCGACTTTGGTTAGTTCGTCGATGAGATTTTCCTGGAGTTTAATTGAGATCTATAAAATCAAATAATCGAGTTTGTTGCATACCCATAATTTTTCCTGGGCCTCTTTCCCCTCGCGACTAATAACATAATCGCTTGGCTCATGCACCTCCATTAGCGAGATATACGCCCCTCTCAACTCGTCTTTCTTCTCCTCGGCGCCGACAGCTGCCCATACAGAAACCCTGCTACCTTCTTCTGTTCCTCGCGCCAAGGCGCTCTCCAGGATCCCAATAAGAAATCCGCGTATGCCGGTGAGATCTCGGCGCAAGGCAGAATAACAGAAGCCGGGGTGAACGCTGTTAACGATGACTGGCCTTCCGTGCAGCCTTTCGTTAAAGGCACGCACAAAAAGAACATTTAATACTGAAGGGAAGGGAAGGGGAGACGTCAGGAGAATTCGGGTGGATTCTGGTGCCTCAATGAAGGGACGCACATTTCGCGATGGGGTATCTGTCACCCTTCAACCTTACAAACATTATTAAATTGTTGGTTTTATCGTGTAGGTAGAGGTCCAGGAGACTGACTTACTCCCGAGCCAAATGGTCTTGATGTGCATAAAGTTCGAAAGGATTTGGTGCATCGACCAGGCGCTGTTCAAATTTGGCTCCATAGTGCAGTTGGCTGGATACGACTACCAATCTTGGGGTGGTGCCGTACTTCTGTCCAGTCTCAAGCAAGCGAGGGAGAAGTAGAAGTGCGAGAAGGGAAGTTGACAAGTGATTGACTTGAATGCTGCAGTAAGTCAATGGATATGGTGAAGTTCAGATGTTTCGTCGATAATTACATAAAGTCCCTTACGATGTTTCCCAACCATCACTTGTGAATTGAAGGTTGTCTTCCGGTGGGGCGTGAACTCCAGCATTCTCCACGAGGATGTCAAGGCGTTCTTCTTCTCTCTCGAATTTTTCACTGAACGATTTTACGGAGGCAAAGCTTGCAAGATCGAGGAGCCACAACTCGGCCGTCGTGCATCCTGTTTCCTTTCCGAGTTCTAAAGAGTGCTGGATTTAGTTACCACAACCGAACCGTTGCAAGCCAAAGTCGCATAATTGAAGTAGAACGCACCGATTAGAGCAGCCTGGCCTTTCCTCTCATCCCTACATGCGAGAATGAGCTTGCCAGGGTTCATACGCGCAAAATGCTTCGCTGCCTCAAAGCCAAGACCAATATTCGCATCAGTAACGATGACGGTCTTGCCACTGAGATCCGCTTTGACAACAGGAGGAACGGTTGTCCGTTGAGATATTATGAACTGCAAAATTCCGGGCTGCATTGTGTTAGAAGTATAGAAGTGGAGGTGGTGTGAAATTGCAAGCCACTTCACGTCATTTCATGCCCAGTTTTTATGTTTCAGTCGGTGGTTCCCGTTTACGCTGGAATTATGGAAATGCGATGTTCTCGGCGTCGTTAGGTTATTCCACATACGGCCTATGCTCGCCTACAGTTTGAATCGATGAGCCTATCGAGCCGACATCATGCCGGCAACATACGCAAGCTAGTATCAGCACAAGCGAAGGCCAATATCAGAGACTTAGCTGTGCTGGGAATATACGTGTGGCGGCCAGTCATCTGATAAGTGTTCCGCAGCTAAAGGATCTCTCATATGGAAAGCTGGAGCACCATGCTCTAAAGTTGTAGCCAAACAGTCCATATAAGGCGAATTCACACATGGCTCGTGATGCAAGGGACAGAGGGGATGGAAGGACCTCGAACACCGCCCTTGCCTTTCATTTCTTGTCTTAAAGTCTTCGTCTTCACATGTCTCTAGTAGAGGCAATTTTTTAGGGAGGAATTCACAAGATGATGTTACAAATTGGGCATCCTATTTTGTAGACCAGCATTTTCCCAAGGCACGAATATTATATAAAACTTGAAATACCACTCCCCCAACACTTTGCGTCACCCTCAATAGAAAATGTGCAACCGTCGGAGAGCAGTATGTTGGCCATGGGCGACTAATTCATGCTATAAGCCAGGCCCAGGCAACCAGTATTATACTAAACTTTGTATATAGACTCCATGACGGTATCAGAGGATGCTGAATAATCTTTTTAGACCGTCGGACTTCTTGATATGAAGGTATTGCCTGTGTATAATAACCGGCCTAGCTGAGGGCGGTTTGGGCCTTACAAAATGACTGGGCCGGCCAAAAGTCACAATGGCAGTTGGAATGGACTCAGTCTAGAACCCGAATATTGTTATTCTTCAACGGGCCAAGAATATTCAACAGAAACATTCGAATAGTTATTCCACAGCATTGAGTTGTTATTGAGTAATAAGTACTGTCTAACCCTCATTGTCCGAATATAATAGACTGTATTGAACGTAGTGGGGGACTTAATTAATCTCTCTACCCGTTGAGTAGACGGTTTCGTATATTATTACGAGCAATAATCTTCGCGGAGAGCGAATAAGCGCCTGCTCGTCATCTTGGCGCCGGTGAACAATTGGCTGGGACAATGCCCGGCCACTAATATTCACAACACCTTCCCTTGGACAAGTAAGATCCCGATCCTCTATGTTCTGTTTGCCTGTATTCCCGTGTTTCTTGTTAAATATATTTGCTTTTATCTATATGCCTTCCGGTGCACGAGTTGGACGTTTTTGTTTCGGTTCGGCGTCGTTAAATATTTCGATAGTTTGCTTGAGTGAGTTGTCGAGTTTGCGGAGGGTAAGCATGTGAATATATTCTCCAGAATGTATTTGTCTCCTTGTCAGTCCTTCAGTTTAAAACAATGGCTAGACTTCGCTCAATTACTTTCAATATTTGTTGTGTTTCAATTGGTTTCATTTTCCCCTCGTTGGTAATTTATTAAGAATTTTTTGGACCGACGGGTGAAATGTGTCTTTGAGGGTAAATTATCGTGGCCTTCCTGTCGAATTTGTGATATGGAGGTGGGTGGTTGACCCAATTTGGCGCTAGACTGGGCGCTTAAAACGTCGCCTCTTGGCTGAAAGGTTCTAGAGCAACTTTTTCTGCACTTTAAGTGCTGATATTTTGCCCATAACCCATTGAGCACAGTGTAAGTAAAACAATAATTAGATTCTTCGGCCCCCAAGTGGAGGGTTTATATCCTTCCTATGTGTTTTCCTACATCAAATAAATTATATACTAGAATGTTCCTGTATGAACAAGTGACTAAACGAGCAAGTAACCCACAATGTTCCTGGCCACTAATTTTCCCAACAAGAACCAAGAGAATTGACTTGGAAGAGCGTCCTACGAACTTGCCGCCCGAAGTCGAAATGTTAACTAAGAATCGACGGATCGAAAACGAAGACGAAAAGTAGGTCAAGGAAATGCAACGGAAAATCAAGAGGGCAGTTCACAGTGGAGAAATGACAATTCCTGAGAAAAAGCTCGAGCGCGATCGAGGTGCATGTGTAGCATGGCAGAATTCATGGGCGCTCAAATGCGATAGACCACCGCAAGTAATGATAGTGCTAGAATCTGCAACTCAGTGTCACCTCGACGGGCGCCACGAACTTATTTGCCTATGTAGTTGTTGTCTTCTCTAAGTATGTCAATTGAATTTCTTTGTTCCACTGCACTCTTCAAAAGCCAACAGAAGGGTTGGTCACAAGAGTCATCTCGCATTGACTTATACCGCCCTCTTGATTTTGGGGGTAAGGGTACGGCTCGTACGAGTAGGCGAGAGGCAGCCAAATTTTGAATGAACATTTGACCGTTCTGTAGGGCTTGATGTATAAAGGCCTACCACGGTCAGGAAATTATGACTGCGACCCTTCTGACCCGTACCCGCATACCCGTACGAGTTCACCAACCCTTGCACATGCCGCCACTAAGCGGGAGTAACTGACGCAAGTCGTGAAGTACCAATAAAGGGACCGACCTTACCGTAGATTCTTGAGAGATTCATCGCCGTCGTCATCTTTGTTCTATATATGCCATTAGGCTTGGACCACTGTGTTATGGCCGCGATCACCGTACAGCACGCACCTTGAATCCGATGGTCTAAAATTTTATTCGGAGTCTTCCAATAGTATGGAGTGGTCTATTCACCAAGTTCTGCATAATACCGGTTGCCTGGGCATGGCCTGTAGCATGAATTATCGCCGCCAGATAAAGTTCCTAACATGCTTCCCACCGTGCTCGACAGGACAGGTTCCTGGACATGGTTTAATTTTGAGGATATCTTTGCCTTAAGTTGTCCGACGGTCATACATTTTGAATTGACTCGGAGGGCTTGCCAAAGTGTTGGACTCGGGGGAGCAATGTGTTTCAAGCTTCATATAATGCGAGTTACTTGGGAAAGAGCTACACTATGAATAGGAAGACCAATTTGTAATTTCATATTGCGGGTTCCTCTCTATATAATTGCTTCCACTAGATAGAACGCGAAGACAAAGACGGAATTAACTGGGCAAGGGCGGTGTTTGAGGTCCTTCCATCCCCTCTGTCCCTTGCATCACGAGCCATGTGTGAATTCGCCTTATATGGACTGTTTGGCTACAACTTTAGAGCATGGTGCTCCGGCTTTCCATACTCTCATCGTCGTACCTACTCGAGTATACCAGAATAGCAACATTATCCAACAGCACCAGTGGTTTAAATTTAAAGATGCTGACAAGTGCTTTAGAAGATTCGTTTGGAATTGGTAACTGAATGCCAACACGGGTATGCAAACCCACGCGGGTACGGGAATGAGATTCTGTACCCGTGAGCATAGAACTCCACACCTCTAAGCAGGCCTAGGGCGTTGGGGGGGGGGATGACATTTCCTTCCAAGTTGACCATAAATTCAACGGATCTGGGATCATCGATCGGCTCACGATTGAAATCTAGAGCAATTCAAAAACAACAAAATATTGTACTCTTACGGCTTCTTGTCCCCCCATAATTCGACGTTACCTGCAGTCAAGAAAATTACAAACGTATAAACTCAACGAAGCGCTCGGACCACGAGAATGAGGTCAACTTCGTCTACAGTCCCATCAATATCAATTCATGAAAAATAAAATAAATTGACGACTGACGTGGAAGTACCAACTCTCGTCATCTGGAAAGACAGGCAGGGCGGTGGGTGGTCCCGCCAATGGTGCTAGAATACGCTAATAGGTCCATTCATCCCGACAAATCAGTTGGTTTTTAAAACATCGAACATGTCACATACATGTGGGACAATGGTATGTTCTTCTCTCAACCTAAGTTTCGCATTTCGAAGAATGTTGTCGAGCCGGCGCTTGCTCAAAAACCTCGAGAATGCTTTCGAATTTTCGTATAAGGCATCCATATCGTCAATTATGAAGTAAGGTGCGTTTTCACCCCTCACTAGAGTATGCCAAAGTAAGTTCGTTTCGATGTCTGCTAAAAGCCAGTGGATTCAACGTACTGGATTGTGAAAGGCGGCCATTGGGCTGTATCAGAACAAGTAAATCAGCTTTGCGAATATTTAGAGATGCGGAGATCCTCGCCATGTTTTTTTTCATAACCAGTTGCAGTATTTCTTGAGAAACATCCCGGTTCGCATTCGTAGCTCGGCCGTTTTCTTGGATGGTGAACCAGTTCATGAAGTACCCTACTATTGCGGCGGTGGAACTTTCGGCGAGCAATGGGGACCATTTGAGGAGGACATCCTTTACCCCGACGTAGTTCTCGTCCAAAATATTGGACACTTCGATGCGGTCGAATTTTATGGAAGCAGGGACGCCATAATCAGAGATTAAGCCCTCATGAATCTCATCCGGGAGACGACGCGCATCGGAGACCGAAAGGATGAACGACATCTTCAGATTGCGGAAGCGACGAGCAAATATCTTCAGCTGTTCTGAGAGGAAAAAATAGAGGCACCCGTAGATGTCCTCAGATTGAGCACCATGGGCTTTTCCGGCTGTAACGACTGCACTAATACTAGCACAACGGAGTTTAGTAGAATAAAAATATCGATAAATGGGTGAACTTACTCCCATCCTTCGAGCGGATCTGCGTAATCCGTTTGTAGCCACCTCCCTTGGGGAGAAAATAAGGAGGCGTTCGGACGATTAAAATGCGCGTTCATGGCACCAAAAGGCAGGACGATACCAAATCGACGATACTCTTGAAATGCGACACGAAGTGAAGGTTTCAACTTTGCATACATCCGGTCCCTAAAATCGCGCCGCGAAGGTGCTTTCCTCACACGATCGTATTCCGTCTGAGCATCGTCTACTGTGAGAGCGGGAGAGATAAAATGGAGAAACAAATGGATTGCCTCTTCCGGTAGGCAACAGGAGAATGTTGACTGCGGGCCAAGTGAGATAGTAGTTTTTCCCTGTTTTATTTCCTGAACGAACTTTGAAGTGATGGATGAAAGCTGAAGGCGATACTCCATCGGCATGAAAGCCGAATACCAAAAATGTAGGGCTACATCGGCGGCGATGGTTTCATCGGGTATGCTCCCCAAGATTAGAAATAAAACGATGTTGCGGCAAACGATAACGAGATTCACGTCGTTGAGTAGAATCGTTAATTCCCCTGAATAGGTGGGTGGAAGGCTATTTACTGTGCGCAGGACATGGCGCAAGTCTCCAGAGGCTAACAAGAAAGCGTAAAAAGAATAATAGAGTCATCGAAATCAATGCGACGGACCGATGAAAGCCAGTGAAAAATCCTTCTCCCCATCCTTTTCATTGGAGGCCAAGTTTATTAGATCCATGGCGGGTGTGTTTCCCCATCTACAATTGGTCAGCCTTGACGTGCGATCAAAAAAAAAATTGAGTCGTACAAGGACATCCCGACAGAAAACTCTTCAATCTTCTTCTGATCGAACTCTTCCCCTAAGGACATGCCAGTAACGAATGAGGGAGAGCGGCCTTCGCGACTCCAGGCGGGCATCCAAGATTCGGACCTCATGGGATTTTTGCAATCTAAGGAATGATTCATTGGTTTGAGCGTTGTCATGAGACTTTCCAAGACTTACCTCCTTTGTGTAACTTCCAATGCACTTTCTGACACTCCTGATCCACTGTGAGCGAATAAAACGGGAGAAACGACAATGAACTCCACCTTGGAACAATATGACACAAGCCTGCACTCGCTACAGGCCATGATGCCCGGTTTCTTGCAGAATTTGTACTTATCAACCTGGACATTCGCACAGGGAAGTGCCTCTGGTGGCGGATACTGGAGTTTGGATAGGCTGTCAGTGATGGACTTCAGGAAACTTGTGCGTCGAGCAGGATCTGCAATATCTTTTGGATCAGGGAACGATCCTGCCGCTTTTGGGTGCGGGGGAAGAATCGCAATACTTTTGGACTGCGTAATCATGTTGCGTTCGAAGGCGCTTTTGGCATCAGCCATTATCTGCGACATCGTCTCTGGCATCATCGTCGAAAATCGCTTGATAATGTCATCCATCGTGCGTGGGTTAGGTGAAAGAAGAATGAAAGAACGTTTCAGAAAGATCTTTACCATTTATGTGGTCTTTGTGGGCCGAGAGCTTGAATCGTTTACCTGCAGGGCTGTCATGAGGCAGATTTTAGGTTTGAGCCAAAGTTCTGTTTGGGTATTACGAGAATCTCTTCGACCACCTGTAGATGCAAGATATTTTGAACCAACACGGGTTTATGACTTTGAAAAATCACTCACACATGATTGTTCTCACTACGACTCGTGAATTGAAGCACCGCTTGGGCGAACCTGAGTTCGGCTAATGGGAAAGGACGGGCCAATCCAAGTTCCGTATTACCTCGATCGTGCACCTGTTTCATTTAGAATTGATATGCGTGAGGTCTAACTTATGAGCGCGACTGCCAAGTACTGAAAGAGCCGACCAAGGCTGGACCGGGTTGGACAAGGCTTCAGCAGGTGGCTGTGATCGCAATAGAGTGTATACGAGGAGTTTACCTCATTCTGTTCCAGAATCTAGTAGGAAGGTGTTTCTTATCGCGGCGATGTAACACTGGAACTTCCAGCTCATAGGTGATGGTTGGCATTGAGAGAAAATTTCTGTCCTTGTTGACTGCGGCAAGAAGCTGACCACGTGATTTAAAGCGAGACGCGCCACGACGCGTTGGCGCTGCTTTTTCTGACAGTTGACCATGTGTAGACCTCGGATTCAAGCTCGAAAATTGTGTTTGGTAGTACGCCCATAATATGCACTTAGATGGCTATATAGACGCCTCGATTAATTCGATACTTACTCATAGGAACATCAACGACTCTTAGTGGCTCATGTGCATAACAATTTGTTCCCAACGCATTTCACAGTTATCTAGGTCCATGCGTCGACATAAGAGTAAGTTAACTTGCGAAGCCATAGCAGAGTACACGACAATATATGTCCTAATTAATGGCGGCGCAGATACAATTTTATGGACGGAAAGCCTTTTTCTAGTCCTTCTGTAGATTGGACGCGAGAGTTTTAATATATGCATCTAATTTGTCTCGCACTTTCGGCACAAATGCCTTAGTGTTCACCTTCTGCAGCTTTGCTAGAAGCTTCTCTGGAGTCCAGTGTTGGCATACGTCCTCCGCGGTCGCACCTAAAGTGAGCTGAAGTCCAAGCTTGGAATCAAAAACCCCTTGGAGCGTTGTCTCGCACCCCACAGCCCATAAACCATTCTCCTCAAGGTTTTTTTTCCGATTTGCAGCCTGTTGTGCTTTCTTCTCGGCTTCTTTCCTTGCGGCTTCCATCCTTGCTTTCTTTTCATTTTCTTTTCGCTGTCTTTCTTTGAGATTCGCGAGACATGGATTGTCTTGGGATGCCTTCACCAGACACTTGACAGAGTTCTTCTGCTTTTCGGTTAGAGCGCCGGTAGCGCTCTTGAATAAAGTCAGAAATGGAGGAGGAAGTTCGGCATTGGTAACGTACGTTGTAGCGGCAGGTGTCATCCAATTGACCCTTGGTGTAGTACCTATTGTTGGTATGATCAGATACTTGTACTTGTTTAAAGGAACATTTGCCGGTCATTACTCACTTGCACTCCAGTCCACCATTGCGAGTGTCGATGTTGACATGATCGGATTTGGTCCTAGGGCAAGTGTAGCAGGCATCTGTCTCGTACCAACAGCCAGCCTGGTCGCATTTCTTCAGGTAAGTGCCTTTATCCGCATTGTGTGCCGCCGTTTCAATGCATTCATTATTTACGGCCGCCTTATTCCAACATTCCTTGGAACCAGATTCAAGAGCACCTTGAGCCTACCGTTGCTCATTAGTTCGGACGTTGCTTGAAGCAGGAGAGAAAGAAGCACACATCGTATTCGCACTTCCCGATAAACTGAGGTTGCTGGTATTTTTTTTTGTGGTCACCAGTTTCGTAATTATACCCTCCCTCCCAGTAACTATTAGATAGTCAAAGGTGAGTCATTGGGAAGGTACGCCGTTTACTCACGAGCAGGAAATTGATTTGGTGCCGCTGAATTTTACGTAGCCAGGCTTTTCCGAACGAAAACCGCCGGTGTGGAATTTGGAGATTTGAGGACAGGTAAAGCACTTTACGCTGTACGGATTGCCGTAATTGACGTTGATATCGTACCCCTTAACGAAAGACGCAAGAAGACCGATTAGGGTCACGATGAAAAGGTGCATTGCACTGTATGTTCTGAGGATGAAGACAAGGACACAGGCAATCGAGGGAATCGACTGAATGAAAAAAGCAGACACGTAGTGCTAATAAATAAAAATGGCGTGCCAAGCCATTGTTACTACTACTTACCAGCTGTAGAAGCAGTTGAAATTTGAGAGAGTCGCCAGAACCACAGAATTAGCGGTACTACATAGTATGTTATTTAGTAGAAAGACGTGATGTTTCTACTGATACTAGCAATGTTTACCAATTAAGCGTCCAATGGCAAGCATTAAGTCCAACCAGGCCTGTTAGCGCAATCATTACGACAGATGGTAATTTTCAGGAGCTCATTCGGGCCATCCCACAAGCTAAGAAACCGAGCTTGTCAAAGGATCTTTTATGAGTGGTTGAGAGAATGACTTGCACAATGCAGCGGCGTTGATTTACGCCGGATTTGCTGTTCATGACGCCGGTGTCGAATATAATCCCTTATTTCCGTACACACCACTGCCACTCCATCTGCCAAGCCAATGCAGCTTGACATCGCCCAGAGAGCTTACGGCCTATCAGCGTTATCTCCCTCCCGCATTCGTTGCATCTGAAAACACGGTAAGCACATGTGCCTAGACGTACTTAAGTGGCATTAAAAGGTGACTCTGCTCATAGTTCATCAGAAATACTAAGTAAGCTAAAGGTGTCTAAACATTTGGGGTACGAGAGTAGATTTGGTTCTAGCCACACCAAGCTACAATTTTGAAGGCAACAATGCTTCATATTAGCAAAATAAATGACGGATATTGACAAGGTATCAAACCATTCCCACTGGTTTTATTGCTCGCCCCGCAGAGTTCCCACTTTTGTCCGTCAAAGTTTGTGCGGTCAGAGCAGAGGAGATTGAGGGTGAACGGGATGGAAATGTCGGAAGTTAGAAGTCTAATTCTTTTTAGGCCTCTCCACCTGAAGGATTTGGAGGGTTGATTGTGTGTTCTAAACGCCTTTGCATATCGACGCTTGTGTATAATGAGCAGTAAATCCAGATTGAATTGAAAATAAAGTACCTCAGCATTCACATCGTCCATGCCATCAAAATAGAATGATTACTGCTCGATTTACCAGCACACCACACGATTAGATTAGATTAGATTGAAAATTACCATACTTGGGTTGTGCATGATTACGTGGATCTACGATCCCGTCCTCAACCCAGCTCTCCGCTTTTTCAACTTGAACACTCAACATTACTCGAGTCTACTTTACCAAGGAGAGCGCAACACAATTGGTTCGGACCTAACGCTCTGGGCGGGGTCGGTGTGAGTTACTCTACTGAAGTACATAATTGACCAGATCGTGCGACGTGAAGTAACAGGGACTCTCGATTCTGTTTCCACGGCGCCACAGGACCACAGGTCAACAGAGACCCTCGTTGCCTGGGATCAATTGATGGACATATTCAATCCAATCCAATCAGGGTCCACGAGCGCTTGTGTCCACGGCGGAATCAGAGTGCACAGACGGAACGAGGTGAGGATTGTGCATCCTTTCCAGGTAAGTTCATCCGATATTTTATGTCGCATTGCATGGCTATATAAGTACTCATCCTGCTACAGGATGCGAGCTTCTTGGTTGACTTCACCTCCTGAATCCTGAGTGGATCCACGTTCGGGGCCTTTGCGCCGCCCTCGATCTACATATATTTCTGGCTGTCACCGAGGACGACAGCGGCAACGAATATATTTCCCTGCACTCAGGTGCAGAGTGCACTGTCTGAATCGACCCCCAAACCCTGTATCGTCGGCGGCCTGCTTGCTTCAAAATGCGCGCCTTAGGCTTCGCGCATGATCAGACGCCTTCCTTGCCTTCCCAACCTTTGCACGCAGCTCACTGACCCGAACCGAAACCTAAAGTCCGTCCGATTGACGATGAGTTCCGATGCCGAGATGGAGCTAATCACCTTTCTGGCGACGAGTCATACAGTGACGGCGGTATGTCGGTGCTCTTTCCCGTGTCAAAGCGATGATACTGACGCCTCGTTCTCTTTCATTCCACGTTTACTTAGCAATTCGATGGTAAGTCTCCGTACTGCCAATTTCCAAACTATTCCAACTCCCGATCTACCCCCTCGCCGAACAGTTGCTGCCGCCACCCTGCTCGTCTGGGACATCCTCTTAACTTTCGACAAGGAGGTCAATCTCGTATGGAGGGCGGACTGGAATTTCATGAAGGCTCTGTACCTATTTCAGCGATACCTGCCCCTTCTTGATTCGTTGTATCTTACTATCAACTGTAAGCCCACAATCCGAATCGTCGTACCAGCACTGCGCATATACTAACCTCCCTCTCTGCAGATCAACTCGGTATCAACGTGGGGCCGGACGAATGCGCTCGACTGATCAAAGCGTCCGGATGTCAGTCTATGTCTTCTCCCCGCCAATCTGTGGAATTAGAACTGCCTTCACTGACAGCGATCTGAATTAGGGCTGGCCGTAGTCGGGTTCGCGACTTCGGAAGGTAACAGCTATTATACGCCACTCTTTGTTACGAAACCGCTAACATGGGTGTTTTGGCAGTCATCCTCACACTGCGCGCATGGGCGGTGTGGAACCGGAATCGCCTGCTGACAATTATCCTCCTCATCCTTTGGTGTGGGGTCTGGATCCCTATCGCCGTGTTTGAAGGAAGTTTTCTTGCTTCGCTTAAACGTGTGTTACTCCTTCCTTCTCGATTTCCTTTTCTTTTTCGTTGATTTACAAATCGTATTGCAATTCCGCAGTCGGGACACCTCCTTATGCTGGATACTTAGGCTGCTTTATTATCGGCGCTAATAGTGATCTGTTTTTGTGCATTTTGCTGCTTATGATTTGGAATATAGGTACGTTTTGAAGCTCGGACTGAATTTGCGGCTCTGTCTGAGCTTCTGATTACCAGTGGTTTTTGGGTTAATTGCTTTCATGGGTATTCGAATAAGTAAGTCTCATACAAACGTTGTTTTATTTTCGCCCACCGTGGTTAACACGCCCCCAAAAATCCATATGGATTTTGATTAATCCTGAGGGCATGTAGATGGTAGATTAGATTAAAATAATCTGATTAATCAGAATAGGGCGGCCAGGGAGGGTAGCCAGGAGAGACTTAGTACAGACACTATTAGATTAATCTACAGATATTCAGATTAATCTTCAAAGCTGCAGGAGTCACGACGGAAAATTTAGTGTCGTTTGGAAGTCGTTTAGATTAAAAGTGATTAGATTAATCTAAAACGGTGCAAGATACACGAACGAAAACCTAACAAGTTTGGTGTCAGTTTAAATCATCTAGTTTAAACGGGTAAACCAATCTAATCTGCCACAGATTAGATAAAGGATTAATCATCCTCAGCATCGCTTAAATATTCGTCGGTCTCGTACTCGGAGTACTCGTCTGGGATGTTTGAGTCCGATGTCGTTGCTCGCTGCATTAGGCTTTAGCTTGTCGAACTTCTGAACGTTGGTTTGTCATGCTTACTTGTGCATCCACGAGCTCGGGAATAATATACTCAGCCTTCGAACGCTCCTCAAGGATGTAATCGGCAAGAATCTTCCCATCTTCGAGGGTAACGAGATGCTCATACCCTGCTTGCTTGAAAAGTTCTACCGCACGTCGTTCCATCTCGCCAAATATGGCCGATTGCCTTTTGGCGTAGGCAACCTTGCCAGCATTGTCGCTGGAGCGACTAAGCTCGAGCCACACTGTCGACATCTTCCTGAACGTGTTGATGCAACGCTTGAAATCTGCCTGCTTGGCTTCCCATTCCTCCCGCCAGCGCTCCATTTCAGCCTCCGCTCGGAACCATTGAACACGATCGCCTGTAAGCAATTTAGAAATGTCCTCGCTCGGGTCATGATAGACTGCTTACCATCGTCCATCCACTTCTGTAGATCTGCATCCGACATCTCTTTTCCGGACTTGAAACTCCAAATCCAGCCATCTACGAGCATCGTCAAAACTCACAGTTGTGGTAAATAAGTGGCTGTGAATATATACATACCTTCACGAGGTTGTGAGGATTCCTTGTCGTTTCCAGTTGCTTGTTTGCCACTGAGGGTTGTTCGGCGTCGTTTCACGCCTTTTGGCGGGGCCTTAGCTTGAGCAGCTGGGGATCGCCGTCCTACAACATTGTTAAATAGAATATTCGACGACAGAGCAAAGGAGGACATACGCTTAGTATGGATTACTTGGGTTCCGGAATAAGCCATTGATGGTTCTGAAGCTGACGGCTGAGTTGACGACGATGAAGCGGTGGGCCTGGCACCACCAACCCATACGCCGCCATCATGGCGACGCGAGTCGCCAATAGCACGCTTGACATTTGTCGGCTTTCGGAAAGTGTCGTCCATGGTAAGTTCAGGAAACTGAGGATCGTCGCTAGACAGGCCTAACGAGATCATAGCATCCCGAGTTGCCGAATACTCGGCGACCTGCAAATTACAGGCAGCTTCAAGGTCGTAGATCTGTGTCACAGAACGAGTGTGAGGTTTCTGTCCACGGTCTTGAGCTTTCTTCCGTGCGATCAACGCATTGATTGTCTTGCGAAGAATACGAATCTTGACAATAGCGTCGTAGGCAGCACCTTGATGGAATCGCCGTTCATTCTCGCCTAGTGTAACAAGATCGTACTGAACTCTTTGAGCTTCAGAGAAATCGGATGGGAGGTAAAGGACTGCTTTTTCTGGGCAGTCGGCTGACTTGAGTGAAACAGCTTGCCGTGCAACGAAGTCGCCGATCTGAGGTGTCAAGTCTCTTTGAAGCTTCCGCCAGTCATCAATACGTTTCCTAAGATGGTCCCTCATACTTTCCCTTTCGGAGGACTGGGCATATATAATTTGACGTCTACATGCCGTATTACTTAGATAATCGTAGAAAATTTGATGAAGCGACTTACTGTTCAGTACGAATGAGGAGAGCTTCATTGAGAAAGACAGGGATCGTCAACTGCAGAGAAGGAGCCTCAGCAGAGGTAAGTTCGGTCAAGAGCGTTTCGTAGATCCGAGTTTGTGAAGGGGCTAGAAATTCAAAGCTATTCAGTTCCGAGACAGAAGTTTGTCACGAAAATCTGACCTTTCTTCTCATCCTGCCGATATACGCACGTTACTTCTTTCCCTCGTACTATGCGAGACCGGCGATCCATGCCATTCCAAGTCGGCAACCTGTCAGCGTACAAGGTGCAAAGGGCTTTGAAGATCCCGTGCTTCTCTAGGAAAAGGGTCTTCGCGAGGTTTACTTCGTTGTACAACGTAGCGGCTATACAAAGAAAGTAAGTAAACTTCTGTGTTTCAGAAAAACCACTGACCCATATTCGAGGTTTTGACCCAGTTCCAGTAGGAATGATGGTCGATCATAGTGTCGTGGCGATGTCCGTTATTCATTTGCCGAGTTTGAGGCGCCAGTTGATTGAGTTCGATCCACGTCATCTCTGCAGTTTCACCGTGAAAATGGCCAGCCCCATCGATATATGCGGACGAGTAGAGGTACGTGCAACTGTCCTTATGATTGTGGACGTGGACCAAGGGAATGAGCCACCGGGTATTATTAACGAAAGCGGCTTCATCTGGAAAATTTGTCGCGAAGCGATCTTCGACATTGATACAATAACCGCATACAATATCATAGGAGGAGAGACGATCGGCCTTCTTAGCGAAGCGGCGGTCGATATCTGACAAGGGACCTGGGGGTTTGCTATTCCGGATAGCATGAACATGCGCGTAATCTGAATTGGCGAATCTATGAAGAATAATTAGTAACAGAATACTTATTTGAAAGGATTCACGTACTTCTCGCCCAGCTGGAGATCAACACTCGACCGAACGATGATATGACCGCACTGAACGCAGACCACCCCGGTAACGTCCATATTCTTGAATTTCTTTCGATTTTGCTTGCTAAGGGCGTTTAAATGGTCGCATGGCCCAATTTTCTTATATCTCCACATCAATATATGCCTCGATGATTTGGTTATAAGACCACGTACCTCGCGAGGATTTTTCGGAAGCTTTTCAAGATATTCTTTGTACTCTTGATCGCGCGGGATGTAAGAGTTGCCGTCGTAAAGTGAGACATCGTCGGGGTCGGTGTTCTTGCTGTACTTGTTAGAATGATGATTCCCATCTGCGGTCAATCGGGTTTGCTGCAGATGCCTGACGTCGAAATGTAAGCCTTGATCTGTTCAATTTGATGAAGAGCATACCGCAAGTTGTCGGGTGTCTTGTCCCAGTTATCCTCCATGTTCAGATGCGGGTCCGGGCATGCTGGACAGTACACAATTAAATTCCCTGGACGGCGGTGGCTTAACAAGGCATCTATTCCATGAGCTTGACCCAAGCGTTTCTTTGAAGTCAAAAAACGCCAAATTCGAGTTACAATTCTGAACTGAGAAGAGGGATCCTGGATAAAATGAGTAAGCAGCCGACGTTCTCACAAAGTCACATACCGATATTTGTTGGGCGAATGCATTGTCTGTGAGACGGCGTAAAGACCCAATGAAGTCGTAAAGCGATTCCTTTGATTCAAGGTGGTGGATGTGAAACTGATGAAGAACTTGAAACGTAAATGCCGTCGTCGGCTGAGTGATTGTGGCAGGAAATAGTCGTGCGCGCATGAGTTGCTCACTTCGATCCGGTGAGCCCCGACAATAACAGAAACGTATCTTCGTTTTATGAATGCCATTGATGTCGACCAGATCAAATATAAGATTATTAGCGTAGGCGCTCGAGCACGGGATGCCTCCATGGCCAAGATTGACAGAGGCGATGTCCGGTTTCAAGGTGGCAATGTCGTGTCGAACAAAAAAGCCGCGAGTAGAATCCCAAACTTCGGCCCAGTGGCTTGGTAGGCAAGCATGCGATTCGATGAAGCAATCGGAGCACGATATCGGATAGAACTGGCAGTCATAACAGCGGGTGGTGTTTGTCGCACCCGGCCGTTGACACCTACAGCTTAAACCGCATGCAGCGTCTGCATGGTGCTCGAACATGAAATCCAAAAGCTTCGGGAACGCGTCCTGGAAATCAGATAATGTTTTTGAAGCCTGCGAACGAATAAATTGAGCTGTGGCACACCAACTTAGGCGACTGCATACCTGGGTCCTTGTTTTTGGCGGTTCGTCAGTAACATTGGGGGGTTCGTCGGTAATATCAGTGGGAGGTGCAGCATTTTCTAGTCGTTCGATGGCTGGCGAAACCCTTGGGAGTTGTTGAAGGGGTTGAGGTGGCAGTGGAAGAGTCGACTTTGTTGTGACAGTCGACGAGCCTGCGATTATTGTAGACTCGACTTGCCGCGTTTGATGACGCTGAGTGACTTGACCGCTCGTAAGGCCTTTAGCGGCGTCCTCCTTGTGCTTCTTGAACGAAGGCTTTGGTGGCATTGGATAGGTGGAAGATGGAGTAGGTCAAAGTCTGAGCTGAGGAGTGGCCAGAGACAAATCGGACTCTATTCCATAGTTGTGTTCACAATAAAATAGGAGGCAAGTTCGGCAAGCGGGCCACACCGCGCGGCTGACGCACCACCATGTGATGCGTCCGCGTCAGATGAGACTCGTATGGGACAATTGGTTCGTTTTATCTGTGTTGTGAGGCAGGCGCATATGCTACCGGTTGTTCAGGAAGGAGCATCAATAACAATATAGATGCTTACCGACGGATAAATTGTTCTCTTGCCAATGGCCCACTGGGCGAAGCACCAAAAAAACATCAATTAACAATTACGCCAGATCTATCCTATATAGGCTGGTCTATGGTACATACGAGTGTTTACTGGCTCGGGATATCAAAATATAATTAAGGCGGCACTATTACTTTGCGCGACGCAGAGGAGCCATGAGTAGGTCCGCTGCTTTCCTCTGGGCTGATTCCTCATACTTAACACAAAGACAGTCAACTTCCAACTCCAAGCGTTCATCCGAGATTGTCTCCGTCTCTCCGGCCTTTACCACAACAGCTAGAATCACGTAAACTTGGTCGGCGTGCTTTCTGTGGTAAATTCGTCGAACGAGTTTCCCGCAATGTTCGCCTTTTATCACGACAAGCAGCCCATTATCACGCGTGGCCGTTGGATTTTTGAAGGAGACCCATTCGGATTGGAGAACTTTCGAGGTACGATAGCTTAGATACCGGATGCTCAACCGTCCGTCAAGGTCAATGAGAGTGGCCGTAAGCTGTTTATTGTTGTATCCTGGACCATTGACGATCACCTCGAGCGAGATATTAAGAAGACGCCTGTCCAAGATGGGGTGTATGGGCGTATTCTGAGTTGCGCTGGTTGAGGGGTTGGGCGAGGGACAGGACAGGTGTGACGTAGGGGTGCGGGATGACGGATCCCAAGCAGGCGAAAATGAGGTTGATGCAACAACGGGGGTACAAGATGATGGATCCCAAGCAGGCGACAGCGAGGCTAGTGCACTTGGGGAAAAAGCTGATGTATTCCAGGCAGGCGTTGATAAGGCTATGTCGCGAAAAGGGGTTGACGAATGTGAACGAGAGGTCCCTGTTATCGACTGGGCTGCTAAAAGATTCTTCGGCATAAAGAGTGTGTTGCGTGGCTGCTCAAAGTAATATAGCTTGAGGAACGAACTTAGGTCTGTATCAGAAAGAATCGTCGAAATTAATGCATGTATGTACTCACTTAGATTCCACAATGTCGTCATAATCGACCAACTCTTGGGGGAAAGGCCGAGAACCACTAATATGCGACAGCCGAACTTCTACTTTCAGCCCACTACTCGTCGTTTGATTCACTAGGACATTCTTAACGGTAGCGTAGAACCCCTTGAAAGGACCGCGTGTGATTGTGACTTGAATACCAAACCACGGGGTTTTAACCGCCCGGAGTGAATTATCATCTGGGAGTGGTAATCCTGATGCTAGCCTGTCTGAGATTGGTAAATAGGACGTTTGTACGAATGGTTCCAGTTGTTGTTTCAACAAGTTGACGTGAATTTCAAGCTGCTATAATTCAAGTCAGTAGAGACGAGAAAGATCTTATCGGTACGCACATCGAGCGCTTGGCCGCGATCATCCTTCAGATCGTTAACGGTTTTCTCGATAATGTGCGCGATTCCTTGTTTCACCGTAATAACCCATCCACTACTTCCGGACTTTTCACCGTTCATCGCGAAAACAAAGTCTCCAGGTTTGAAACACTTGTAGATGTCTGACCAAGAGACACGAATGTGACCTCCATTGACCAGTTCGACTTCTGCAAAGTCGTCTCCAACAGCAAGTACAACGCCTTCTTGGTTCGAGGATCGTATAACGACTGGTTCGCCTACTTCGAACTCCCATTCTACCGGGCGAGGGACGTCTGTGTCGAGGATGATCGGATGATTGCTCTCAAGGAAAAAAGATAGGGCTGCTAGCCGAATGCATGTAGTAATCGATATAGAGTGGAAATCGTACTTTTTGCGGATGAGACCGTACTCGAAGCTGTGGCCCGCAAAGGTATAGTACTGGTTACTGTCTTGTTGTTCGGGTTTGGGGCCGTTGATATGCGTGAAGTAAGCCGGGTCGAATAACGTCATGTTGGGAGTGGTGTTTCGCTTCCTTTTTGAAGGGACTGTGGAGAAGGTAGGCTCTGAAAAGCTGCTTTGAAGTGACCTTAGACGAGGCACCAGCAGCACTTCGACTCCCCAGACCTCCACGTTAACTACCACTCCAACGTTTCCTTTGTAGACCCCCTTCCGCACTTGAACCCATCTGCCTTGTTGAGCAGCATTGCTATCCGACTTCATCGTCAAGGTCCTGATCCAGTCAGACATCGGGATGTTCTGACGACGAACGGGACCTCGTGTTTGGATAATGCCCGGAGTTTCTTTGAGTAGAGCGACGATGGCGTGGTTCATGGTGCATTCTAAATAGACCCAACCTCGTATAGATCCCGGTGTGAACGCAGACTTGAGTTCGTGCTTTGATCTCGCTTTATCCAATAGAAATAAAATAGCGGATTCTTCAGCTCCAGTCTAAGGCGAGTCAAATCATTCAGCCTCCCAGTATTGAATCGTTATATCAGAAACTTACGAGGCATTTAACGCGCCATATTGGGCAATCAGATTCGCATGGAAATCTACTAACCAATTCATCAAAGGTGTATGTCGCGTCCACCTTTTCCTGCCGTTCCAGAAGCGACTTATTTCGAAGACGGGCTGTGATTTTGTCCAAGGCATCTTCAAAAGCCGTGTCGTCGTTTCGCAAGGAACTGAGCGATGGCCGGACCTGGGAGCCGTGCTCTTGTTGAGAATTTTCGTCGTCATTGATAAAACCGTCTGTCAAAAGTAGTTAGTTAAAAGAACGAAAGGATAGTTACAGTAAGAACCTAAGGAATTTCGTTCGTCGTCGTCATAGCCGTCTGATTCATCGTTGTCCACCTCCGCCTCCAGGTCCAGGAAACGTCGAACCGCGATCGGAACTTCCTAGAAGCAGATGGGTCAATCAGTCCGGCGTAATTCGAATAGAACATTAACATACGCGACTCATGATGTTTCGAAGGCGATCTTCTGTCAACAATCTATTAGCGAGCATCCCTCTATAACATCGCATTGCGCCCGCCAACGACGACGACAGCTTCACAGCCAAACGGCCAGACTCATTTGTTTTCTCGTTTCCAAACACGATCCATACTATTATATTTTATTTCTTACGTTCTATCTACTGGCTAGCGATGAAAGAAATGAACTTACGAGGTGGATAGACGATCAGTTGATCCCGACTCCCAGAGTGATGGTGGTACTGATGAAAGAGAGAAAGCGTGCGAAAGTGATGGCGCAGGGGGGAAGTCGCGCCGGAGTTCAGCTCCTCGGTAAACCAGACTACCGAGGAGCTGAACTCCGGCGCGACTTCCCCCCTGCGCCATCACTTTCGCACGCTTTCTCTCTTTCATCAGCACCACCATCACTCTAGATCAACAGATCGTCGTAGCATTATAGATATTAGACTTTAGACAAATGAGATTCGATTAAGAGTGATTAATGTTTGTAAGTTCGGGTAATTAACGTAGTTATATCTTGAGTTAACAACCAAAAAAGCAGGATGTCATAGCCTCCTGGACGCGAAACTGAGGCCATCGCGAACTGAGGCCATCTCTCGCGCTGCCATCGACAACTCCCGCCCCCGTCGCCGCCCAGTCCCATCTCCACGCCTTCTTGCGTACCAACGACTGCGCTGCGCTCCCCCGCGACTAGAAAAACTTCGTTGTCAGTCGCTCACTCAGCCACACTTCTATACACATAGTCCACGAATAACGCGATCTCAAGAGGGCGATAATTATTTCAATCAGAACGACGTGAACATCGAAGTAAGCTTTGTTCGAATGTAGTAAGTTATCTACCGATACCAGTACTTTAGTACCTGACCCGAGTCCTTGCAGTTCCGGTTGGGGGCGTAGCGCCGTCTTCATAGCGCTTAATTTCGTTGAGGGTGTCGTAGAGAATACCCAGCTCAGAACCTCCGGTGAGCAGATCGGGGTCGAGGGGATCGGTGATGTACTGAAGTACATATCCTTCGCAAGTGTAACACTAAAAAGACGTACGTTAATTTCCGATTAGATGCAGTTAGCGCATTACTTACAGATTGATACCACCTCCCAGCCTGCAACCGCCCCGAGAACCCATAATCAAGACGAGGCTCGAATTCAACGTGACGCCTTTTGTGCGGAGGTTGTTTCCTCGGAGATGCGGGAGAGATGGCCTTTATGAGACGGGAGATCTTGATCTTAATGAACCGCAACGCCTGAACTTTGTCGAGACCGTCAAGATCTGGGTTTGCAGCCGAAAGCGGGCCTAAGTAAGGCGTAGCGAGCGTCGACAGGTTTCTCGGATCGGCTTGGAGCGTGACAGAAGGTGCAGGGTGTGGGGTACGAGTGGCAGGCATGGTTAATAGTGAGAGCGATGTAGAGATAAACGGTATGCATCGCCGAATTTCGTTCACCTTAAAAACTAATTGGAGCGCTTTACAGAGGGTCCATACACAATTGTCAGTTAGGGCCACCAACCAAGCGGAAGTACCTGTTGCTATGGGCCTCAAGACACCGACGGGCCAGGAATGTGCACGAAGGCGCATTGGCCTGAACAGTCAAAGCGACGCCACTGCAGAGAAACCCAGCTCCGCGTCCAAGTAAGTAGCGAATAAAAAATCATACAATATTACACTGACAGCCGTAAATTATATAGTTCTATCTAAGAATTAAAACGACAAAAAGTGGGATCATATGTACGTTCACGACAAATTGGTCCAGTCAAGAACTTCAGGTTCCTGAACGGTAAGTCTACGTTTAACTTTCCTTGGCTGCGATGGCCCTGGCTGACCGTCGTCTGCTTCGAAAGCTTTACGCTTCCCTCCTGCCTTCGTAGTTTCGCGTTTGATACCTTTAAGATTGAGAGAATTAAGGCGGTCAATCAGGACATCCAGCCCTTTACAGTTCCTATTGACGAAGGACGATTGGCGAAGGATTAAGAATTCGTCTTGGAGGGTGGCTACCCCACTGTACGTTGGAATTGGGATAAAATCTTCTAAGAAGCGATCGTATATGGACCAGGCGGATTTAGGAAAGTCGATGAGGTCGCAAAGGGTTGAGTCGGAAAGGAAGGAATACATTCCATGCCTGACCGTGCCCTTATGCTCAATGTAGTCGTCATTATCCTGTGTAACAAATTGGTTTCAAAGTTTGATGAGAAAAATCGGAAAAACTTACAGTGAGGTAAACAAAAATCGAAATCTTGCTTGACTGGACGCTGACGTCCAACTCAGGCTGTAGGTCCCTGGCTGTACCGTTTTGCTGGTCAACCGCATCCATACCCGTCTCGTTTCCTGTCAGGCCAAAGGTGAGCATCGAAAAGAAGAATCCGGTTTTAGGCGTACTAATTTGCTGTCCAGCAGCTGCAGCTTTCATTCCTAACCTGGCAGCACGATTAAAATCCTTGATGGGATCGTCTGCCAGAGCCTTAGTGAATACTTTAAGGGCGTTATCGAGACGGTCCCGTGTTTCCTTGTCCAGAGCGGGCGACCAGGTTTCGTCCTTGTGGTAGGCGCACTGAGCTTGACCTCCGTTCCTAGCATTGCACTTACAAAATATCAGTGAATATAACGGAACTCGTAGATTGAGAACGTACAAAAAAACTGCGCCTTCCAAGATCTTCAGGGTGAGCAACGCCCATACAAATCGCCGCATGGTGTTGATTTCGGTTTGGACAGCGAGGAACTCTCCACTTGGGAGCAATGAGGTCTAGGAATTTAGAACGGTCGCTTTTCGAACGGTCGCCTTTGGAACGGTTGCCTGGAGCCATTTGGAGAGAAAAAGTACGTGTCGATGTTTCTTTATTCCAACTCGAATGTATGGCTTAAATAATATAGGATTTTATTGTTTTATTGTAGCACTATTGACGTTCGAGTCTTTCGTCAATGCAAGTGGTATCCAAGTTATTTTTTTTTGTCGAAAAGCCTCTGAATTGCATAATTATTAGCGTTGTCGTGATTCACAATTGTAAACTCTGTTGCCGTCATATGAGTGGCTCGGATGTGGCTGGGCAATGGCAAAGTTCTATTGTTGTCGGGCTTGATGTCTCTAGCACCGAAGGCAGTGCGCGCGCATTTCGAAGTAGTGCTATTATTGGCTTAGAACGCATGGGCCCCAGAATATTTGACCTGTGCCGCTTTGTCACTTTATTATTAGCTCACAATGAGCGCTTGGTCGAAAGTGGAAATAATCCCAATATCCTTTTTTAGAAACGTCGAACTCCGGCTTGACCGTCCTCCGCTTGCGCATAGAGGCCACGTTAGGGCCAGGAGCCACTGTCGGTGGCCTTGCAAGACGATAATATAATCTGTCCGACTTACGCATTATGGTCCATTCTATCCTTTCGTCGCACCTACCCTATCTTCTTCATTGCCACTTCCTCGTCAGACTCATGTCGTCCAACCCCTCCACCAAGTTCCCTGACGCTCAGGTAGCCCGCCTCAAAGAACTTATTCCCGACTACGTGAATACGATCAAGCAGTGTAATCCCAAGTTGGATAAAGGTTCGCCCGCCCTTAGGAAATGGCGAGAAGAGAATGTCAAAATGCTCATGGAAGAAGATCTCTTCAAAGATCTTGTGAAGAGTAGTGGACTCGAACCGAAGAAGTGGGAAGACGTAAGTCGAACTGCTTTTTTATATAATCTTTCCATTTTACGGATTTGCACATTCGAAGGCTATCATCAAATGGTACACGAATTACTACAACAACAAGTACCTCGCGGCCATCCGTCGCGAGTTAGCGAAATCGTCCTCCGCGACTACTGCCACACTTTCGTCGTCATCATCCATTCCGCCCGAGAACAAAGCAGCTATCGACAACATTCTTCAACGTGCCATCCTTACCTTTATGGGGGACCTTTCAGCGAGGGATATGTTTGCTAGCGAGAACGATGAAGCTATCAAGGATAAGATGGCCGAATTGCGTGTTGAATATCCGCATCTCGAAGGCGGCGCATTACGGAATAAGGCTCTCAAGGTTCTCTGGGATGGCGCTGATCAGAAACATTGGGAATCGAAAATCGCAGAACTGGCTGCTAACGTCGAAGAGTGAGTGATTTTCACACCTGTTTGGTTTTTTGTCGACTAATACATCTGCTTGGGTGGCTCAGGAACCAGCGCGATTTTCCGGGGTTAATGTACTGTGCTTTGCAGAACCTCTGTAAACGCGATCGACTTGGATCTGTATTGATGTCCTTCTCTTGGGCATTCCGTAGCCCGAAGGATGATGGGCTTATTATGGGCTCGTATGTTTGATTTTACTTCCCGTCATCACACCATACTCACCTAATTTACTTCAGGACATATACGGGATATGATTCACATCGAAAGACCGAGATTACCATCAAGCCTGTGGACTATGATGCGCAACTCGAAGCCTGGCTCGTTCATGCCGATGCCACCCTACCTCGTGAGTTCGCCTTCTCGATTGAATCACTTCATTTTTTGAAAATTATTTTAGGCAAGCCTCAGCGCTTCATTTACACGTTCCCGTTCGACGAAGATGGCATTCCTGTGCTTCCTAACGTCGATCTCGGAGAAGCAAGTTCCAACCAAGTGGCTACCTTGGTCAGCGAATATCTCGCTACACTTTGGAGTGCGTGGTTTATATTTATCATTTGTCTATTTAACGTTCTCATGATGTTGCATTGAGCAGATTTCTCTCACAAGGGCACCGAACCTGTTCCGTCCGTTCCATGGGATGATATCGCATCCCACCCTGATCGATATTTCGATACCTTGCTCCACCGCCTTCCGGTTTCCCTCAAGTCTCCGGATTTGATGAAGGGAAGCCCACTGACGGCCTTCACCCTTTATGAATACTTCTCTAAAACCATTGCGGACTCGATGCCGTTCCAATTCTACGAACAACACACTATGGCGCCGCACAATGACTCTTGCCACGCTGGTACCGATACCACTGATCCACCTATTGAGCCGTCAAATGCGTCGGTCGGCCCCTCGGCCACTCCAGAGTCGTCTTCGGCCACAAATGGTACCGCCTCTACAGGATCGCCCAAGGATCTCCCTATACCCAATGTTGGAAACGCTACTGAACCACCAAATGCGTCGGTCAGCCCCTCGCCCACTCCAGAGTCGTCTCCGGCCACAAATGGTACCGCATCCACAGGACCGCCCAACGAGCTCTCTGTACCCGATGTTGAAAACGCTACTGCGCTATCAAATGCGTCGGTCATCCCCTCGCCCGCTCCAGAATCATCTTTGCCCACAAGTGACGCCACTTTCGCTGGAAAGGCGCAAGAGCTCGCCACTTCCACTATTGGAAGCACCACGTTCGTCGCTTCGTCGACTGCTCCTCAAGTCTCTGACTCAGCAAACTTGAAAAACCCGACTACTTCATGCCGTCCTAAGGTGAAGCCAAAACCTCGCGTATCTGCGAAGAAACGGGCCTCGACTGGCGTGTCTGTTCCAGGTAATCCTACCTCGGTTCCAACGGCTTCAAGCAGTGCTCTGCCTTCATCTGGGCGCCCAACCCGTAGCTCGAATGCCGGAGAAAAGCGCAAACAACCTGATACCCTCAGGCAGGAAACCCAGGAGCCAAAAACCAAAAAGAAGAAGCCTGGCTTCTTCTACATCCTCGTCGATGCAGACGGAAACCCTATAGAGACCCCAGCCCAGGCTTAAATCGTTGGCTAGATGCTTTTCACGGTCACTGTTTGTAGTGTGATACTTCCCAGATCAGTCTGTTTTGCGGTTTCTTTGTTTTCTTTATACTTTTTAATCTTCATCTGATTATTCGTTTAATCCGAGATTAATTTGGTCTTTTAATCCGGGATTAATTTGCGCGTTTAATCCGAGATCAATTTGGTCTTTTAATCCGGGATTAATTTGCGCGTTTAATCTGCGGATTAATCTGCTGTTGCTCCTTTCCAGACGGTCTAACAAATTTATAGATTAGAAAATTAGTTGTGTTTAAATCAGGATTACCACACCGTTTTCAATAGAGTTTAACTCGAATTAATCTGCAGATTAATCTAATAGTCTCTGTACTAACTCTCTCCTGGCTACCTCCCTGGCCACCCTATTCTGATTAATCTGATTATTTTTAATCTAAGCTACCATCTACATGCCCTCAAGATTAATCAAATTCGATATGGTTACAGCGCCCCCACCCCTTTAGATGCGTGGAAGTCGACGTCAAGGCTTTCTCAGCTGATATATCGAGACGGTACGTGTGCGACCTTGGGCAATTCCAACTCACTCATCCAAGGACTCGGCTACAGGTGCAATTTACTATTTCTACGTCTTTGGTGAGTAGAAACCATTTAATATCGTGACTTATTAGACCTAATTATCTCTTTAGTCTTGTCGATTTTGAACGTCGTTGCAATCGTGACCTTTCCCGTAAGCTGCTGTCAGTTCCGCACTCAACACTACCTGATTAACATTCGTTTACCTGACAGGTTGGATACCAGTTCGTATTACTACCCATGGAACGCTGCCTTCACTCCATCCTAGCAAGCCGCGTGCTCCTCAATCTGAGGTTGTATTGTCATGGAGACACGACTTTTTCAGAAAGGCTCACGGATTTTGTAATACGCGATTTGGATGATTCACAAGATAGCTCGTAGACGATTATGGGTCGGGTTCTTTATGTATGCCTGCACACACTCGCGCGTGGAATATAATAATGTACTTTCTTTGTATTATTTATGTAGGTATTGTCCGAGTCTTGGTAAACGATCACGACGACCTTTGGAAATTAGACCAACCCCGAATTTTACTGGTGTTTTGTCTCGGTTTACCTTACTGGATGAGGGCAAGTGGATTTCAGAACTTGATATTCTGACTCAAGTACCGATTCGTTTGAATAAATTGCGCCGTATCATGTATCATTATTTAACGGCACATCCCTAAAATTCACCTATTTTATCATCCTCTTTTTTCTTCTTATTTCTGAAAGCTGCGTTCAGCCTTCAAATCTTCTTACCCCGCAATCCTCGCCCAAATCCGCCTCCGAGTCATTCTGCCCCCAAACCTTAAAAAGTCGGAGCGGAGCAGAGAACGCCCACTCCAAGCTGTCATGTAATGAAATTCCAACACCAAGTTAGACCAGTTACATGTACAGCGGAAGGAGAAAGAGAAATTCACGTACGAGCGAAACGAGGCAACATCTAGATCGCTGGCCGTTGGCGGCACAGATATTGTTGAAGCCTGGGATATCGGACGGTATGGGGTTGGGAGCTTAACAGTTACAAGCAATTGGGATGGATGAGTGACATTCGACTGGAAATATAGGGACGAGACTTACGAGAAGCACAGTCGAGGTTGGCGACGCCGAGGACATCGGTAGCACAGCACAACGGGTTTGGCGCAGTCGACGCAGGGCACAGGCGGGATTGACGGCTTTCTAACTTTAAGGCCGGGCTGGCGACGGCAACTGCGACGATGGTGGTAAGTGCTGTGATTATGGTGAACTTCATCTTGGTTGGTTGGAAGTGCTGTAGATTGGCTGGGTAGACGATTGGTGTTGCTTTGTGGGAGATGATAATTTGCTGTATCGACTTTGAGGGCGATTTATAGGATTCGTTGGCTTGGTCCAGACTAATTCTGATGCACATATGGTTCATGCGGGCAAGGGATTTACAGGGTCAGGTTTCGTGCCTTGCGTGCGCTACATTATCGCAAACCCGCACACCGCAGGGCGTGCAGACGTAGATTTTTAGTGTGCTGTGGCGCATCACAGAGAGAAAAGCTATATTGTGGGACTGCACGTACTCTAGATTAGATAGTCTAGATATTTCCACCGCTTGGTTACGCTTGACATAGTGTCTCCCTTAGCTGCCGAGTTCTAGCCACATTGAACGACTCCAGAGTCCAATGTCATCGGTGTTGCCGACTTGAATTGGCTTCATGTGAATTTCTCTGAATCATTAGCGAGGAAAGTGCTTGATTGAAAGGGGGTGGAGACCTTTGAGTTAGCAATTAAAATTGGCGGTGGCATTGTACATTTTGGGGCTTATTGTTGCAGAATGGGTTTTTTTTTGAGTAAAAAGACACTCTGTCTCGAGTGAGAAAATGAACGACAGGCCTGCCCTATCTCCAACTCGGCCAACCACGCTCTCCTCAACTTGAGGATATGTTGTTAATGTTATGGGGAGACGGCGTTTTTGCGAGGTTCACGGACTTCGTCATACTCGATTTGGATGAAGATAGCTTATAGACAATTGGTATTCTCGGGTTTTTATGTAGGTACATGACGTTCCGAAGTTGTTGACTCAAGTACCGATTCGTTTGAGTAAATTGCCCCGCATCATGTATCATTATTTAACGGCGCGTTCCTGAAATTCACCTATTTTATCATCCTTTTTTCTTCTTATTTTTAAAAGCCACGGTCTGCCTTCAAATCTTCCTACCGCCCGATCCTTGCCCGATCCGCCTGGGAGTCAGTCAGCCTCCAAACCTAAAAGGTCGGAGCAGAGCAGAGAACGCCCACTCCAACCTGTCATATAATTAAAGTCCAACACCAAGTTAAACCAGTTACACCGAGGAGAAGGAGAAAATTCACGTACGAGCGAAAGGAGGCAACATCTGGATCGCTGGCCGTTGGCGGCACAGATGTTGTTGAAGCTTGGGATATCGGTCGGTATAGGGTTGGGAGCTTGAAAATGATCGGGATGAGCTACGTTGAAAATCGACGATTCGACTGGAAGGCACTCACGGGAAGCACAGTCAAGGTTGGCGACGCCGAGGACGTCGGTAGCACAACACAATGGGTTTGGCGCAGTCGACGCAGGGCACAAGCGGGATTGACGGCTTTCTAACTGTAAGGCCGGGCTGGCAACTGCAACTGCAACGATGGCGGTAAGTGCGGTGATCGTGGTGAACCTCATATTGACTGGAAGTAAATTGGTTGGGTTGGGTGTTACTTGGTAAGTTGTGTGGGAGATGGTAATCCATTGTATCGACTTTGAAGGCGATTTATAGGATTCGTGGCTTGGCTTGATCCTACATAAGATCGTACGGGCAAGGGACAAGCAAGGGAATTTTCAGAGTCAGCTTTTGCGCATTGCGTGCGTTATCGCAAACCCGCACACCGCTGGGCGGAGAGATGTAAGTTATTAGTCTACTGTGGCGCAGCGTGGAAGGAAAAGCTATACTGCGCGTCTGCGGTTGCAGTCGTAACATCTGGGCTGAGCTGCCGGTAGACTAAATAGAATCTGATAGATACTCAGTTTTTCGCAAGTTTTTCGGATCAAACGGGTCAGCTTAGCCGTGGGAGAAAGCTTTGATCCGGGCAGAGTGGGCGACCTTGCAGGTGAACTTGCCTTTCAACTCTTTGCATCGGCGTTCATTTGAACCCACAGCATGGATGGACGGGGAGACGGAAGATGAATCGAGGGACAACCTATCACGGTACGCTTTTGCTCATTTCTGCTCTCACTTTCATCTTGCCTGATTTTATACCATTGACATACTATGACCAGCCTCCTCTCGTCCTGCCTCTGCCCTCTGAGTCTTCTCGTGGTCGATAACATTCCGCGGACGGCTAGCGCAAAATTCTGATGCGGAAAGAATGGCCTCTTCAATAAGGCAAACGCACTCTGTGTGCTGTGATCCGCCATTTCAGCTCGTCCGACGAACGCGACATTGCAGGGCCAGGTCGGAGTGCGTCCTCCTCGTCACTGCTCTCATGCATTAGCTTATCGTTATCGACCTGCTTCCCGTCTTCCTCTTTGTTTCAACGCCATACAGGCGAGAAAGACCTTAGAGCCGAGGGCCAGTTCAAACTTCGACGACGATAACGCAGATGGCGCAGCGGACAAGTCCCTGATGAGGACGATGAGCGACTTCAGCCGTCGCCTCTCCCACCTGCCAGCGCTGGTGGAGCTGCGATGGGACAGAAGTGCGGAGAACAGAGGCGAGCTGAGGATTTCCCTCCCATTTTCCCCTTCAATCTCGTACTGACACCTGCCATAGGGCGAATACCATCCTTCCCTCAGCTCCCACTTGCGGCCCAACCGCAGATCCCCGCCCATGAGCTCGTCTGTCTGCAAGAAGAAGCCGTGCATTGCCTCTCTCTTACTTTTCTCGAAGGACCCCAACTCGATTCTCGAGGCTGCGCAACTCGCATCTCCGCTCCGCCAAACCGCAGCACCCACACTAGGCAGCGTGAACCCGGGACGCTCTCGCCTGTCATTTGTGACTGGGCATGGGCGTAGAGGCTATCTCTTGTTCGCATTTCTTTTTTTTCATCCTCCTATTTCTTCTTTCTCACATCGACGCATTCTTCGGTCTTTGGTCCTCTTTTTCTCCCTCACTCCCTTCTTTCCTTTTCGCGTCTTGTATTCCATCCTTATGTTCCTCTGCCTACCATACCTTTTACTCCCCTGTTTTTGATTTTCACATCCCGAATTTCCGCGTTCGAACACCCTCAGCGGAACTGACGGCTGAATAGACGCTGGATCGAACTTCACCTAACGGTGAGTAGACGGGTGATCTCAACCTTAAAGGGTTTGATTTCTTTACGAGCGCGTTCGACTCAAAAATGTTATGTCGTGGACTCTCATCAAATTCGGACCAAAGCAATGAGCGGATATCCGTCCTCATGTCACAGAGAAGGTAAACAATCGGAAACAGTGGCAGCGTTGAGAACGGCAGCCCAAGTGAGCGGTTGGCGTTGCGGATTGAGCTCAGCAGCGGCGTTGTTGCTTAACGGCGCCATAAGACAATATTGATATTGATGCAGGCGGTTAAACACAACCATACGAACCAGGAGCCCATGCCAATGTCCACCCGCAAGCTCGCACCGGTGTCGTCGTCAAGTAAGTTGAGAGAGTGATAATATTAAAAGGTTGCATCATTTCAGCAATGCGAAGCGACTACGTTCCAGAATCCAAGAGATCAATCATTCAGACCGAGGGAGTCACGGTGATTCTTGGAGGATGGAAGCATAGAGTGCTGTCGCGTGTGTACTTGGAGGTGAGACGCGTTAGGAGACTTACTACTCTAGAGTCTCAAAATACCCGGCAGTGAGAAGATTCAAGATCCCTCCGTACTTTCACAGCCTCGCCAATCGGTGCTGCCGCTGAAAAGTCAAGTAATCCAGGGGGGGATTTCGAGAGAACAAAGTTTTTGTACGACCCCAAGCATCTAAGTGACTTTAAGCAAGAGTAGGAAGTGGTGTGCGATGTTATCGTCGTTGTGTTTGTTGCCGTCAGAGGCGTTGAAGAGGAAGGAACGGATCTCTATGCTCATCAAGTCATGCACTGTGGAAGGCCCCGGGAAGCTGCTGATATTTGGTGTCCGTTTTGATGTATTTTGCAATTTTTGGGGCCAAATTTCAGAGAAATCCCTCCGAACCACCTGGCGTAGGTAAGGTAGGGGCCATCAGGAACGGGCACCCTTATGTAAGCGCTTACATAAGCGGCAAAATGTTGGCTCCCGGAAAAAATAAAAATTTTGGACAATATTTTCGCTGATATGTGAGTGAAAGACAGGTAAAATTATTTTTTGACTCACCTCAAGTTGAAATAGATACATCTAGACCTATTGTAATGGCCCATATGTCATAATTTGGTTTCAAAATGTTGTGTGGTAGAGGCGGGGAAGTCGGGAGACAATGCCGCTCGGCCCGACGGTCAGACACCTACCTAATATAGTAGCTTACATAATACCCTAACCCTAATGTCGCGGCAAAATCTTCGAGGTCAAAAATTCGAAAAGTTGCAGAATGAACCGGAAAGCACGAAAAAACACTTGAAAAAAACATTGGGTTTTTTTAAGAATGGCTATTATCTCCCTCAAAACTTCATGAAATTGAAAACCGTTTCCAACAAGTTGTAAGGATACTCAATTGCTTCATTTCTACGGTCTTTGAAATGTGGGAAAGTTGTTGGTGGTTGAGGTATATTGTGCTCGTCGTTGCTTACATAAGGGGTGCCCGTTCCTGATGGCCCCTACCTTAGCTCTGCTCGAAAGCTATCGATTGGCACTCATTTTGTTCGGAAATTCTCAGCCAATGCGTGGGAAAATGGCATTTAGCATAAAAAATGTGCGGATTTGAGGCCCTAATCGGCCGGATTTGCGGATTTGAGGGCGGAATTTCGACGATTTTTTTTTCTTTCTATGGCGTTTATCTCAAGAACGAATGCAGCTGCGAGGCTCAGACTTGGCACACATCTTGACATTGCCCTAAGCTATCGATTTGTGGATTCTGGGGTTTTTCTGTGCTCGACGACGGGCATGACACCGCCATCATTGTTTTGCTCCTGCCAAAGACACCAAATATCAGCAGCTTCCCGGGGCCTACTGTGGAGCACGAAGAACAGGGTGAAATGGCTTTGGCTTTCAAACCAAATAGCAACAATCGAATCAGTTTCTCCTTCCGCTTCCATGAGTCAATTCTTCCAACCAACTTCCAACCGCGGGCTTATCGTCCCAACGCATGAGTTTTTTTCTTCTTAGAACGATAAACATATGAACACGGTCAGCTCCATATCTTTACGATCTCTTATCCTGACTGACTTTAGACTTTCCACTCTAGCTCCCTCATGGTCCGAGTTTTGGCCCTCAAACACGCCTGTTGCGGTATTTCTTCTTCGAGGCAGTAGAGAAGACGATTCTGAGTATACAGTAGGTAAACAGTGTGATGGAAATTAGGCTACTGACGCCTTCTTGTACGGTCTTCGACTGGAGTAGCAGGGGTTTTCGGGCTCAGGGTCGGCCTTATACCACCGATGCCCGCCTGAGTCGCCGGCAGAATTGTCTCTAATTCTGGTCGCAGGCTAAGTTTGCCTAACGGGTTGGTCGTTCTTGAGTCCGACCACGAACCGTTTCTCTACACGCACACGAACCAGGATTTGAGGAAGTGTCTTACACTGCGCTCAGTTTTGCGTGTCGCGACACCCGTCCTCGACATTCCATGTTTCAGAGCCAATATTTGGTCTTAGGAGTCCGACTATCCGACTTTGGGGCAACAAAAGCGGCGAAACCAGTCCTCGGGCCTACAATGCGTATACAGTCTGTCAACCTTGTATCTTTCCCCAACTTTGGCCCTCCTGTATTCACCTCCCAATTGGCGTAAACTCCCTCAACTTCCACTTATGCCATCCCCGCCACGCGGCAGACATAGTCACGCCAATATGTCAGCCATAGTCTTTTCTATCTACCAGAACGACCTTGTCAACTGTCGACACTAACGGCCGTGTCTGATCTCGATTCCTGGACGCTCGGACGCCAGCTCCATATTGGCGTCGGGAACTCAGCTGACGACTGTGGCCTGTAGCTGCCTCTGCCTCTGCCTCTGCCTCTGCCTCTGCCTCTGCCTCTGCCTCTGCTCGTGGATTGGGCAGGAAGCCGAACGACGGATGGACTAAGTGGGAAAGGAGGACGGGAATCCAAAGAGCGGTACTCAAATGGAGGATACGCTGGCGATTTTCTAAATCACAAGTTTAACCACCGATATGGACGATCGCGACTGCGGCTGCGTTTCAGTCTTCTCTCACCCCCCAACCGAAAACCCGCAGCTACATCCCTCAACCGAGTTCGTCCTCGATCGAGGTAGGGAATTATATGCGCTTCCGAACCTGTCCGGGGCGACGTCTCCTCACTCTCTCAAAACATAAACCGAAGAGGGAATAAACGTTGACTAAAATAATTAAAATGAAAAAAATATCGCAGGAAGGGACGACCAACGCTAAAGAAAGAACACTTCGAAGACGAAAAAAGAAAGAAGGAAGGAAACTACGAACCAGATAAACCAACGCTGCCGCTTTTGTGGCGTCGAGAAATCCAGCTCTCATAGTCCTCCTTCGTTTCCGGTTCCCCACCCCGAGCAGGGCTTGACATGCTGGTCCTGATATTGGTTCGGCGGATACTGGTACGGCTGTGGAAGGCGGGCCAAGTCGATCACCTTCCATCCTAGCCTCGAGTTTACCCATCAGAGATGACCTTTGTTCCTAAGCCATCGGGTCCAGTGGTTCGAAATGAGGTCATTCGAGGCAGAGGCGGATGCATTGTCGACGCCGCTGTTGGAGGTGGAGATGTGCATAGTCGGGGGCGGGGTTAGCCGTTGGAGAAGGGGATCTGGGCTACGGAGCGGGAGTGGACTTGCGAGTGGATTCGCCGTGGTGGGTACGGTGCGAGTGAGACGGGATGTATTCGCTCTGGCATGTATCAAGTAGCTGCGCATGTTGTCGCGAATATTAAGAGCCTGGGAGCTTCAAGTCACGCCCAGATACCTCTGCTCACATGAAGAATAAAAATAAAAAATTTTCGGTTTGCATTTGCGATTTCTTTGACCTGTCCATCCACATCCACTGAGCACAGAATGATTGAAGAATTACTGGGAAAAGTGAATTACTAAATCTCAATGGCACCGCCCTAATTTTATAAGCGGCTACTACTTCGAGTTTGTGCCATGAGGCAATGCACAGTCACGGTCGGCCTTTTTATTCTCCTCCCTTACGCTCCGTTGCTACTCAACCCTCTCCTCGGAAGTAAGTATGCAATAGTAATATAATGTCGTTTTTACTGATCTGTCTAGATGTCGAAGTTGCTCAAACTCAACAACGAGTATTAAACTAAATACCTTCTTTAAAACTCGTAAAGGCAACTGTCTAACTACTTCTATCTGCGAATATAGTGCCCAAACCCGAGGCTCCAAATTCGACAAATTCACTGTCCCAGGTGAATGAAAGGCACCCAACGTTGAAAAGGCACATTCTTCGAACGCAATTTCTGTACCGCAACATGGAGTGCCTGAGCGGACTGAGTTATATCGGGTTCCAGGCCGGGTTTTCCATCTGAACCTCGAAAGAGTTCTTCGTAAAAAGTATCTGTGATAGCTGGTCCGTCTGTATCCGCCATAACCCTGGACTCCATTGGTAACAAACCCTAAGTCGATGAAAAAAAAACTTACCACATCGTACCGACTACCCGACGAAATCCAGAGAAGAGTAAACTCGCGCCGATACTCATTGCCTCGTCTGGGAGTTCTTGGTCCCCCATTGCAGTCTCGCAAGCGCAGAGAACGGCTAATGATCCATTCGGAACCTTTTCCTTCATAATCCTTGAAACCCGCAATATGCCGTCCTCTAATTCAAGCCCGCTCTTCAGTGGCTTTGCTCGATCCTGCCTACCATGGCACGCAAAGTGGACAATGGAAACGTCAGGAAGTCTCGAGGCGACTGATTCTACATCTGCAGAGACTCCAGCAGCTCCAAATGTAATGAGGCTGTCTGAGGGTACGTGCCGTTTAATTTTCTCCAATTCCTCTTTCGTTGAAGCTAGTTTCTGAGATTGGATAACCGCCATCATTTTGAACCCATCAACACTAGCGGTTGAAATCGAATTCTGATTAAGCAATGTTCCTATAGTTGGGGTGTAACTTGAAACGAAGTAATCGGCGGCACATTCAGCGGATGGTTTGTCATAGCAGCCTGCTGCGTGGATAGGGAGGAATGAAAATAGGCCAGTTGGGCACCATTGCAATACACAAGGTGTCGCTGATTTCTATGACGTTTGTCAATGCCTCAATGTTGCAACGGATGTATAGGCTATAACTCACCTGAATTTGAAGAAAATCAATGACGGGCTTCACTATGTCGTCCCAGAGCACCCGTAATACGATTCGAAAAATGGCGTCCGAAGAACCTAAGTGGTTGCCAGTAACCGGTCGAATTGCACGTCCTTCCAGAAGTTTCTCCATTTCCATCCTAGTAGTTTCCGAAAACAACCGCGAAGTCGAAGGCATGTAAGCCGCCTTCTGCACCAGGTTGACAAGATTTTGCAATGTACGACCAGGTAAGTGTGAAAGAGGGATATGGTGAACAATTTTCGACGTTAGTATGAGGCAGTGGCTAGTATCATCATTTTCTAGTAACATGACCACTGGGAATTGAGATGCAGCGGCCTGGAGGGACGATAACCTACGTGGTCTTAAAAAGTCTTCAAATCCAGTCAGCTGCCTGGCTGCGTCAAGACCAGTTGTCCAGTCTTCTTGGAGTTGATGTAATTTTGATGTTTTCAGGTCAATTGCTAACTTTTGCTGGTTGTCCGAGACCTCCACAGACGTATCTCGATGGGCCCCGTATTCCAATGCGGTCGCAATATCTTGTAGCTTATCTGCAAGTTCTGGCTTGAGGTCGCGGAGTTCTTCAAAGGACGAGCGAAGTGATAGGATTTGTGACCAGAAAATTGTCCTTCCTGCTTCCAATAATTCCACTGCTTGACCTATATCTCCGGATCTGATCGCGCAGGTTGCGGCACCTTGGGCTAAGCCATGACTTCTGCCCCGCAATGCTTCCTCGCGTAAGTCTATCCCAATGTTAAGGGCAGCAAGTTGTGGTAAAGCCTCCAGGGCTGCACGGTAAGCTTCGAGTTCAGAAGCATGACAGAACCTTTTAGCCTCATCGATCCACATTTTCGCAATGAAGAGGCGAAATGATGCAGGTTGAGAAGGGCATTTTATAGCGGCGGAAAACGAAAACATTGCCTCGTCTAGGTAGTCTTCATCGGTCCACAGCAGTGAATGAGCGTGGATAAGCACCTTCGCCAAAGAAGAGAGGGATAAAGATCGCTTGGGATGAGATCCAGGCTGGATCACGAGAGCCTGCCTTTGCAATAAAATTGATTCCTTGAGATCGCTTTCTTGACTCGAAAGCTCAAATCGGCAGAATAATAGTTGGCCAAGGTTATTGAGGGAGCTTGACCGAAGGAAATGAAGTCCACTTTTGAGTTTGACGGCCTCTTGAAGCAATGAAATAGATTCATCAAGGTCGCTTCTTCGGGCTTCTACTTCAAATCGCATCTGCAGTGCCAAACTGAGATTGTTCAAAGAACTCGACCGAAGGGGGTGAGGCGGCATCCGGAGAACAAGAGCTTCCCTCAGCAATGTGATAGACTCGTTCAGATTACTTATTTGCCGGGGTGCGCGGTGTGCGCGGTGTGCGAATTGAAGTCGCAGCGTATTTGCAAGATTGCTGAGGGAGGAAGAACGATACGGGTGAGGTGTAGGCCGGAGATTGAGACCTTGTCGGTGAAGTAAAATAGCTTCATCCAGATCATCTTGCTGACCGCTGTTCTCAAACCTGGATACGAGTGCACAGGCAAGATTATCTAGACATAAAGATCTGTCCAGGCCCCGGGATGGAGGCATTTCAAGAGCTTGTCTAAATGACGAAATTGCTTCATTGACGTCAGATACCAGACCACCTTGCCGAAACCGGGTCAGCAAGACACTGCCAAGATTTATGAGAGAAGCTGGCCAGTTTGGCTCTTGCTCGACAGCTTCTTTATGCAATGAAATGACTTCATCAAGGTCGTCTTGAAGACCACCTTGTTTAAACCGATGGTGAAGCGCAATAGCAACATTGTTGCGGCATGGAAAACGAAGGTGATCAGGAAGGGATTCATCGTTGAGTGCTTGTCTAGAAAATGAAACAGCTTCATCGAGGTCACTTGCGAGCCCAGTTTGCTCAAACCGCTTCAACAATGCAGTGGCTAGATAATGGAAGGAAGTATACTGTTCTGGATGAGGAGGAGCGCGGAGTTCCATAGCCTGTCTGTGGAATAAAATAGCTTCGTCCAAGTCCATTTGGTGCCCTGTGGCCTCAAATCGTACTATGAGTGAAGCTGCGAGATTATCCAAGGAAACTGCGCGGTCGCGCTCAGAGTCGGGTGGGATTTCTAGATCGAGAGCCAATTTATTTAACAAAATTGACTCATCTAGATCACACAGTTCTCTGTTGTGTTGAAATCGGATCCACAGGACGACGGCGAGGCTGTCAATGGACAGATATAGATCCGGATGGGGCGGAGGTCGGTCGAGAGCTACTCTTCGCAGAGAAATGGCTTCGTCGATATCGTTTTGCAGTCCTTCCTTTTCGAATCGATACCGCAAGGCAAGAGACAGCATATTTAATACGTCAAAATAAGGTTCAGTCCCGGTAGTGAGATTGTTAATCTTGGCACGAGCGAGGGATATCGTAGTGCTCCACTCGTCCATGTATCCTAAATCAAAAAGTTAAATATGAGAGCAAAGTTCTATGTCGTTACCGACGAAAAAAAAACATACCAACGTCACATACCATCGTCAGGAATGGGCTGGTAGTGGTTTCTTCTGTTTCCAAATTGCAACGCAACGTCATACCTTGAACATGAGATGTCAATTGGCAGTTGGCGACTTGTGGAGGAGGTACACATACTACGACCCATCGCCCGAAGTGCGGCGAGCATATCCGGCGGTAAAACAGTGTAGCCCAAGTCACCAAGATCCTCAGAGCGAGCAATAAATACAAGTTCATCTATGTTTGGTTTCCTTGAATATTAAACATCAAGTCTGGGTTTGCGTACTGAAAGACTGAGCATTTACTTACAACTCGATAACGCGATGATATATCCACTTTGTAGGAGAAACCTTTTCCATGCGTCCATTATCCTGCTCGTCGTTTATCCCAAAAGTGACGAGGCTCAGCTCATCGGAAAGGTATGCGGCGTCCTTTGGAGAACATTCGATAACGAAGTCTGAGGATCACGATAGAATGTGAGGACTCATGCCTAATCCAAAGGACAGATGTTACCTCTCAAGACCATACTTCTGTCTACCACTGATGAATCCTTGATATCCGTTGTCATCTCTGAATGGCGAGTGAGGGGCGAACTCTGTCCAGTGACAGTGAGGCCTCCTTCTAAACCATGAGAACTATCGGGCTCTTTGTTGTCCATTGGATTGTGGTCGGAGCTGTATACTCGCAGATGCTGTGTTAAGAGGAAGAAAGGAAGATTGAAGCGTTTCGACCGTTGCTGGTCCATATATCTTCTATATATATGTACACCGAGTTTCAAGTTATCCACGCTGTCGCATAGAAACCTGCTGATCTGATTTCTGATATAAAATGTCAGTGCCTGCCGTCTCATGAATGAATCCCAGCGACTTTTTGGTCGACTCTCTACCAAGAATACATTTATGAGAAAAGATTTGACGAAGAAAAGACAAGGACACCCAGGATTCACCATACGCTGAGCACGGGGAAAAAGCGGTGGCAGGTCCGTGGAGTCCGTGCAGGTCCGTGCAGCATGGCGACGCTCATACAATGATGAATTCTGCAATCTTCGCCATAAAGCTAGGACCTGGAACGAAGCTTTATCGAGTGTCTATCATTTCTCCTCGAAATAGCGCGAATAGACCTTACAAGGGACAGACGTGGACAAACCTTTATCAGGTTAGATGGATTGGGGAGTTATTCGTTCGTTCACATTGCGTATATCTGAAGTGACGAAATAAGCATGCATTCGAGATGAGATTGATGCATTGACTCGGGATACTTAAATTCCCAGAGTCGACAGAGTCTCAGAGATGCCCGTGAAGAATGGAATTAAACGGTGTGTGGAGCTTTGTCGTGTGTATAGTTGGAACTGAGGCGCTGCCGCACACTAGGAAATTTACGAAAGTTTCCAGATGGCCAGTGGTGAGAAGACCCGAGATACCTCTGGTACTCGAGGTGGGCGGCCAAAAGATGTGTACTCCTGCAGCGTTCGGGAATCGGCATCCCCATCGGATACCAGACCGAATGGCTTTGGCATTCGAACCAAACAGCGACAATCGAATCCCACTTCCGCTCCCATGCTCAACCAGTGACAACCACCAACTTGCTGCGTCTTATCGTACCAGTGCACTGTTTCTTTTCTTCTTCTCAGAATGATATCCAGATGATAATGGTCAGCTCTATCCTTCTCTGACCTCTCAGCTTAACTTACCTTGGAATTTTTTTCCTCCAGCTCCTACACCCTCCTGATTCGATTCTAGGCCCTCAAGAATGCTGTTGCGGCGTTTCAACTTGGTTTCGACTTTGATGTGATCCAAAAGCCAGCCCTGGGTTCTCGGTAAGCGTACTTTTTGGAGGTTGTGGTGGAAATTGCGTTGATAAAAGCTTTTCGTTCAGTTATTGACTGGAATTCATGCGTTTTTCGGGCTCAAGCTACGCCTTACGATGTCCGCAAGTTGAACTCAACCAGGAAAGCAAACCAAACCACAAATATGCCCCCAGTCACCGGCAGGACTGTAAAGTTGTGCTGTACGCACATTTTACTCTCTGCGTCTATCATGTGAAATGCTTCTCGGATTCAACCTCGAACCGTACAGCGAGTACATAGAAGAAGATTTAGAAGAAATGGCTTACACTGCGGTCATTTCTGGGCTCCGTGCTTCAAGTCCTAGACCTTCCACCCTCCAGAGCCGATATTTTCTCCCAGGACGACGATCATCCAACGTTTCTCAACAAGTCCTGTGAAAGGAGTCCTCAATATCACGCCGCCGACTCCGTAACCTTTCCCAACTACGTCTTTCCAATGACCACCTTCAGCTGAAACTTTGTCAGCCTCTACTTATCCCATCCTCGTCAAACCTTAGACGTGGCCGCGTCGCTGTAACGCCCCTTCCACCAATCAGCCGATGATCTACACCAAAGGAAGGATTTCTGCAAGCGAAGACCTTGTTTGAACTTGGAAACGGGACTTTATGTTGTGAGCCTTCACGCAACTTGCATTCCTGTCCTGAAGAGTCTATCGCTCCGGATCCAGGGTTCAGCTGCAGTGTTGGTATCAAGAACTCAGCCAACGAGTGCGATGAGGGTGACGCTCTGCTCACATATGGTGGATGGGTCGGAGGTGTCGTTGCTGATGGCATGTAGGCCCCCGAGCGGGGTTGGATGGGGCCAGGCCATTCTCTCCCCTGCCGCCTGCGCGTTTTGTGAACCTTTCTACCTGAAAATCGTTTCGCCCTTTCGACGTAGGTTTTGGCAGAACCCCGGGTATCGGTGATCGGCTGGAACTGCCGGCCCGGGGCTGTGCCTGTCTTCAAAACCACATCCCTGCCCGCCCTTTGGCCGAACGATCTCCTTCGCCATCGTCGGTCTGGCCGGTTTGCACTTTCAAGTCAACGTACCCGCCTTTTCTTCCATTGACTTCCGCCATTTGGCCCCTTTTTCACCTTTCACTTCCCACCGACTTCATCAAGTACTTGTGCCAGCGCATCCAGCTGTTCCTGTGGATCCACCTTCGTACCCTTTGACTTGTCGATGGCTGTTTTTTGCATCCTTCCTCAGTGTCCTTTCTTCCCGCGCTGGGCTTGGCACTCAAGGAACCATCCGCCGAAGATGTTGGAGTGGCATATTTGTGCTGGGCCCATCTATAGTGGCCGACTTTCTCAAACTCGTACGATCACTACACACCACCGACGTCAGCCTGGCGAACGGTGAACTCATGTTCTTCATTTCTCAGATCACACCACGGACCACTACCCCTGCCAGCGGGGCAACCAAAGGGGTCCCTTCCAGCTTGAGTCGTCGAGCTGGCGAGTCCACGAAGAGCTCGGGCAACCACGGAACGACACTCATGTGGAGAAGGCGGGCTGGGAGGGGCACTATGCCCGGCTGTGCTCGGACTGGATTCGGTGCACTGGAGTTCTGCCATGAATGCAACAAGCTTCACCGTCAGTTTTATACACTATTAGGTGCGACTACAATTGATTTTCAGTTCCCTTTTTGCCTAACCGAAAACCCTCAGCTTGATTCCCCATCTGAGTTCAACCTCGACCAACTATATGTGGCCCTGAACCTGCCTGCACCGACGCCGCTCACTCCCTAAACACGAGGAACCTACTTCTGTTCTTCCCGGTGCGACACGACGGTATGACTACCTTCAAGTGTTGGCCATTCAAAAGGTCCTATTGGCTCCAGGTTGCTCGTAAAACGACCGCTTTCATCACACACGTCCCTTTCCTTCCTCTCCACCTACGTTCCCATTGCCAGCCACAATATCTCCGTCCTTCACGCTGCTTCACGACAACGACCTCCTCGCCATTCTCTCCACCGCTGCTCGCACCTCCATTGACGCCATCCACTTATTGCCATCAAACCCGGTTCGCAGTGCGTTTGGGCACTGGCATCTCCACTTCGCGATCCTTCGAAGATTAAAACGCTTATGGAGGAGTTTAGTGCACGCTTTCTGGGCATGTGGTTGATGTGCACACGGATGCATGTGTATTTGAGTTAGAGTCCACATCCACGAGTGAGGAGGAGGAAAGACGTGCCTGCCGGAACCGCCGGTCCGCTGCGGTGCCTGGATTTTGAAAGCTGCATTTCGTGTCTTCGAAAAATAATTTCCAGCCCTCCATCCGTCAGCGTAATCCATCTCACCAACGTCGGCCTTGTTAGTTTGCACATCGACCTTCGTGTAGCCGCCGTCTCATGGATCAACGTCAAGATCTTTGTGGTCATCTTACCTTTAGCTCCCGGGGCATTTCCACCACCTTCGACTACCCTTCTTCAGCACGATCTTCTTCGATATCGTCGGTCTTGATCATTCAAGCATTAAGGTTGACGTACCCGACCCCTCCTTTCTCTACTTTGAGATATCAATTTTCCTTACAATATCTGTGCCACGTCATCACTTAAAGATTCACTCTCAACCATTGCCTCAAGTACTTTTGGCAGCTTGCATAGCTATAAGTGCGATCGATATTCGTGCGTGTTTACTTGTCTACCTAGCCGCTACTTCTAACCGTTGACAGGATTGGCTCCGATGATTCAATTTTGGAGATCCTCAGCCTGCTTGTCCATTTCACGCGTCGACTTGGTAGAGAGTTCCCCAGACTATCCGGCCTCCGTAACAGGTGTTCAAAACTCGAGGACCGCGTTTTTCTCTTCCACTGTTAGGCCTGGGGTTAAGGAAAGGTCCCTCAACGACATTTTGGCTGCATTTAACGTTCTACTCGTTCCTGCTCGTTTCTACCGTCACTTGATTTAAATAATGTACCAGAATTTCGAAAATTGAGTATTGAACCTTGATTCTTAGCGCTTGGAGTTTAATTTCAGGCAGGTAAGAGTAGTGTGCCTGCTTGAGTCTCAAACTTCAGCAATAGTATTACTTTAAGGTAGCAGACCTTCACGAATTGACACCAGAATGATCTCGCTGAGTTGTTTACGGTTATTCACAAGCCGGAAGATTTTCATACTTTAATGATGAAAGTAGAGCCTCATTGCAGCGACATGCCTCCGAATTGTGGGAGCAAAGACAATGCACTTAGTTCCGGATCCTAAAACAGTTGCAGTCTGAGTAAGTCTTCGTCCTGTATGACTCCCTGATGGAGCTTATCATCGTAATAATAAGCTTGCTCTCGACGAAGCTGCGATCAAGTTCAAGAAGACGGTGGAACAGTCCGGCTGTGTCACAGTAATGAACGCTTTCGCGAAAAGATAATGAGGCGATCAATTGATACCAACTGTACTCGAGTATTCATTAGTAGGCAAGTCAGTGTGCAATAATGTATAAACGTACCATAAATATGCAAGCTCCGAAATTACTTTCTCGATTTAAGAATATCTGCCAATCGCGCCGCGTAGTAAATTCTGTACTCATGCACAAAGGATCAGTCATACCTATAGTATGTCGCGGTCTAAGTATCTTCTAAATACGTGTGGATATGTCGGAGTGTCCATCCCCGAGCCGCTAGCGCCTGACAAAAGGTCGAACTATTGGTGTTGATGGGTCGAGTGACGGGATGAACAAGAGGACGAAAAAGTACGAGAAGTAGGAGAAAAGAACAGCAGGCCGAGCATAAGGACAAGAAAGGGGAGGGGATGTGACAAGAAGGATGAGGATGAAATAAGTAAACAGGGGGGAAGCCAGGCGACGAAAAAGAGTGGAGGGAATGCGCGACCACAAATGGAAGGACAAATGAGGTACAGATATCGAAGGAAGGGATGACAAACGCCGAAGAAAGAACACTTCGCGGATGGAAGGAAAAAGAAGGAACAAATATACGAACCAGACCAACCAACCCATCCCGTTGTTGCGAGACCGGGCAATCCAGTTTTCCTCGTCCTTCTCCATCGCCGAGTCCTCCATCCTGAGCAGGGACCTGACTGGCTGGTCCTGATACCGGTACGGCTGCGGGTGGAAGGAAGGGAAAGCCAATCACCTCTTCCTAGCGCTAAGTTCAACCATCAGAGGTACCTTTGTTCCCAGCCCATAATACCGTCCAGTGGTTCAAACTTGAAATGCGGTCATTCGAAACAGAGGAGGATTGCATTGTCGATGCCGCTGTTGGAGGTGAACTTGCGCATAGTCGGGGGCGAAGCCAGCCGTTAGAGAAGTGGATCTAGGCTACGGCGCGGGAGTGGACCTGCGAGTGTGGCGTGCCGTTGCGAGTACGGTGTGAGTGAGACGGGATGTTGTTGCGAATATCAGGACAGGTTCAAGTTATGCCCAGATCTGTCTGCCCAAATGAAGCATAAAAATAAAACACCTTTGGTTTGCATTCGCGGATGACGATTATCGCAAGACCAACAGAGCAAAGTACTAGTGCGCCTGGGTTTGATGGGGAATCAGTAGTCTCGTTCCCGACGTTATAGGGCACGATCTCTGTATCTCAGGCGGTACGGTAGGCGGACCGACAGAGTTTAAAGTCGGAGGCAAAAAAACATGAAAAAGTTGATGGTAGAGATCCTGCGGTCGTTTTGTTCAGGTTTTTTGACTCCGATTTTATTCTCCGCCGGATCTCTCTGGAGCCGAGATTAGGGAATCAGACTGATTAAGCCGTTTGCGCTATTGAATCTCCGCATTATGTGATTGACGGAAAACGCCGTCAGCGGGATGAACATGTCTTCGACCTGGCGGTCTAACTACTATGGGTTCCCTGAACATCGGACAGACCCCTCAGTCGGACAAGCCAATCAGATCGCTTCATTTGCACAGCTCATCAGTCACCTCGTCACATTCCTCTGCCAAAAGTGTGACTTGTCCGACTGAGGGGTCCGTCCGATGTTCAGGGAACCCATAGTATAGGTGAGGCCTGCCTCAGAGGTAACTGAGTTTGAATTGACTTACTACATTTGTTCACACGACTTACCGCATTAGCTAACGCGACTTACTTCTTTAGGAAGCTGAAATTTGGCAGAGAGAGCACCTCGACGAGGCCCTGCAGCCTTCCACATATCTTGGATCAACCTGAAAAAATTCAAATTTGTTCTCTGACTATTTGAATACAAGTCTAAATAGCCTTTAAGCCATGTACATTTAATGTAATATAGTAAATGAATTGTTTAAATAGCTTCACTGGTGGATCTGGTTAGTAAATTGACCATTCAAGGATGAATATGCCACTTCCTTCCACAAAACTTGAGTAGTTTGGAACTAACAAATATAGAAGCATATTAGCCGATTCAAATTTGAGAATAGCGCGAAATTCTGTCTAGAAATCGGTGCAAAACACAATTTTCTACCATTTTGAGGCTTGGAACCCACTGATCCTGGACTGCATGGGTGATTAAATATTTAAACAAGCGTATTCTAAGAGATACGGTAAGGTAATAGTATTCTATGCTAAAATTTTATCTCACCGGCGCGGCTGTTTAGCACAAGCACGCGCAGATGAGTTTTCCGCGGGGCCTTTTGGCACCCTGATATTGCGCCGCAGGCGCCGGAAATTTTCTATCTTTTTGCTCTATTCCAACTCGCTATCTACGAGGTTCAAAATGTAAATTTTTCAAGAGACTACATCGAAGTGGGAGGGAGTATATTAATTTCTCCGTCCCCTTCTCTCTCTCTGCGATCAATTAATTAATTAATTAATTCTTTTCGTGGAGGCCACACCTATAGTTAGACCGCCTTCGACCTCCCCTTCTGTCCATCCACATCCAATCCACATCCACTGGGCAGGGAATGATATAGGAAATACAGAGAAAAGTTTATTAATAAATCTCAATCTTACAAAAATTCAGCATGGTCATGGCACTGCCCCAATCTGACAGTGGGAAACACGATGTTTCTCCTTGACATACGGCTGTGCTATGAGGCATTGCACATGTTCGACTTTCCTATTCTCTTCCCTTACGCTCATAGTTCTCTGTTCTCTCAATATGGCGACCGATAAACCATTGCTACTCAGCACGCTCCTCGGAAGTAAGTATGCGATAGCAATTTAATGGCGTTGTTTTAACTTATATGTCTAGATGTCGAAGTTGAAGGTGATCTTAAAACTAGAAAAAGGGAAATGCGGTCACAGTACTCTGTACGGCTTTATGTGGACGACAAGAAGGTCGCGAAGTCTCTAAACCAGCATGCCTCGTTGATTCTCAAATGGGAATGGAATACAGACCATCAAATGTGGGTCTTTGTCTCATGGATCATCGGCCAATATTCACGTCCTGGAATTAGCTGGTTTGAGCCATCGTCAGTAATGAAGATTGCGGTATACCGTGGTTTTGGGACCGCCATCGATGCGAAGGATCTTGTGGGACAGCATCAGGCGAACATCGTAGACCTGCTCCAAAATAGTGAGTAAATTGTTTGCTGTCTGCATGCCCTAGCCTTGAAGACGACTTAATTAGGCGCCGGTCTTGCCCTGACGGATGCGAAGGGCGTCGCTATTCCTATCAAAATGACGATAGCCTTGTCTCCCATTCCCGAATCGGAGCACTACATCCAAAAATTTATGGAAAAGGTTGACACCGATGTTTCTCGCCTGTCAAGCAATGGCACAGTGGCGAGCACCGTTTCGACACTCGGACAAGTCTTAAAGTTAACCAAGAATATTATGGATCAACTTTCTAAGGTACGACATTAAACTCTATATCTATCGACCCATACGCTAACGCGGCTGCTCGTTGTGATCAGGCGCACCCGATGCTCAACGCATCGTGGACTATTTTTTCCAGTCTTTACCAGGTGAATCATCCAGTAAACCGCAGCCGGACTTATTCAAATATTATTACTCGAGCAGGCCGTACAGGAAACGGATATCCAGGATGAATCCATCCGAGAACTGGCCAGCACCTTGCGTGAATTGTTGGGTACTGCAAATACGGTTCCTAACCTGCCTGAAATCCCAGATACGACCAAGGTCATCGAAGAGATTAGCCGTCAATCACTACAGGTTGCATCGCTCATTCACGAATATACTAAATTGCATTTCGCGAGTAAGTTAATCCCACTGATCCTGATTCACGTCAAATTTGATGGCCATTTCTTGTAGAGCGTACCGTACAGATCCAAGTATCCGGCAATCTAAAATCACGTATTGCAGAGTGCCAAAAACGCTGCGCCGTTCTGAAGGACACCTTCTACAGTTACGAGTCTTTTACGCAGTAAAAGCGAGTTCTTTTAATCCACACCGACCCCAGGAATTTGAATGTCGCGACACCCTGTTGGCCCCCATCAATGATGGCATCAATTCACGTGATGCCCGGTATTCGGCCTTTAATATCGGCTATTATGATTATGTAATGTATTATTAATCTGGGTTATGTCTATATGTAGTATATTATGTAAATATCGTCTTGGCACTTTTCTTGGCTTATTGATATCTGAGACGCTGTGGATTTTGGGGCGTATTGCCCGCTCGAAAGATGCGGATGTGATCAAATTCAATAACAAACTGAAACATTTAATATTTATATACGCCCATAAGTTCTTCAGTATAAATCGATTCTCTTCCGATCCTGACTATGCTCTGGTCGTTGTTCATTCAGTAGCCTATAATGTATGGGTCAGTGTGGTTTTGATATTCCTAGCTTTTCGTACCTCTGGTATGTCGTTTGCAATACATTTGTTCTGCTTGATTTGCCAGGAGAACTCTTCTCCGATTGCTTGCAGTGTTCCGTTCAGATCGCCAATGGGGATGAACAACGCAGAGCTGCAGAGAGTTCGTCTGGTGAAAAGACAGTAGTGAGACTGACCGCACTTGTGGGCATGACGATCGACTTGTGCTTCAAAGGGTTGAATAAAGGTGATTCCCCGAGTCTTGTATTTCTGAAAGCAAAGAATGGCGCTGTCGACGCTGACGACTCCTTTGCGTTCAAGAGTGAGTCGCGGATATAATGAAACGAGGCCATAATGGGCTATGTAGTTCATGACGATAGTCGAATGAAACTCTGTAATAGTCCTAAGGGTGCCTTCCATCGAGTCGGTGAAAATGACATTAATCTTCTTTTCAGCAGTGGGATGATCGTAGGTCGATATGGAACGCACTGAGCTGGACGTATAGAGGGTGGCAATCTTAGGTTTGTTGGGTATTTCGAGATATCCACAATCCCTGATAAGCGTTAGCAGTATAGCGCTGGTGGAAGAAGGGACGTAGAAATCGATATCTCCAGGTATGAATAGGCCGGGATGCATTGCAAGTAATGCGACTGAGCCAGATATCACGGCTTTGCTGAGGAGCATAGCTGTCAGGAGGCGATCCCTAGGACCAATACCGAAGATGGTGTGAATATCTTGCAGAACGTCAAGAACGTCCTGTTGTGCTTGTTTCATCGTTTGGTTATAAGGCTGTGATATGCCCAGGAGCAAGTGAGCTGCTGGTAGTATCAATCAGTATTTGTCTTTTGGGATACGTTGCCGTGCGTACTTTCGACCATGTATTTTGAACGTGGTGTGATGACTGGAGGAGAGAGGATGAGGATCAGACTGAAGCCCTATGTGAAATTTCTTTCGCCTTTTTGACTACGGGACTTTTATTTTCCCGATCTCATCGTCTCATCGAGCCTGTGGCGAATTTTGACTTCAAGCAAAAAATAGGCATACGTTGTAAACTGAGTATTACAGGAACCCCTTTGTATCTTAGCAACTCCCTATTGTCCAATATTCATTTTTGACAAACGGCGCTCCGTTTCGTCTACCGCTTCTCGGTCAGTATAGAGAGCTTTCCTTTTTCCGGTCAAGAGCGGTGTTTGAGCCACTGGTGTAAATCGACTGCGCATGCGAAGAATAGCTGCTTTCTGTATTTATATCGCTATTAGTTCAGGCGTGATAGAGTTGAATGATTTTACATACGTCTCTTGCTTCTTGGTTGAGGAGTAGGATAGCACGTAGTTGAGAAATCATATTGAATCGGTTGTTCTTAGATGGGAATACCGTAAACGATATTGAAAGTTCGACAATATCTCCAATTCGAATGGAAGTAGGATTGATGGGAGCATACCTGGATATTCGGTTAGTTTTAGTGTTCCAACAAGTGGTTGATACGCACCGAGTAACACCATCCTGGTTGATGCTTCTGGACCGGTACTCGACTACATTGTCACGTCCATGGATATAGCCATCACCTATCATTCCCGTCAATACGCCATTTGGGTCGACCAATGGATGGAACTGGAATTCCCCAGAGGTATCGGCCAACATGCTGGATTTAGAGAAGTATCGGGAGTGGGCATCTATCGCTCTAAAATCCTGAAAAGTACCACCTTGCCACCCATCAAGTGAGTCGCTTGGGAAGTTGTTCGAAAATGCTAGGTATATTAGTTCAATATTTTGACTGGCTTTCTCAAACGTATCCGTTCCCAGTCCGGTGATTGTTACAGCTTGTCTTATATATGGGCGTTGTCGTACCATGGCTGATGCGTTGCTGAAGTCGGGTTTTATGTCAGTGTATCTGCTAGAAATTTTGCCGTCTTACTTACATTGGTTGTGCAACTGGGGGCAACATCTTGTTGCAAACGATGCCTTGAACCCTAAGAACAATTTCTTCAATTGTTCCTTGGTCATCGCTGAGTTCGGTGAGTCGCCACGCTCGTGGAGCTGAAAACTCTGTTATCTGGAGTTCGGGAACCTTAAGCATCTATCGTCAGTCTCCGTACTGTAAATATGCGATAGAGACAGTAAACTTGCCTGGGCTTGTGCAAGCTGTACGATCTGTCCAGTATTTGTATGGAGCGTATTACGGTCATTTGATATTTCTACCAATTTGGCCTCTAAAAAAAATGTGTTCGATGGATATTCAGGATGATAAGCACTTAGAGCACTTACTTGCTTGCTCGATGTCATAGAATTCGTCCATTGAAGTCGGGCGGTAGTATGCGACTTGGGTATTACTTTTCGATAGCGACTCTATCAGACCTTCCATACTCTTCTCGGCTCTAATAATTCCAAGTCCATTTTTGCATTGAAACGCGATTAGTCTGATCGCCCAATTGTTTCGGGCGCCATGCAACCATGTGTTCCACACTTCGTCGTAGTGCTTTCCTTCTTCTTGATCTTTCTCTTTATGGCGAGCTTGGTGTTGAAATATATTGTGCCTTTCTTCCTTGGGTTGCATTGGACCGTCCATCGTTGCATTTTTCTTATCAAACATCGAAATCGAAGTGTTGCTTGCTTTTGGCGCAGTCTGCACCGTAATTTGAGTTGCTGGTACTTTGCTTGTATTTTCCGATATGTATATTCGGCCGATCATTTTAGGGCTTGGATACCATGGAGCCATATGTTAGATTCCTTTTTTTGCAGACCTGCTGGCCTTATGCCACATGCCTGCTACGCATCTCTTTTGACGTTCTTGGCATTCGGCCTGAAGATTGCTAAGTTCCAAGCTTCTTACATTCTATCGGCCAATAAAAAGCCTGCATAGCATCATTCTTGTATCCACTGAGGTGATGGTCGGGTGCGGTCAGTAGAGACCGTCTATCTTGCATCGTATGGCCTTGAGATCACGATTTCTGTGGGCTCCTTGTCTGCATATGATTTAAAAAGCGGGTGGTCTATCCGTCCTGTCGTTCGTTACTCTTCGTTATGCCTCCAAAACCCCGCCCTAGTTCTTCAGCAAAGAAGAAGGCCGCCTCTTCCTCCAATGTCGATGCTGTCGAGCGTCCTTCTACTAAACGAGGTGCTCGTGCATCGAAAATCAAGTCGGCCACCTACGTCCAATCTGACAATGAGGATCTGACGGTGTATGATTTGCTTTGCTTTTACTTGTGCCTGCATTCTGACTTTATTTTTTTTTTTTTTCCAGGTCGGCTCCTTCCAAACCTCGTGCGCCAGCAACTAAGCGCACGGTCGTCTCTGATGACGATGATGCTCAGTATGTTTTGCATTTTGTTCCTAGTTGCGACGTAACCCCTAACTATCTTTTTCATCAGGTTGGCTACACCTAAGAAGAAGACTACCTTGCCTTCTAAAATTCGTCCAAAGCCTACCCCAGCGCAAGTCTCATGATCTGTGCTTTTTGTATATCATTTAACTTGCGGCTTTTCCTCTAGTGTAACCACATCGCCTACCAAGTTTCGTCCTAAGTGAGTTTCATTCCTTTTTTCGTTTTGAAACATAAACATTGTACGCTATACTGACGTACATCTCAGATCTCCGACTACAGAGTGCGTTATCTTCATCCCCTTTCCTTCCGACTGTCTTTCATTCTCCTCTAGGATTTTGGAGATTTCTGACTCCGAGGTCGAAGACGAAGATCAATATGAGGAGAGCTTCATCGACGATGAGGCAGTCGAAGAAGATGATGAAGCGGACGAGCTTTCTACAGATGCTGAGCTATTGGAGTTCGTTCTTTTCCTTCTGGTCTTTGGATTATTTGACTAACTATATATAGTGCCGAGTTAGTCGACGGAGATACGTATGTTTTTTTGTTTGACTTTTATTTTTGGTGGCTCCTAATTGTTTGTTCTTTTGTATGCAGTATGTATCCGGAGAAGCCGGTCCCATCGAGTATTCGTCTCTCTAATAGGCTTGCCCCTTCGACTCCACCCCTCAATACTCGTAATAATTCTTCTACGTATGTGGCTCTTCCTTGTTATTGAGTCGATATAAGCTGATTTTGCACTATATTCTAAGGAAGAGCAATGGGTCTCGTAAGACCACGACCAATGCTGAAGCTAACCATTCTCCAGCTGTCAAAAAGTCGCCGTGAGTCCAATTGGTTGGTTTACAGTATACTCCATTTTAATTTTCCAAATCTTTAGTACAAAAAATATTCGCAAGGCCGCTCCTGAAGCTGATGCTGACGCTTCACCTGGAGGCCGGGAATCACCGTGAGTCTTGTCGCACATTGTATTAAACGCTCCATTTCTCTAACTGTTTTTACTTTAGGACCAAAAAAGCTCGTATCAGCAAGTCTGTTAATTCAGCTTCAGACGACGATTCCCATTTTTTTGCCCCAGAAAAGCAATTTAAAGGGAAAAGCAAGCATGAGGGAGCCCCTTTGTTCATGACGACGTCCGTTATATTTTATCTCAAACCATCATTCAATCTCTGACTCCTTCCTTAATTCTCATCTAGTAAGGAAGCCGATTACGATGCAGTTGGCGATGATGGAGATTCTCAAGGTAGCGACAAAGACAGTGAGGTCTACCATGAGGATCTTTCGGTTTTGGTTGTCAGGTTGTTCTTTATTTTTCTTATTCCTTACGTCTTTTTTGCTGAATTTTGTCTTCGTTTATTTTGTTGTTGTTTGGTAGAGAGCTCCCAAAGAAATGTGAGGTTGCGACTGTGGCAAACCAAGACCGAGTACTCCTCAAGAAAGGCCTTTATTCTAACCTTCCTAACCTCAGGTTTGTTGTTGTTGTTCAATGGTTTAGTCTCTTTCTTATGTGTTTTGCAACAGGAAGATATCGATTGAGGCGGTGAGGCCTATTTCCCCGAAAATGGGCCTCGTCTTCCACTCGAAATGGCCGCAACTCGTACATGGTCTTGATGCTGGGTAAGCTTCCACATTCTGTTGTTCCAACTAGGTGGCTTATATTCTTTGTCTCAGCATTTCCATCGCCTCAATTACATTTTCGATCGATGGACAATTCGTCAACTTGTCTAGGGTAGATCCCACCAAGCTTGGTGCTCGAGCCCTGTGGGGAAACACCCGCTACAACCTTTGCGTTGGTCGTAACGACACCGCCGTCTGCCTATCACCCGTAATGATAATGGATTCTTTCTTAACAAAGATGAATTCCAAGCTCAACTACTCTGGCCATTATGTGACTGGTATCTTTCACTCTGAAGAATGGATGCGGTTCGTATCTGTTGTCGGTATGGTTACCCATCAGCCACATCTCCAGATTCAAGTCTGGTCGGATGCCATTACTTTTGGTACGAAAGGTCAGAGCACTGGTAAGTTCCATATTTTAATGTTTAGTCTATCCATATACTCATCTGGGTGACTGTTTAGCAACGGGTGGATCCCAATCTTCATTTGCCATGCCGAACATCACCGGCATGTTCAACTTAGCGGCTAGTCCTTCCAAAGGAAGTGGAAATACTGTCGACGATAAGATTGCCCCTTTGGACTACCTTTCGCCCAGTGCGTGATGCCTCCTTTTTTGTATCCTAACTCCAATCTTACCATGGCGATTTTCTTAGTCCCAGTCTATGACGGGAGAAAAGTCAAATTCGATTACTCTGCACAGACTTTCAATCAGATTGACAAGGTCTTCCCAGTCTTTGAAGGCGAAATCCCTAGATTTTCGTACGCAGTAGTTGCATATGTCTGCCAAATCCATAAGATTGGCACACATTGGCGCATCATTACTTACGCTCGCTGGATTTTGTTGTTGGCGACACCTAAATCCTAGCTTGTATTTAAATTTTGTTAGTAGTCTGTATATCAACCGCAATGAATTCTTCCTTGTGCCTCCGTATATCGAGTTTAACATGATCAATTTCGATTTCAATATATATATATACAATTGTGAGAAATAGTAAGTGCCGGTGCCTCAACGTTATTTCAGCCCACCATCTTTGAATGACCGCAAGAAATTGTACGAATATTTCTCTTGGTTGGCCCTGATTCGTTTATTCACTGAGTTGGCGCCAATTTTATTTTTCCACTCCTTCTGTGTGAGTGGAAATACTTTACGATCCTCTATCTGTAGCATCCACGATTTGAAAAATTCTTCGTTATACGGCGTCCATGTCTGATGTTGCATAACTTCTCTCCATGTATCTGTGGTCGGCCACCATGATTTAAGTTGTATTTCGCGGTTAGCTGGAGCTAGGTATTCCCTGCCTTTAGGGTTGGTCTGTAATGTGGGCGACTGGTAGCATGCCGACGTTCCGCATAAAGCATCCAGCTCATTCTTCGTACATACATCATCAACCATGGCGTATCCTTGAGGATTTATAGCAAACGAATGCCCGATCCGACGATAGACCACTGAATCAGAGGGGCCACTAAGCACATTTGCAAAGCTCTCCGCTACAGCAAGCCTCCACACAATTCCGCCTTCCATCAATGCCGATCGTACCACCCGTTTGTTTTTCAACAACGATTCACGGTCTTTCAAATATGCATCATAATCATCGTAAGTAAACTTGTATCCAGGTAGGCGCACTGGAATAGGCCTGGTAGAGGGCATAGCAAGGTCATGAACTGATGTCGGGAGGAGCGTATGCATCTTGACTCCTCTTTGCAGCAGCTCGTAACATATACCGTAATCGCTGATTCGTTTGTCCATACGGCACACCATTACTGCAATGGTGGCACTTTCTACTGCCAGAGACCAAGGGACTGTAGCGTCGCTTCCCATGTCGAATATGAAAAATTTATTCGATATTACCCTGATACGATTTAGACGCGCAGCACTAGATAGTTGCATTCGATTGTTGATGGATAGATCCCAGTGTTCGTTCTTGGGGCGGTTCTTTTTACTTGAATATGCATCCAGAAACGCAATGCCACAAGGCGCAATATCAGATTTAAAGAATTCGGTTTCCTCCACGCTAAGACCAAGAGTGGCTGTATATTTTGATTCGTTGATCTTCGGGAACGGCTGGGGGCGGGAAATGTTTTCGGGTGGAACAAAACCAAAGTATTCCATCAATATGTGAACGGACTCATACTCGCAATCTCGCAGACCTTCGCCGTCGTCATATCCCATGTGTTCTGATCTATAGAAACCATGCTTGACTTGTTCAGCATTAGCTGAGGCTTCGGACATTTCAATGTCATGCATGCTTTGGTACTCCTCATTGTCACCATACTCTGTGTCGTCGTCTCTGTCGTCTCCAAAATCAGAGCAGCAGTCCCATTCGTTAAAGAAGGCGTTGTACTTGGACTGATTTGAACCATAATGGAGAATTGTATCCCTGTTCATACCAAGCTCGACTTGCTGCCTTGAGTATTGTCCGTTTTCTTCAACCCACACGAAGACTTTTGTTTTATCATACGGCGGAACATGTTCCCAGTTTTCTCGTCTCTGGCGTTTTTCAGCTGACTCCCACTGCCGCATCTCCTCACATCTACGCCTCCTCTCGTCGAAGAATTCGACCCATGGTGTTCCATTAGGTGTGGGCAGAGAAGGGGTTGTTGTTCGGAAGGTAGCGATCTCTTGCATTTGTTCTATGGGAGGTGCCAACCGAGCAATGAATTCGTTGGTCCTTGCTGCAGCAATTTCGGCCGTGCCCCATGGGAACCATGCAGGAGTGTTGAACCGTACAAACCAGTCAACCGCAAACTGGTCTTTCTCTGGGTTCAAGATGTTGAGGAACACTCCTGCTCTGGGCGTTGTTGGTTCAAACGAGCCTGCCATTACGAGCAGAGCTGAGAGAAAGGCTTGATGCCATTCGTTGGCATCCAGAATATCGAACCATGTTCCGACGTGAATCCGGATTATGTTCCTATAATCATCCATTCGAGTGGTAACAGCTATGGCATATGACATGCGCGCGAACCAGTATTTGAACCAGTCCCGACAACGTACAACATCGGAACGCAGTTCATGGTGACTTGTGTAGTTTTCGTCTAATGGAAGACCCGTTTGAATTATTTCAGGTATCTCTGGTCCGCCGCTATTTACAAGCAGCGTATTTGTCGCCGCTCGAAGATCATGCTGGAGTCGATACCACCGAAGCTTTGTGCTCCCATCCAGTCTAAAGAACCCCTTGGCACGTTTTTGAAAATACAACGGCATAGCCAACATCCAATAAAATGGACCTTCTGTTATTGGTTCCGTCTCGATGAACGCCAGGTGGGCGTACTCCATAGTCCACCAGAGTGGTTCGTGAAATTCGCTGACAGAGTTGAACCGGGGATTGCGCCGCATGTTAGGCGAGGTCTCCGGCACTGAATCGATTGTCCTCTGGCAGTTTGGCGAGTAGAATAAGTCGCCCCCGATGCGGAGAACGCGTCCGCGAGTTTTATCCAGTCCCCCTTCCTGAATCATCTTGGTTGAGGCATAAAACGTGTCGGATTTGTGTGGAGGGGGGGTCGGGAAAAACTTTTTGTTCAAAATGGCCTCCATATCTGCTTCACAGATTTGGTGTTAGTTCGAGATAATTGAAAACACGTATTTAGATACATACCTAGTGGTACGGGTTTGATTCCAGTTTTTTTGTATGTTCCTGAAACGTTATTGAGCGATACACGGGCGATCTGTCGTACTGTCTCAGTGGGTGCTCGAAGGATTAAACGTCCGGTGATACTTACCCTTAGCAGTACACGCTTGGCTGGTCGTAGTACGTCTCTACAATTTCTCGACTTTCGATACCCAATTCTCTGTTCCTGCTTAGGGATGCCCCACCGCAGTTACTGAGGGCGTCCGAAGGTTCAATAGATAGTTCTCGGTCGCTGCTTAGGGATGCCCCGCCGCAGAGACAGAGAACAATCACGGCAGTTACTCGAGGCGTTGAAGTTTCAATAGATAGTTCTCGGTTGCTGCTTAGGGATGCCCCGCCGCAGAGACAAAGAACAATCTAGGCCGGAGGTTGAAGGCGCGTCCGTTATTTATAGGTCGCACGGGCAGTTGCTGTTATGGAACGAGCTCGACGCGATTAGGGATGTGATGTTGATGTGATGTGATGTTGAGACTATCGGTGAGAGTGCGAGTCCGTTTTCGGTTGTGTTTGAAATTGTTTGTAGAGCTCTCCCGGGCCGATTACTCGTTCCGGCCGATTTCATTGATCGCATTGATCTCTTCCGCTTCCACCACCTCTTCAGCTCCCACAACCGTACCCACTCCTGCAACGAGGCATCTCAATGCAGTAGTGGTACGCGATCGCACTCTCTCCCCTCTCTCTCAACTTCCACCACCGTACCTTATCCTGCGGCGAGGCATCTCCAAGCAGTATTCGTACGGTGCGGGACACTTAGGAAGTACTGTGCCTTCGAACATTCGCGATCGCTGGATGTCGATCCCGGTCGTGGCCCCTTCGACTCACGCCCTCGTTGCACACCCGTCATCGGATTGTCTGCCTCAGTTGGCGATTCCTGCGCGGCGACGAAGATGGACATGGCAATTGAATGCTGAAATGAAAGGACCGTGATCAGGAAGGCGGGACGGCGGCTAGATTACCACAACAGGATCGCTTACCCGCGGAGGCTAAGGACGCAGCAAAGTGCCGCCCCGTGCACTGGCCAATCCTTCCGCATGCTAGCCTCGACAACGACATTCGGTCACACAGACGGTGCTTACCTCGCCGTCGACTTTATAGTGCGCTCGTAATCTTAATAATACAGCCATGACTGCTACAATTCTATATCATATATAGGCAACTGCCTTGCACTATGATACGTCCAGCTGGCACTCTTCCTACCTGCCGCTTTGGGAACAGGCTTATAAATCACTCTGTGAGGTGCCGGAAATGCCGGGGGCTAGGTAGGGACCCATTTTTGGGGGCGGGTAGGGTGTTATGGGTGCCGGGGATGCCGGGATAGAGGGCGGGGAAGGGGTAGAATTAGTGTAGGGTGGCGGGAATGTACAAACAAAGAACAAACAAAGCAGGAGAATGGCCCCGGGGCGGTATTTTTGTTCCTGGGCGGGAAATAGGCGCTTTCGAGCCCGGAAAAATTGTGCTATAGGATTAGATATATTATTGACGCCCTATTCACCTTTTTGCGCGCCTCAATCCGTGCGGGATTGGATGGATTAGCGCTCGAGCGTTTGGATGACCTTCTATTTTTAGTTTGCGATTATTCTCAATGCGGTACTTATCTCCGGATGACTTTGATGGGCTCGGTTCCCATCATTTTGCCTCCCCCCTCCCGCACCGTTTCTGTATCCTTCGAATAGATTATCTAGATGTATTCCCCTCATTAATACAAATCTATTGATACCAAACTTGTACCATAAAGCCCCCGGGAAGTCGGTGAAAGCAGGAGATTATATTTTCCAACCACCCTCCCAATCCGGAAGTCACTTGCACTGGCTCAAAGATAATAAAACATAAAAGCCGTTATATTATAAGTTTACCTACGATACAACTAGATACTAATACACAAAAACTACGGAGTGAATCGAAAGCCGCATATGACGCCTCTATGGTGTCGCCGCCGTCCTACTATCCCTGCTCCTGGTCATAGGGCTGAACAGACAGGCGGGAGCGTAGCTCGCGACCACGATGCCACCCGCTTCGTGGGCTGTCCTCTGGGCTTGCAAGCTAGAGGGGCCTTGCTGCTGTTCCTGCTTGTGGTCACTGTGGCTCGAGAAGGCAGGATTTGTTGAAATGACGTGGCGGCGGCTAAAGCACACACGGTTCGCCAGCATCGCCATTGCGTCCGCAACTTGTGCATGGGCCGGTTGAGGCTACTAATGCGGGGTTGGTGTGAATGGAAGGGTGCGGCGAGCAGGTAGGTGGAAGAGGTGAGCTGTGCCGTATACCAGCAACACCAGCAGCAGTCTTCGTGGCTGTTCATGCTCGTTGCCGTGGTCACTTGCGAACTACTGCTGCAGCTGCATGCGAGGTGATGCTAGACAGGTGGGAGGAGGGGTTGCGAGGAGCTGGGATCGCTGGTCGCCCGCTCGGACGAATGATGTTGTGACAAGGCAAACGACGAACGGGCTTGGTCGTTTTCCGTCTACCCGCGGGTTGAGAATTCGCAAGGGAACAGAAGTAGCCCGTGCTACTCCCGCTCGCTGCCTACGCCCCCATCACCCAACCAGATCGTCCTGCTGTTTCGCCTCAACCCATTCGCACCCGAACCATGGGAGCAGCAGCCCTGGGTTGCGCTCCTCGTGCTCCGCAGTCGTTCGCGAGCTGCGGCAGACTTGCTGCTGCCGCTGCTGCATGCGTGTAGTGAGCATGCGAAAGCGACGGCCCATGTGGGGAGGTGAATTGTGCTACCGTTTCGCCTTAGTCCCGTCGTATTCCAGCAGTACGAGCAGAAACGCTGGTGCTGTGGTAGTGGTGGTGGTGGTGGTGGTGGTGACGGTTGGCTGCAACGGCGATGAGGAGAGTGTGGGCTGGGCTGGCGGGTGAGTAGGCGGCGGTGGAAAGCTAAGAACTGAAACGAGTCCGATGGACTCGTTTCACGGCGTACCTTGCAGGTTACCCCCTACAAGGGCCTCCCATCGTATTTCTCTATTCCCTTTTGCACCCGTTCGCGCTATCCCAGAGAAGGTCAATTCGTCGGTTGGTTAAGCTGTCGTCTTGTGGTATCAATGTTGACGGCACATCGTTGTGGAAGGTCGTCGGTCGCCGTGTCGTTTGGTGTGCTTCACGTATCCGGTGCCGGCCTACATCCCTGTCGCAGAGGAGAGGCACACGGCGTGGACGGAGGATTGGAGGGACGAAGGAGAGGGAGAAGAGATGGTCAGTGGTGGTTGGGAAGCGTGGATCGACGACTTTGATGGTTGTTGATGTTTCTCGGAAGTCTCCACAAGTCACCCGATTGGCTGGCAAACCCGGACCGGTCAGCCTCCGATCCGTTCTCGAGGTCTGGAACGTCGCCGAAGCAGTCCCCTACACATCCGAGAGACTGGTAAGTGTCGGGATATGTTTTAAACATCATATAGTTGAACATTCTCGGCTTATATGTAGAACTAACAATTAATTCGATCTGGTATATAGAAAATACGTGTTTTCCCTGCAAAACTAATTCACTGATCATCCCCTTCGCGGAATAGACGAAAATCAAGCATCAAATAAATAAGGCAAATATACTATAGCAATATGGGTATGATATAGAGTTAGTGTAGCTAAGTTTTAGAGAATCAGTAGCCAGATACCTTGACGAAATGTCAAGGTACGGTTTAAGGTATCGTCGAATGCATCGTGGAATGATGAATGAACATGTAGTTGATGGGTCGGTTTTGAAGGCATTTCGAGGCTCTGCCTTTGTACATTGAATCAGAATAAAAACTTTTGGAAGATTCGTATGCAAAAGGTTTATATGCATTGTTCTGAGTGCTGAAATTTGAGTTTGAATAATTCTCCACTCCACAAAGTCTCCTTTACACGAATTCAGATGTTTATAAAATGTTACCCAAATTCCTTCGGAAGTATCTACTTTTATGTATACACGCCTTCAGTATTCGAAACTCATTTTTCTCTGAAATATGTCTTCAAGCTGGCGAGGTGTAAGTCACATATTGCACGAGTCTTACCACGAAATCACCTCGCACTTGCTTACACCCAAGTCTCGCTGTTTCTGGGTCCAATTTACTCTTAAAAATTTGATATTCGTATACAGTAGCCTTAAACAAATTATTCTACACCCTTATATATTTTAAATACGATCTCCAGTGGGGTCAGCGTCGATGCAGGTAACGAGCGAGCATCGGGAATTGCACGGTCCGAAGTTTTAAAGTCCGCTCGAACGCGCATCAACGAACTCGAAACCTGCGACTGCTGCCCACAACCGACCACCACCAGTTCCTTCCTCATCAGTACCTTGCCCACCCCGTCCCCCACGGCACCCCCAAAGCCTTTCGTAAGTCCTTATTGTGTATTCACCGTGTTTTACTGACAAATTAGGCTTTTATTTAGGTGCTTGTATACGTATTGCATAATCTAAACCGACTTCGCGATGTCGCGTCCACCCTCCTCACTTGGGGTGTTATGGGCCGACGTTACAAGCATTTCGGGTCGTAAAGGGAGGAGAAACACAATGAGGGGAGACCCTGGAGAGGGAGACCCGCCCGGTGCGTCGTGAAAGGAGTCCATATGACTCGTCTCGCATGCTCTTCTTTCTTCTTGCGCCGAGCTCATCCACCTCACAACAGGCCGTTGCTGGTTCCAAGCACTAACGTCGCCGCCGCCTTCCTGGTCCCCTATGCTGACCGTAACCCGCCCACGGCACTGCATCCCAACGCCACCTCCGCCTGCGACCCCCATATGAGCCCCGGCAACATCACGAAGAGCAAAAGCAAGACCACCGCGCTCTGATACGGAGTCCCTAGGCCTCGGCAGAAGTAGCAGCAGTATTAACCCTGCTGCTGCGAAGATAACGGCGAGGATCCTCGGACTGGTTTGTGAGGATATGGGTGGGGTGGCTTCGAGGCAACGATGTTCGTCGCCTCCTCGCCCTCCCTCGCAAACCATCCCAGCATTCCCCCATACCGGCTGTCCCACCTTTCCACTCGTCATGCCCCACCACACCCCTCCATGGCAGGTCTGCAGCGCAAACCGATACAGAACACGAATGTCACTGCATTCGCGTTCGTCGTACCCACCAGCTTCGGGCACGCTTCACCTTCTCCTTTCTCCACCCGTCGACATTTCACGTTGGAGCCGACGTCATACAAACGTCGCAAGGCATGGAAAACGATGACTGTACGTGGAGCTCAAGTGAGGGTTCTGGAGTTTGGTCTGCGCTTGACCCTCGACCTCGTTGTTCGCCTCACCTCTATCTGCCCAAACCGCCCTTCCGACCCGTAGCACAGTGCGCATGACCATCCGTTGAACGCGAATGACGACTCCGACCGTCACCACCATCGACACTACCGCCGTGGGTTCCACCAGGGCAAGGAGCGGCGGCATATGGCCACAATTTGGCGACCCAACAGTGCCGCTGCTCCTCTTGGCATGCGATATGGGGCTGGAGTGGAGGGTGAGCAGCCGCTGAGCTGGCAAACGCGGGTCTGTGACCCCGCTAGCTCACCCGCCACACCTCTTCCTTGTCAGCCTCCTTTTTCACATCCTGTAATCAGTAGATGTTGTAGTCTGTAGTCGTACCACCTGTATTAGATAGACAGATAATATAATCATTCATTGTATCTTTTTCGTGCCAGCAGTGTCCCAATGCGGAAAATGGTTGAAAATATCAACCCATCCATCCATCCACTTGCCGTAGGTTTTAGGCTACAAAATTGGTATCAAAAGATTCGCATTTTCGAGGGGAACACGACTAGATACTTTAGTTAGAGATTCACGAAAGCGAGCACGGAGGGAAGCCAAAATGATGGAAAAGGAGTCCCATCAGTGTGTCCGGAGATAGCTACCGCATTGAGAATAATCGCAAACTAAAAATAGAAGGTCATCCAAAAGCTCGAGCGCTAATCCATCCAATCCCGCACGGATTGAGGCGCGCAAAAAGGTGAATAGGGCGTCAATAATATATCTAATCCTATAGCACAATTTTTCCGGGCTCGAAAGCGCCTATTTCCCGCCCAGGAACAAAAATACCGCCCCGGGGCCATTTTCCTGCTTTGTTTGTTCTTTGTTTGTACATTCCCGCCACCCTACACTAATTATACCCCTTCCCCGCCCTCTATCCCGGCATTTCCGGCATCTACAACACCCTACCCGCCCCCAGAGAAAGCACCCTAGCCCTCCCCGGCATTTCCGGCACCCTACAGTGTGATTTGTAAGATCCTTCCTAAAGCAGCAGGTAGGAAGAGTGCCATCTGGACGTATCATAGTGCAAGGCAGTTTGCTATACATGATATATACAGGTAGCAACTACAGGTGAATAATACGCTCGACGGCTAACGCAGTGGTCTATTCGAGTCGAACATAAGTTGGGTAAGTGTTCATTAATCGTTCTGTCAAATTTCATGCTTACCCAAGTGGTTTAGGAACGTCGATCCCCGTCGCGGCCCCTTCATCGTTCGTCGCACGAGTGTCGTCGTATCATCCGGATACGGTATGGCCCGAGTTGGGTGCTTCACAACTTGGCGAATAATCGAGCGGGGGCAGTCGGTCAATACTGTTGTATTTGGAAGCGTCCCCGAGCCCTTCATCACTACGTTTGTTTTGTTCGGCACTACGAACCTTCGATTAGCGCAGTCCCCCTTTATATACTTTTTTGCCCCAGCTTTCCGATCATATGCGGCCCTTTGGTCGCTGTAGGCATGCGGTTATATATATATTTTAATATTGAGTGGATATTCGGGCGTAGTGCACGCTCGACAGTCTACTCAGCCTCTTGGCGCTCGATGTATTTTTGGAAATCCGTGGATATATTTGGAACTTTCCTTGGTGTAATCGTTTGAATAAAGTGGATTTTCGAGCGTACCCTTCGCCAGAATCTGCTCCACTCAATTCATTTGTGTCTAGGTATGTGGTCTAATTTTATCTTATCAAGGCGCCTGAGTCGATATCTATTTTTACAGGGCGGATATTTCAACGACTTCCGTGTCTCATATTCTTGCATATAACGGCTCGAACGAGCGTTCTTTCTTCCCCCCCCCCTCTTCCAACGTATCTTTTCTGTCCGCACTACCACTGCCACCAACGTCAATCGTCTTTTAAACAGCTATGACCATGTCAGCGATTGGTTCCGACGACATCAGAGTCGCATGGAACCGTCCTTCTGAGTTGCCCGATATCTACGAGACTGTCCGTCACCCCAAGAACCCTGGCAATGGGAGGTCGTATTTTTACCTTGCGGACGGCTCTCCTGCTGCAATGGAGCACGTTCTCGAGATCGAGGACCGGTTGAAGGTCTGCACAGGTAGTCGGGAAGACGCCTTGGCGGAAGGTCCGTCCACCCCCCCCCCCCCTTTTTTTTTATTTCTATAACGTACCTACTCGGGCGCCTTAGGTTTTTTTATGCTTAGCGAGGGTGATATGATGTTTGTACGTCTTTATACGTCTCCTTCTTCTGGGGAATTAGACGTTCCTGTTCTATGGGTTAAGGGCGGGTGAGTTCTTTCCTTCAACGTCCGCGTTATCCGCTAAACTGGAGATTCATTACAGGAATATTTTTAGCGACAGCCTCAAGGAACGCGCCAGGAATGTCGTCCGCAACGAATGTCTCGGTCCTCGCGAGTCCAGGTCAAGCGGTTTCCCCACCATGTTAGAGGGCATCCTCTCTGGTGGCACCGCTTTTGAACGAACAGATCCTACAAGTGTTCGCAACGGCAGATGCTACAGTTATGGGTTGTCTCACGAGGGTCCGAACTCTGTCACTGCACCATGCGCAGACGGGAAGGTGAAGGATAAGTCGTCTGCTACTCTCAGTATGAGGCAGAACTTGCTCAGTGTAAGCGGTTTTGTTTCACTTATTCCTTCTTCTGGTTTATAATTTGTTTTTCTTTTCTTTCTTCTCTTTCTGTAGGTTACTTCCGAGATGGCCATGACAAATCTCGCGGCCGGCCCTCCTGAAGTTCTTGATAACATAACTACAAACTATCTGCTTCTCAATATCCCGGCACTTGGTGTTTCGTGGAACGTGGCTTATGGCTCTGCGCAGATCAATTTCGCGAAGGCGCAAAAGGGATCCTGCAGTGAGTATTTGGATAATTTTTTGTACGATTTGATTCATTACTTACGTGGATACTTCGGTTAGCCGATACTCTCGGGGCCTCGATGGGCGACGCTGGAGAAGAACATAAGGATAAAAAAGACCATCTGGCTTACATGACCAACATGACGATGGTCTCTGATTTACCTACAAGCTTTGACCCCGGACGTTTCTTCATACTATATCCTGGTATATTTGTGGAAAATACAGAATTTTCTTCCACCTGTTTCAGTGGACTTCGCCGTCATGGAAGCTCGCCTCCTATTGCGCCTCCTGATTTCGACGATAATGAAATGAATTGGCCTACTCGAGTGGCTTTGATTTCTTATCCGCCCTCGGGTATGACTCATCGTAAGCAGAAGTGGCCTCTAGCCGCTCTTGCTCAAGGGGATGCATTGTCTGTACCACCGGAGGCAGTCGCTACAGAGTAAGTCGTTTAGATATCAACATATATGTTTCGAGGGTTTAATTCCAATTTTTGTTCTATTTTCAGCGTTTTGCCAGGAGAATGGTCGTGCGTTCATTCGACTTTTGCGAAAGATGGATTGGTTGTCATGACCCGGAAGGCCTTAATGACATTCATCTGTCGTGCACTTTTGTGCATGGTCGTATTTGTACTCCGTAGCCTTGACGCTTCAATGGGTGCTAAGGTGGATAGCGACGCCTTTCTGAATTCGTTTTCGTATACCTCCGATGATGGTGTTCGTAGACGATTGGGTCCTTGGGCATTGGGCCCAGGTTGGCGACAAATTGACGCACCTGATCATATTGAGGAGTCCGATCTCGTTGATAATACAGATCTATCTTCTCAGCGCCTTCTCCTTGCCCAGCGCTATGCCTCTTGGGCATCATTTTGCAAACACTACGGCTCTCACATTCCGTATGCGGTTTGTCACCTTAACCTCGACATGTACGAAGAAGACACTATTGTCGTTAGTGAAAAAACGAAAAAACCCAGGGAGGGGACGAAGAAGAAAGGTGGGTTTTCTACATGGGTTCTCTTTTTCGTTGCTTGATTTCTCTTCGTTTAAATTATTCACAGTGGATAAGCCACGCAAGCGTTCTGGCAAGAAGAACAAAAAAGTCTCAGAGAGGGCTGGCGGGTCGGGGAAGGGAGGCGGGTTTGCTAACGCTGCGCCGACAACATCAGCACCAGCTGCACCCGCGCCATCAACTTCTGCTAATCCTATCTCGACAGCGGCAATCGAATACTCACCTGCCAGTAACTTGACATCTGCATTCAATGCGTTTCAGCCTGATGCTGCTGATCAACCACAAGATGCACTACACGCTGCAAGCGCTGTATCAGCCTCGTCAGTGACAGTTCCCTCTCTGCCGACCGTTGATCCAGGCGATCCGTCGTCTTTGCCTCGTCCATTCGTATCGACTTCCGTCTATCCTCCCCCGATCGTCGCTTCGGGCACTAGCCAAACTCCTTTGTCTCTTCCAACCATGGCAAGTGCAACACGCACGGAAGCACGTTTGCCTACTGCTCAACCCGCTGGCACAAGTTCAGTGTTGGCTTCATCGTCATCTGGTCCGGTTTCGTTTCCATATGTTGTTGGGCCAAGCACTATAATGTCTTCGTCCGGTCCATCTGTACCATCTTCTGCTTCTTCGCTGCCGACTGTCGGGTCTGTTGATAACGGGTCTTCAGCATCGATACCCGGTGAGCCACAGCCTCCTCCGGAGAACGATACATTAGGGGCGTCTAGTAAGTTGCCTTATGAATATTTATTTGTCATTACGCTTAATACGTCCAATAGACCTTCAGCCGCCTGCTAAGAAACAGAAGACCTTTCATGCGAATGCAAGCTCTGAGATTAACCGCGAAGGTATGTTTCTCCATAATTAGTCAGTTGTTCAATATAATTGATCTGTCGTTACTGTGCCAGGCTTGTCTCGCGTATCTTGGACTGGCGATGATTACGCCAGACTTGTTTCTGGTTTCAAACCAAGTGACGGCGCCAGTTGCAGTCGCTCTACACGTTCCCAAACCAATTCAGCTCCTCATTTCAATATGTCGAACGGAACTGCTGATCATCCGTGGGTTGTAGACGAAAGCGACGATGAACCGTTTGAGTCCGGTAAGGAGGATTCTAACGTCGTGGTGCACAAAGTTCATGCTGGTGGGTATAATGGTAATTAATCACCAGTAATTAGTAACGACCTTCTTTGAAATTAGACCTGCCTTTTTATCTGAAAACGGTAACACATGATGCTGTAGCCTCTGAGCTTTTGGAGGTCCAAAAGAGTGTTATAGAGCTATCTGCATGTACAGATGGCTTCGAAATGAACACTTGCACTGCAGCCATGTCTGAATTCCACCAAGCAATCGTTAATCACCCCCTGGATGCCAATTCAATTGCTACTTTCAAGTCAGGCTGGTTGGGCTTGCAGGCCTATCAAGCAAATGAGAGATTAAATGCCCTTCTTATCCGGAGGCAGAGGTCTATCCTTATGTTCTCATTCTACACTTATTGGGTTTGGCTACACCTCTTTATTCCCAATGAGGTTCGTGGATTGCTTGAACACCCCGATATAAAACGGGTGCCGTGGCTCGGCCAGCTGATACAGAGAATTAACGCAAGTCTTGAGCAGCGCAATGCACAAGCGACGTTTATTGCCCACGATTATATGATCAATATTCCCGATGCTCGTTGCACTCTCAATCTTGACACCTATATAAGAGACCGAGAACATCGGTACTCTAAAATCGTGGACTCTGTTACGGCAGTGCTTTCCAGTTGGATAGGATTCCAAGATGACAAGGATATGCTATGGCGGGCATACTTCATACACTTGTTGCTCAGAGACTTTGGGCACGACATGCTTATGTTGGATGTTACTTGGAAAATCTATCAGAGTGTTGGCAAAAGTTCGTTTAGAGGAAATGGACCTGTCGTCTTCAACTCCTGCAGGCCTGACTTTCCTAATCACCCATTATACGACAACAGCTCGCCGGTTAGGCAGAAGCTCAGTCGTTTGTCGTCCTTAATGGATGATTACTTCTCCGGGAAAACAACTTATCGAATACTTTCTCCCGGTGCAAGTTCATTACCGATAGATGCTGCAAACGACCGATTACGTGAAGTCATAAATTCTCAGGTTGATTGTTTCAAGCAGTTTGTTGTAGACTCCTTCGAGGTGGTCGTTAATAACGCCTCGATCGCAAACATTGCTCTTTCCGATGCTCTACGAGACAATCCGGATTATTACTCTCCTTTCCGCGAATACCAGCCTACAAGGATTCACATGCGTCAGGATCCAGGTCCATTTTCGCTGAATATTGTTGATACCATTTCTGGTGTCTTTAGTGCCCTAATCGGCCGAAGCATCTCTTTTGGTACTGAATTTTCCAGGACGGGAAGGACGGTCTTTTCTTCTCCACATGATTATCAGGCTGCTTGCGAGGAGGTTGGGAATGTTAATGCGCGTTATTTTTGTAACCCAGCTGCATATGGTCGATTTAATTGCAAGAAATCAGACCGGGAAAAGGTCCAGAATCTTGTAACTATTTATTGGGAAAAGTTACAGCAATACCGATGGCCTGGAATTGATCGTGATGAGCCTCTTTCGTTTATGGAGTGTTATACATATTTTAGGCCCCCTGGAGATCTGTCGCGTTTTCCAGAACTTGGACCATTAGCCGGTTACCTTCTGTCTGCCGATTATGTGTATACTGGAAAGGTGTTAACGCCTACAGAGGCAGAGATCGTTGATGTCATTCGACTTATCAATAAAGGTCCAGTAGCCGCATTTGAGAAACTTGCACTTATTCCATCACGCAAAGTCACGCAAGGTGGATCAGTATCTAAAACGGAAATTTCGAACTGCGCAAAAGCATTTCAAAGGAGTAGCTCTTTTGTCCGGTCGTGCCTTGGAGTGGAGAGGTGCAATATGATCGCCTTGGACAATATAAATATAGAAAATATTTTATGCAAGTTTGTTCGAGCATTAAATAGTAAACTGATCTGTAGTTAAATATTGTAATGTAATGCGTCCTTAGTCTTTGTAACTATAAATTATTGCTTTGCTTTCCATATCCTTATTCAGAATATTCTCAATCACGTAATGATTTTAGTCACGTGTATTAAGTTCAATTTACGATTATGGAAATATCCCGTAATCATCTTCTTTCCTTTGACCATTTATATGCCCCACACTTTGCTTGCTCGACATCATGCATCCATGCACACTTATCCAATATATGATCTGGAGTTTGATGCTGCTGTCATGGTCTGTAATGTACACGGAAGTGAGTTGCAGGTTTAATGCCAACATATATTTGAATCTGACTTTGGATTAGTGGGTCGACGGAACAAATTGCGTCAAGGCTTATACTACCCTTGATACAAAATGCAACTCTGACCCACAGGTTTACTCTTATCTCGATGCGGACTACAGTTGTAGTCTGTATATTCCCTTCGATGACAACTACAGCCATAGTCTGCGTGATCCTTTCGATGATGCAGATTATAGTGGTAGCTTGCATGTTCCTTTCGATACAGACCATGCTTATGGTTTGTATATTTCAATATCACTGCATGATGCAGTTTACAATATACCGCATAAAGTGTCGAAAAATCAAACATCTATAGTAGATTTTTTTAATGATGGTGGCGAGTCATTGTCAAGGCCAAAATATAGTTGCATTACAAGAAAAATAATCGCATATAATCCTATGATTCTACAAATAAAGTTTATAACTAACCGGTCATTTTTATTTCACTGTAATATTGATTCTGATCCAATGTCTGATCCAATTCTTGTTTTAGTCTACCACTTTAAAAATTTGGCAAGATTGTTATCTGCATGGTTCCATAATATCGCGCATATATCAATATATAGTCCTATTGACTTCCGTCTCCAAGACCAAATGTATGAACGAATAGGCTGCATTATTTATCATATAAAAATGTTTATGTCGAGGTATATTATGCATTCTAATGATTTTGCTGGTATTATAACCAATGTACGATTTAAGTCTACTCCATCTACTGATTTATCAATAAATTCATTTATTTCATATCTATTTGAAGGCTACAAATCAAACCTGTGTATAATAAAACACAGTTTATATAATGGAACAATTTTTGATCATGTTAAAGCAGCTGAGGCATATGCACTGTTTTCGGCATCTGATTATGAAGCCAATATACCAGAAATAATAAACGATGATGTATTGTCTGGTGGTGGATCAAAACATATAAACACATTGACTGAAGAACAATTAACAGACTGGGTTTTTGCACCTCAAGATTATATATTTAAGACGGGAATACAATATACGTTTGTCTGTTATACAGACAATCGCAATCTTAAAAATATTATGCTAGAAAATAAAAATTACATTGCAACCCAACTTCCACTTGATACACTTTCTACTGTGATAAATAGAGCTACACTTACTGTTATTATGAAACTTCATGGGATAACAATAAATAAAAGACAGACTAAAGAAGAAAACACAATTAAACTAAAGCAACACTATTGTGCTGAATGCCCATCTCATTTTGCTATATTTCAGCCCATTGAATCGAATGCTGACCGCAATAAAGTGAAATGTAAGAAATGGAGAGAAAAAGCTGGATCATCCTGCCAGAAGCGACATGCAAATAAAAAAAGTATAGATTACAATTGGAAAAAAGGATCTAAAACAACCAAAACAACCAAAAGCAAGTATAACAGTAATAATTTGGTCAGAAATAAATTTTCACAGGAAATAAAAAATTCTAATGTATTATTTCCACCTTCTCCCCCATCACCTGAACTTGTAAAAACGATAATATCTAATTATTGTAAAGATATTGAACCTTCGCAATTTGAAGAAGCTGGATGTGCGGTATGTGGGAGACTTCATAAATTGTGTGAGTTGACTTTAATGGAAGATACCAATTTAGATTTTAATATACTAATATCTGAAAATATAACGAGAAAAGAAAGAAAAAATCAAAATACTCCAATAGAAGAATTAGATGGCTTTATTATTGATAAAAATTGTTCCCATATATGTGAGGCATGCAAAGTATCTCTGAAAAAAAAAAAGATTCCTGCATTTTCACTAGCAAATGGAATGTGGATTGGGGAAGTTCCTATTGAGTTACAAGATCTTACATTTGCAGAACAAATGATGATAGCACGTATAAGGCATAATCGATGTCTTGTGCGAGTCTCTTCAGGAAGAGCTAAAATGATTGCAAATTGCATTATGTTCTCTAATCCTACTGTAAAAGTATATAATCAGTTGCCACCAAGTAAAGAAGAACTGAGTGAAGTACTTGCATTTGTTTTTATTGGCAGTGCTAAGCCTACAGATGATGATTATAAACGAACACCCATGCTTGTTAGACGTAATAAAGTAGCAATTGCACTTGAATGGTTAAAACTTAATCATGTTGACTATGCCGATTTAATGATTTCTAAAGAGAACTTGGAAAATTATCCATTAGAAGGAGTACCTGTTATAGTTGACTATAGACATTCAGATAGTGACACAAACAAAATTGCAAGTGCAATGAGTAAATTTGACAATGAATTAGAAGATGGCACAGAAGAAGGTGAATGTCCATTTACAGTCCATGGTCTTACTGGAGATGAATATGAAAACATGACTATGAAACAATTAAAAATTCGAGCACTTAGACATCTAGAAAATGGAGGAAAATCACTTGCTATTGGACATGACGAAACTCCACAGTCAATGTATGACAATCCTCAGATTTATCCCCAAATGTTTCCATGGCTGTTTCCTTACGGTAAAGGTGGTCTTGGCCAAAAGAGACACTTTCGTAAAGTTTCAGAAGCAGAACATAAAAAAATGCTGTTAATGTATCATGATAAACGATTTCAAAAGGATCTTTATTTTCCCATAATTGCATTTAATCATGAGCAGATCAAAAACAGTGTGACTGGAAGTTTTTTGTTAGCCAAGCGACAGAAATTTGATGCAATATCTAGACGATTGTTAAGTATAGATTCTCAATTATTAAAATCTATGTCAACAAGAATGGCAGCAGGTGAACGTGTGATTCCTGAAACTGAAGCTGAGAAACTATGTTTTAGTATATTAGATGAACTTGATCATGTTGGAGGACATGTCAAAGGTTCATTGACAAGTAAAAAATATATGCGAAATGAAATATGGTCATTAGTAGGTTTCAAAGGGGCACCATCATGGTTTATAACCTTTTCACCAGCTGATAATCGTCATCCTATTTGTCTTTATTATGCTGACAAGGATATTGAATTTAAACCAGATCTAAGATCAGCAGCTGAACGGGATTTATTAGTTCTTTCAAATCCAGTTGCAGCTGCCAAGTTTTTTGACTTTATGGTCAAATTAATAATTAAACATGTCCTTGGTGTTGGAGAATCACATCCAGGAATTTATGGAGATACTGCTGCATATTACGGAACGGTAGAACAACAAGGAAGATTGACTTTGCACTTACATATGATGCTTTGGATATCAGGAGCCTTTTCTCCACAGGAAATTAGAGATAAAATTATGAATGGAGATTCAGAGTTTCAAAAGCAGCTTGTTGCATATTTAGAAGGTGTGCATATGGGTGAATTTTTAACTGGTTCTATGGAAAAAGTAAAAGAAAAAATCCCACTTGGTAATTATAATATGGCTGGTATACATAAAATAAATAAGCCAACTGAAATCTGTGAAAAAGAAGATCAAATATTGTATTGTGATCCTACGCAAACATTACCAGAATCACCACCTTTACAGGAGTGTAACAAAAACTGCAGTGTAGATTCCGAAAAAGATAAATGCAAAGATTGTATCAAGACAAGAAAATGGTGGGAATCTTATAAACTTACCGTAGATGATTTGCTGCTTCGGTCAAATATTCATAAATGTCGTGCTTCTTCCAATACAAAAATAAAAAATAAAAAATTCAAGCAAAATATCAATCTTGAAAATGAAACACAGCAAGATCATGAGGTAGAAAGCCCTATAGGAAAAGCTTTGAGAAATGGAGCTAAAGGCTGTCTTAATCGTGACGGTGTGTGTATGGCTCGTTTTCCTAGAGAAGTAAGAGCACATACAGAAATCAATGAAGATGATGGTCACATTTTCATGAAAAAATTAGAACCAATGATGAACACTTTCACCCCTTGTTTAACTTATTTGTTACGGTGTAATAGTGATGTTACAAGTCTATTATCTGGAACATCTATAAAAGCTATTATTTCATATGTAACAGATTATGTGACTAAGCCTACTTTGAAAACACATCAGATTTTTTCTTCCGCATATGATATATATTCAAAAAACTCTGAGTTGCTCGGAGGTGATATTAAGGCTGGTGAAGCTGCAAGAAAGCTTATTCTTAAAATAGTTAATGCTTTAACATCTAAAATGGAAATTGGAAGTCCTATGGCATGTTTATATCTTCTTGGAAATCCAGATCATTATACCAGCCATGAATTTGTACCTTTCTGGTGGAAAAGTTATGTATCTGATGTCTATCGTGCTTGGACAGACAATGATAAAAATAGTCAAAATCTTATATTAGATGATAATATAAAAAATGAAAAAAATGAAAATACCAGTAATAATCGTAATATAAATGAAGGTGAATATAGAATGCTAGATGATGATAATGTTGTAATAGGTTTAGAGAATGGGAGTTATGTAGGAAAATCACTTGTGGACGACTACAAATACAGACCTTCATGTTATTCTTCAATGAGTTTATTTCAGTGGATTCAAACTTATAAGAAAAAAAGACGAACAAAAAAGCAAATTGAATTGTTTGCCTTATCTTTAGAAAATAACAGGCCATCTTCAAAAGAAGATTCTGAAACTGAATGGGAAGATATAGATTTGCTAACATCAAAAATTTATCAACCTTTTTTGCCAAATCATCCTTTATATTTAACACATGAAGTGTCTTGTAATATGGACAACATATCTCATATGGTACCAAATTTTATAGGTGGCTCTTTGCCTCGGCCTGATCATGGTGATAGAGAATATTATTGTATGACAATGTTAACTTTATTTAAACCATGGAGAACTGGAAGGGATCTAAAATCATCTATTCAGACATGGGATGATGCTTTTGTTGAATATGACTTTGAACCAGAAGATTATAAATATATATCAAATTTTAATCTAAAATATGAATGTTTAGATGCTAGAGACGATTTTCATAGTGAACTTAATCGTAAAACTAAAAAAGCAGCTATGATGAGTGGATACAGCAGTGAGGATAGCAGTGATTGCTCAGATGAAGAAGATGTCTATGACAATGACTACACAAATACCAATAATAAAAATAAACCTTTATATGATAGAATTGGGGAAGATACAATGAAGAGAGTAATGCAACAAGAAGAAGCAAGTAAAATATTAAGAGATTGTGGCTGGACCAGCAATTGCAATATAGAAAAATCTGATATTGTTGATAGAGTCAGACCAGCCATAAATAAGACAGGACATGGATGGAAAAATATTATCAAAGATTGTCGAGACAATATTTTAAAAGCAAGACAGGCAAATTTAACAGCATTTTCAGCTTCAAAAACTACAAATATATTAGAAGAATCTATAAATTGTAATAAGTCAGAAGGGCAAGTTAAAATTGTGGATGCTGAGTATTTCAGACATGACTTTAAAGCCAAGAAACAACAAACAAATAAAATAATTAATGAGGTTGCAGTTGAATTTAATCTAAATAAAGAACAAAATCGTGCATTTCGAATTATTGCTAATCATGCTGCATCAATATCTCCAGATCAACTTAAGATGTATTTAGGAGGTATGGGTGGTACAGGAAAAACACAAGTAATAAAAGCATTAATTAGTATGTTTGAGAAAAAAAAAGAATCTCATAGATTTATTGTACTTGCTCCTACTGGAACTGCTGCTGCTCTTTTAAATGGCTCAACTTATCATTCTGCACTTGGCATTCGAATAAAAGGTGCTAAAGAGGCTGGTATGAACCAGAGCACTGTTAATACAATAAATGAACTTCGAGCTAAGTTGGCAGGTGTTGAATATATTTTTGTTGATGAAGTATCCATGATAAGTTGTCATGAATTGTATGCAATAAGTGCTCGATTAGCAGAATTAACAAATATTCATGATAAATCGTTTGGAGGAATAAATATTATATTTGCAGGTGATTTTGCTCAGTTGCCACCTGTTGGAGGTGAATATTTATACAGTCATAATGTAGCTAAAGAGCAACGTCCAGGGATGACAATCAGGCAGCAAGAATCAATGATTGGCAAAGTTTTATGGCAACAAATCACTACAGTTGTGATATTAAAACAAAATATGAGACAAATTAGTCAGACAAAAGAAGATGCAAAGCTCCGTACTGCCTTAGAAAATATGAGATATGCATCATGCACAGGTGAAGATATTGCATTCCTTCGTACACGGATTGCTGGTCATGCTGAGGGAAGGCCAAAATTGACAGACCCAAAATTCAGAAATGTATCAATAATCACTGCCTGGAATGCACAGAAAGACCGTATAAATGACCTTGGAAGTAAAAGATTTGCACAAGATACTGGACAGGAACTTGAACACTTCTATGCAATTGATAATTTAAGCAATGAAGATAAATCACAAAATAAATCTAAAAGAGGTAAAAATAAAAATAAAAAATCCAAGACCATAGTAAAACTAACAAGTAGACAGAAGGAAGTCTTATGGGACTCAGAACCATGCACAAGTGGTCATATAGCAGGAAAATTATCATTATGTTTGGGTCTTCCAATTATGATTAGAAATAATGATGCAACTGAACTATGTATAACGAAAGGTCAAGAAGGTTATGTATGTGGTTGGAACAGTAATATAAGTCCAGATGGCAAACAATGTCTAGAAACATTGTTTGTTAAGTTAATTAAACCTCCAAAAATTATTAGCATTCCAGGTCTTCCAGAAAATGTTGTACCTATTCCCAAGAGTATGCATCCTGTATCTTGTAAAATGCCAGATGACTCTATAATTCCTATTCAGCGAACCCAAGTTGTAGTCCTGCCCAATTTTGCAATGACAGATTATGCAAGTCAAGGGAAAACAAGAGAATTTAATGTAGTTGACCTTGGTCATTGTAAATCACATCAATCCTACTATACTTGTCTTTCAAGAAGTGCTAGTGCTGAAGGTACCGTTTTAATTCAGGGTTTTGATTCTAATAAAATAACCCGTGGTATTCATGGATTTCTTCGGCAGGAGTTTTGAGAACTTGAAATTTTGAACCATATAACAAAACTGAAATATGAAAATAAACTACCAGATTCAGTTCATGGAATATTGAGAAATCCTTTGATACGAAAATTCCAACTCTGGAAAGAATTTAACCATGAAGAATTAGATTTACATCCAGCTTTAAAATTATTCACAAGTGATAATAAAATCAAAGATGAAGAACATAATGCTATGTGGGATGAAAATTTAAATCTTGCTATGTCATTGATACAATTGGAAAATACACAAAAGAAAAAGAAAAAAACTAAATATGATACATTTGCAGAACGTCAACACTCTGATATTTTAAATCCTGAATCTGTTAAAAGACCAACAAAGCGCATGAGAGTAGACCAGAGAAATCTGGATGTTTCAGGTGGTCCACAAGGCTTAATATGGGATAGCATTAATTACAGTTGTTCATATGATGCATTATTTACAATTATTTATAATGTATGGAAAGAAAATCCAGCAGGATGGACATCTGAACTTTCAGATTGTAGTATTTACATGGATCAACTATGCCAAATGTACTACCATATTTTAAATAAACAGATAGATTTTGAAGTAGGAAGAAATGCCATCAGAAATGCACTATATAAAGATGAACCTGATTCTTTTCCACTAGGAGCAGTGAATACTTATATAAGTTTGCTAATGGCTAAGATGTTCGGTGAAAAAACATATGGAACCACCAAAATTCAGTGTAGCAATATAATGTGCAACTATGTTCAGCGTGATGTGCATTTATACTTGAGTTCGCTAACTACTCTGCATAATAATAGTTATCTGCAGGAAGCTACAACCTTTACTTTAGATGAAGCACTTAAATTACGAACAAATTCAATCTCAAGGCGACAATGTAATGTGTGTCACAGAAATGGAATTGTATCATATTTAAAATATGTATCAATAATTGATGAACTACCACAGTTTATAGCTATAGGCATTGAAGATCCCACAGTAAAGCCTAATTTAGAATTGAAATTTGAAAATAATGAAGGTTATTCAACACTTACATTGTGTGGTCTGATATATGGTGGTGGTGCTCACTTTGTATCAAGAATTGTAGATAGGTCTGGAATGATATGGTTTCATGATGGAATTGCAACAGGTTCACAATGTAGGCCAGAAAAAAGAGTTGATCTTCTTTCTGACTTGGATTGGTTGCGGCATTATGAAACAAAAAGATTATTATACTGTCTTTATCAAGCAAACAATATGTATAGTGAGTAATAATGATTATTCCAGTATTTCAAAAAAGAACAAAAACAAAAAAAAAAAAAGACTCGTACTGCCACGCACCGCGGTGGCCTGCTAAACAAGTAGACTCCATATTGATACGAATATTCAAGTGAAAGAGATCAAGGCTAACCTGCAACAAACGGGTACATTTCTAATTCCTTGCCGAGTCCTTTTTCTAATTTATTCATGGTGGTCATAGGAAAGAAGTTGCAGACAATTGAGGACGATAGACTAGGTACTTCAGTTCCAGATATCTTCGATAATTAAGTAACTCATTCGAATTCTTCAGCCAAGGAAATATGTAGCTGGCTATCCCCTCCAGACAGCTCTAGGAACTACAATGAAGCGATCAAGAAACGCCAGTCCGACACCTGCACTTGGTTTCTCGACGGAAAGCGATTCCTCAACTGGACGGAAAAACCTGGGTTCTTCTGGGTTAAAGGAAAAGGTAAGTTTCCTGGTAACTTATTCGAATTTGATGGCTAAACAATTCCATAGCGGGAAGTGGTAAAAGCATTCTTTGGTAAGTTTCTTCGTCATATATGGTATGATGGCAAGGTCGACGAGTTATCTTCTCAGCTCTTCGATTATCAATGAACTCTCCCAGAAGGATGCGCCATTCGGAATGGCGTACTTCTTCTTTGATGCAAGGGATTCTCAAGCAGCCTTACAACGTCACGAGAACCTTATCCGATCCCTCGTTTCACAGTTCACCTACCAGCGAGGCAGTATACCGACTGAATTAGCAGACCTATATAAGCTTTGTGGAGATCATCAGCAGCCAACGATTAATCAACTTCAGGACGTTCTGCGCATAATTCTCAATGGCTTTTCGGACACTTATATTATCATTGATGCTCTCGACGAATGCGCTAACCGCGAAGAAACACTGGTTTGGGTTAATAATCTCATCTCGGATACACATCGGGCAGCGGAAAACCTTCACATCATGGTCACCAGTCGGCCTGAGCGAGACATCGAAAAGGTTTTCGGAATGCTTGATGCACCTGCTATTGATATTGGAGAGGCGGCTGCAAACCAAGATATTATCAAGTTTCTCGAGTGTCAAATGGAATCGAAACTCAAAGGGTACGACGAGAACATTCGAAAAGAAATAAAGTCTCGCTTAAATATGCAGGCGGAAGGATCGTACGTCGGCATCTCTCACCAACAAGCAGTCCATTGTGTAAATGTTGCTAATATTGCGCCAAGGTTTCGTTGGGTCGCATTACAGCTATCCGAGCTGGAAATGTGTCTGAGCGAATATGAAATAATGGATCAAATGATCAACCTACCAAAGGGTTTAGACGAAATTTATGAGCGAATGCTGAAGGCGATTGATGGGAAGTATCGCGCCGACACGATGACATTCCTGGAGTGGCTGTCCTTTTCCAAACGTCCAATGAAAGTTGCCGAAATCGCAGAAGTCATCACAGTGGACTTTAATTCAGAAGATGGGCCAGTGTTCAACCCGAAGAAGCGATATCAAAACCCACGGGACATGCTGGTACGGTGCTCAAGTCTTGTTACTGAATCAGAAGGTACGTACTGTTAGCTTAATCTGGTGATTTTGCCTTTGTTGACAGGGAAGACAGGCACTGTGAAACTCTCTCATTTCTCTGTCAAGGAGTTCCTTCTCTCCGAGCGTGTTGAGAAAATTTTCCACATCAGCGAGAAAGCCGCTCATTCAAAAATTTCGGAAATCTCTGTTGCCTACCTTCTACAGTTTGACTCGCTTGCGCCAATGACAGAGCCTACACTTGACCGCTCCCTACTTGCACGATATGCAGCCAGGTATTGGATCGACCACGCAAAATCCGGGGGGATGGACCCCGGTCTCCTGAAGTTGGTACTGCAACTTTTCACAACGGAGACCGCTTCTTTCAGAAATTTGATCCAAATATGGGATATCGATGGTGAAACTTGGGGTCGTAGGATGAAAGATGCCAATGCTTATTCCCCTTTATATTATGCTGCATTGGCTGGAATGGAACAAGTGGTATATGGCCTACTAGAGAAGGGGGCAGATGTGAATGCACAGGGAGGAGAATATGGATCCGCACTCCAGGCAGCGTCGTCTAAAGGTCACGAGGCAATCATGAAAGTGTTGCTTGAAAACGGGGCAGACATGAATGCACAGGGAGGAGAATATGGGTCTGCACTCCAGGCGGCGTCGTTTGAAGGTCACGAGGCAGTCGTGAAAGTCCTGCTCAAGAGGGGGGCGGATGTGAATGCACAGGGAGGAGGGTATGGGTCCGCACTTCATGCGGCGTCGCTTGGAGGTCACGAGGCAATCGTGAAAGTGCTGCTCGAGAAGGGAGCGGACGTGAATGCACAGGAAGGAGAATACAGGTCAGCACTCCACATAGCGGTGGTCAGAGGTCATGAGGCAATTGTAAAAGTGCTGCTTGAGAAGGGCGCGGACATTAATGCACAGGGAGAAAGATACGGGTCAGCACTTCAGCAAGCATCGTCTATAGGTCACGAGGCAATCGTGAAAGTGCTGCTCGAGAACGGGGCGGACGTGAATGCACAGGGAGGAGAAAACGGGTCCGCACTCCAGGCAGCGTCGTCTTATGGTTACGTGGCAATCGTGAAAGTGTTGCTTGAGAAGGGGGCCAACGTCAATACACAGGGAGGATATTATGGGTCTGCACTCCAGGCAGCGTCGTCTATAGGTCATGAGGCGATCGTGAAAGTGCTGCTTGAGAACGGGGCGGACGTGAATGCCCAGGGAGGACAAAACGGGTCCGCACTCCAAGCAGCATCGGCTAGAGGTCGCGAGGCAGTCGTGAAAGCGCTGCTCGAGAACGGGGCGGACGTGAATGCAGTGAATATGGACGAAGTATGGCACTCTACTGTTCGGAAAATGCTTCACCAGGCAAAACGGTATGTCAATCCTCCCAGACTATCCAATTACCCAATCTTTCATGGTACTCACCCCATTCCCATGTTACGGATCCCAAGGATTCTTATCGGATGATACATCGGATGGTCATTAGTAGTGCTTAGGATGGCCGGCAGCCTATAACGGATCAGCGTAAATCTACGTCATGGAACCTCATGATCTACTCACCCGTCATTCATTCACTTTCCGTACTTTTCACCACCTTTCTATTTCCTTAGCTTCATCAGCGGCTACAACTGTGGACAGAAAATCTAATTAATTATTGAGTACCAGTGGAACTTAAGCGTGTGTGATAGAGAAAGCCCTCCGTGATAGTGGCGCCGGGGAACTGGAACTGTGGGTATCAGTTTTTTTCTCCTAAAAAATGAGGTGAACCTTGTGAGGAGATCGACGCAGATTTGAATTCGTTCGGAAAGCTGTTTTTGGGAGTTTATTCCTTGGTTCAAATCGTGTATCTCTGAATCGTGTATCTCTCAAGTGAGAGTATAAGCATACATTCGAGATAAGATTGATATGTAGGCACAGCCTACTCACCTTCAACGACGCCGGAGAGCGACTTAGATCCTGCGGTGTGAATAGGCTAAACTTCCTAAAGCTTGAAGCCAAAAGACGAATCAGCTATCGATATCGATGCTGGCGGATAAACACAACCCCCACAATCCAGGCAAATGTGCCGGTGTTGTTGCCGTCAAGCAGCAAGCACAAAAATACTAATAAGCAGAGGCATTCGAGCCGCGGGCGATACAGGGTGACTGCGTTCTGAAACCCGATAGGCCAATTCGAGAAGAGGGATCCACGGAGGATGGAGCGTGAAGCTCTGTCGTGTGCATAGTTGGAGGTTGGAACTGAGGCGCCCAAGGTTCAATGGAGTCTGGAGATGGGCAGCGGTAAATTTTGAGATACCTCCAGACCTCGAAGTGGGTGACCAAGTGATATGTTCCGAGCGATCGCGAAACTGAGGAGAGCCCTTTTGGTGGCAGGTTAGGCGAATGTTCGACTTGAGGCGTACGCGTGTTAAATAACTGGGTAATTCAAGGCTTAAGGTAAAGAGAACCAAGCTTTTAAAGATTTTAAGCGTCCAAGCAAGTGTTCGGAACGTCGTCAGAGTGGTTGATACAATGATAGCAAGGAACGGGCTTCATTAGAGCCGGAGCCGGCTTTTGAACCAAACAGCAACAACCGAATTCACCACTTCTTCCAGATCCACCCCCATGACCATGACTGACCGTGTCTTATCGTACCAGCGCACCGTTTCTTGTCTCCTTCTCTGAAGAATAACCAGGTGAAAAATGTCAGCTCCATGTTTCTCTGACCTTCCAGCTTAGCTTACCTTGGACTTTTTCCCTCAGCTTCCACACCCTCCAATTTAAAATTTAGGCCCTCAAGGACGTCCTTTGCGGTATTGCAGCTTTGATGCGATGGAAAGGCTGAATTTTCGCTCACAGTAAGTGAGTCACTTTGGGGGTGTGAAGGAAAGTGAGGTACTAAACCTCGCTTGTGCAGTTCTTGACCGGAAGTCATGCCTTTTTCAGGCTCAGACTACGCCTTACCACGTTCAAGCTCGACGAATCTAACTCGAAGGCTCAGATGTTGGACGCCATCTATTGCAGCCTGCAGCCCGCATACTCCGGTGGAGCTGTCAGTCGTGCTCTCAACCTCTTACCACCTGGAGTCGACATTCACTCTTTAGAATGACCATCCGACATTTGCGAACGAGAGCTATCGAACCAGTTTCCAATTCCACGGCGCTCATAACCTCAACGCTGTATCTTTGGCCTTTCCGACAATCCCTCCTACTCGACATGGTTTTCTTCAACGACTCCCTACCTCGTCAAGCTTCAGACATAGCCGCACCGACATGTCATCTATGTTCCTGCCTTCATCCGCAAAGCATCAATGCGATCGTTTACACCCGATAAAGTTTCACCGCAAGCGAAGATCGCGTTTGGTTTGACTTCGGAAGCTGGACGTTATGTTGGGAATCTTCACGCGACTCGCGGTCGTGTTCTGAGGAGGCTATCGGGCGGTATTCAGTGCGCTAGCTGCATGGTTGGTGTCAAGAACTCAGCCGACGACTGCGAAGGGGGCGAGGATTGGGTCAGACACGGTGGACTGGGTTGGTCGTCGTCGTTTCTGATGGACTGTGACCGCCGCTGCAGCTTCTCAGGGTCAAAGGGAAGAGGGGGTGGGGAGGTGGAAGTGGATAGGGCTAGAAGCCGAACAAGAGACCTATGGAGGCCAGGATGCCGGGACACGACAGAACTCTATTCGTCGCGGTCAAGTTGGATGTCTGGCGTGTGGCAGGAATACAGACTTTGACGACTCGAAATTGACACTGTGAGTACGACTATACCTGCTTTTTCATCTCCTGATCGAAATCCCCCAGCTTCAGCCTGCGATCGAGTTCGAACTCGACCAACATTGTGGGTCGGACGACTATATGCGCCTCTAAAGCTTTCCGCATCAACATCCTTTCACTTCCTCAACGTCAACATCGGAACCCTACCTCCGATCTTCCCGATGTGGCAGGAAAGCACCTTTGACTTCGATCGTTGGCCATTTGGAGGGCGTGAATAGCTACAGCTTACTCGTAATACGACGCCTTTCCTCACGTCCATCCCTCTTCCTCCTCTCCACTCACATTCGCTTTTCCAACCACAAAATTCTGGTTCTTCATGCTGCTGCACGACGACCAGCTCCTCGTCATGATCCCCTTCGCCACCTATGCGTCTAGTGAACCCATCTACCTCAACGTCGTCTCATCCAGTTTGCTGTCGGTTTGGGTTATGGGCACAGCCCCAGCATCGGTGATCCGCCCATCCGCTGCCGGCCGCCCCATTTGGGAAGAGTGATCAAGGCAAAGGGACTGTTTGGAGGAGGTCGGTGGTGGGAGGTGAGGCGGGTGGTAGATCTGTGGGCTGACGCTCGTTTATTTGGCCTTGAGTATCCCTTCACAATCAAGGACGGAGAGGGGAATCGGATCCAGGCTTCGGGATTGGGTGGCTGGAACTGCCGGCCTGCGGCGGTGCCTGGATTTGGAGGGCATTTTCGCAACTTCAAACCCAATTTCCTGCCAGCCGTTTGGCTGGACGATCCACCTCTCCATCTTCTGCCTTGGTGGTTCGAACATCAAAGTCGACATGCCCACCTTCTCTTCCCTCAACTTTCACCTTTTGAGGCCAGCTTTCACCTTCAACTTCCTGACACCATCACTTCAAGTACCTGTGCCAGCGCGTCCAGCTGTACCTGCCATGACTTCGTACACCATTGCACACCAAAGGCTGCTGCTCGTGCCACCCTCCCTAATCATTCTTCCCTCTCACGTCGCGCCAGCATCTCTTTGGTGGACCTATCTACAGGAATTGACTCTTTGGAACTTGTTCAATTCATCACGCCGACACCACTGCCAGCGTGGAGAACTCGACGTACTTCATCCAACGGGGCGTCCACCACCACCAGGCCACCGTATACACCCATGCACTCTGCCCGCCAGCGCCAGCGAATACCACGTTTGACCTCGGGCTAAACTCGGAATTTGGATCAACAGCCCGCTACCCACACCGTAGTGCAGTCCTGGGGTCGGGATCCCTTATCGAACAGGACCGCGGGTGTGTCAATGGGCCAGACCGTATGGGTGTTATTCGCGTCTCGGACTGGTGGATGCGATGGATGTCATTAACAATAGTTCGTCGCTGCCATCGCTGCCGCTGACGTGTCGCGGGGGGAAAGAAGTATTTGGGGGAATAGGGACTTCGTTATGGAGCGAATGGATGGGATTTTGGAGGCGGAGGGTCGGGAAACCACGCCGGGAGTCATGAGGAGAAATCGGGTTACAGAACGAGGTATTGCTGGCACTGCTCGAGCTCTAGTCGTCTTGCTGGCGATTTGCCACGAAGACGAGCATCAAACCATCCATAGAAGTTCGACAGCCGCAATTTCTAATTACTGTTACGTGCGATTTCGACTACTTTTCGGCCTCCTTTCACATCCTAACCTGAATCCCCCAGCTTCAGCCTGCCACCGAGTTTTATCCCGATCAATTACCGCAACTCTATGCGCCGACGTACCTCGCCACACTGTCGTCCCCTCGCCTCCTCACCACGAGCACACTATTCTAGTTCTTCTCGGTACCGAATGAGGGCACCCCTACCTACGAACACTGGCCATTCAGAAGACACGAGTAGCCACAGCTTTCTCGTAGCACGACGCCTTCCCATTCCTTCCTCTCCACCCGCGTCTGCTTTGCCTCCTACAACACCTCCGTCCTTCACGCTGCTGCACGACGATGGACTTCTCGTCATTCTCTCTGCCCCCGCTTGCACCTCCAAGGACGTCTTCGACTTGAACATCGTCTCACCAGTTCGCAGTGTGTATGGGCACTGACTTCTCCACTTCGCGATCCTTTGAAGATGAAAGTGCTGTTAGAGGAGTTTAGTTGAACCTTGCAGGGTTTGTGGTAGACGTGCAGGTGGGTGCATGTGGATTTGGAGTTATCCACAAGCGAGGAGGAGGACGAGGAGGAGACGGGCTAGGCTTACCGGAATCGCCGGCCCGCGGCTGTGCCTGAAATTGGAATTTTCGCGTTTTCGAAAACCAATTTCCTCCCCTCCATGTTTCAGCGTAATCCACCTCGCCAACGTCGGTCTTGGTGGTTCGCACATCGACCTTCGTGTAGCCGCCGTCTCCTGGCTTAACGTTGGCATCTTGGGGGTCATCTTACCTATAACTCCCTGGGTCTTTTTATCACCGTCGACCTCCGTTTCTCAGCACGATCTTCTTCGATATCGTCGGCGTTGGTGGTTTAAACATCAGAGTAAACGTACTGGGTCTCTTCTTTTTCAATTTTGGCATTTCAACGCCATTTCGCGTCGACCGTTGGCACCACGTCATCACTTTCAACCGTCGCCTCAAGTTCCTAGGCAGAATGGAGCCTGCTATCTTCGTACACATATCCTTGTCGACCCCCCTTCTGCTCTCCAGCTCTACCTCAACGCCCTTCCTTCCTGCATGGAGCCTCAAAGTTGAGGAACAACCCTCCTCTAACGTTGTAGCCACGTTTATGCGACTCTTCCATGCACTGAGGTCAAGTTTTTCAAGCTCGTACGATCCTTCTCGTCGATGCCTCTACCGACGTGGAGGTGTTAAGGAACATTTATGCGACCGCTCTCGTGCCTCGGATTCAGAAACTGCCCACACTAACCTCCCTTTACTTCCTCGACACAAGAACCTTCAAACACCTGCTCACGTCTTTCTCGGTGCGGCACGACGATAAGATTGCCTTCAAGTTTTTGCCCTCTCGAAAGCCCTGAAGGGTTTTCAACGTCTTACAAATTCTACTATCACCTCCGTTTTGGCCCCTCTCCTGATCCTCCACCTATGTCCGTTTGATCAGCTACAACACCTCCAACCTTCACACTGCTGCGCAACGACGATGACCTGATCAATCTATGCGCTGCTGCTCGCACGTTCATCGACGCCTTCAATTTTGAACGTCGATTTGCTGTTCGCTGTCGGTCTGGGCACCTCGTCCTCGTTCACGACCCTTAGTCGCTGTTGGAGGAGGTCAATGGAAGCTTGCAGTGCTGGTAGTAGTCGTGGGGGCTAAGACGTGCGGAGGCTAGTGCGTGTGGATATGGAACTGGAACTTAGGTTCGCAAACGACGAGGAGGAGAAAAAACCGGGATATGGGTTTTCCGGAACTGCCGGTCCGTCATGGTGCCTGGATTTGGAAGCGATTTTCGCGTCGTCGAAACCATTACAATTTCCTGCCCTTCGATCATCAGCCTAATCTATTTCGCCATCGTTGGCCTTGGTGGTTCACACATCGAATTCTACGTATACGCCGTCTTCTACCTCCACTTCTAGGGACGATCTTCCTCACCATCGTCAATCTTACGGCCTCTTCTCAAATTTAGAGTTCCAGCGGCCAATTTTGCTGTTGGGTATTCGGGCCACGTCATCAATTTCTACTGTCGCCTCCAGTTCTTAGGTAGCATGAGCCGCCGTACCTGGGATCTGTCTTCGTACGTGCCTGTTCGTCGTGTCTTTTAACAAAGACTAATTCCGTCTTCAAGGCCTACTTGTTCGTCCCTTCAAATGAAAGTACTGCGATATCCGACCTCCTCCATAAAGCGATTGCCAATTCGACAACCGCCTTCTCTCCCGCTATATTGCCCCTGAGAATTGAGAAAAGGTCCCTCGACGATGCTGTAGCTACATATGTGTAACTGGGCTATGTTCAGAGGTCGAGTTTTAAGAGCTCGTACGATCGATCAAGCCGACGCCGTTACCAGCGTCAAGATGCCGGAGCTGAAAGAGAGGGCTAAGGCGGCTCATGTGTCTGTAGCTGGGCAAGTGAATGAAGGAAAGATGGATGGTGGGTGGATATGGGTGTTGGGTCGGTGTGCGGCGGGCTAGCTGTGCGGAGGTTGCGGGTTGAGGAGAATAGACTACCCGTACCGCCGATAGGTGGTCCTAGGACATTGGCACAGGCGACCATAAGTTGACTCTCAAGCACAAAACAAGCAAGATTAAGGAGGAACTGTGTCTCAGAATGAGCTGGTCGCTGGACCACTAGGCGGAGCACAGTGCCTGGGTGAGTAAATATCCATTTTTTCACCTATTCTCAATTACAGTAATTCCCGCCTTCCGTCTAATCAGGATGATCCACCTTGTCATCGTCAGTCATGTTGGCTCGTACTTCAACCGTCAGGTATATGCCGTCTCAACCCTCAACTTTCGCGTTTCGGGGGCATTCCTTCCACCTGCCTCCGTGCTGGAATTTGGACTGTTTCTCTCGAACCCTAGCGAACCTGCGAGCTGGTGTACATGAGGCATGACCTTGCTATGCGTCTCTTCTTCCAACAGTGACAGTCACTGTTCGTACTATCACTCAATCCTCAAGCTCGGCGGAGCATTCAAACGTAATCTACTTGGCTGTACATCACACAATATCGCCTGTCGTCGATTTTGAAATCTTCTATTTCCTGCTTTCACTGAATTATACAGTACCTATGTACGCCAACGATGATTCTTGGATCGTTCAGCAGTCAAGGATCTTCCACCACTTTGAACTTCGGGTCGGGGAACGGCCTCTTTTGACGTCGTGCGACCTATGCCGTCGATGCAGTTTTGAGACAGATGCTGCCAATTGCAAGTGAATCGTGATGAGATTTTCGATGTTAGTCGGGCGTCGTGTATGCCCTCGTTGCTTTAGTCACGTTCTCTACGAGTATAACCATTACACTAACACTAACACCGCCAATCTCGAAGGACCTACCAAACGAAATTGGGGCCTCGCCAAACGAAAGAGGAGTTTAGTGATATTTATGGCCAGGGCACATGTAAGTCAATCACGCCGAAGTTGAGCTGGCGCTCATTAACTAATCCTGAAAGCTACTTTTAGTCCTTTATTCGCGCATCCATGAAATTCCAAGTTGTAGACTCAAGTAGCGATTCGATTGAATAAATTGCACTGCACTGGCATCATTGACCTCTTGGGAGTTTCGTTATTTTAGCGGCACACATCTATAAAATCCACCTGTTTTATCTCCTCTTTTCTTGCCCGTTTTAACTTTTAACAATCCGTATTTCTTACCCCGCAGGCCACCCCCAAAGCTTAAATAGGAGGAGAGCAGAGAACACCGAATCCAATCTGTCATGCAATTGAAGTCCGGCAGCAAGTTATGAAAGGGGGTTTTTCACTTACAATTGCCAAAGCGCAGCATCTAGCTCGCTGGCCGATGGCGGCACAAGCGCTGTTAAAACCGGGGATATCGGTCGGTAAGGGGTTGAGAGCTTCAAGGTTAAAATTAAAAAGCAATTGGGATGAGCGATACGCTCTGATCCAAAATCAACGATTTAAATGGAAGAAAACTCACGAGGCGCACAGTCGAGATCGGCGGCGCCGAGGATGCTTGTAGCACAGCATACTGGGTTTGGCGCGGTCGAAGAAGAGCATAGGCGGGATTGTCGGCTTTCTAATTCTGAGAATGTCGGGCTGGCGACTGCACCTGTGGCTGCGACGATGGTGGTGAGTGCTGTGATCATGGTGAACCTCATCTTGAATGGAGGTAGATTCTGGTAGATTGGTTGGGTTGGGTGTTACTTGGTAAGTTGTGTGGGAGATGGTAGTTTAATGTATCTACTTTGAAAGCGATTTATAGGATTCTTGGCTTTGTCCTAACTTTTTCCAGACAATACACTGATACCGCTATTTGATTACTACGGTCCGTGCGGGCAACAGTTGGGCAAGTCAAGTTGCGTCGCGCGTGGGCTATCGCACATCCGCACACCGCACGGCGTATCGATGCAAACGGATGTTACCAGGGCGTGGAATTTCTGATTCCACTTGTACACTATCTTTTGAGCTCATGTCTTTCACAAGTCTTTCAGATCAAACTTGAAACGGGGAAGGCTTAGCCGTGGGAGACCATTTTGATCCGGGCGAGGTGGGCGAATCTTGCAAGTGAACTTGCCCTAACAAATTACTCTCGTCTTTTCGCCTGTTTGCATCGGCGCTCTTTTCAACCCACACCACGTATGGAAAATTGGGGAGCCGGAAGATTGAGTTACAACCTTTCTATCGCGGTACGTTCTGGTTCATTTTTTCCCTCACGTCATCTTGAGACTCTAGCCTGACCGTTGACGTTCACTTATCTCATTTGACTCGCCTCCACTCCGTTTTTCCTCTTCCCGCTTCTCATGGCTACTGTAAGCGCACTCCGCTTGTAGAACGACTGGGCGCTGGATCGAAACCACCTAGCTGATCGGTGATGAGGAACTCGACCGAAATTTACACTTTGAATCTCGAGAACCAATCGAAGGCCAGTCCACGAGAAGCGACTCAGAGGTGCGAATACCTAACTGTTCGATGTTTGCAGGGGTACTGAACTAAAGATCTTTGTGTAGCCACCGTCAACCGCACTCCCGCGTCGCCAAACGGCAGCGTTCTACTCTGGACAGCATGGACCCGGAACGGTGCTCGTTTGTCAGTGTTAGATGCTGAAGGCTGGAAACGAGATCATGGGCTTGAGCTCACGAACGCCGTCTGAGTTGTACTTCCAAGACTAGCGGGGACTGGGAAAGTGGCAGTTGCAGACGGGTTTGTTCTACCCTAAAGGCCTGCCATCGTCACCTGGACCAGGTTGAGGGTTGCCAGTGAGTGGGACAGCTGGGGTAGAGCTTGAAGTGGTTCGTGTTCCTTTTTTTGTTGTGTCTTTATCCTCCTATTCTTCATCCTCTCTTCAACGGGGTTTGTCTTTCCGTCCTTTGAATCCTCTCTTCCTACCTTCTTTCGTCGTCTTATATTTCCTCCTCACTTTCCTCAGCCTACCATACCTTTTACTCCCCCCACCTTCGATTTTCTCGTACCGAATTTCCTCTCTCCTTCGCGTTATATGTACTCTGTCGTCTTCTCATCATCTCGTCCCAATTTCTCTTCGGTCTTCTTTTCCTTTTTCCTCGGCTTCTCCTCCTATTCCCATATGTGCGCTTTTTGTCTTCTGTCCATTTTTTCCTCCTCTCGATTCTAATTTTTCCGCTAATCAACGTACTGACTTCTTTAAGTAGCCCTCATCTTCGTCGCCGACCTATACCGTTGTCAATTTACCTGCTCTATTCTTTCCGGCGTCTGCTGAGCTCCAACGAGCTATAATTCTACCTCAAACAAACCCAGAGCGAGGTACTGGCTTCTGCGTTTACGGCTGCCATTGATGGCATGAAAGGATAAGCTTGTATCATTTTATGGCGCTGATTACCTTACTATCCGTGTTTTGAAGCGTTCAGGACAGGAAACTTCTATAGATGTGTGCGTCGACTTCATCGCTACTTCGAATTCAGTTCATGATGAACTTGTTTCGAAGGCGGTCTTCTGAATTTCCTGAAAATGCGTTGACACCTGTTTGATTCGCCGTTTTCGATTTACGAACTTGTGGGCTGTCTGGACTCTGGGCTTGGCTGCTTAAAGCTCTCAATGATCTCGGCAAGGATTGACAATGGGCTGCCCGAATTTACTAAATCACATCGGACTATTACTCTTGGGGTTGCTGGGGTTGGGCATGCGAACAGGTGGCCAGGTTTGTGGGTGTTATACACAGCAACGTCCACGCCAACGGCTGGGCGCTGTTTCGGATTATATGCCGTGCCGGTCAGCGCTTGAAAAGCTCGCTCTCTTAATTGGGATAGGCCTCACCACGTCCAAACGGGGAAGCAGTTCTTGTGTACGATTCCAAAGATTGCGTCGCACAGCCCTATGACATGCAATCGCAACTTTTGCACTGCCGTGGTCAGGTTATAAGACGTTACTTCTTAGGTTCCACGGATCATAGTGCACATGTTAAACTCGTCTCTCCTCCGACGACTCGTTGGGAAGATTCTTCCGACATCTCCCAAACTATTCTCTATTTCCGGTGATGATAACATTACCCCCTTTGGCGTTTTCGCACCTGAACTCTTGGATCGGATGATCGACCATCTCCACAATGATAAACCAACTTTGCTACGACTGAGCCGCGTATCCAGAGAAACACTAATCAGAAGCCGTGTTCATCTGTTTTCCGAGCTGGAATTTAGCAAAGATGGCGACAAACAGTTCGATGCTTTCCTCGTTCTCCTCGAGGCTCCTTGGACAACCTTCACTAATACTGTCGAGTCCATTCACATCAAACAGCTGTTCCTTCCGAGAGGTTATAAACACCTTCCGAACAAGAATATGCCTCGTATTCTCGCCAATTTGTCAAATCTGAAGACACTCCGACTAACTTCAGTATCGTGGCCACACATCCCACCCCACATTCGAGAGCTGTTTTTCCAGACCAATATCGTGGACTTGCAACTCGACTCGGTAGAGTTTTCAACGTACCGCCCTGGACTGATCGACATTGTGGAGCTTTTCGGTAAGCTACAGCCATCTGTAAAGTCAATCACGCTATACAACTTGGATTTCGACGACGAGTCGATTCCCGATCTTTCCCAGCGCTCCTCAGTCTTCCAGCGCCGAATTCACTTGAAGTTACTCGACACCTCTTCACTATTGCTTCTGAAAGATGTCTGGGATCCACTACGCGCTGATCACCTTGACATCACCGTTGAATCATTCCATGTTCGATTGATCCCCATGACGAGGAGAGGTAGAGAGGCATACACTCCTTTCTTTTCAAGGTTCTTACGACAAATTGGGCCGTCTCTTCACCATATCTTCATAAAGTTGTCTGATCCGTATCTTGATATGCGTAAGCTAACTTCTCAGTGTTTCGCCGTATAACCTCATGATATAGATTTACAGATGCATTGCCTTATTACGACACTGTTGATCTATCGCAGTGTGTTAACGTTCGCGTTGTTCACGTTGGAACCATCACGGCGGATCGCATCTCGCGATCAGGGGAGAAAATGTCACCAATGATGTCAACGATGTGGAGTTCGCTGTCGACTCTACCTTCTCACTCGCCCTCATTGGAAGAAATTGTGCTCATTTTCAGACCCTTTGGCGAAACCCTAGAGAGCAAGGAAGCAGAGTTGGAAAGCTTTGCCTGGGGTGATCTTGTTCGGCGTTTGCACCAGATGTTCCCGAATCTGAAGACGATCACCGTGGGTATAGGGTACTATACGGAGGATGACGACTTCGTTCCATACCTTGCGGCACTGCGCCGGGCTCCAGGTATAAGACAACTTGAAGAAAATGGAACTGTTTTGTTACGCATGATTCCTTGGGAGAGTTACGGATCAGTATGTCCATTGCTTTGGTATTGAAACCGCTTTGATGCTAATTTATCATACAGCCCGATCCAACCTGGAAGTAGGCTACAATGGGACCTAAGTCCCATGCCAGTGAGTATAATATCATGGACTTCCTTATATCAAGCGGTCGATATTTTTGAACTGTCTCGGAGAATCTGTGCTGGAGCACATTGGGAGCACAACTTACTCGTGGAAGTATTTTGTTGCTGTGGTTCATTTTTGGCCTCGTCTTGCCTATCGCTAAGATCGCTTGGCTACCACTGTAATACTAATAGGTACCCATGAACTCCGCGTCCATCCCGGTTGTTAATGATTAACGTTCGATTAATCATTAGTTCTTCATCTTCATCTCGAAACCCCCTTCATTTCTCGTAGGGAACCGAACTCTACAATTTGGATGTTGCAAGCTAATTGATAAGCGACTCGCAGGCGCAAAATCCAACTGTTCCGTGTTAGCTGATGTACTAACATTTTTGTGTAGCCTTCGTTGCCTCTGACCCGAGCAGGCCGAGCCTTCGATTAGATTAGATCACATCAGCGGCTGTCCACAGTTGTGTGCCAGCGCGTTTCCTGGTTGAGGAATCTATTCGCACCTTGGTAGTACGTGAAGTCTTTAGAAAAGCCTCCCCTACAAGTTGACCCTCATAATCTAGCAATTTACCTACGATTTATCACTTCCTTCTACGGCCCAATTCAGGACTGTGATGCGAGAAATCTCAGCAATGACCAAGACCAAGAGTTCGGCGATTTTTAATGCCGGAGGAAAGCCGAAGACAGACTTTAGCGGGCTCGAAACTTTTAGATTTCATTCGGTTCTGTGCCATCTCACTCAAGGCATTGTTCACTAGGACTAGGGTTTGCGATAAACCTATTGCGTAGACTAAAATAATATTCTGTTTTCATATCTCGACGCACATTGAGATTATGTGTTTCGCGACTATTCCTCGAGGACGTGTCTACATGGGAATGAGTACCCGAACCTTCGTTTGATCGTATCTACCCTGGCATCTACTCCTTGATTGCTTTTTTCTGCTTTACCCTCTATAGAAAACCAACCACAAACTCATCCCGGGGCCAAAAATAAAATTACGCCTGGTTTAATATAGTCAACGGCCGCAGTGTACCTGTACCCGTCCGAGAATGCAACTATACTATTGTACAAGTTGGACATTTATTACTGCGGTGTAAGCTAACTGGCTCCACGGGCATGGGGTGCACCATCGGATGGGTACCGAGGTAACGGGTTCTCGCCCAGTCAACTATCTCGGCTTGCGGGTGGCCATTATGCGTACGATACACATAGTTACCCCCGTTTTGGTCTCTAAAATTGCCATGGAATGAGCTTGTAAAACAATAAAATCGACTCATGGATCTTACTTGTTCTCTACACCATGCACCGCTGCATACCTCGCATTAGCCTGGCGGTTCAGAGTGATCATCTGTCCGTTGGTCAACCCTGAATGCTCTGCACCGACACCCATGTTCTTCATGACCAGGTAGTGGGTGTCGGTGTGTGGATCGCGTCCGTGGCCGAGCAGCTGACCAACGTGGTGAGCATTGTGGGCCTCTGCCGCAGGTCCAGGGGCCGAGTGCCCAAATTCACCTGGGTGGATGACCTTTATGACGGCGTTATGGCCTTTATACTTTTCGTTCAGTGCGTACACAGTCCCAGTCGTCCCCGAGCCAATCTTATGACTGATACCATGTACTGCGTGCTGCACGGTGTGGAAGTCCCGTTTATTAAGCTTCAAAAATCAAAAAAGGCGTTAGAAATGGTAGACGGATAGAAAAACTGAATGCGTACTTGGGGTGATTGAACTGGAGCCCCTACGGCAGTGTTTACGAGGAACAACAGGAAGGCGAAGCAGATCGCTAGAGTTCTGTGATGCATCGTGGGGGTAGCGAATTGTTTGCAGCAGAGATGATATGAGAGGTCCAGCCTGAAGAATTTTCTGAACAAAGCATGGCTCCTTTATAGTGGAGGCTCTAATCGCTCCACTTCGGGGAACCCACAAAGTGACAGAATAACAAATGACTGTGTGTTTGTGGGCCTATATTTCCCGTCGCGCTCTTTTAGTTTTCGACCAATATAGTAGGCTCCAATTGTTCTGGGCAGCGTGCAAAGAAGAGTTGATGCGTAATAAAACTTTGATTCAACGTTATCGACTTACAAGCTTTCTGGCTGTCTGGGCTACTAGGCTGGGTGGCCTAATGTTCCTAGTGTTGTCAGGAACATTGGGATAAAGTTATCAACAGACCTTGACATTCAGAATATCGCATTGGATAATTTGGGCGGCTGGGTTTGCGAAAAGCTCAAACAGGAGGCGAGCTTGGTGTGTGTGTGATACACACATCAGAGAAAAGGTGCGCGGCTTACATGGCGATATAGGAGCTGTAAAAATTACTTATAATGTCCGCAAGTCGTTAAAATGTTAGCAAGTCTCACAAGCGCATTGTAATCTCCCATATTAGAGACACTATTATTAAAAACTCTGTAAGGTTTCCGATCATTATAAGGGTTTCCATGGTCACAATCCATTATAAGCGGTGCAGGCGCGCCAAATTTGCGAATAGACAAAAGGTTTATTATCCTCCAACGGCAGTCATAGGATTTTAATTTTTTACTTTTACCGAGAGTCGAACACGGGAGCCCGACAAGACAAAGTTGGAGCGCTTAACCGTTATACCACAGCGGCTTGATAACAGGAAGTAAATTTACTCAATAAGTAAGCCGATTTCCCTTTTTGGTTACAGGCGCCCAACACAAGGCATTACAATGCGCAAAAAGCCTTTTTACCGTATTATTAGGTGTATTGCGATGGGCTCAGAAGTATTTCATGCACATAGGAGGCAAGTAAATTATTCCGAACACTTACGAGGTGGCTAAAAATATTCTATCCTAACTCAAGACGTGTGTAATCAACATGGAATTATTCTCGTGCCGTGTGAACATGGCAAGGCGATCTAAGCCACACGCCTTTTTGCTGATGCAGCAACACACACAACGCCTGGGCGCTGTTTTCCTAATATTAATGTACCAATTTGAAGGCAAGATTTTGATGTATTTCTAATCAGGAATAGATAGCAACGCGCTCAAGAATACTCGTTTCCTTTCATGATCATAGGACGGTAGCAGTATTCGGATTAAATGGCGTGCCGGCGGCTTACTGTATGATACACTTAACGGGAGGCAGTACACGGTCAACAAATTTGACACTTCCCAAAGATTGCGGCGCATAGCCCCATCCCAGGCAATCGCATTTTTGCACCGCCGTGATCAGTTATAAAACGTTACTGGTATAGATTCCACGATTACAGTGCACATGTGTAACTTGTCCCTCCTCCAACGAGTCGTTGGAAAAGTTCTTCCTACATATCCCAAACTATCTACATCCGGTGATGATAACATTACCGCCTTTGGCAATTTCGCACCTGAACTCTTGGATCGGATTATCGACCAACTCCACAACGATAGACCAGCTTTGCTATGTCTAGGCCTCGCATCCAGACAAACACTTATCAGGAGTCGTGTTCACCTCTTTTCCGACCTGGAATTCAACAAAGACGACGACAGACAGTTTGACAGGTTCCTTGTTCTCCTCGAGGCGACTTGGACAAGCTTTACCAATGCCGTCGAGTTCATTCGAATCAAACAGCTATTCCTTCCAAGAGGTTACAAGCACCTTCCAAACAAGGATTTGCCTCGTATTCTCGCAAATTTGCCAAATTTAAAGACGCTCCGGCTGACATCAGTATCGTGGCCCTACATCCCGCCCCACATTCGAGACCTTTTATTTCAGACCAACATCGTGGACTTGCAACTTGACTCTGTAGAGTTTTCGAGGTACAGGCCTGGACCGATCGATATTTCGGAGCTTTTCATTTCGCTCCAGCCATCTATAAAGTCCATCACGCTATACAACCTGGACTTCGACGACGAGAACTTTCCCGACCTCTCACAGCACTCCTCGATTTTCCGGCGCCGAATTCATTTGACGGTACTAGACACCTCGTCGCTATTGCTTTTTAAAGATGTCTGGGATCCAGTCGGCACTGACCACCTTGACATTACCGTTGAATCATTCCATGTTCGACTGATCCCCATGACAAGGAGCGGTAGAGAGGAGTATACTCCTTTCTTCTCAAGATTCTTACGACATGTCGGACCGTCTCTTCAGCATATCTTCATAAAATTGTCCGATCCTTATCTCGATATGCGTAAGCAAACTTTTTAATAGTTCACAATATAACTTCATAATCTAGATTTACAGACGCATTGCCTTATTACGACGCTGTTGATCTATCACAGTGTGTTAATGTACGCGTCGTTCACATCGGGACCATCACATTAGATCGCATCTCGCAATCTGGGGAGGATATGGTACCAATGGTGTCAACAATGTGGAATTCACTCTCCACTCTATCATCTTACTCACCCTCGTTAGAAGAAGTTTTACTCGTTTTCAGACCAGTTGGCGAAACCCTAGCAATAAATGAAGCAGAGTTGGAAAGCTTTGCCTGGTTGGACCTTGTTGGGAAGTTGCACCAATTATTTCCGAATTTGAGGAAGATCACTGTGGCAATAGGGTACTTTGTGGTGGACGAAGACTTCGTTCCATTCCTTGCGGCACTGCGCCGGGTTTCAGGTATAAGACAACTTGAAGAAAATGGAACCGTTTTGTTACGTATGCTTCCTTGGGAAAGCTATGGATTGGTATGTTCAATTAGGCTTTGGTATTGAAACAATGTTAATGCAAATTTTATCCCACAGCCCGATCCAGCATGGAAGTAGGCTACGAACAGTTTGTAGACTGCGATGAATCGAGAATTATCGGAGAAGAATTGGTCGCTCCAGCGACACAGTGCGATTGCAAATAGTAGAGTATCAATCACCGGGGTTTGATGAGACAACGAAGTGGATCCCTGACCTCAGGGGAAAAGTGGACAGGGTATGCTCGATTCAACGTGACCGGGAGCTCCTGGAGAAGTTTTGAGGAAGTCGGAAACGAAGCACAATGATTTCATTGAGAGTAGCGCGCTACCTGACAGATTTAGAAGCGAAAGGGTTTGAGTAAATTGGTAGATAAAATCCTGAGGGACGGGAAGGAAAAAGGGTCTCGCTTTTCCCACTTTAGCAGCGTCAAACGAATTCCAATCAGTGCACTTCCCAAGTGAAAAATGCTCCGTACTCGCAGGAGATGTTTCCAAATGACCTTCTGACGAGCGGGGACTGGGCATTGCGGGGAAAAACTCGTCAGTGAAGATTAAGCTTACACTAAAGCTCAGTAGCATTGGGAAAGGCCCGTCAGGGCATGAGGCATGCATGAGGGTGGCTACGCGTTGGGCATCTGTTACAGTGACAGGGGCTTTCAATCCTACGCTCGAGAAATCAAGTCTGTTCCATGTTAGGGCTGGAAATTCACATATTCCTTCTACTTGGAAGGTTTCCTACAGACTGGATGCCTGGAAGAACTCGAGGACGTGAGTGATTATATAGCACCGTTGTGGTAGAAACTTTTTACCTGCGATCGAGGTTTGGGCCGGGGGCTGATTTTTACAGGGAGCGATTAGGACATCGGTACACGTGAGAGTGAATCAGCGAAGATGACTATGGAAAAGGACGATGACTGGGGGGACAGTCGCTCGATCGGGTTGAAGGGCAACGGAGGCGCATATACGTGGGCTGGCGTACATGTCCCTCCCCTCATCTAGACCAAGTTTAAATGAGCTTGAAGGACGCACCAAAAAAATTAAAGAGAAAGAAACGGAACAAAGTTAGCCTGGATAAGGAGAATGTACGGTGTCCATGACGGAGTTTCACGACAGAAGAACCAAGGCAAAGGAATCACGGTCTTGCCCAATGCAAATACAAATACACCTTGCAATGAAGGCAGTGACGTGAAGAATTGTCAAGGTCCTCCGCCATGTCAATCCGCACAGACATGACATATGGAAACGGACTACGGCGCGGTGATCGGAAGAGAAGGAGGGCATAGTGGGTAGGTGGGATGCAAGTCGAGAAAAGGACTCAATGGTTAACCGTAAGCAAAAATTCTGGGATGTGTACTTTTCACTGACCGGGCCAAAGACTTGGACGGCAGCTGTTATTTAACTAGGGGATCGTTAATTTGGCTGCTTTGCTATTGTTGGTGAGCCTGGAAAAGAGATCCGTAAGAACGGATACTGAGGGCGGCAAAGGATAAACAAATGGAGGTGATCACGAAGTGGTGCATTGCTTAGCTTAAGCCTTACGGCCATGAACATCCCCCTTGATATGAAGATCGCCGTGATGAATTGCCTGTTAGAGACACTAAACGCGCACGGGAGGCATGCTCTGAATTCCAAAGGTGCGTTAGCACTGACTGGTGGAAAAACGAGAGAAAACGGCCCGCCGTCATTGAAATTTTTGCCATCTGAAAGCATCGAGCATCGAGGATTTCCTGGAAAGATATCACTAGCCTATATTAATATCGATGTAGCCTCTCCCTGGCCATGTCGAGTGCCGTTTTGAAAACATGGAGGTTAGTACGAATCCGCGGAATCTTGGAAAAAGATGATAATTGCGGGATTCTGGTGCGCCCAGAACTTGAACGGCCGCTCTTTCTTGGAACAAGGGTAACGTAGGCGCATATACGTGGCTGGAGTTCATTGACCGAAGAGTAGCACCAGGACGACAACAGGACTGACGACGAGCGATGGGGCAGCTTCAAGTTCCACTGATTACGATGCTAGGCGAAGGCGAGTCCCAACGACGACTGGGGGCCTAGGCTGCTATCGTTCTTGCAGTGAAGTTGGTAGCGAAGGGGATAGTGGAACAGCTGAACGGAGTGAGTACCTGGTGTCGGTGAGTACTAACAAGAGCAGGGAAAGACAGAAACACGCACCGCCATCGCTTGTCAGCGCCACATCTGGTGTCGAAAACTCGCTCTCCTCTTCACAGATCCATCAAGGTCGTTTCTCTGTCCCATTTTCTCACTATAATGAGACTTAGGAGGGTAAAGTGATCGTTGACGGCGCAGAAGAACGACAACGACAAACAAACGACAAAGACATTCAACCCGGACCGAGGCCGAGGAAAACAACTGTCAATACCGCCCGCCGATTAACCGCTTGCCGCCATCAAGCCGCCATTCACGGTGAATTGCTCTAGCACAGCAGATCACATCAGTTCAAGTCAAAGGCGTATCAGGGTGTATGTTAAATCGCTTGTGAGTGGTCTGGGTTTTTTTCCAAGACCCGGGAAGCTCACCCTTGAACCTGTCCGGATTGAGACCCGCAAATCGTGAAATTCTCGTCCAGATTTCGTGAATTTGAGCCCTTTGAGGGTGCCACTTAAGCATCCCTGTCCACTTTCGCAGGCTTGGGACCGGGTATGGGATATTTTTTGAACGAGGGAGTGGGCATGCCGATTGCCCACTTGCGAAGCCTCCGGCGATCAACCAAATTAATGTTGGTAAACGACGGCCTTCGGAAATTACACCCATCCCGAATTGGAAGGTAGTAGTAGTAGTAGTAGTAATAACCGGCATGGTCCATTGTGCCAAAAATCTCCATGGATTTTGATTAAACCTGGGGCCATGTCGACACTCGTTTAGATTATCTAAACTTCGCCGCAGAACAGCTGTGTGCAACTGGTGCATAGAAAGGGTTTAGTTAAACAGAACGCGGTAAACGAGGGCCAAAGCCGTCTTCCGAAACCTGGGATTTATTAAGAACAGATTAAGCCTGCTACTTGATAGTTTAAACGTAGTAAATATGAGCGGAGGAGTGGTGAAGATAATTCAAACAATCGGGATAATCAAGGAGGGAAGTGGTTTAAACAAGGAGGGAAACAGTTTAAAGAATCGGGGTTATCAAGGTGGGTAGGATAAACAGAAAGGGAAACAGTTTAAACGATCAGGATAATCAAGATGGGTTGGGTAAACGAGGAGGGAAACAGTTTAAACGATCAGGATATTCAAGATGGGTAGGGAAAGCGAGGAGGGAAACAGTTTATATGATCGGGTAATCGAGGTGGGTAGGATAAACAAGGAGGGAAGTGTATGGTTTAAAAGAACGAGATCTTTAAATCAAACTGACCTGATTATGGCAGATTTACGATAAGATTGGGTTGCCCTCGAAGTCGACATAGAATAGTTTCCCGTGCTTGTTTAAAATCGGTAAACCAGCCTCATCAACATAGACTGGTTTTCCGAGTTTGTCGACAGGTTTCCCGTCCCTGTCTTCATAGTGCCACCACCCTCCTTTCTTGGCTTTCTTCTTCTTGCCGCCCGGTTCCGTTCCCTGAGTATCTGCGGCTGTCTGTTTGCGCTTGGTAGTGCTTCCTCTGCGAGTCATCTAAACCAAACTAACCTGTTCGCACACTGATTACGAGTCTTTTACTTTGTAAAAGTGAGTTCTTTTAATCCACACGGACCCCTGGAATTTTGAAACCATGTAGATCCTGTTGAACCCCTGGGAAAAATAGTTTGATGCCATCAATACCAGTACCGGGCAACTTTGCCGCGCCTTTACTGGCTTATATAAGCTTGTAGCCTTTTTTTGGTAGCAATGACGTCATAATGACTCGAGGCCCTCCCAGGGCTTCCACATTTGATATGACATCATTTATTTATTTTTAGATCGTGTTTAAAAAATGATTTACTCAAGTCCGCGTATGTACTACTCCTTTGCTGATAACCAGCATTAGTTACAAGTTTTTTACATTGTAAAAGTAAGCTCTTTTCATCCCCGGACATGTTGATATGAAGTTACAAACCGGTACCGGGTAGGTGTTCCAGCATCCGGTTTTGCCGGATTAGGTTTCCCACACTCCGACATTCATACGTCGCATCCGTTCTTGCCTTCCAACCACCATTATTCCCCTCCTTCCAGCCACAACCCCGCCTATATATGCTGTCCCTCTGCCCATATATGAATGTCCAAAATGTCGCGTAGCATGATTCTCAGTACCCCTGCCCTTCAATGATGGATGTGGCCCTGAAATGAGACAAAATTGAAGGACTTTGGGTTTGTGGGTGGTGTAATCACCAGGTGAGCAAAGAAAACTACCACCGCCGTACAATTAACCCACACCCCACCACTTTGCAGCACCGATCAGCGCCTCCGGACCCCATGGCGGCCCCGCTTTGGTTCTACGTCACGGTAACCACATCCCCCATTTGCGCCCAGTACCCCCACACCAACGAGGAACCCACCGCAGAGGTGTGGAGGGTATGAGGAGGCGACAAGATGGTGGACAGACCGCGCCCAGTACCGTTCCGAGTGCCCCTCCCTTCCAATGAAGGACGTGGGCCGGAATTTGGAGGTTAACAGGGTAGGGGAATAGGTTATGTCGCGAAACCGACCTCTGCTGTCCAGCTAACCCACAGCCAACTGTGTCACAGTTCCGGTTAGCCCCTCAGCGCTCAGCACCAACACAGCATCGCATTCTCCGCCAACTCAGAGTGAGCGGACATTAAAGCAGGTACGTCGTGAACGACTCGTGCTGGCTATTTGATACATACCCATCCGTTGCAGCGCCACTCCGCTGCCAGCTCACATCGAGAGGACCAGCGTGGAAACCCACTGCATTAGTATAAGGTCCCTCACAAGTCTACAATGTCACGGCCAGGCCAAACCCAAACCCTGCGCACCATCGACAGTGCCAATTGCATTAGGTACCCCCACATCTGCCACGAAAACCCATCATGTTGGTGCGGGGGCCATTGCAATGCCTCACGACACCTGTACATTGACCACCACCCTACTACTTCAATGACCCTGATGCCCCCCTCCCTCTCCATGTGCAAACTGTGGCAGCAGCTTATCATGCTGCAGTTGTGACTTGAGGCGGCGCCCACTCTCATCTGTGATTACTGAACAATGTCGGTGATAGTGCTTGTATAGTCAGAGCAGAAGGGACAAGGTAATTCAGGCATGTTGGCTGATGAAGCAACCACGGCATCTGCTGTTGCTCAGTTTGCAATGACCTGTCTTCACCCTCCCCTACCCACTCTGCAGCTTCTGATGCACAGTTGCCATGAAATGTCTCATTACCGCTTCTAGTCATTGTCTTTTACTGCTGCCAGTGCCTCCGCCATTGACTCTGTAGGTTTAGTTAGTTAAGCCTAGCTTGTACCATGTGGTCACGGTTCAATATACTAGTACAAATTTATCGCATTTGTTACATATTTATAGTAAGCTCAATGTGTCAAATTTGAAGCACTGGCCATGGTTGGGTTACTAGCTACATTGCTTAGTCAACTATAGAATATTTACAGGGTTTCCAGAAATCCTTGAGAATCCGTGAATTTTTTTTTTCACATCACGATTTTGAGAATTTCTGGATTTTGCCCAAATAAGGCGATTATTTTGACAGTGCTCGTCTCACTCTTACATCCACCATCTCAACGTGTATTGTTGCTCTGGGAGCAATTCTTGATAAGTCCTCATGAGTACAGACCCTGATAGTGATATTTATATGTCTGATACTGTTGCGGATGACCGATCAGTGAAAAGCAATGCTGAAGATGATGACGAACCTGTTGTTACGATCGCCTCATTTTTCCTTTATGCGTTTCATGTCTGCGACACATGTTTCATAGCCAGGACGTTTACATCATATTTACACTCTTTTTCCATGCTCTTTTCATATATGATCGACATATGGCTTATGCACCGTTTCTATATGTTTTCCTTATGTTTTTCATTTACTTCTTACGCGTTTCAAGACCACATTATTTACATGCTTTGACAGCAGAACTAGTATATAATCTCGTATTTACTTTGTAGTGTTCTTTAGCTAGTTCTTGAGAATCTACTCGATTTATTCGAAACACGAACAAGTTCTCTTTCGAATTCTACGACTGTCAATAAATATTCACGTCTCGTGAATACTTTATTCGAAGTCGTAACAAAAGAACTAGCTCTCCTACAATAGTGCTCTCTGCTCAGCAAGCGCTACTCTGAACACTCGACGAAACGGCTTACCGAAACTACTGCAGACGATTTTCCGCGGGATCCAGCAACAAAGAACATTTGACACCAACCGCCTCGACATCGACGAACCCCGAACCATATTATCGTGTCGGTAGATCCCACGCGACACAAAGACCTCCCACACCGAACGAATCATCAGGCGAAGACATTTTCGAAGACACGAGAGAAGACCTCTCTGAATTTGCACTAGAAGACCTATCTGCAAGTAGAAACCCGCTCGACTTCCACAGACCACCAACACCTTTACCTGCACTATCATTCAATGACATGCCTGTGTCAACCGAAAGCACTGAACCGAAGACGAACCCGGAAGCCATTGACATTAATATGGCGGAAACCCGACAAGAAGACAAAGACAAAGACAACAACAGAGCCAGAGACAAAGAAATCGGAATCAACAAACCGACCCCTTTTGACGGATCAAGGACGAAGGTTAAATCCTTCTTACAAGAATGCACGCTGTACCTCTCGATCAATGGCAGCATTTACAACTCGGAACCCAGAAAGATCGTGTTCATTCTGTCCTACATGACAGAAAAAGAAGCAAAACAATGGAGGGAACAGTTTCTTACTTCCATTACCAACGAAGGCGGGATAATCAATTTTCCGTCTCTAAAAGAATTCAGAGCAAAGCTCCTCAGGGCCTTTGCCCCTATCGATCAAACCCACGATGCCATGAACAAACTCGAACTCCTCAGGCAAGGAAACAGAACCGCCGAAGAACTCGTTACAGAGTTCAGATTACTTGTCGGACAAGCAGACCTCGGAAACCAAAGCAAGTCAGACAACCTCCACCTAATTCAGATGTTCCGCAAGGCTTTGAGACCCCAGATTGCGAACAAAATTCTTTTTTCCGACAAAGTCCCAACCACTTTCAAAGAATGGGTTGATCGAGCAACCCAATATGACACGAACTACAGGATGCAGCCATGTGTGCTATAATTCTATATCAACTAAGGGTAGTTGCCCAAGAAGCTGATATGTCCACAGGGCAGTTTGCCCAACTGCTATTTTAGGAAGGACCTCAGAAATTTAGCTGTAGGGTGCCGGAAATGCCGGGGTAGGTTGGGGATGCCTTTGGGATGGCGGGTAGGGTGCTCTGAATGCCGAAAATTCCAGCGGAGAGGGCGGGATATGGGTAGAAAAGCCTGCAGGGGGCGGGGATGTACAAACAATGTACAAACAAATCACCAGAATGAAATAAAACTGGTATTTTGGCTCCTGGGCGCGAAATGGGCGCTTTCGAGGCGGGGAAAGTTATGCAATGGGTCGGAATATATTATTGGTACCCTATCCACCCTTTAGCGCGCGTTAATCGAAACGGGAATGGGTGGATTAGAGAATGAGCATCTGGATGACGCTCTATTTTTAGTTCACTAATATTCCGAAAGGGATTTTAGCTCCGGGATGGTTTGATGCCTTCGTTTTTGCTCCCCCGTTGCTCTCCCTTTGCCGTCCCCTTTGAATAAAATACTGAGTTCTATTCTCCTTAAAAATGCGAACATAATGATACCAAATTCATATGTTTAAACTCACTGGCTGGCTTCAACTAAAGTTCAACCAGTGAGCGCTGTGAGCTTGGAAATCTCATTTTTTTAGTTTTAGTCTTCATTGCTCGAGCGTATATTCAATAGAGAAGGAATAATATATTTAAAGCAATACATGATAGGTATCACTACTAAAGTTATATACAAAGGGGGTACAAGAGGGAAAGAAAGAGTAACAACGAGAGCGACAAATCCCATCGCCGTGCAGGCGCTTGAGCTGGCGGCAGGCCATCGTTCGTTGGAGACTCGTCGGGACTCGGCGGAGGCGGTGGCGATTGACTACCGCGGGCGGTCGCACCTGTAACGTTAGGAGCGGGTACCTAGGCTGGAGATGGCGACGAAGGCGATGGCGCCGGCGGCCATGCGAGCGGGTACTTGAGCTTGCAGCACGCATCGTAAACAGCGAGACCCAGCGGAGGCGATGGCGCTGTGGCGTGGTGTCGCTGGTATTTCGTTGGCGTAACCGCGGTGCTGGACATGGAGGGGATGCATTGGCGTGGTACCTGGGCTCGCAACGGGGGAAATGACGCGCGGATGTTGTTATAGATGGCCCACCACCTGGGAAACATCGATGGGTGCAAGGGGTAAAGTTGGACGGCGGTTGGTGGGCTGCCAACAACGCAAAAGCCGTCCATCTGTAACGGAATTCGGGATCACCTCGTCGGTTCGTGCTGCCGTTGGGATGGAGTAGGGGGTTTGCTGGCCGAGCCGCCGAAGGAAAAGTGATGACCGTGGTCGAGGTGAAGACATGGCGTCACCTGCCACTCACACCACCGAAATCGTCGTCTACCGCGTGTAGTGGTTCACGGGTGACGTGTACCACCGGCTGGGAGACGTCAGTAGGTGGGTGGGGCGGTTGGTGGAATGCCGACAACACGAACATCATCACGAACGTTCGTGACGACATTCGCGTTCGTCGCGTCGTCGTTCGTGACGGCAGGTGGGCTCGATGGTGGCGCTGTCGAAGCAAGAGGGGTGATTCAGCTTGGGGCTGGGGCTGGAGATAACGGCGGCTTCAAGCACGCCTGAACCTGAGTGTGTAGTGGTTTCAGTGAATGGGCTATGAATGAGAAGGAGGGAAACAAATTGAGCCTTACGACTCAACTTGCCACGTACCTGGCGGGTCCACCTCTGCGATGGCCTCTCCACATGTAACCTGACTTTCACCTCCCGCTCGAATTCACTCCGAGTCAGCCCACATCCCTCAGCGAGCGGAGGGGCGTATGTCGAACGATGGCGCAATGACGTGAATAGACCCTAGGTAAAACGTTATATCTGAGTAACTTGACTTTTGAATACTTAAATACTTACGTACCTTGTTTTTTGAGGTCCTTGGAGGTCGGGGATGGGCAGAGGAAAGCGGGGAGAGGTGGTGGTGGTGGTTGAGGACAAGACCACCGTTGGGCAGGCACCGTTGATCTGTTACCCGGCCATTTCCGGGACAGACCCGATTGGCTGGAAAACTCGGACCGGCCAACCTCCGATCCGTTCTGGACGTTTGGAACGCCTCCGAGGCAGTCTTCGAGACATCCGATGGCATAAAAACCATCGGGATTTGTTTAAATTTCCCTATAGCTAAGCTTTGCCAGATTATATATCGAAATATTGAGATTCAAGTATTATAGATTCAAAATATGTGTTTACCCTCACGAAAACACTTGTTCAAATCACTTCTTTGCTACAGATACTCTCCTTCAGTTCCGTGTAGATAGTAAAAAATACCACTAGAGGTATTAGAATGATCTAATGCTTTGTTGTCAGATGTGTAAGTGAACGAGTAGGTAGATACCTTACAGGTTCGTCAATGTAGTACATCCATTGGCTCTGTTGAGACACAATTCAAATCGAGTTCAGTGTTCTTGATGGCTTCGTTTCGACGGATTTCCAGCCTTGCTCCTCACACATTTCATTCCAATGGAAATAAAATGTAGATTTGAGAATATGGAACTAATATACATGTTCCTATGTGTTCAAATAGTCGCTTACATATTTCGTACCTTCAGCAAGTCGCATTTACACGAATTGTAAACATTAAAAGAAGTGTTTCAAATTTCTTCCGAGGTATCTACTCGGAAAGATATGGGTTAGAACGTCTTGAAAAACTATAAAACACTGAAATATTTCACTAAATACCTGCAGTATGGTCTACGAAGTCATAAATACCGTGCGTTGATCACCTCGCAGATGGGAATACCAATGTTTCGTTGTTTAACATGGCCAAGCCATCCTTAAATTTTAATAACACTACATCTACAGCTACATTGAATATATTACTCAGCTATTAGTATTTTATTCATCGTCCGAAGGCCGTCAGGATTGACTGGCGGTGCGGGCCAACGCTGCGCGCGGCATGTACGAGACCCTCATATTGGGACTTTGAAACAGGCATTCTTGGTCAATTAAATTAAACAGGAGACAAGGGACTCAGAGCGATTATGCAATGTCCTGATCTCGGATTAATGTCTGTGAGGTTGTGGCAATTCCCATCGCATTAAATAACTTCTTGTACAACAATTGGCCTGAGTCTTCTGCAGTCGGGGCTCGGACGCAAGGGTGTCCGGGATTTGAAAAAAGGACCTCGGGTTCCATTTACATGTAAACGGGCAAGCAAAAAGTCGGTTTATCGACGACGGCTCGGCAAAGCCGGCTTCGCGGTAAGCCGGCACAATACTACCCGCGATACGATCAGATCAACACTGACAACAGCCGTCAACCGTGAGCTTGTCCCCTGACCACCACCTGCGCCCTTTCTCCTGCGTTTTTTGTCCATCCCGCCCCCTCAGAGAGTAGGAATCCAGTAAGTCCTCAATCATGTTACATGTCTTTTTCTTACCTACCCTCTAGTCTCTAGGTACATTTTCGCCTCAACAAACAAATAAACCACTCGTACACATTGCAGCTCCCTCCATTCTGAGGGTCGTGGGCCGATGTTCTGACTGGTTAGGATCATGATAAGGAAAGGGAATGGGACAATACGGGGAGCTTCCGGGTGAGGGAGAAACCAGGTGCGTCACGAAACGAGTCGATAAGGCTCGTTTCGCTGTTCTTCGTCTTCCACCCCTGACTCACCTACTCTACTCGTGGCTAATACACCGCCCCTTCAGTGCTGCCACATTTACTCACAGAACCTTCCTCTTTTATTGTCAAAAGTACCCAGCCCGTCCACCGGCCTTTGAGCTAGTCCCACTGTGCCCATTTCCTCACCAGCCACCCTACCTCTGTTTCCCTTCCGCATCGTCACCCGTTGTCGGCGTGGAGCGTGCTATCACCCAACAGGCACCGGGTCTTGTATTCTGTACGCCTGCTAAAACTGAAATGTCCATAATATCTGACGTTGAGCTTGACCATCTTCACGCCGTTAGAGCACAACTGGGAGATGTATTTTGGCAATATCGGGTTCATCTCCATGAAATAAACCCGTGCTGTAGATGCTAAATCTATCAGGACGATTACAGTCTACTTTCACAACTGCGGCGTAGGTAATAGTCAACCTAAATTAAAACACAGATCTCACTTCGACGTTGATGACATTATTTGCAGGTTCATCGTTCACGCCGTTGGAGCACCTCTTTGGATTGCTGACACAGACTTTGGAAGAAAATAAGTCATACGTAATCTTTCCTCTATCATAGATACAAATTATCACGCACCTTTTGAATCGCTGACACAGACTTTGAAATTAAAAAACTCATACGTAATCTTTCCTCTATCTTCAATACATCTTTTTGAATTACTGACAGAGACTTTGAAAGAAAATAAAGTCGTACGGTTTGCTCATTCTTACCGTTTCCTTTGTTCGTTCGTTCGGTCGTTTCTGCTCTGAAAATGTCACCACCCACTCCTCCACCATCTGCCTGCCTACTGCCCGACTCCCGTCATGACGCGCGATCCAAGATATGCAATTCTAGATTCATTTGAATAATTTGAGTTCGGTCAATGTTCTTGGTCTGAAACCTATCCAAATGTACGTGAGGCCTTCAATGACGTGTCAACTTTCTTCATAAAAATTCTGATATATCTGTTGCCAAATTTTAGCTACGCACTCAGGAGGCTCCAAACTCACGGTCCCCACCTGGGGTCTCGCTCATGCCGCGCGCAGCGTTGACCCGCACGTTGACACACACAATCGACGTCGTCATCCACCATCATCCACCTCCATGGGCAGCGTTCCTAGTCACACAGAAGATCATGGTGTGTCTCTGCCCACAGTCAAGGACGCTCCGGATGCGCATTGCGGGCGAACTGGCGACATTCGTTCCAGTAAATCATATTTCTGGGTTCTTCTCGACTTTGACACCTTCAGGATCCCTCGTCGCCGGATCAGTTGCGCAGGCTGTGCTGACACCAAGTATTTTCGCCCAAGTACGTGTATTTTCATTCGGTTATCGGAGGATTTACATAGCCTTTTGTTTTAGGATGTTCCAAACAACCTAAACATGTTCATTGGCAGGGGAACTCTCCCCGTTTGGTTAACCTATCTTCATGACTTAGGCTACGTCGTTCGAGAAGACGTGAGGCCAACTCATAATAATGTGATCAAAGTTGCATCTTTGAAAAAAAATTCGGTGAGAGAGTTATAAATTCATAGAAGTCCAACGTAATTCATTATAGTTCTAGGCATGCGGACATAATATTCTGCTTAGTGAAGACCTCGGGTTTACTTCCATAACCCCAATATTTGGATCGTCTTTGACGCCCCAAATGAATTTCTTTACGCAATTCAACATATACTGTATGGAACCCAGCCTAACACTCAACGTCCAACCTTGAAACTATCCGAATCGGCAGAGCTCTAGATCGATTTTACCCATCTAACGACCATTTCCAAGGTCGAGGAATCAAAATCCTTAATAGAGATGAAGAGATATTACTTTGCCGAAAGCGCAACCTTGCCGAGCATTGGTACGTTGTCTAGTGATGACAATGTCATTGAGAATTTTATCGAGAAAAGTCGCCTCACCTTTTCTTACGGAGGTCATTGCAAAAATGATGATTGTCCCTGTAAAGCAGTGTAAACTGCTTATACTACTTTGAGTATGAAATAGGTTCGATGTTCGCGCAACTCCAAGACTGCATTCTATTTGGAAAGCTCAATGAGAACTTTTACCGCGCGCTCGTTTGGTATTTTGTCACTATACACTGCTCCCAAGTTCACCCAACGACTACACCACCCTTTGGGCCTTGGGATACTTGTCCGAGGAAGAGCAGACAATGTTACATCCACCATGGCATGTTAGTATTACGGATCCGTCCAGAAACATGCCCGAACTGGAAACCTAGAAGCGGCGCTTTCTACTACTTGAAGACCTGCTAAAAACGTAGAACGTTGCATGTGACTAACTTCCTAATCGGGGGCAAATGTACTCGTACCGTGAGAACAATTCTGGATTCTGGGGTACAAGAACGATCCCTGAAGGCAGTGAGGGAGCGCTCAAGCACCAGGAATAGCGCGGCCCGTTCTTTTCGGAAATAAGCGGATATCAATCAACGAAGTTCAACATCGTTGATCTTTATCCTCAACCACCGTTTCCGACCTCCCATCTGCAAGTCTCGATCTTAAAGGCCTCGAAAAATCTGTAAGTGCCTTTCTATACGTTCAAAGTCAATGTTTCTAACTAATTAAATTCTTCCTAGGTATCACATCCTCGCCAACGATCTCATCTCGATGTCGCGCGCTCCCGCCCTCGCTGAGGGATGCGAGTCAACTCATAGACTATGTGGGTTGGATCCAAGGGTTTGGGGTACATAAAAAGAGGCCATAGCGGGGGGGGACCTACCTGGTACGTCGCAAATCGAGTCCTTGCGACTCGATTTGTTACCATTTTCTTTCCACTGTCTATCCACTCAATGGTCCAACTGCGCAGGGCAGAGAAGGACGACACCTTCCGTTGTCCTTCTCCTCGTAACCATCGCTGACCCAGGCCCGACGCTTGCTCTGCCTGCGACCCATCCCGACCGACCCAACACCACGGCCAATAAACCCAGCGACTACGACTAACGGAGCTGGCAACGAACGACGCCCTCTTGCACCTGCCGACTTCTCGCACATCATGGTCCACGTCGCACATCGGCCAGGATACTAGCGAGACGACAATTTGAAGGGAGGTACAGAGGAAGCGATGGGCGAGACACGAGGGGTTCGAATTGTTTGAACCCGTCGACCATTTGAACCCCTCCGTTTTGCATTCCCGAGCCTTGATGTTAGCGTCCGTTGACGTCGAGTGCGGGGTGAAAACGAACGCGGATGCCGTGTTGGTGGCGTTCGTCTTCGTCTGCGACGGTGCCACTTCGCCACCACTCGATGGGCACTGCCAGCCCACCAGCCCCATCCCCCGGGTCCGTCGTACGTGTCACCCATGATTCCCACCGCTGCATCGTCGCCTCTACCGGATCTCGTTATGCAAACCGGGAGGTGTGTGTGTGCCGCGTATCGACCGCTGGCTGCGTCCATCGCTCGTTAGGCAGCAGATGGGTTGTGCGAGCTTGTTGGGAGCTCCTTACACTTTCCTTCGTCTTCCTCTCTTTTTTTCCTTTTTGTTACATTCTCAGTAGTAACCCATGTGCCTGTAAAATCATTCATACATTGCTACCTCTAAGCTGCAATAAGGAACCGTAAGTTGTGGAATGAGCTGTGGTTGAAATTTTCGGATGGTGGTAAAGCCAGCCACCTGCCTTGCAGGGGGTTTTCAGCTACGAAATTGGTACCATTGTATTCGCATTTTTTAGGAGAATAATGCTAGCTACTTTAATTAGAGGGGACAACAATGGGAGGGAAACGGGAGAGCAAAGACGAGAGCATCAAACCATTCCGGAGCTAAAATCCCTTTCGGAATATTAGTGAACTAAAAATAGAGCGTCATCCAGATGCTCATTCTCTAATCCACCCATTCCCGTTTCGATTAACGCGCGCTAAAGGGTGGATAGGGTACCAATAATATATTCCGACCCATTGCATAACTTTCCCTGCCTAAAGCGCCCATTTCGCGCCCAGGAGCCAAAATACCAGTTTTATTTCATTCTGGTGATTTGTTTGTACATTGTTTGTACATCCCCGCCCCCTGCAGGCTTTTCTACCCATATCCCGCCCTCTCCGCTGGAATTTTCGGCATTCAGAGCACCCTACCCGCCATCCCAAAGGCATCCCCAACCTACCCCGGCATTTCCGGCACCCTACAGCTAAATTTCTGAGGTCCTTCCTAAAATAGCAGTTGGGCAAACTGCCCTGTGGACATATCAGCTTCTTGGGCAACTACCATTACATGATACATGCACCTAGCATATACAGGTGCAGGATGGCCATGGCATTCATGGGAAGGCCTGCCATCAATCGAAGCATCAACGGAGGAAGGAACTGGAATCCTTCTTCAAACCGAAACGATCCAAACGCCATGCAGATTGATGTCATGTCCCCAGAAGTCCGCGCAGACCACATCCGATGAGGGGCATGTTTCAATTGCCACAAGACGGGACATCTCTCTCGAGACTGCCCAGAGAAAAAGAACCAATCCAACTTCCGAGGAAATTCCGGATCAAACACAAACACGAACAACACGCCAAAGAAATGGACTCCTAGCGAGCTCCACACTCATGTGTGATCCCTTTCTGCAGAAGAACGAGAGGAACTCGGGAACCTTATGATAAAGGACACGGGTTTTTGAAACGGGAGCCTGGATCGACGTCAGTCTCCTCTTATTTAGCAATTCATTCTGTATTTACGGCCAAGATCGAGAATAAATCTATTTCTTTACCTGCAACTATCTCGATCCAAAGTCAGAATGAATCAAAAACCGTCGAAACGTCAGCCCTCCTCGACTCAGGAGCAGGAGGAAAATTCATTGATCAGAACTACGTTGTCAACGTGAAAATAGTTATCACCTGGGTTTCAGCGAAAGGTATGCTTTGGCCTATTCCAGTTGTTGCGATGGATTCAATAACCAAATCAAGTACTAGCAATACGTGATCAAAAGCTAAAGAACCAATTTCAACAAAGCCCAAGTAAAATTGCTATGGAATGGAGTGGGACTAGTTTTACTTCTGAACTACTGTGACTTGAATGGAAGCTACTGAAGTAAAATACTAGAAGGTGATGAAGTCGTAGGAGTTGCGGTTTGCTTGATGTGAGATACCTAGAAAAATGCTGGGACTAAAGTTGTCAGTAATATCGAGCTCGACGATTTGTCAAGCAATACCTAGAAGACAAAGTTAGTAAAACACTGAATAAATGATGACGCACGGATATGTATTCCAACTGTTGGAATAGAATAAGCTCAACGGTATGAGCTGCCTTGAATAACTTGAAGATAAGTGCTGAAGTCGATGTCGAATACGTTAATAATCTTGTATTGCGAGTAACTGTACAGGCAAGGGACAAGAGGTAAGTCTGGAACTGAAGTGCTGGTGCTGGAAGTGCTGGAAAGAAAATTGAAGAAAGAATAATAGATGATAGATGAAGCACCAGTTCCAGCTTGCCCCCTTTTATACTCTACACCTAACTAGATTATGTAACTACATCTACCTACTGACTAAGCCTAATTGCTAATGGATTACTCATCTTTTCCTGCTTGGTAATCCGATTTCGACTGAACGAGTAAGCGCCGAGGATGATTGGTAAGTGAAAATGAGAAGATCGGTAAGCAAAGTGGAGTATCAGTAAGCATAAATGCTCATTGGTAATGAAATTGCGGAGTATCAATAAGCGCTGAGACTGAAATGAGTAAGCCTTGAGCAGTTTTGGGGTTGTTAGCTCCACAAATGACATCATTATTATGCAAATGAATAAGCGCTCAAGCTTTGATTGGCTTTGCAGCTCCACAAATGACATCATCTCCATATGAATGAATAAGCGCATGGACTAGAAACTTTTGGGGATTAGTAATGGCTTATTTGGCCAATCACTAAGCAGCTACGTTGCGACTTGATGTTTGTCCCTAGTGGTTGGAGTGAATTTGTGGCGAATTCGATGGTCAAACTATATCCATAAAATGCAATAATGATATGGCTTATTGCAGATTGAGATACGTAGAGTCGTAAATTTTTGTAATGTGAAGCTAAGCTGCTCGGTCGCTATTATTTTCCAATAAGCTGTTTGTCGATTGCGTGGGCTTGAGTGAACTTATTTCAAAACAAAGTTCGCGCCTGACATCTGCGGGGAACTGATACCAACCGACCTCGGTTGCATGTACTCATGAATACCAGGCAACAAGCTCACGCGTAATCGAGCATGTTGAGAGAATAGTATTCGCGCAAAAATAAAGTACATCAAACTGCCTTCCTTGCTACTGCTTCTGCGTCCTCCTTCATACAATATTCGATCGACTCCAGATGCTTCTTGGCGTGACTTGGTGAATTAAATCGAATAAGTGATAGAAACGATGAAAGAAACCGACTGGCGTCTGAGTTAGATTTGAAGACCGCCTGGTCCAACGTGTCGTGCATAGTATTGAAGTATCTCCTTTGACAATCGAACCTTGCAGTGCTGGTTAGGTATAGTGATCGATAATGCTGGCCAGTCTTCATTGTCCGGATTAATGAGACGTCCTTGCTTTGTGTATGCGTTTAATTGCACTAGTGAGCTTTCTTTGGTGAGGGTGCGTCGAACGGTGGCCAAGTACTTGACCTCTGGGTCGTCGAGTCCGCCAATGATAAAAATGGTTCCTTTCTTCACGAGATCCCAATCGTAATCTGCGTTGACGCAAATGCGGTATCGAATTCCGCGGAGCTGTTTTTCGGTTTTAATGGTTACATCACCATCGAGAAGAATCTGGGGAGTCGAGTTCCAATATACATTGAAGTCGAATGAGCTTATGGAATGTGGATGGACTTCACGGAATGGACCGCCGTAGGTGTTGTGTTCTTCGAATATAGGTTGAGTAAAGGTCGGAAAACGATGACGCCCTCCAGTAAAGGCTAGACCGGTCTTTTCTAAATCGGGCTCAGTGGAAGACGATTCAACAGACTTTTCAGTAATGGTAGAAAGGCGATCAGGAGCAGGGGATGCGCGTGGAGTCGTAGAAGACTCAGAGTCTTCGGAAGGTGGTTCGACATTAATTGTCAACGGCTCAAAGTCAATGAGAGTCGCGTTGGCGGTAGATAGCGCATCAAAATTCGATAGCCCGCCAGGGGCTGTTGGCATGATTTGGTCGTGGGAAGGTGTGTTGGCTTTGGAGTCACTGGAAGACAAGGCGCGGCCTGCAAGGATCTTGTCCTTGAGCGAGCGAAAAGACGCGTTGAGGTGCATTCTGTGAGACGAAGTGGGGGAAAGAAAGAGAGAGTTTGTCGAACTCGCTTCCCTTGAACAGGTTGTCGTTTGCGCCCTGCAGGGTTGACGGTGATCGGTTAATTCGGTTTGTCGGTTGCTGATCTCCCAGGTGCCTGGAAATTCCCAGGAAACCTTAATTGTGGAATTCCAAATTTTGATCTCGACGACTTCTGCAAAGATTAAATTCGCATGGCATTTGCAAAATTCAATTTGCGTCTCTCTAGATATAAAAAAAGTCCTCAATAATGTACATTTAAATCCAATCATCCAATCTGCTATGATCTACGCAAGGCTTCCTTCTCAATGCAAACGCCGGACTGATACATTAATTAAACGATTTGCGCGATTGGAATAGTATTGCCGGTGGGGTTGTTGATAACGACGTTGTCAGGAAACTTGAAGATATACCGGGCAAACCGACAAACTAACCTCCGTGTAGCTTCAATTGTTGAACTAGCAAGTCCCGTCTCGTAATACCTCTTGAGTTCGTCAGCGAGCGGCACATTGCAATACTTGTTTGGTACGCAAAGAAGGAGGACCGGCCAATCGTCATTGTCGGCATGTATAAGCTGCTGTGTTTCGAGGAATGCATTGAGTTGGATCAAGGAGGTGTCGGATCCAGTCCTTTGACAGACAGTCGCAATATACTTGATGGAAGGTTCGTCTAGCTGGCTGACTGCGATGTTTGAACCTCTATAAATGGTGGTGGAGAGAGCGCGGGCTTCAAGATTGAGGCGCCATCGAGCACCTCTAAATTCGGGTTCAGGGAAAATGATAACATCTTGCGCACGTAGAACGATTGGATCACCCTCCCAATACTTCTTGAATTCCAGACTTTCGAAAAATTGAGGGTGGACCTCCTGGTAAACACCGCTAAATGTTGTTGAATGCTCGAAAAGAGGTCGTTTGAAGTGGGGAAATCGTTTACGACCATCAGTATTAGTCAGACCAATACTTTCAGATCTGGATCGAAGGGGAATAGGATTGAAGAATGGGTGGGGTGCGTATTGCCTAGAGGCCTTCCTTGAAATTTGCTGAATTGGATGAGCTGAAGCCTGGATTGTGATGCTACTAGTAGTAGAGGTAGTACGAGTGCGTCTTGGATGCTCTTGAGTATTCTCCAAGTCTTCTACAGAAGGAGCGCAAAGTGTAGCGGTCGGAGATGACATGGCTAAAGTGTCTGGTGAAAGTTCGACAGGCGACGGTGGTGGTGCTCTTGGTGGAAATCTAGGGGATGGTACTGGTGGAGAGCAAGCAAGATCGAGTATGAGTCTCGGACGTCGTACTAAATGGTTGGATGGTCTGGTCGGCATAATGAGGGTGCGTACTTTAAAGAGTGGCGTCCAAAGTTTTGGGGCGTGTCAATTTTTAAAGAAGTCTTCAGTCAATTTCTGTTTTGGGATTATTGATGGTGGAAGTGTAGGATTCTTAAATTCAGGGTAATCTGGTCACTAATCTGAGATTGCCGATTTGATTGCTGATCCTAAATCTGTCATCCTCTGGGTCCGTCATAATCTCCTCGCGCGTTCTTCTTCATAAATGAATGGTCTCTTGTAATATATGGCAAAAGTCGAGTGGGCGATATTTTATGCTTGTAAGGAGTTGCATCTAATTCCTTTAACCAATAATAGCCATTTTCACTTCGCATTGATACTATATATGGCCCTAGGTAGCGAACTTTATGCTTCCGATTGTGGCTCATTTCGATTTGAGAATTGCGCACTAGCACAAGCTCTCCTTTCTTGTAAGTATCACGAGAGAGGTGATGAATGAATCGTTTCTCAAATTGTTCTTTTGATGCAAATCAAGCTTTCTTCAGTCTCCGAGCGGCTCGAGCTATATCGTCTGGGTGTTTGTTAAGCTGTTGCATCCTCAGAGCTATCAGATCACTGGTTTTCATATTGGCGTGAAATCCTTCGACCATAAAGGTTGCTTCTGCTAGATCTAGCGGTAGCATCGGTTCGGTACCATGGAGAAGCTGGTATGGGGAAAATCCAGTAACTCGGCTGATGGTGATTCGATCGGCAAATACTGCTTCCGCTAACTTTTCTGGCCATCGCGTTATTGGTGTGCCTGTTGTTTGGCATGACTTAACCAGGGATTCGCGCAATATAAAATGTCCCCGCTCTACGACTCCATTGGCATGATGATTGTATGGCATGATACGGATGTGGGGAATTTTGAGTCGCTTTAGCAATTCTGCAAAGACTCCTTTGATTTCTGGTCCATTATCGGTGATAACATGATCGGGGGCTCCATATCTGCAAAATATCTGTTCCCAGAAGAATTTACGCAGTTCGTCAGATGTCTTATCAGGTAATGCTCTTGCTTCGCATGCTCCAGATAAGTCGTCTCGGGCTACTACTATGCACACTTTATTATCGACTGACTTGGGCATGTGCATAATGTCAACGTAAATTTTTGAGAATAGTTTTGTGGGTGTCGAAATCGTCAGAGGAATTTCAGTCCTCTTTAGGCTTCGGACTTGGCATTCGTGACATGATTTCACATGATGGTGAATGTCAGCTCGGATATGCGGCCAGAAAAAGCGGTGTCGGAGGATCTCATAAACGGCCTGAACTCCACGGTGTCCTAATTCTTCATGTGCCTGACGAAGTATTGACAGCTTCTTTTCAGGTTCGGAAATGACAAGAAGTGGGGGTCGGTTTCCATTTCTCTTGAAAAGCCGGTCGTCCTTGACAATAAACTCTGTCGCTTTGGCAAGAAACCTTCGTTTCTTCTGAATATCGGTTATTACGGGGGTTTCCAAGGTTTTAAGGAAATGTTCTATATCCTGTAACATTTCTTCCTGAGTGATGCAACTAGCGGCAAGGCATGATGGGAGTGTGATCGGATCATTGTTTGGATTTTTAAGGGGTTTGTTTGGTTGTATAGGATTTCGCGATGTATGTAAGTCTGGATAGAAGGTCAGCAACGCAATTCCATCAAGCCAGCTGTCGTCATCGGATTCTACAATTTCTCCTTCAGCTAATGTGCGACGAGAAAGCGCATCAGGTCCCTTATGATTCTTGGCTGGAACGTGCACAAGCTCAAATGGAAAGAGCATTATCCCTTGGATCCATCGGTTGATAGCTGCATTGGGTTGAAGGTCTGGGTCATTTAGCATTCCTTTAATGTACTTTGCATCAACTTCGACAATAAGCTTCTTGACTCCAATGATGTACAATCTCCAATGGCGAAGAGCACGATAAAGTCCAAATAATTCTAGTTTGGGTTGAGAATAGCGGGATCATCAGGAAAAGGACCTTTAGCCCTAGGCCAACCTGGGTCAACCTGGGTAATTACATGGCTTTGAGGATGCTTTGCATGTCTTTGCAAGTCTTTGACGTCTTTCAAGGGTCTCAGGTCTATTAGGAAATACACTTTTGATTCCAGATCAATCTAGGTAATATTGACTTTCGGAAAGCATATTTAAGTCTTTATATGTCTTTGGATAGCCTGTAGTGCTCCTGGAGTGCTTTGCAATATATAATTTAATATAGTATATATACTAATAGTACGCTCTACCAGATTGTCTGATAACTGTATTTACTCAGCCAATTATTGACCAAGAAGTGCGTGGCATGATTGAGAACACTGTCTGGGGTCCAATGAATGGGGACATCGGCAGGAAAGACAGGAAATAACATGCAGCTTTGACAAATATGCGATAATGGAAGAATTGCTCCTTGGGCCCTGACTGGGTTGGTGGAGGTTGAAACCTTTCGAATGCGGTACATCATCCCATGTTTGATGTCTGCAGCTGCTTCTAGCCTGGAGTACCATTCAATATAAACCAACGGTTCCTTAGGCCAGTTTCTAGGTGCTGGTTGAGTTCCTAGATGTGTTTGGACTTGTTCTGGAAGAGTAAAAATGACCCGAACACGGCCAACTCTTGTACCTAGCGAGTGTTTATTAGCTATCTCAATGGATGATAGGTAATTATTTTGTTGCCTACCAGCTACACCTGTTGACTCTGCCGATTCGCTGGTGATAGCAATAACAGTATCAAAACGGCCACGAGGATATTGTTTAGACTTAGGAATGGCTTTAACGAGATCTTTCTCCTCCTCATCGTCATGTATGCCTTCTGGATGGAATCGGAACATATTGTAGACATTGACATGCGAAAAGGGAAGGGTGCTTTGGGTAAGATATCGAGGAAGAACTGGACGGGATGTGAATGCATTCAGAAAGACCTTAAGATAGTAGGTAAAATCTGGTGCATTATACTTGTCTTCTATGAGCGAAAGTTGTCGTTTTGGAAAGTTAGGGTGTTTTGCAATTGATATTCGTGGCTTCTTGACCGTTGAGGTAGCCAGAGAGGCTTCAGATCCTGGTGGTACAGTTTCATGATGTTGGTTTTTCTGGTGCATTTCAAAACCAACAATCTTTTCTTGCCGAGAAAGCCATTGTATCATTTGAGGAAATTCGTTGCGCTGATTAGAGGCTCTCCATCCATGTTTGGCAAAGTCGATATGGAGCCGTTCAAACATCTCTGTATTATAGTTGTCGGTTGTTCCAAAGAGTTCAATAGCGTCGATATAGTGGAGAAGAGAGTGGAATTTAGGAATGTTCAAATGGTCTCGAACACCTGTTGTGATGAAGTATTTGCGGTTTTTATGAAATCGATCCAGTGCGTCTTTGAGATAGCCAAGAGTAATGTTATCATGCGTGGAATACTGAGCGATATAAATGAAATCCAACAAGGCAGTGACGGCCGCTATTCCCTGTGAAGGCATACAACCAACAAGACATCCGAGGAGAATCTTCGCCATGTTCTTTCGCTCCATACCTGTTATTTGAGACATGGCAAATATACCATTTTTGAACTGTCGAAGACCATACGCTGGAGGAACGGCACGGATGCGGCGGTCCAACTCCTGTGGAGAGAGAATTCTCTGGCACCAACTGACCAGATGCTTAAACACTCCTTGGTAAAGTTGATGCAAAACATCAGGTGTGATTGATCGATGGATGTCGCAAAGTGGGAAGCCTTCCCAGAATGGCCGATAAACACTGCCAGCAACATCGTAAGACATGCAGTATGCATGGAATTTCTGAGCTGGTTTATTGGAATCAGCGGCATGTTCTTTGGCTTCCTGGATAATTGATTCGGTCCAGCTTTGTGTTCGACTTGTAGCTGGTGTTGGGTTCTGAAGGTCGTTTGCAGGGGCTTTGCATTTAGGACATGTACCGTATTTTGTGCAAGCAACAAGGCATTGCTCGGGGTAGTCGGCAACATAACAGGTGAGGATAGGGTGAACATGACGGACCGCACCATCAGAACTGACCAGCTCCACACCAGTAGTACCAGCAGCAATGAGAGGCTGCAGAACAATTCGCATTGATTCATGAAACAGTCGCTGGACATGTGAACGGTGCGCTTGATCATTCATCCTTGAGCGATCCATCTTTTGGACTGAGAGGTAAGCAATAAGGATACAGGCCCGTTTGGAAGGCTTCCGTCGAGTTGCTTTAGGGATATTTCCAATAGTGAGATAAACAGGATAAGCGGCTTTGTTTCCAGAAAATTGAGTAAGCTGTGTTTTATCTGTCGCAATAATAATTGGTGCAAGGGTCGCTCCTTTTGGTAGATGATGCTATTGATGTCTCAGTTAAAGAGGCAATAGAAAGATTTAGAGACTACTCACTTGAAGTACGTGCCACCACTTTGCCGTCCACATTTCCGAAAAAATCCGGTTTTGTAAGGTTTTATCTGAAAATATTTTTCGACCAGCAAAAACCATTTCAGGAGAGAGTTGAGGGTCCTTCCAAAGACTTCTGAGAGCCTCAACTGGGTCCCGATAACGAAGAGTAAAGGTTTCCTCAGGATTGTCTGCGAAGCTGATAGTTTGTGTCTTCCATTCACCAGCCTTCTCAGGCATAGCGTCTAGCTTCTGATGAAGCCCTCGAATATTGTGATAGGAAAGCCCTAGCTTTTCAACAACCTAAAATGATATTAAACATCAACGCTAAGAAAAATAAGACTACCATACCCCAGGGATTTCCAAAAGCCGGTTAAAAGCATTATGACCAGGTCCGTCTTTGACCGCCCACTGAGCTACCCTCCAATCTAATTCTGAGGCGAATGGGGAAAAGGGATTGGGTGAAGTGCTGTCGTCCATCAGAGTATCACCATCCTGGTCGACAGGTATATATCTTGGAGGTTCCTCATATCGTAGAATTTGACCAGAGTCCTTGTCGACTATTGTGACTCGTTCATCGTCGTTGTCATCAAGAACAGTATGGTTTTGGTTTGTTGCACCTTGGAGGATTTGATTTGCTGCGGTCTGGGGGCCGGGTCCAGCTACACCCTCCTCTAGATCATCAGGAAGAAAGTCAATCTCATCTGCAAATGGTCCAAAGTCCACGTCAATATCTGGATCCTGCTGTGGGTCGTAATCTGCTTGGTTGTCGTTTTCTGAATCATTATCTTCTGGTAATGATTGTCCAAGTATACTGTCTTCTTCATCATCAAAGAACACTAAAGCTTTCAACTTCCCCTTTCCATACCAGGAGCAAGATCTTGCAAGCGTGAGGTGTGAATTCATGGACTTGATGCTAGTGAAGTATCGACCGCATCCTGCTTCACAAGGGTGGCTCATTTCCAACTAATGGAAAGTTGTTGAAGGTAAAGGGTTGTATTGATAGAGAGTGGACAAACAGTAGAAATAGAAATACGACTGAGCACCGGAGGGATGGAGCAATGACTTGGCGGTTGATAGCAGCAAGCGAGCGATGACTGAGCTGAATGATGTGGAATGATAAAATTAGCTGACAAAAATAAGAGATTCTCATGTCAATTATTCACCTAGAACAAATCGATATGTCACATCTTCAAGGACTTGGATATTTTCTTCCAGTGAAGGTATTGCTTCTCGAGCCGAGATCGCATTTTGGTAAGGACAGAAAGTTCAATTTCCAATTGCTTCACAATTTTTGAGGCCAGACGATGTGACATGGGTTGGCCCCGGGTCTTCCGGAAGGTCTTCTTCTTCTTAAATAACTTTCGCTTAGGACAGAGATCCGACTTCCGTCTGTCTAGCTTTGAAAGCTGAAAAAGGTTCTTTCTCCTTGATGGAGACCCGATAATGGTAGTCTGAGTCTGTTCAAATTGGCCAGACTATGGAAAACCATAAAACCAACGAAGATGTTTTGGAGAGTAGATTAACATACCTTGACAACCTCTGGAGGGAGCGTAGTGGGATACTTATTATATTCTGCTTTGTACCATTCTTCATAGGCTTCAGCAGTATAAGGTCCATGGAAAGATGTGCTTGAAATAGCCTGAAGGAATAAAATATGAACTGGAAATCGGAAGTTCTGATAATTGCCATACATCTGAAAATTCAACGCAACCACTAGAAAGAACCCCCAAATTGTTACGCATCGGAGATGACCCATAGTAGGTTGAAGACGAATATTTATAGGTAGTTGAATATAGAGGCATTTAACCAGACTGGCAGGACAGAAGTGGAAGGTGGATGTTGAACGTTCCAAGTTGAACTCCAACTTGCATGTCACGTTATCATCCAGCCTGTCCTGCAAACAACTTGACTCAAGAAATCGTTACACTGACACATTACAAACATACAAGTTGTAGTCCAAAAAGGCGTACATACTGAGGAAGAAAAACCGAAGAATGAAAAGAATGGAAATACAACAATGCAAAACCTAAAACGAACGTCCATTCAGATACCCTTCACTCTTCCCATACAATCGACATCATGGCGGCAGCCTCCTGGGCAACCAAAACCGGTGCAAAAGATGGCCAACTTGGGAACCAGGACTCGATCATCTCTTTGTCATGGCTGCTTGCGATAGCCTTTCCAGCATGCCCCGGCCACCAAATATCCGGGTTCCTGTGCGGTGGATAACAAATTTTTCCTGCAATTCCGGCCCAGTCAAAATCGACAACCATCAGATGAGGTAGAGAGCCATTAGGGAATAGAATGACACAATCCAAACTGCCATCTTGAAGGATTGTGAACCTGACGTAGATCATGATGTTGTTGTTTCGAAGATCGCCATGAGCATAGGACCCAGCTGCAAGTGTGTCGAGAATACGTTGAAGAGCTTCACAAATTTTTCTCTTTGAATTTGAAGCGACTTTTGGAAACCTCTCTCCCAAATCGTAAAGTGTTATCCAGCCAGGTGACATATCTGAAGGTGGATGCAGGAATTCCATGAGATGGTATGTTTCAAGTGATTCTCCAGGAAGATCTGGCGTTTGTAGATGGAAGGGGAGAAGGTATTTTGGTGCCATTCTTTGGTTTGCTAGATAGGCATGGACCTCTCGTCCGTATCTCTCCTTTGCTAGTCCTGTGTATATGATCTTCATGAGGAATTGCGATTCAAAACCTTTAAGAGCGGCTGGGATAGTCTCGTTAACACATTTCGCCAGGTAGATAACCCCAGAAAATATCGTCCTTGTAATTTCAATTCCATCTTGTGGAGAAAATCTTGGTACATCCAGCTCTACATGCTGAGAGTCGTCTTCACTCCATTCACTAAATAAATTCAGAGAAGATTAGAAAAGGCATTGATATCCATATAAGCATAATTACGCTGGGATCCACGGTATAGCCTTATGTAGCGCCCAGAGGAGATTTATGCCTTCAACTAAGTTTCTTCCGATTAAATCGTTCTGAAGGTTTACATAGCCGCCTAGCTGTAAAACCACCGGTGATTCGTCTTTTGCGTCTGTAAAACCCCCGCCTATTCCCAGATGTGTACCTGGTAGGGAAATATTAGAAAAACTACAATCGTAAAATGGAGAGATCATACCAGCCAACTGAATAAAAAACAGAGGCGCTCCATTCCGACGAGCCTCTGGACACTCCTTTATGTACGATTGGTAGAGTCTGTGACTTTGCCAAAATGGGTTTCCCCCTGCACCCATTTCTAATTTGACCTCGACGAAAATGATAGGCACCTTGGATAACCGGTGTCGATACACAATATCCACCTTGTATCTCACCGCAGGACCAGTCGACTTTTTCTGGTCGGGTGGTTCATTTGTGACCCATTCATAAGCTCCGTTGGTCGGAAGAATCTTCTGAAGGGCATTCAACAATGCTCGGAGACGTTCTTCATGAGAGGTATAAAACTCGGGCATTGAATAAAGCAGTTGGTTGACTGTTTGATAAATGAGCAGCAACATGTCCTCGTCGATCACCAGGCCAGGATGCTTTGTCGTTTCTTCGTCTGTTGTTTTGTTGTCTGTCGCAGAACCAGGCAAAGAAGGAGGAGGATTGGAATCAGGCGAAGGAGGAGGAGGATTGAAACCAGGCAAAAGAGGAGGATTGAAGACCCATTGGGTATGAGCCCGGAAAGCAATGTGGAGAAGCTCCAATGGAAGTGGAAATCCTCCAACACGGCCATCTCGAACAGCCATCCTAGGATCAAGTTGGCAACGTCGGTACATCGGATAGTAACAGTATTCCGATGGCGCTCCTGGTTCAAGAGCTTGGCTGATTATTTTTGATCAAAGCCTCTCAAGATCCTTGAACTTGAATTGAAGTGTTTCTTCATAACCTTTGGTGCTTTCGTTATCGTCAGGATTGAGGTTGTTGGGAGAAGGGAATGTGAATTCGGCTTTTAGTTCTGGACGCCCAGCAAGGTCCTCGCGAGCAGATATGTTAGCTGGCACCATTGGAAGAAGGCCAGAACGTATCTTCAGATCTTTGTACCAACGTTCAGAATCATATTCTGAGAAAGCGATGAGAATACCAGATATTTCTTCTAGGAGTGGGGCCAAAAGCTGGTTGGCGTCTCTACAGGTCAGAGATTGTTCATCAGGATTGAGCTCGGCCATATCTTGTTTCTTTTTTGTCGAGTCTGTTGCAGTCTCTTTACCCTTTTTTTTTGACGTCTTGGGAGTGGTTGTTGACTTGCCCGCGGAATTCTTCATGCCTGTCGTCTTGCCCGTCGTCTTGCCCGTCGACTTGCCTGTCGATGTACCTGCTTTGAGTAGTGTGGCCTGCCCAGTTGATTGACCAGTGGCGCCAGTGAGATTTCCTACTCCGGGTGTCACGTTTTTTGCCGCTGCCAGTGTTGCAGCTGCTTCTTTTTGTCGGGTTGATTGTCGTCTATCCTGGGTATCCATTTTTGCGCAAGAGAGCAAGGGCAAGGTGAATATACAAACTAGTAGAGGCAGAAAGATAGAAAAACGATAGACTTGAACCATAAACCTTAATGAGCGTGCTTACTGACTAAATCACGATAAGAAATCGACAGAACCTTAGTTTGACCTTCCAATCTGAAACGATCATCTTTGTTAAGGACCCAGCAAATTGGTGACTTGAAAGCGTCTATCTATTTTATGGATATCTACAAGATTCGATTGTAAAAACAAAGAGAAAACCATAACAGGGATTATGATACTAGAATGTCTGCAAAAAAAGGAGGGACACCGGAAAGGATTCACGATTCCAATAGTGTGTTTTCCCAAGGATGAACATTAATCAGACTTTATGAATAGCTTCTCAGTGGCAGCGGCGAGCTCATCAAAGGCTTTGCAGCTAGTTGGGTTCAAATGGTGAGAAACCTCGGACAACTGCATTAAGAATAGCACGTACGAATCGCACATCGGCCCACTATTTTTAGCAGGTTGAAAACGATGGAAGCAAATTGTGCAGAATGCTGGAATTAGAGGTTATATGTCAATTGCCATGTAGATAGAGAGAGATGCAAAGTGACCTACCAACCGGAAGCTCAGTAGCAGACTCAGATGCCTTGACTTCCACAAGGATTAGACCGGGGAGGAGGATAAATTTCTTTCTTCCGGGATCAGCCACTGAGCAAGAAGTGACACTGGCAGCATATTCTGGCCCTTGAGATCCGTCCATAAATCTGTGAAAAGAAACTGTGAATCAAGTCACATTCTAGAGCAAAACCGAATTACTTATCCGTGTTTTTGAAAGGCTTGCTAGAGGAGTAGAAGGTCAGAGTCGATATAGAGAGACCTTTGATATGAATACCATACAATATTCAAGTTGTTCGTAAATTTAAACAAGCACACCCGGGCCACGTTGAGGTTGGAAAAAGAGGAAAGGCTTTCCCTGTTTTCTCACGGTGCCGTCCCCTCACTCATTGCGAAAGTTTACAATTAACAAATAATATATTCAACTAATACTAGGGGGCCTTTACATACTTAATGCGAAGTTGGAGCTGTGTACATTAAGTGTTAACCTCCCCACACCGGCGCGCCTTTCAAGATAGACGTCGGCGGGAGCAGCTGAGACGGCGGTGCAGATGGGAGGCCTTTCTTGGACAGCAGAGGAGGCGGCGGCGAGCGACTCCGCCCGCGCCTGCTTCCTCCACCCCCACCCCCACCACCGCCACTTCGACTCCCAACGCTCCCGCTCCGCCCACTCCGCCCCGCAACACTCCCAGCGCTCCTCCCGCTCACATGACTCCGCCTACTACCGCTCCGCCCCCCATCCCGATCATTGTCCTCATAATCCGTCGAGTCCGCATACGCCAGCCCGCCATACTCGGACTCGGAGTCGATAGGCGATATGGGCGTCTTGGCCTCGCGTGGGCGCTCCCACCCTTATAGGCCTAAATTCAAGACGAAGTTCTTTGCCCCAGCTCGAGAAGGATGGACTCATTGGCTGTGTCGCTTCCTGAAGTGCATCCGCTGGGCTTGGGGGATGAGGATGGGCTTGAGGATGGGCTTGAGGATGAGTTTGGGAGTTGTTGGTGTAGCTAGAGAGTTGTCAAGCACTAACGATGCGGTCAAAGTTGAAATCAACCAGACATGAGTGACAACCAAACAGATGACCCAGATCCCGAGGTGGAAATGCATCAGGGTGCAAAAGAAGGCAATGGCAATGAAGATGAGAGTATCAGTGGTGACAGAGGCTCATCAGCCCAATCTGCACTGGTACAACAACAACAAAAAAGGTCAGAATCACGGCGCATAGGTGTTCAAAATAGGAGAAATCCAACTCACTTAACCACATGCTGAGATAGAGACCACTCGCGATCTTCTACTTCCATATCCGCTGCACATTCCTCCGCTTGAACACAAGTGTCAGAGGCTTCATTGTCGAGCTGGTCGCCAGTCTGACCACCCAAACGACTTGGTGCCGAGTACTACAGTGAGGAACACAGAGGGCAGGCAAGCCCAACCAGGAGGGGTCCGCGCTTCTGTCACATGCAGGCGACGTGCAGTGAATGGGCCAGCATTGGGAGGAAGATGTTGTGTGCGGACGTCAGGTATGGGCAGAGAGAGTGGACGCGTCCAGGTGGAGAGGAGGCATGCGACCCGGTACTGGTGGTTGAGTTTCTCGTTGACAGTGGAAAAATGACTAGGCAAGTGCGTTGTGTAGCCCGTTATGCTCAAGATGCAAAATGTTGTGAACAGAAAAAGAATCGCACACCACAGCCACAGCCAGCGCACAAGCGTGGAATCTGATTTACTAATCTTATCTGCAGTCGCCCTATCCCATCCCACCTGGTTTTGATCTTATCCTAGCCCATCCCATCCGAGTTCATGTCAATCCCGTCCCATTCCATCCCATCCTAACCCATCCTATCCTACCTAATCCTGTCAAATTTTATTTTGTAGGCAGCATTGTCTCTTAAGAAATACCGTAAAATACAAGACTTTAACGTTAGAAATTAGCAGCTAATTAATTCTAGCATATGAATACCGCCCGAAAATAAATGCCATGAAGGTGTTTTCAATGCATAAACAATGAATTAGCTTACTACATTTGTATGATCCTAAGGCCTGCATGGGCGAACAGTCACATTAGTGTTTTGATAATTTTTTGCGTGAATGCTAGAGAAAAGGGGATTGAAATTCGAGAACAGAAAGCAGAATAAAAGATTACCGTTCACTGCGTTTGCGTGGTGCTGGCGGAGGTTTTGTATGAGGCTCAAAGGTGAATGGTGAGATACGCTTAGACCAGCCTGATCTTCTCCTGCATAGCTTCGACTGGGACGATGGCGCTCTGTGAGCAAGGCAAGAGAATAATGTAAGTAACTACCACAAACGCGCTGGGTTCAACGCAGCGCCAAGTCAATCCCGACAAACTACTACTCTGCCGGACAGCCAGTGCAATGCCTCGAAGGATCCAGCGAGGTGTTCTGGGTAGTACTCAGCTCCAGCGAAGCATTGTTCCCCCGAACGGGTCTTCCAACGTAGTTGGGTGCACCTCTTGTCCAGGAGCCTTTGCAGCAGCAGGCCGTACAACAGAGCCATAATCCGCGTAAACTTGACGAACGACTTCACTACTCACCTCTTCACCTCGCAGCCTGAGACGGCGCTGCTCAGCACGGCGCGCTTCTTGAAGAACATCACGGAGATGAAGAGGAGCCCACCGAGGGCGAGGCATGGCATGGCATAGGTGAACAGGTTGTCTGCGACAGGTGGCACTTGCACGCTGAGGATCTCGAATTGGGCAGACTTGAAGCCACAGACTTCCAGCCATGCCTTGTTGCTGGTGATTCTATTTCCAAAGTTAGTGGCAAGTTCAGAAGTCATCTGTGTGATGTCGCACCTCAGCGTGATAAATGAATTCAGTCAAAGGAATGTCGGCGTGGTGGCCAAAGACGTGGACGTTTTCGAATCCGGAAGAGGTCCCATTCCTGAACCTAACATGGAGGAAGTCTCGGACATCAGGGGGAGAGCCGTGGCGGAGCTCAATGGCTATGGCAGAATCGTAGTCGGCTGCATGATTGGAGTTTGGAATCTGGCGCGAAAATTGAATGTGGCGGACTTACGAACGCCAGACAGCTCGGAGCGCTCCTTGGTAGCACCGGTTTTATGCAAGAAAGCCTGGTAGGTGGTCTCAATCAACATGAATTGCAGGGGGTCGCCATTGAAGGTAATGCGTTCCAGACTCAAGGATGGTGTGGAGGATGGTGCAATCAGCAACTGAACAAATACGTTAGGTTATAACAAGGAAAAAATATGAGAGTACGTACTGTTGCCAATACCAGTGAGATCCTCGTCGGAGAAGACACCACTTTTATGATAGCTACCCCAGTGGCATGCCTGCTCGATGAAGGTGGGAGGAAGGCAGTAGGCGAAGGTCTTGTTGTGGGCGAGTTCCGAGTTGATGTAGTTAAAGATCTGGAGAAACGGTTAGATCCTTGCCTAACCTTTGGTTCAGACAGCTCAAACTCACGTTCCACTAGAAAAATCATCATTCAGCAAGTGCAGTGAAATAAAAGCAAAATACATACGGCGTTTTCCAGAAATGTTGGGCGTCCGAAGACGCAGTCCTTCGCTCCCTTGAAGAAGGGGCGGCATCCTTAGACTTGAAATCAGCGGAGGAGTAGAACTGCTTAGTGTGCTTCTCGGACGCCTGGAAAGACAGTGTCCAGAATGTTAATTTATGCAGTTATGTGACATGACGGACTGGGCAGTTGGTCTAGCGCCTTTCCAAAGAGCGATCGGTTCCGGGTTCAATGGTCTCAACTAGAAGGAAACAGATATGAGAAAGACTTTTATTTTGGATTTGGCAGGATGTCACGTACCTGGGACGTATTGATAGCAGCCAAGAGGAGCAACGACAGTTGTTTCGTTGGCGAGAACAATTTTGTTGTTTGGGTTGGAGCCCTTGGAGGAGGGCGATGGCAGAGTCAAAGACGACAGTGCCAGCCTTGACGCGGACCTTGACTTTGACTTCGTTGTTGTCAACGAGGTCAGAGCGGCGGATACCCTCGATGTAGGAGGAAGAGGTGCTATCGAAGTAGGTGGATCGGACGAGCAAACCAAGGCGGTCGAGCATGCATTTTGCGCATGTGGAGGCCGTGGCAATCGCTGTAGCAGCCGAAAGATGTTGAACAGGATGTGGGGCAGTCTTCAGTGTCGAAGTGACCGAACTCGGAAGAGTATCTAAAGCGTACAGGTCAAAGGCCGCTTGGTAACGATCCTTCTCGATAATTCTGATAATATGTCAGAAATCATATAAGGGGAGGAAAAATGATGAGCCAAGACTTACTAACTGCGCTTCCAAGTGAACGATGCCTCGATCATCTTCGTCACTTTGCTTCCTGAGTGCCTCCAATACCTCCCTTGCATCAGATTCACGTTGTCGACGGTATAACGAGTATGCCCTCTCGTAAGCATGGTCATCGTCGGAGTCTATCAGAGTAAGAGCAGCGTTGTATTCCTCGGTTTGCAGCAACAGAAATAATTTCGTCTCTTCATCTTTGGATTCCAAACGAAGTACTAACATCAAAACGGGTTAGGATTCGATCAGACAAAAGAAAAGGGGTCCGAGAGACACACCAAAGAAGGGTTGGATAGTTTTGTAATTTAAAAAACAGTTGGTGTTCGGCGCAGTCCATTTTGATTCTAGATGACGTTAGTGGATGATATGCATAGCCAAAAGAAAGAGTGGAATTATTATTAAGCGAAAGAAACGTACAAGATGTTTGTGGCCAAGTGCTATAGTATGAAGAATGCATGAAAGCCGACTGCTAATACATTACAGATGCGCAAAATTCAGTGAGCTACTGGAAAGATTTGGACGAGGTCCCATAAACTAAATGATGGATCAGGTGTTTTCTTACGAGCTCTTCCTCCTGGAACCCGCACTATATACTGGCCATCCTTAATTTCTTTGACCTTGAATACCTTTCCTTTTCTTTCCCCACTTATCGGCGTTACCAAGTCGTCAAGCTGATCGGGTCGGACGGCCTCCAAAGAATCCAAAGCAACATATCGAATTTCCCTCACGTCCCTCACTTGTACGCGGCCGCCCACTTCGATCGACCGTACTTCGAGAACCCTGCCTTCAGGACCGTCCTGCAAACATCTGACTTTAATACGTAGGTTCTTGAACGCGTCATCCTCGAGCCAGTGATTATCTTGAGGTAAATATACTGGAGTAATTGAGGTTGTTTGTGACGACGATCCCCGGACAGGAGAAAGAAGAAGAGTTGGTAATGGTGTTCGCGACGATGGGTCCCATGCAGGGGAAAGGTCAATAGAGCTTGATGGTGTGGGAAGTGGTGTCGTAGGGGAGGCAGAAAGAGAAGCCTGCATTGGCAACGGCATGACTTGCGGTCTCGATGTACCAATAGATACAACCTGCCTTGATGAAGTTTCATCATCGCTCCTACAGGAATTTGTCAGATCTTGTCGGTTTGATGTGGAGAAGATGGTACGTACAAGATCGCAAGGTTGTCAATCTTAATTACTCGTACCTCCTGCTGACGAGCATCAAGTTCAACCCAAGCATTCCCAGATGGATCAGTTTCCTTAATACGACCTTTGTAACCTTTCCAGTTGTTGCCAGTTCCAACTGCGATGACCCTCTTTCCAATGTAAATTGCGTTGGGATTTTTGCCGCCGAGTCTGGATCCGTACCTTCGTGGACGTAAGGTTGATAGAATGGTGTCGGAGGTGTAGAACTCGAGCTCAATGTTGAAAACGTTAACCTATTTCATTGTTAGATTATCGAAGGGTTTTAAAAGATTCGCTGGTACCTCAATGTTCTTTTGAAGGTTCATAAGTTTGACACCGTCTTCGAGAACGTCAACAACCCAGCCAGTTAAACCGGTATGTGGACCGGCTACCACCTTCACCTCGTCTCCAGGCCAAAATGCTGCCCGCAACATTCTTCGTTGGAAGCTTTCGTCGAGGCCTTGTGATGGGAGATGTACGACATATTCATGCTCGCACACCTCCTTGACAAACCCGAGGATATCTCGAAAATCTCCACCGATTATCTTGACGCGATCTCCAACTTTGATAAGGTTGTCCAAGATCGCTTTTTCAGTCTTCAACAAGAATTCGGGCTCAAGGAAACCACGACTTTGGAAGAGTTGAAATTCCGGTACAGTTGGCGTTATTTCTGATCCATAAATGAGATCGATGCTGTTGAGGTCAGCCACAATCAAAAAGCCATGTTCCGTGACCCTCTGGTTGTGCTGTTGCTTGTATGAAGAATCGAACAACATCTGTCGAGTGGGGGTGTCGCGATCCTCCGTAGGTATTCTGGGTATCAAGAGCAGCACATATTGGGTGTCGATTTTTTTGAGGAGTCCGACGTCGCCTCTGTAGTGCCTCCAACGTTTAGCGTTTCCGCGTACCCTTGCCCAAGCCTGAGATGAGTTCGGAGACGTTTTAATGAGAGCTAGTCTCGAAAAATTGCGTCGCGGAACTGACCGCACCCATCTTCGGAGCTCGGGAATTGCATTGGCCAAGGCCTCCGCAACTTCGAAACAGGAAACTTCGGCCCAGACACGTCCAGGTATGAGAGGGTGGGTATGAACCACCAAGTCACGTAGTACTTCCTGGCTCCTCTGTACGGCGATATTCTCGTATCCCAGCTAAAAAAAAATCCAGCCAGTGTTCATTTGGTAGGAAATAGAACGTACCGCGCATCCAAGTTCCCACATAATGGCGCCTTCATCGTCACCACGATCGCCATCCACGCCTGCACAATTGCCATATCTATCAATGACGTTCCTGTAGAACGCGTCCCAAATCTCCGTATCGTCCTGGTCGTCGTGTATATCGCGCAGGGAAGTGTGGGCAACAGATGAATCCTCTTCGCTGAGTTCATCTGTGAACAAAATTCCTCAATTCGTACCACAGTTCACGATAAACGAGCGGAAACTGTACCTTCGCCTTCATCGTTGGCCTCGTTGTCGTTGTCGTTGTCGTCCTCTATCTCATCCTCCTCGACCGATGCCTCAATATCTATGAATGGGTTGCATTTCTGTGTTGTCTACGTCAGGGCATATTCTTATTTCTCTGTGTGTTCAACCTTACTTGAGTTTTCTGTCTCTTTCTTGGTCTTTCCGCCATGTTCAGTCGTCTTGATTAATAAAGTACTCTAACAATCTATCTTTAGTTGCGCGCGATCGGATGTGGGGAAGGAAAAGAGATGTGAACGTGTGAGATCAACCCAAACAGGCCGATGTTTAGGGTAGGTGTCGTTTCCTGACAAATACGGGCAACTCCGTATTTGTCAGGAAACGACACCTACCCTAAACATCGGCCTGCTTAAGCAGGACTGGTCTTGGCCATTGCGTTTCCTTTCCTTCTACGCTGCGTACTTAGATTAGATTTTGTAGCAAATAAGAGGAGAGATAGGAGTATGATAACACAAGCGTCCGAAGATCTCAGAAGCAGGGCGAAAGATCAAGAGATGTTCTTAACGATGTCCTCTGTAGGTCGACGATCGGATAGTTCAATCCTGAAGCGAGTTTCCGGTACGCGATTTAATGACCTACCTACAGTACTAATTCATTTATTAGATGTAGCTCGTCGAGAATGGCTCACATAAATTCTGCTGATCACTCCTACCTACTCAGACATTGACCATCGCCTCAGCGCCGCAGCCCTCAACGTTCAACTCCCACTTGCACTCAACGTTTAGACGCATGTCAGACCTCTAATCCACCAGTCCTTGTCTGCGTTGCCGTTTGCTTGTCTGGGTTTCCATTTCCAGCGCTAAGCCAATCTCTTCCATCGCGTTCCCTTTCTGACATCGAGTCCAGGATTTTTGAGTAGGAAGGAAGTGAAGATCGTCAACGGATAGTACGGGACGAGGGATGTGAACGGGGCTGCTGCGGGCACAAACGCGGGTCATCGTCACGATGGAATCATCAACTACTGGAATTGGACGAAATTCCACAGCATGAGTACGGCTTTACTTTCCTTGTATGTTCCGGTTTCTCATCAGTTTTTAGGTGCATCGCTTTATCGGTCGTATGTTAAGTGCCTAGATATATTGAAGACACGCGAAAAGACACTCGTAGAGTACAATGCTCGTTTCTCCTCCGATTTAATCTCGAAGTGGGAAGCCATCGACGATACTCCTCGAACAGTTGACAAGAGGAAAGTCCTCAGTGTCCATCAGCCAAAATTCAACCAGCGTAAGGATTATCCAATGTCCTTCCTCGAACTGACACGCTGGCTTTCAGGTCCTCCGACACAAGCAAGATCCCACCAGAAACTTGTCCACGAGATATATGTTCGTGAACATGCCGGTACAGGGACCATTGGCGTGGCGGCGATCAGTAAGTCAATGTCTCTACACGATAGGCCTGGTCATAACAATTTTTATTAGGCTTACTATCCGAGCGCTTGTAGCACTTGAACCGAAATGTAGCGCGGACGATAAACAATTACTTTATTGGGATAGGTAATCACTTTGGCAGAGCAAAGTTTGAAGGAGAGACGGACGTGGACAGATGGTGGGTATGGGGTGAGATTTGTAGCACTTGAATCGAGATGGACTACTTACCGTGCCTTTAGAAACCAGACCGTGCCTTTCCTGGCCGCCTTCGTCTAGCCATCGAATGGTGCAGATGGGGATGTTGCTAGGTATTGGGACTGCTCGCTAGCCCATAGGGTGCTACGAAGACAGGTATGCGAGTTTCCCAGTTCGCATTCGACTAATGGTGCTCACTTTCTCTGTCCTTGGCTAGATCGTAAACGTCTGGTGGCGCTATCAAACGAACGTCGCCGCCAGTTTTCAGAGGGTGGTGTGAGAAGCTGACGTCAAGGACGATTAGGTACCAGGTCATTCAAAGGTGGGTCTGACGCTTCGTTTTGATGTGGGATAGAATGCTTACCCTTCCTTCATTCAAGTTCCATTGGTACTCGCTCAGCGGCGAGGAGGCGAATGAAAGTGACTGTGAGCTGAATCAAAGGCTGTTGGGTGAGTTTTCTGCTATCGTACTTCGAGAGGCGGGTGCTTACGTTCTCTTCTTCGTCAGGCTCTATGTGAACTGTGCTGTCGAATACCTGAAATCAGTATTGAGAAATGTCAAGAAGAGGATTAATGAAATCACGCAGACTATGCACAGTCCGTCTGCCTTCACTCTACTCCGTTTCCTCGCCCCAGATGCCCTCTCGGTGTCCCAATCTCTCCCTCTCTGCCCAGTCCCACCAACTCACACGACCTCGCGAATGCACTATAAGAAGCTCGCAGCTAGTCCAGCCTGAGAGGTATCCAATATGGAAGAGGGAACGATCGGATCAACGTTGGATTTACCAACTGAATCGGATGACTTCCCGAGAGAAGCAATTTCTAGACGCTGACACTCGATCACAAGGCGCGCAATGATGCGATCCAAAAGAGCATCAGGGGCAGCGGGTACGAGGGCAATGGTTTGTTTGTCGAGATGATCCTGGACCGTTTGCGTCATGAGCTGATGAAAATGCGACCGATTCTCAAGCCCGCACAACACTTCTGTTCAAGGCTACAAGTCAGTGTTTTGTCCCCTCCCTCATCGAGTATCCAGACTTACCCAATTGTATCTTCAAGGACCACGCGTCAGTTTGACGCGTTGTGACTAAAGGCTGTATATCACGGTAAGTTTTCATTCATTTCACACTTACTCAAACATTCCCTCATCCCAGTGTTTGACCTTTCGTTCCGGTTTGATTCAGCTGGAAACGAGTCTAGGTAAGCATTCCGCATACCATTAGAACATGTCCTGACTTCCCGTTGTCTGTCCAGGCTGTCCAACTGGAGTCCGCGGGCACGGAAGCACAGCTTGAAGCCTTGATCGTAAAGCTGCCACATCAAAGGTTAGCCTTTCCGCTTCCATTAACAATTATGCAAACTTACACCATATAGAAATCCATCTTTATCTCGACAATGTTCAATATCACAGATGGGAGTTTTCAGGGTGCATCCGCACAGATTGTGGAGCCGCAGTGTTGGCTATATTGAGAATATCAGAGGTAAGAATCGCATTCATTGCTTTTATCGAGACAACTCACACTGCCTAGCCCTCCGAAATGAAATTACATCTTTGCGCGCAGTGGTGCTTTGATGGGCATGTATCGCTACAAATATAAGGTTCGTTTTTGGTTTAAATCACTTTCATATCTGCAAACTGATTTATTCGCTCTAGCTCATGAAGCAAGTCCGCATGACATAAGATTTGAAGCACTGGATCTACTAGCGTTTCAACCCAGGCCCTGTTGGTAATCCTGGTTGTGGATTCTGGGCTCCAGGTTGGCGTGTGTGGTTGTTCTTCATGCGCGGGATTGTTCCATTGCTTGAGAGATGGTTAGCAATGGTTGTTTTTTGTTTTTAATAACCCCTCATTGGTATTTGCGTAGGTTGGGCAATTTGCTTGCTCATCAGTTCGAAGGCAAAAATAGCAAAGGTGTTGCGAAGACAGTGACGAAGCAGCGCGTGGAATCCCACTACGATCTTGAGTTGCGGGCCGCTGTGATGCACGATATTTTGGACATGATGCCCGAGTCGATAAAGCAAAATAAGTCGAAGACGATCTTGCAACATCGAGGCATGGAGGTGCTGGAAGGCAAATAGTATGTTCCTCGATTTTGTGTCGGAACTTTTCACATACCCATCTATAGTTCCTTGGAAGGTGCCGGGTATGCCTACTGCAATCGAGAACATCATCCTCCGATACATTAAAAGCAGGGCAGATTGGTGGTGCTCGTAAGTATATCACGTCTACGGAAGCTAGTATCACCCTGACAGATGACTTGTATAGTGTTGCTCATCATAATCGTAAACGTATCCGTCGTGGTGCCACAGTCGATAAAGCAGTTGTTAAGAAGAACCTCGATCGTCTAACCCGTACGCTAGATTTTGTATTTTGTGGCTCATAGTCTTATCATCATTCATAGGTCTGTACCTGAAGGCTGAACAAGAAAGGCAGCACGGTTATCTGAAAGATGGTCCGTACATCAGCACCGAAGAAGCTGTGGCCATTTACACTGCTACGGTTCACTGGTTGGAGAGTAGAAATCTCGCTCCTATACCCTTCCCGTATGTCAATTACTCGTCTTGCGTCCCAGATTATGCCTGATCGATTGATGTCGGCAGTCCGCTTTCGTATAAACATGATACCAAGCTTTTGGTTCTGGCTTTAGAAAAGCTGAAGGAGGCCTACTCTGTGAAAGGTCCTCCGAACCAATCACAGCCAGAGGAACTTGCCCTTATTGAACAGGCCTATGATAATCCTCATGAATGTAGGCAACAGAAAACTTTTGTCCTGGCTAGTGCTGACTCTTTTACCAGGTCTCTCACGAATTGCTTCTGACACAGCGGGCTTTCAAGGAATCTGGCATCGAATTTTTCGACACATATGACAAGCTCATTCCCTGCTATGACATTGAACCAGTCGAAAAGATTACGGATGCTGTGAGTCTTATCATACTATATCTATGTCTACGACTCCCTGACTCTTGTTCTTAGTACCTTGATCAATTTCTCTTCTTCGAGTAAGTCATTTCTAACGCTCTAATTACCGTCCTTAATTGATATCTGCAGAGCGGATAAGCGTGGTTTATTCCCTGGCTGGATCAAGCCGGCTGTAGGTTAATTCAAACCTCCACGATTCCCCTGGCTCATTGGTTAATAGAACACGGAACCTCTGCCTTTACTCGTTTATAAGGTATGCTACTGGCATGTTTTCAGTTGTTCTCAATTGATGATAGTCTTTTAGTGGTGCCAAGGCATTAATGACTTAACAGATATCTGGGAAACGAGCGAAGGAGAATGTAATGTCCTTATGGAGACTGTGCTTTCAAAACTCTACGAGAAGATTGATTTAACTCTCCTCAATCGTCCATTGCGTCTTATTCTCGACCACAACTTGGCCGATTATATCACAGCGAAAAACAACACGACCTTAACCTACAAAGGTAATTCTAGCTGGAATTTAATTGCTTGACTTGTCTGATTAAGAATTTATCTAGATATGGCACATACAAATGCATTTGGTCTTATCCGTGGTCTCCAGTTCTCTGCCTTTGTCTTCCAATACTACGGGTTGGTGCTAGACCTGCTCATTCTTGGCTTACAGCGTGCGAGTGAAATGGCCGGCCCTCCCCAAATGCCCAACAATTTCCTCCAATATCGTGATTCTGCTACGGAGACACGTCATCCCATCCGCTTGTATTCGCGCTATGTCGACCGCCTCCACATCCTTTTCAGATTTACGGCCGATGAGGCGCGAGACTTGATCCAGCAATACCTTTCTGCAAATCCTGACCCCACCAATAACAATGTCATCGGCTATAACAACAAGCGGTGCTGGCCTTGAGATTGTCGCATGAGGCTGATCAAGCACGACGTCAACCTTGGCCGTGCTGTGTTCTGGAATATCAAACAACGGTTGCCGCGTTCTTTGACGACAATCGAATGGGAAGACACTTTCGTCAGTGTTTACTCCCAGAACAACCCTCAACTTCTGTTCTCTATCACCGGAGGCATTTTCCAAGGCATGTAAATTCCTCGTGCCTTGAGTTCATGTCTCCTGTACACTCTACGGACGCTCACTGTACTTTAACTTTTGCCTTGAGGCAACCGTGAGGCATGACCACGCATTCGAACTCCCAGGGGCATCTCTTCTTGATAAGATAAGATAAGTGAATTGATCCGCTTTTACCTTCCGTCGAGTTAGAAACTTCAAAAAAATGCAGAGCAATAGTGTTCGCGATTAAATTGCCGTCCTGTTTGATAATTTTTTTATTCAAGAACCGGAACCAGGCAAGGGACATTTTAATAACCAATTTCTCTAGATCTTGTATATTTCTTCTAATCTTCAAAAAATGTTCAGATCACAATTATTAAGAAGTTTGAAATTGTGCGCTCAGTTTTGCCCTTCTCAAAGTGAGATGTAATTTTGTTCTCGAAATCTTGTGAAATAAGCCAAAATTATAAGCAAATTTCAGTGGCCAAATGACTGACAAGGGCCGGTGAAATGGGAGAAGAGGTGCCAGTAGGCTATATGCGCACAATTTGGCTTCTTATCATCGCAATTGAATTCTTTGGCCTTGATTGTACCTTCCAAGTTCAGGCTCTCACTCTTATACGTCGGCCGGCTAGCTCAAAACCATAGTATGTATTCAAGCACCGCCAGTTCCCGTTTTTTGAATAATTTAATCTCTTAAAAATGACGAAAAAGGGGTTTGTGCTGCTGCACTGAACAAAGGTCAATAAGGCACAAAGAATAGGTTTTAGATATTATAAATATCACCAATCGCCTATTCTTGTATTTGTATGGTTCATGTAGACGGCGAATTGACTGAATTTGGCTTCAAGGAATCATCTGCATTTTCCCTTGGACTTCCACATTTACAGGTTGTATATTAGCGCCAAGCTCTCTTAAAAATCTGCTTATTAAATGCCCGTAATCTAATTAGTAATGGTTATTGTCCACTAGGCAATTAAATCAAAGTGAGGACTTCGGCTGGTTGTAAAATCCCGCTGTTAAATTCAAATCACCTTTACTGCCAACGTGAAATTTCACTGACATAAAAAGAGGTGACAAACGACAACTGGTTCTGCCAGGTTGGCTGTGTCGGTGGACCAGCCTTTGACTGCCAGTCTCTTACATTGCAGATAAATGGATGTAAGGTACCTAACCGGCACCTAATAATTGATTGCGGGATCTTATCTTATCTTCCGAATATGATCAACAAGTCACACGAAAATAGGTTGGGCACGCTTGCAGGCGCCTCGAGGCAGGTTCGCTGCATTTATTGTAGGTCAGGAAGCGTACGTGGAACGTACAGAACAGGTGAACGCAAGGCACGTACAGTCTACGTGCCCTGGGAAATGCCTCCGGTGTATGTGCGGCTTTGAAATTTGTATTCTGCCGAAGATCAGGACGATGTCTGGGGAACAATTTTCTTTGAAGGATGCGGTTTGGAATCTAACAAACGAACAAACCAAAGAGAGGACGGCACAGGCATTCCTGAGGGTGTCAGACGATGGTGTTCAGCAATTCAATAATCGTATCAGACAAGTTCTGATGAGCTCTGGGTCCACCATGTTCTTGAAAATTGTTAACAAGTGGAACACCGCTCTTATCAGTCTTATGACCTACTGCCGCGAAGCCGTCATACATACCAATGAACTCCTGGATTCGTTGGTCAAGGCCGAGAACAAAATCCAGACCCGTGTTAAGATTGGTTTAAACAGTAAAATGCCTTCACGTTTCCCTCCTGTTGTTTTTTACACTCCCAAGGTAGGGACCTTTTATTTCAGTCATTAATCTATTCAACTTACATAATATCACTAGGATTTAGGAGGTCTCGGAATGTTGTCGATGTGACATGTTTTAATTCCACAGAGTGATCTTCGGTGGTCGAAACAGACTGATGTTGCCGGTTAGTTTTTTTATGAATTCATTTCCGCCTATTATCATGCTAAACTACCGTGATAGTAATCCACTTCCGTGCCGGGATGACGCACGAGGAGGATCAACTGATACCCAATTTGTATCGCTACCTTCAACCTTAGGAAGCCGAATTCTTGGATTCTGCCCGTGTCTGGTCCGAATATTCCATGAAGAGGAAAGAAGCCAACGCTCAAAATCGTCGCCTCACCTTGGAAGACTTGGAAAATAGCTGGGACCGAGGTATCCCTCGAATCAACACTTTGTTCCAGAAGGACCGACATACGTGAGTAGCCACTTTGGAGCTTTAAGTTGTCAAGTTGCTAATGTGTATGGTTCTTAGTTTGGCGTATGATCGTGGATGGCGTGTCCGCACAGATTGGAAGCAGTACCAATTACTGAAACAGTGAGCTTTTTAGCCTGTTAACACCCTATGTTCTTTTTGATCAGTTTCTAGCAATCCATTCTGGTGGACGTCACAACGTCATGATGGCAAATTGTGGCAGTTGAACAATTACCGTGTCGATGTGATTGCAGCGCTCGGTGGTGTGGAGGGAATCCTTGAGCATACATTGTTCAAGGGGACGTATTTCCCAACCTGGGAAGGTACGCGATAGTGTACTTACTCTATATGTGGCCTTGACTTATTTTCTCGACCAGGTTTGCTCTGGGAAAAGGCCTCCTTTGAAGAGTCGATGCGGTACAAGAAGCTGACCAACGCCCAACGTTCTGGTCTTAATCAAATTCCTAATCGTCGCTTCACTCTTTGGTGGAGTCCCACCATAAATCGTGCAAATGTCTATGTTGGTTTCCAAGTGCAGCTTGATTTGACAATCCTCGTAAGAGTTATAAAATGAATTCCTCCTGCGCAGACATTCTGCTCTTCTCTGCCTGTAAGGTATTGCCATTATGCGTGATTGTTGTTCAAAAGTTTAACTGTTTGTTTTTCCTCAGTGGAATATATCACGACCGTCCCTTGTAACAGACGTAAGTTGATCACATCACTGGGTTTTTATTACTATTTCTAATTACCCAATCGTACAGGTCAAAGACGTCTTGGATGGTACCACAAGCAACAAGTTCTGGATCGATGTTCAGTTAAGGTGGGGTGATTTCGACACTCATGACATTGAACGCTACACGCGAGCGAAGTTCTTGGATTACGTGAGTGGTCAACTTTTCTCATTGTAGTTATGCTAAACTTGCTCTCAGGTTTCCGATTCAATGAGTATATGTTCCTCGCCAACTGGAGTAATGATTGGCATGGATCTGGCTTACAATTTATGGCCTGCTTACGGCAATTGGTTCCCTGGACTAAAGCCCCTCGTCCAACAGGCGACGGCCAAGATCATGAAGGCTAACCCTGCCTGCCACATTTTACGAGAGCGTATTCGCAAGGGATTGCAGTTATATTCATCTGAACCTACAGAATCTTATCTTAACAGCCAGGTGATCAATTTGCTTGGGACATCGGACACAGGCTGACTCTTCAACTCTGCAGGATTACTCGGAACTCTTTTCTAACCAAATCATCTGTTCGTTTATCCACCCTACTTGCATACTTTTGTTTGTTTTCTTATAGTTTTACCAGGGTTCGTTGACAACACTAATGTGTATCGGGTGACAATGTAGGCATGTTTTTACCTATACCACGAAAAGTCTGACAGATCCTTCCAGCCACAAAACATTCGAAGGAAATTTGACAACAAAACCGATTAGTGCGCCAATAGACCTCCAAATTTTCACCTTGCTCATTTTTCTTTTCAGACGGTGCCATTTTTATCTTCAACCCTCGCTTGGGGCAATTGTTCTTGAAAATTATCTACACGAGTGTTTGGGCTGGCCAGAAACGTCTTGGTCAATTGGCGAAATGGAAAACTGCAGAAGAAGTTGCGGCCCTTGTTTGATCACTCCCTGTAGAAGAGCAGCCCAAGCAGGTCATCGTCACGCGAAAGGGAATGTTGGGTACGGACGCGTCATGATCTTCTGTTGTCATCACTCATGTCTTCTTCTAGATCCCCTCGAGGTCCATCTCCTCGATTTCCCAAACATTGTTATCAAGGGCAGCGATCTTCAATTGCCCTTCCAAGCATGTATGAAGATGGAGAAATTCGGAGACCTTATTCCAGTGTGTTCTTCTTTATCACCTGTGGTGATCACTCTAATCTAATTATCAACTCCAGAGAGCTACGCAACCCCAGATGGTTCTTTTCAGTCTTTACAGTATGTCCTTATACGCTTCAATAACCTATGTATGGCCTCTTACACTGATCAACAACGCAGATGACTGGTTGAAGTCTATCTCAAGTTACACTGCATTTTCTCGATTGATTCTGCTGCTTCGTGGCCTCCATGTCAATAATGAAAAGACCAAGATCATCTTACACCCGGATAAGTCAACTATCACTGAACCTCATTTCGTCTGGCCAAGTCTCAGTGATGAAGAACGCGGCCATTCTCGTCCAAAGTCCCTAGTACAACTTCGCTCGTTTCGCTCCTCGCCTCCTCACCGAGCTGTTGAAATATCAGAGGTCAATTTCGTATTCGTACCATCATTGATTTAGATGCTGACTCACGGGTTATAGGGACGGCAATGGCGTTGGGATGGCCACAGCTTAAAGGCGAGATGGACGCAGGCAGTTGGCTGGTATGAATTGAGTTTTCTAGCACTTGGGCCAATATGGAATACTTACTGCGCTTTAGCATGCCATCAATGTTTTGCAGCCGCCTTCGTCAAACCCTTGAACGATGCGGAAGTTCAGCGGTGTTAGGTATTGTCGGATGGGTGTTACGAAGATAGGTATGTGAGTTTCCTGGCTAGCATTCCACTGACGGCGCTTACACTCTCAACCCCTAGCTAGACGTCAATGTTCGGGCTACGCTATCAAACGATCGCCGCAAGCAGCTCTCAGAGGGGTCGCCGACCATTTCTGTTAGCGTTGCCATTTCAAGCAGCGGGCGTTGAGACAGTCTGGGGGGAATCTGGAGATTTTAAGGTGGGTCCGACGTGCTTTTTCGAGGTAAGGTAAAATGCTTACCGTTCATTCAAGTTTTTCTTGGACTTTTCTGCGGTCGTACTTCGAGAGGCGGGTGCTTATGTTCTCTTGCTTGACCGATTCAATGTCAACGGTCATGTCGAAAAAAACCCCAATACACGTCGAGAAATGTTACGACAAGGAATAACAAATTAGATGCACCTTTAAGAACAGCTACAACTCTGCAGTGCACCGACGAGCTGGAGATATGAAGGCATTGGAATGAGAAGAGGAAGTGGAAGAGATTACAAGGAAAAGGAAGGACTTGATGGGATGAAGATGAAGGATTCCGTGAGGCTTTATAGGTGGCCGTGACATTGACGGAGGCAAAGGAGGGGTAAGATCTCGCGGAGGACCTTGACGTCAAGTGACGCCTCCATTCATTGTTCCATTGTCTGTCCCCCCTATCGTAATGCACACTTAACTTCGGTGCCTGGCTTGTAAGATGTTAGGGAATTTTATTCGAGCCACTCACTTATAGTATTTTAAATAGTGTCTTATCATGTCTATATAACATCAGTCCAAGAGCACTGGGCTCATGTTGTCACGTGATTGTATGCGCGACGCGTTCAGGACGCAGTCCGTCACTCATCTTAAACCTGTGCTGCAGTGAGAGGACCAAAGGTTGGTTACCTGTTCACTGCGCATAACGAGATCCACTCACTTTCTTTAGGCGTCTGGAGTGAATCAATAGCTCATAGGAGGCCCATACTGGTGTTGGAGTATGGGTTCGACGAGACGGCGCCAAGTTTTAGGTGAAATAACAAAGGTCAGCTGCTATTCTTCCGTTAATGAACGTGTAACTCACATTTCATAGGCTTTATTTGTAACGTCAATGATGGAATGGCTAACATGAATTAGAGGACATCAATAAGTCCATTCATGCATTCATATCAGTTGTTGGGCCCAATGGAGCGGGAAGTTTAATAAAGTGCACCATACTTTCTCGTCTTCCATCGCGTCTCAGTCCTCACAAGAGCTCTCTCGTCTTATTGAAGCAGATTAACGGGTCACTGGAACTCGTGCTGGAATACGAAAAGGCAAAGGAGACGCAGGAGTGGCTAAGGAGAATGCCACTTTCAACTTTACGAAACGGCAAAGCATTGCGGGAGGAATCAAGCAGTACAAGGAGCAGAAGACCGAGGCAGACTGATTCGATGATCTACGTCAGGAGCGGGTAAGTGGCATTGTTGGCTGATTGTTCTACATCTCATATCCAGCTTTTCAGGACCAACTTATCCTCGAACCTATTTTAAGGAAGTGCGAGGCTTTAAAGAGAAGAAATTCTCGCTGAAGGAGGAGTTAAGTTTGCAGACCGAGAAAATGCAAGAGGTCAATTTGTTTTGTTAAGAACACCAACTTCCTGACGCTTGGGACAGCTCGAAGAAAAGATTGGTTCTCTTCAAACCGAACTCACAAATGTTCGCGAACATTTGCGAACGTTTGACAGGAACTTGATAATCAGCAATCTGAGTGGGCTCAGATAATGTGAGTATCCCTTTTCTTCTCGAATGAGAGAAACATCACAACGTTGCTCCATTTTTTAAAAGTGGAGGCTGACGAGAAACTCTAGAACATGTATCAGCAACTACTGTAAGCCGATGTCGACAAGCAGGAGGCAGAGAAGGAAAAAGAAACACTCTCAAATCTCTAACACTCTTCCCAGGTACGTTTTCCCTCCTGCACCCATCCCATCCCTAACATCAAACCCCTCCTAGCCGTCCGCAGGCGCATTGTCAACCTCCGCAAACCCAGCCAGTGGAAATATGAAACCCATCTCTGTTATCCTCAGGCGGAACATTGACGCCATCGTCGTTGATGAAGAAAACATTCTGACCGACTGCATCGAGTACATGTGGAACCAGCACACGGGGCAGAACGTTGATCCTGCTCGACACGATTCAGGTCAAGCCCATGGACGACAAATTCCGCTCGTTCGAGAAGGGCGCTTGTTTGCGACGTTCGCAAATGGCGCACGAATGGCGGTGGACTCTAGTACAGAGATTGCTCAATTATACAGTATGGCTATTAGCGGGCGGGTGCTATGACAAAAGGTGTGTGAGTTTCCCAGCTCACACTTGAATAACAGCGCTTACTTTCTCTGTTGCTGGCTTGATCGTCAGCATCAGCAGTGCTTCAAACGAACACCGGTGCCAGCTTTCAGAGGGTCAATCATCACCATTGCGAGAAGCGGTATCGAGAATGATTAAGGAGATGTGGATATTCAGAGGCAAGTCCGACATTTTGTTTTGATTGCATTAGGATGCTTACTTCAATCTGGATTCCGCTAATGCTCGCCCAGTTGGAAGGTGGATCTGGGGTTGAGTGACGTGACTGTGGTTCTTGCCCGAACCCTGTCAAGAGAGGCTGGAAGTGTGAGAGTTGGAGGGGCAGCCTCTTTTTCATTTTGACCTGGCTTGCAGTGGCTATTTATTAGACTTCTTTTCATTTGACTGACGTTCTTATTTCAATGTCTTTAATATACTATGGATGGGACATTTGAGAAAGGCTTTCACTACTTTCACACGCTTACACGCTCATGTGATTTGGGCTTCAAGCGTTCTAGAGATGACGTTGTGAATCTACACCTGGCACATCCTCTGCGAGTTCTGCTTTATTCTATGCCTTTCAACCTTCTAAATGCACATGAACAGAAAAGCCTACTAGAGTACCTCAAACGTGATCCATGCTTACCAAGTGATTTGGTCAATATCCCATCCAAGTTGGAGGCGTCTTTGGCCTCCCTTGTACAGCGTCAGGGGTATGACACGGCACATGTATGAATCTCATTCTTACCTTAATGTATGGGCCAACTGAAAGTTTGAAAGTCTATAGAGAATCAAAACCATTATCCAACGCCCGAGAATGAAAGAGTTTTCATGAGTTGATATTATATTGTATACGCTAACTATTTATCTTTTTTTTCACAGGTTTTTGGCAACTCCCAGCCATCCCCCCTGGACAGACGCCATGAGTTTGTTCCAGTAACACCACTTCTTGGACATAAGAGGTCCAGTGGGCATAACTTGACCTTAGATCCCAACCTACTCCTGACTCCTCAGCCTCCCTTAAAAACTCCTCAGCCTCCCACTTCTGGTTTATCACATCTTTCACCTCACCTAGGCCCACCTTATTTTCCTGTCAATTTTTCAAACACAAGTGACCATTCCAGCCATCCTCAATCAACTCTTGGTCGGCGATTGCGATCTTCTAGTGCAAGTCCAACTCCGAGGCCATCGAAACGGTTAAATTTTGGAGCACTGCTAGATCTCCACAAGGAAGATGGACTCAATAATCAATGTGGCAATGTGGACAGACTTGGTAGTCAGGACATATATGGCGAGGATTGGCCTAGTAGCGAAGACAGAGACAGCCCAGACATTCACAAGGACCAACATAGTGAGGAGGATGGAGGCAGTCATCGTCGCAAGGATCAAGACGCTGTTGAGGATAGAAGCAGCGGAGAAGAGCAATGCACTCGTAGGGACTATGAGGAAGAAGGCAGCCGTGAGGATCAACACACTCGAAAGAGTCGACCTGCCTGTGATGTCAGTGGTGGAAGTATCAATGTCCTACCTAGCCTTGAAGATTTCCGCAGCTTGGAGGATGAACATGGTGCGACAATTGCAACTGGCGAAACTGGCGCAACTGGCGAAACTGGCGCAACTGGCGCAACTGGCGCAACTGGAGAGATTGACACAACTGGCACAAGTTCAACTGGCGAGACAACCACCATTAATGCCCAGAATGACTTTGACGATAGTCAAGGCCAGGAGAGTGGGCGTGGACGTGGACGTGGGCGTGGGCGTGGGCGTGGGCGTGGACGTGGACGTGGCGGCCGTCAACTCGATCCTCTCAAACAGAAGAAGAAGAAGAAGTGTCCAACAAGAGGGGCTAAAGCTCCTGCCCCATGGATTGTTGACCCCCGACAACTGTCAGAAGAAGGATATGTCAATGACCAAGACTTACAAGAAGAGGACTTTCATCCATCTCAACCGATAACCGACAACCACAATGCCCAATACCAGCAGATAGCAGCAATTTCCCAACCTGGACAATCAGAACCAGAAAATCAAGTTCTTTCACGCTCAGGCTATCACTTTGTGCTGAATCTTGCTCTTGCTTGTCGGCGTTTACTTCAAAATCCCTCAAACCAGGAGAACCCAATTATGAAATTATTACAATTTCTTAATACGAACTCTCTGCACACCACTGAGTCTAGGAAAAATATTGGAACAATTCTCGTCGACAATAGCCTCGAAAATCTAGCCGCTAGATGTGGTCTTGCTGAGGGAAACATTGAGGTGACTAATTTTGTGTTTATGATCAATGCCATTCAACTTCGTTGTAAGGTCATTAGGTGTGTTCCTCTTTTCCTTGCTCACTTTATTGCAATTGAAGAATAGTCTAGCGAATGCGATTTGACAAAACGAAAAAAGAAAACGGTTCTTAAATCCATCAAAGGCCCGAAAAGTGACAGAACACTATCGACTTATGTCTCTGACGCAGCTAAATTCTGTCTCTTGGCTGGAGGAGGTTTGTTTAAATAAATTCTGTGCGATTAATTATTAAAGGTTGTTTGTTAGGGTCATTCTTTATTCTAGCTATAGCAGCCGCTTCAAAGTTGCGTCCAGACATTCGAGGTTTAACCCATGATATTATCCTTAGGATTAACTGCCTCTTTGGATCGCCCAATCCTGGTATTATCTTTGTTCACAATTCACATCTAGCAACTAACACCTATTCTCAGACCATGAACTTGGTAAACTGGTGATTCAGGATATCATTCCTGTCATCGCACTTCTGAGGCAGCAATTCCGAATTATGTTTTCAACGCTATTTCACCAGGAGCTTCTTGTGAGCAATGGAGTTCTGCCTGATGTAGAGGCGGGGGACTTACAGAGGTCTGACGAGTTTTTCAACTCCATAACTTTTAAGTATGTCTCGATTTTTATGGTGTTTGCTTTTTATTCATAGATTCATATAGTGCACTCATTAAGCGTCGAAGCTTTCAAACCTGGATTAGCTGCTATCGTCCACTGGAGGGCTCCATTCCTATTGTTCCCTATTACCTCATAAATGGTTCTGTTTTATCGATGATGCCGACATCTATTCATCAACCCGAAAACATTGATTCAATATCTGCCCTTGATTTTCCATCACCACTTACTAGTCTTGGAGACGATGATGAGGATGAAGACCTTAACTTCAATTCAAAAAAAGACGTATCCAAAGCAGAGTTGTATATTATCAAGACGAACTTTAATCCTCTTCTTGAAAAAAACGTCACTGTGGAATATACAGCTGAAGACCGTCACAAATTTACTGTCAAGGAGCGACGCTTTGCTAACAAGGCGACAGAGTGCGACTCATTAGAGGAGATTACCATACAGGTTGGCTTTTTCTTTTTCTTTTAGAATATAATTCTTATATGTCTCGCAGCTTAGAAAGCAGTTACAACATGGCAAGAAGGCCAAAGGTCGCTATGTAAATATAACTCATGCAAATTTAAAAGGGTATGAATTCCTTTTTACCACAATAATTTCAAACTCAAAGCGCATTTAAAGGAAACGCCTTCGAATTAATGATATTAATGACGACTTGTTGTTGCTGGTCTTTCCAGATTTGCCCCAACATCTGAGAGATCGAATGTTGGCTTCTCTACAGGCCGCTTGTCCAGATTACATGACCTGGACGGATTCAGAAGCGAAAAAGGATTTCTTTGAGTTTTTGGCCCTCCACTTTTGCTGGTGGAACCGCTATTCAACAAGTGTATGTCCGTTTTATTTTCAATCTCTGTTTGGATACTGATAAATTTGATTCACAGGGAAAAGACGCGCCTGTTGATGCAGAGCCTGCTACTCTCAGGAAATATGGCCTTAGAAGGCTCAATACCTCAACCTTCACTCCTCGGACTTCTCAAGAGTTCCAAGAACACATGGAAGAGTTCCAGCTTCTCTCCGACTGCTTTCAGGATGTTTTTGACTGGATTAGCAAGACTGTGAGTTTTTTCTTGGTTATTAAATAAGATCGTGTCTTAATTGCATATAGCTCAAGGAAATCCTTCCTGAAGAATACGAAATCATTAGCCAATACGCTGATATTCTTCCAGGTGATGGATTTTCACCAGCATACCCATTCAGCGGCTTTGTTATAAATTTCAATGTTTGCACTCGGATTCATCGAGATGTAAACGACAAGAAGCTTTGCATTGTCATGGCTATCTCTGACAAGGACTGTCAAGGAGGTGATATATGCTTCCTGGAACCTGGTATCAGACTTCAGTTACTTTGTGGAGATATAGTCGCTTTTTCTTCTCTTAAGATCAGCCATTTTAATATGGACTTCAAAGGCGAACGCGCTTCACTTGTTCTCCATTCTGATAGTTCAGGGGACAATTGGGTGGAAAATAGAAATAACTGGGAAAAAAATATCTATATGCATGTAGAAAGACATATGTAGGCAGAGATTAGAATACTTAGAGTGAACTTCAAAGTATCGTTTAAAATTGTGGCGACAGAAATATTATTTGGTCAAATATACGTGGGAAATTTTGGATCAAATATGAGACCACTTTTCTTATTCCCATCGTCTTCTGTCTTCAACCAAGTCTTTCAACGATCATTCATACCGCCTTCTACTGTTTTATACCTCTAGCTTACCTGGACAATATGCAAACTCGCACTCGATCCACTGCTTCTTCAGCCACTGCTTCTTCGGCGTCATCTGCCAAAGCATCCGGACCTGTCAAGAAAATCCAAGGAGGAAATAAAGCTGCCACGAACACTGGTCACAAGGGTTCCACAAGCAGCAAACCGGCCTCCAAGACCTCAGGAAAAGTTAAAATGAATGAGAAGAATCTCGCTATATATAAGGCGATGCAAGCGCAACTTGACCAACAAAAGAAGGACGCTCTTGCTTGTGAGACTGAAGGCATGTTCTCTTTACTATTAATATATGCTTTTTTGATCCATAACTTCTTTTAGCAATTCGACAACGAAACAGGGAACTTATGGCAGAAGAAAAAGGCGGCAATGATGGTGACAGCAATGACGGTAATGGTGACGACGATGCTCCAGATGGACCTCCTGCTAAAAGAATGAGGACTGGAAATACGATTCTTGATTCTGACGAGTTGGAAATGGCTAATTCCCTACTACCAATCACCAGGGCTAGGGTTGCCAATGATATTGAAGATGATGAAACTGGCAGCCAGAATGGAGATGGTGGCTTGGAGGAAGACCAAAGTGACCAAGGTGATGCTGATATTGAGGTCGACTTTGACAGCAATCTTGAGGAACACGGCCATACTGGCTTTGACGATAATGGAGTATGTTTTAATTTCTTGGCTACATCCGATCATTCAGGCTTATATTATTTTAGATGATATATGAAATAGACGATACTCAATCAACAAGGTCATCCTCTCATGTCTCTTCAAGTCAACGGTCTCGTTCTTCCACCCCATCAACAACCAAGTCTTCAAATAGCTCAAAGGTGGTTGAAGCTGACTTTTCTCCAAGAAGTCGTCGTCTGGCTATTGCGGCGAAGTCTCATGTCAGGACAACTGCCATCTATAATTCAAATGGTCCCTTTCCTCCTAATAGTCGAGTTGCTCGATTCGATTTCGCTTGGAATACAGTTAAAGAAACTTCAAAAAACAGCAACGATCCAACTTTCAAGGACGCCCTAAAGCGAATATCGAAAGACGAGAACATGAAGAAGAAATTGATTACTTTTGTAAGCTATTCATCCTAGTCGATCATTTAATGGCAGCTAACTAGTCTACTATCAGACAATGTATGGACGAACCCAACTCCTTAGCAATATCATCACCAAGGCTCGCGATAGAGTTTGTGGCTTCTATGGCTTGAACGGAAAGCAGAATAAAGTGCGGGATGATGTAGAGTGGTTGCTAACTGAGTCGCACTTTATGTATGGTGACATTGACCTAGAGGTATGAACGACACCTTGCTCTGGTCAATATTAACCATTTGGATTTATAGAAGCGGACCTTTGACAAGTCGAAACCCTTTGGCACTGAGCTGATTGTTGAAATCGTTGAGAGCCAATGGTTCTCCACTTCTTCAAGATCGAATGCAGATGTTGAGACGACAAAGAAGATTGCCGAAGACAAGGAAATCCCTCTTTCAATGATGATTCTTGTTCTTACTGTCGTATGTTTTTTTTTTGTCCGCGTTCCAATAGTCTAAACAAAGCCATCTAGATCGAGCATTCTCTGAAAGAGTGGAGCAATGGTAGACAAGCGAATACAATTACTTTCTCTGAAGAAACGGCGAAACAACTGTAGGTTTTTTTCGACTATGAGCAACTCATGTACTAATACTATTGTAGCTATGCTCACCATCTCGGAAACTGGAATACTTTGGTTAAGAATGCTCCTCACTTCGCCAAGTTTTTCATGAATGATTTGACTGAGAGAATTCTGTAAGATTTACCATTTTTATTTGCTATTTTAATCTAATGCAATATTTTGTAGTTCAAACCGATCTGATTTCCTTGACGATGGTGAACAGGGAAAGGATTTAGCAAGTCTTGATTTTGCGGCGCTTGATAAACTTGGACAGGAGTGGGAAGCTGGAGCTGGAGGAAATGGGAGGGAAGCAGAAGCAGCTGATGATGTCGTCTGAAAACATTGCTGGTCAGGAGCTGTCTCATCATCCTTTCTATCGTCTAGTTGGAATCATAACCCTGCTTTACTATTCATAAAAGTGTTCCTATCTCTTTTGCATCACATCTTTTATTTGTACATAGAAAACACTTCAATTAAGCTTGTGGCGAAACTTATATTGCTTCTAAATCTCTTCTGGATGAACTGAGCATTGCTTTTAAGTGACTCTCAAAGTCCTTTTGGATACTTTGTTGACGCTCTGGGTTTCCTCTGAAGTAGCTCTCAAGGTCTTTTCAGATGCTTTTTTTGCTGCTTTGCAGTTGTTCTGGGCACACTTGGGTGCTTTCTTGCTTTGTTTTCAAAATACTCAAGGACATATTAGAAACACTCCCAAGGCTCTTTGTACATTTTTGATAGTACCCTTAGAGTACTCTATTATTAATCTGATTTGCCTTGAAACTTAATTAGAGTGCTTGGAATAAGCTCTCCAAGCTGTTTCAGACACTTTGCTTGATGCTCAATAGTTGTTCCAGATCGCACTTGAGGGCTTCACAAATATTCACAAATTACTCTCAAGATACATAAGAACATATTATGGAAGCTTATAAGGCTCTTTGTATGCTCTTTCACAGTCTTTCAGAGTATGCCAATTGATACTCTCACTTGCTTTGTAAGTCCTCTAGGGTATTTGAGTGATGCTCTACATCTTTTTAGTTGTGCTTTCAGACTCTTTAGTTGTGCTTTCAGACGCTTTAGTTGTGCTTTCAGACTCTTTAGCCGTGCTTTCAGACTCTTTAGTTGTGTTTTAAGACGCTTTAGTTGTGCTTTAAGATAGCTTCAGCATTACTTCCAAGTCATATTAAATATCTTTCAAGTGTCTTTAAACAATAGTTCCCAAGTCACCTTGCTTTGGAAATTACCTGGGTAGCTTTCGTGCTTTCATATCTTTGTAGTCTCTAAAGACACCCAAAGCAACCTGGGTGTCTTTAGGGTCAAACCCCTTTTTCCTGATGATTCACGTTCACTCATGGGAATAGAACCGAATCGAGTGGGTCGCTTTCTTCCTTGCTCATCTATTTGGGATAAGATCATTCCCACTGCTTCTTGGCTTGAATCGACTGAAAGAACAACTGGTCGGTCTGATTGATAATCAATTGGCATAAGGGCTGGAGCTGTGGTAATTGAGTGTTTGATCTGATTGAATGCCGCTTGTCGTCGGTCATCCCAAATAAATTCTTGGTCCTTGTGGTATAGCTCTGACAGTGGCCGGACTAAGGCGGAATAATTTGGAATCCATACGCGCATGGTTCCACATAGTCCCAAGAAGCGTCGGACTTCTTTTGGGTCTGTGAGAGTGGGCCAGTCTAGAACCTTGCTAATTTTAGATCTGTCCGGTTCTCTACCCATGGAATTGCATCGTTGTCCTACAATTAAAACTTCTGGAAGACATATTTGGGTCTTGTTGGAGGCAAACGTAGCTCCTGCTAACTTGACGCGATGCATAATGCGATGGACATCTTGGGCATGCTCCCAAATGAACCGACGAATTCCTTTGCTTCCTTCAACTACCTCCGGTGTTCCATCTTCTTGGAGATACTGCGTTTTTGGTCCCTTAATTGGTAGGTCATCAATGAAGATGTTTGCGACAGTCGGGATTTCATCCTGAAGTATAATGACCATACACTTCTGAAATTCAGCTGGCGAATTGGTAAATCCGGTTGGAAGCGATGTAATCTGAAGTAATCCGAGTGGCGTCATGAAAGCGGTAAGTTCCCGACTCTTTGGGTGTATTTTGCAGGCATCGAATCCCCAAAATAAGTCAAAGACCGTAAAGCATTGGTGTCCTGCAAATCCTTCAACAAAATCATCAACAATTGGCAACATTCCTGCATCCCGTATGGTTACTGAATTAAGCGGTTGAAGATCGTGGACAATTCGTAGCTTTCCGTTCTTCTTCAATACCACAAACCACTTGGAACGATAAGATGACTGACTATGCTCATAAACGTCGGCATCCATTTTGAGTTTGAGTACCAATATGACTTTGTCCTTCAATCCAGGTGGTATTGGTATGTTGCGCTCTTCCCATGGTCTGTGGGGTACGGTTGGAATGATGTAAGGCAAAAAGTATGATTCCTTCAAGGTTCCTCTTTCAGCATCTTCAAAAGCGATCCCTTCCTCATTTAGCTTCATTATGTGCTTGAAGAGTTTCTCCTCCTCTGGCCAAAGGAAACCCTGAGAGTTGACGTTCAATTCGGCCATCCGGGCTTCCGTTATCTTCTTGGTTGGACTGAATTCTGGGGGTTGTTTAGGCAATGGAGGTAACGTAAGCAGAGGGTCTTCAGGGATCTGACGGGTTACTCGGCAGTCCTCTGGGAAGCTGGTAGAAACCGGGTGAATCTTTTTGTCTATGTGTTTGTAAGCCGTGAGTGTGAATACAGACTTGGCGCAATCAGATTCAGTATTTTCGGACGGGTAAAGGATAAGTTCATCATCGTCATCGGGTTGGAATGGGGTGTCCCAAAGTATCTCCTCATCGCAAATTTGAGTAAGGTCAGAAGTCGGCATGGTGGGAATAGAATGATAATGTTGGTAAGCTAAAAGACCGCGAAAGGCTTTAATGTGGTGTGAGTGCAGTGTTTTAGCGAGATTAATTTCGTGGGACAGGTCTAAGTGACTTCGGCTGGGTGATACCCTCCAAATTTGATGATATTTCGGAGATTTAATGACTTGAGTATCCTGTCGATTGGCGTTAATTGGACTTGTAATTAATCTAGTACCAGCGCGTAGCGCGGGGAACTTGATGGATTTGAAGTTGGGGTTGGCCTTGAATATGCTCTCGGAATTTATCTCTAAGTCAGCAGTTAGCCAAGCATAAGTCAGTAGAAGTCGGTTGACTTGGCTCTCTCCCAAGTCCTTCCAACTTAATACTTGCTCCGAAATCCTCAAATTTCGTAGCTGACTTAAGTCAGACCAAAGTGACCAGCAAAAAGATAAATTATGTAATACAAATGACAATATCCCAGATACGTCACTAGCTCCAGAGCATTCAGAAACATAACGTCTGTCAAAGACTACATACCAAAGTCTGAGAATAAAAGAAAAAGCATAGGGGAGGCAGAAAGCATAGAGAGTCAGAGAGTAAATAAGAAAAGAAGGGGAAGCATAGGGAGTCAGAGAAGAGATATGAAAAGAAAAGAAAGCATATAGAGTCAGAGAAGAGAAAAGAAAAGAAAAGAAAGCATAGAGAGACCAAGACGAGATAAGAAAGGAAGGGGAAGCATAGGGAGTCAGAGGAGAAACAGAAAATTCAGACCAAGAAAGAAACATAGTAATCAAGTAAAGGTGACAAGTAAACACAGATAGAATGAAGGAAAGAGTCAGTAGATAGAAAGAGGAAAACATAGGCAAGATAGGATCAAAAGTAAAAGCTAAAGAAAATGTCTGGGGTAGCAAGAGGAAGACGACGGAGACTACATTTGAGATATCAGAACGGAAATGGAAATAGATGACTAATAAGCAAGGCCAGAAAAGGAAATGAAGTCGGAACTAAATGATATCATCGACCTAGATCTCAGGTGGAGGATCCACCATCTCAAGCTCCAAAGAGCGATCAGGAATCGATAAGCGCTGAATGACACCCCGAGTAAGGTTACGGAGGTCATCAGATTCCCGAAAGGTCTTCGAAAGAATTTCGAGGACTCGCTGGGAGTCACCTGGACAGTCATAGTCGTGGAGGAATCGGCGGAGGGATATAAAATAAAGTACTTCGAATGTATGAAGGATGGGGTGAGGGCGGTAAGGTGTCTGCCAAACATTAATACCATGATATTGAACATAGGTCCGAAGACCTTCTCCATACCCAAATTCTCTGATGAGTTCGTCAGCGCAACGTAAAGAAAGGGTGATGAGACGTCGAAGATGAAGCAATTGAGGTACGTATCCTTCCCACTTGTTGGGGTCGCCGCTTTGTCGGTTACGTATCGCAAACTCGAGATCTTCGAAGCTTTCATACTCCTGAAAAAGTTCCGAAAACCGAGAGTCCGAAATGACTTCTTGAAGACTTGAGGACCGTCGAAGACCTCCGCGAATTCCGAACTGGACTCGGGACAGATGAGTGAAGAGTCGAGCGATGGTGGCGAAGTGGCGCGAGAAGCGGGAGTGGAGGCGGAGGTGGTACGGAAATTGCTTGACGACGAGCGGGCGGTATTCCTTGAGTGTCGTATAAGCCCAACGTGACTCGTCGTGGTAACCATTAAGCTGCGGGGGAGTGAAATCGCGTAAGTAAAATTTAATGCGATTAGTTTTATATAGCCCGAAGTCCCAAACCGGATCGCCAAGGTCGGCGGCAGCGGCGAGTACCTTGGGCGGGCGGACTGCGTGTTGAGAGGTCGTCGAGTCGTCCGATTCGTCGCCTGAATCGGGGTCGGAGACGCTTTCAAGTCCGGGCATGGAACCATCGGAGTCGTTGTCGTTGCTGTTGTCGTTTGGACTGGTAGTCGCGGCGTGTTCGTTGTCCGAGCTGGCAATGGTGGCGTGGCCGTCGTCCGTACCTTCGGCGAGCGAGAGAGGCGGAACCTCTAAATCTTCGTCGTCGGCCTCATCGTGAGCTGCCTGTGGTAGGTCTTGAGAGAGTTGGCTTCGGGTGCGCAGGATGGTCGCGATAAGGCTGCGAAGGTTGTTGAAGGTCGATTCCGCCATTTCGGTTGGCGGTGGCGGCGCTGGAGGTCGAGGCGTAAAAGCTACGAGTGGAAGAGGGTCGATCGGCGGCGGCGTAGGGGGGCGGTCGCGAATCGTGAGCCTGCGGAGGTCCGTGCGGGCTAGAGGCTTGTCCTCGCTGCTGCTGGCCTCGTCCATTTCGGTGTCGGTCATCGTCGCACTGGGCTTGAGCATGCGATATGTTGGTCCTTCGTGGTTCGTGGAAGGCGTCGGGGGCGGCGTGACTACGTTCGGGCTTCGCGTTGGTGACGTGGTGGGTTCGTGGGTCGAATTCGCGTTGACGTGGTCTTCTGCGCCTCCCGCGGCGCTTTCGTTTTCGAGCTGAGTAGTCGTCGGAGGGCTGGGTACGGATACGGTGGGTTCGTTCGAGGTCGTGGCTCCCGCGGCGGTCGGTTCTGGTGGATATTCGGGCATTGGGACGTCATCGGGGGTGTAGTCGTCGTCCTGGGCGGCGGCGTGGGCTTCGGATGCGAATCGTGATGCCTCGAGCACCTCCCGTGGCACTCGAGGCTCCCCTCGAAAAGGATGGGGGGGAAAGCGTCCGAAAAGTGATCCAGGCCAGTACCTGGAGGCACGAGCAAAGAGAGCGTCCATGCGAGGCAGGTGAACACATACCAGTGTTGCCCCATACCCGTCCTCCTTCCTGTACATCCCCTCGATGTATCCGCTGATCATTAATGATCGAGGTACGAAGGCCGCGGGACGGGCGTTCGCATAAATGACTTGAAGGGCGGCGAGCAAAACCGCGCGTTCGTCGACCGTGAAGAACGCGAAGTCGGGGGAGTGCAAAAGATCGGGTCCGCGGTCGGTAGGGTTCGAAAAGTCGATATCGTGGCCTCGGATCCAGTCGACGACCGACATTTGAGGGATCGGGGGGGTAGAACTGTGCAAGTTCTCCCATGTTGCGACGTGCTGGGATGGGAATTCCGGGTCTTGAGGGCCTATGAACCTCCAAGGGCCTTGATTAGCGAGCGCGGGCGGCAACGAGGGTACCCGCGGCGGTTCGCGAGCATGCGGGTGCGGTCCGTGGTGTTGCTGAGGGGCATCGTGAGGCGGATGGATGGAGGTGGTGGGAGGAGAAGAGCTTCGGGAGTGATGAGTTGGCACTGCTGAAGTGTCCGAATCGGGTCGCGGGTCCGGTGGCTGTGTACGGTCCGGCGGATCGGTGACTTCCGCACCTCCCATGGCGTCGTCTGAGTCGGAATCGTATCCGGTGACCTGTCGCGCGGCCATTTCGTGTACGCGTCTGTCTGTTCCGAGAGAATGAAAACAAATGTGCGCAAAGCCGTCAGAGTTCATCGTGTGTCCGTTTCGGTGATAAATTAAGGTGGCTCCGGGAAGCTGGATGTGCGCGAGTTGAATTGTTGGGTTCTCCGGGTCTCTACCTAAGTGCATAAAGTATCCATGCGGTGAGGAGATCGAAAATGCGGCAGGGTTATTGATGAGTTCAGGTCGGAGTGGGGCTATGTGGTTATGCAAAGAGGTTGGAGGCATGTTTGTGTAGTGAAAGTTGAATAAGTGGTCCAGTCCGAGGTGCTTCAATACGAGTGGTAGGCTTTTATACCTTTGAATTATCTCAATAATTTTACTATGTTGATTTATTGAGAAGACGGATTGGTTCGCATTTGCGGATTCTGGAGGCCCTTCCATAATGCGTAAAATTAGACTTCTCATGTCTAATTTTAATTGCTTATTGTCCCATCTGTTTTTCCCATGGAATGGAATCATACGTCGAATGTCTTCCTTGTGATTTGCTAAATCTGGAACTCCGAAATTAGTAATGTGGGTAAGTGCTTTGTTTTCGGAGGTTCCATTCTTAATTGACGGATCAATATTCTGCTCGTCAATCACTCCAATGTAATCATTTGATGGATCCGCATTTGCTGCTTCTTCTTCTAAATGATGTGATGTCGAGATGATTCTTTTGGGGCTCTGGGGCTGCGGAAAATTCGTCTCAACGTCCCTTGAGCTGCCCATATCCGTAATTTCTTCATTCAAATTGCCAGAATTGGGTGATTCTGCTCCAGCGCTTAGTGGAGCGCTTATTGTTGGTTCCGCAGATAGTATTGCATAGGTCTTTGGAGCGCGCTTCTTGGGTGAATAATGTAATGAAGGGTGAACATTGTGTGCGCCTTCATTAATAAATATTTCGTATCTTCCTTTGCCTGTTCTGGGGTCTCGGAAAACAACGTAAGTACCGTCGAGCCTTTCCTCTGTTGAAACTAAATTATCTTGCTGCCAAGTGCGCCCAAGGAGTAAGTCAAAGGGTAGTGAATTTCCTCCGACCCATAAATCTGCGGTGGTATCAACCTTTCCACAACTAAGTTGTACTCCTTCCGAAAATCCAACAAGCTGGCCTTCTCCGCCATTAGCATCATTCATGGTGATTGATCGAGTTACGTCAATCAGAAGCTTAAGTTTGTTGGCCACATCAGATCGGATGATGTTTAATTCTGATCCGGTATCCACTATGGCCATAACTGGCTTTCCTTCATGATGCAATGTTATTTTAATCAACGCGCCTTGAGTGTTGCTGCGAAGTACAGCTGCTTGACTGAATGTCTGGCCTACAAGGTTAGCGCCAACAGGTGCGAGCGGCTTGGTGTTCTTGAGCTTGATGACATCCTGTAAATCGGTGGCAATTTCTCTTGAGGATCCGATAATCTTTCTAATCGGAATGGTAATTTCAGTATCTAAAATTTCCTTGACCACCTCACGGGTGTCAATCTGTCGTGAAATTTCAGATTGTCGAGTCGGACCTCTTCCTGCATTTTCCTTGTTAGCGGAGCTGTGTGGAGTGAAATCTTTTGGAAGTGTTCTGGCTGTCTTTGCTGGAATCGGTTCTTCAAGGTCTACTTCCATCGGAAGGTCTTGATTGGGCCTTAATTTCCGCACATCAATTGGGCGTGAAGGTGCATGCCTGGTGGGGTGGGAAATCGGTTGAGATGCTTGCTGGGGTACTGCTTGAGGTACTGGAGGCTCATTCCGAATTACTGGCTGAGGTTGCGGTGGTGCAGTAGTTGGTTCTGATGCTCGGTTTGGGGGATTGCGGTTTCGGCAAGGTGGATAAACTCCATCAAAGACCATCTTGGGTGGCTTGCTTGGTACTTTGCTTGCCCTCTCTCTGGCCTCAGTTGTCTTCTTTGATGAGCGAGTAGCAGGGTAAGCTGTCGCATAATTATCCTCCTCACTTTCGGACTCGAAATACTGGTAACGAGTTTCTGGATATCGCAATCGACGCTTGGTATGCAAGGCGTACTTCCAATATGGACCATCATCTTCACTATCGGAATCAGTGTCACTTTCTTCATACTCCTCTTGATTGGCATAAAATTCCGCAACACTGTTCTGCAATGCCAATGATTCACTTTGGTCTATTTCGGCTTGGCCAAGAGTGACAAAATTGGTATTACGAGTCCGATTCAATGGTGGCATAATGCTATTCATACGCAGAGCAGCTTCATACAAGCATTCCCCTGGGCGTCTTCTGATGGGCATTCTGCTGTTCTTTATGCAGAATTTTCTAGAAGCTGGTTCGTACTCCAATATCCCTTGCTGAATAAGTTCATGCATGCGCGGGCATTCACCCAACATGTGGTCCTTGCTGAAACATCCAAAGCATTCAAATGGAGGCTGTTGGAGTGTCAATTGTCCTGGAGTCTGATTGACAGGCAAGCGGATGTTGTTTGGATAGGAAGGAAAAGGTCGACGCATTCCTTGATTGGCTGGATTATAGAGCTGTCGAGTTTCGGAAAAATTGGGTGGATTAAATTGCTGTTGCGAATTTTCCATCAAGGTTGGAATTGGAGGTCGTTGAGATGCAGAAGGTGGTCCTGCAACATTACCAACAAAATTGTCTTGCTGGTTTGAGTCACAATGAACACATCGAGCTGCATAACCTTGCTGATGATTATGCATCTGATTATGCTGTTCCATATTCAGAAGCGTAATTTTGTTGATCTGGTCAACTAGCCCATCAATTTCATTCTTAGAAACATTGATTGACTGTTTCTGTTTCTGCTTCTGCTCTTTTTCCTTCCTCTTCTCCTTTCTTCTCCTTCTAGCAGCCTTTTCCCTCTTCCTCCAATTGCTTTCCTTTCGCCTAGAACGTCCATACTCTTCTTCTGAATCAGAATCTTCACTTTCCGAATCAGAATCAGAGTCCGAATCAGATGATTCAGAATTAGCTCCCCAATTAATTATGCTTGGCATTAAATCATTGAACCTATCACGTTTGAATACAATTTCTGCAACACCATTTAGTTGCTCAATTGTATAAGGTTGGCTGGCATCGTGGGTAGCGTGTTTGACTAGCAGCATAGGAGCAAATGCTGTTTTGACGCTAGGATGAATTCCACCCCAAAAGTAGCTGTGGTAATCATACTTGGACATCCTGTTGCTGTTATAGATGCTTCCCGCAATGGTCTCAAAGTCCAATACATATTTCTTCCATTTCTCCAATCGAGTAATTGGCTTCTTGCTGTTCTTGGCTACCAAACGGATTACATCGGCAAGCGTATAAATTGGCTCGCTTCGTTCCGCATCGTATACATCCAATAATTTGGTCTTGAGGTCTTCCCATTTCTTGTCTCTATATGCTTTGGTGGTCTTAATGAAGGAGCGAACTTTGTGGGAACAATAGTCCAAAATTAATTTGACCCTCTCTGAATCTTGATCAATGCGATGTTGAGCATATAAGCGTTCAAGGTGGGTTAAGAATTGACTGATGTCCGAATAGTGCCCATCAAATGTCCTGGGTGCTTTTCCTGAGCCTCTGATAGGCATTCCTGCAGGTCCTTGAATCATACCAGGTGGATAGTATGAGGCATTAGGTTGCGCAGGTTGGTTTTGGCCTGCAGTCTGATTTGTAAAAGTGGATTGCGGTGGTTGTGTCGCCATATTCTCTAATACACTCGATCCAACGTACGGAGGTGGCTGAGATGTAAATGCAGAAGAGTGGCTAGGAAAATATGTGGGTGGTGGATTAACTGTGTTATGAAGACTCTGGTGACTTCCGGATGATTGAGTCTGATGTCCTGGACGAGTTGTGGTTACAAGTGATGGGTGTACTTGAGCGTGTCTGAGAGTTGGAGAAGATGGAGGTTCTGAAGATGTCGCAGATGATATGGATGTCTGTTCAGGTGCGGTTTCTGAATGTTCTGAACGACTTGGACTGGTGGGCGATTCGGAAGTGTAAATGGATTCTTGCTGGAATGAATGCGGGCTTGGTGGTTCACTATAGCTCATAAACCACTGGTTTTTGCAATGTTTTGGATTTGAAACCCCTCGCGGTGGGCTCCAATTATGTCAACGTGAAAATAGTTATCACCTGGGTTTCAGCGAAAGGTATGCTTTGGCCTATTCCAGTTGTTGCGATGGATTCAATAACCAAATCAAGTACTAGCAATACGTGATCAAAAGCTAAAGAACCAATTTCAACAAAGCCCAAGTAAAATTGCTATGGAATGGAGTGGGACTAGTTTTACTTCTGAACTACTGTGACTTGAATGGAAGCTACTGAAGTAAAATACTAGAAGGTGATGAAGTCGTAGGAGTTGCGGTTTGCTTGATGTGAGATACCTAGAAAAATGCTGGGACTAAAGTTGTCAGTAATATCGAGCTCGACGATTTGTCAAGCAATACCTAGAAGACAAAGTTAGTAAAACACTGAATAAATGATGACGCACGGATATGTATTCCAACTGTTGGAATAGAATAAGCTCAACGGTATGAGCTGCCTTGAATAACTTGAAGATAAGTGCTGAAGTCGATGTCGAATACGTTAATAATCTTGTATTGCGAGTAACTGTACAGGCAAGGGACAAGAGGTAAGTCTGGAACTGAAGTGCTGGTGCTGGAAGTGCTGGAAAGAAAATTGAAGAAAGAATAATAGATGATAGATGAAGCACCAGTTCCAGCTTGCCCCCTTTTATACTCTACACCTAACTAGATTATGTAACTACATCTACCTACTGACTAAGCCTAATTGCTAATGGATTACTCATCTTTTCCTGCTTGGTAATCCGATTTCGACTGAACGAGTAAGCGCCGAGGATGATTGGTAAGTGAAAATGAGAAGATCGGTAAGCAAAGTGGAGTATCAGTAAGCATAAATGCTCATTGGTAATGAAATTGCGGAGTATCAATAAGCGCTGAGACTGAAATGAGTAAGCCTTGAGCAGTTTTGGGGTTGTTAGCTCCACAAATGACATCATTATTATGCAAATGAATAAGCGCTCAAGCTTTGATTGGCTTTGCAGCTCCACAAATGACATCATCTCCATATGAATGAATAAGCGCATGGACTAGAAACTTTTGGGGATTAGTAATGGCTTATTTGGCCAATCACTAAGCAGCTACGTTGCGACTTGATGTTTGTCCCTAGTGGTTGGAGTGAATTTGTGGCGAATTCGATGGTCAAACTATATCCATAAAATGCAATAATGATATGGCTTATTGCAGATTGAGATACGTAGAGTCGTAAATTTTTGTAATGTGAAGCTAAGCTGCTCGGTCGCTATTATTTTCCAATAAGCTGTTTGTCGATTGCGTGGGCTTGAGTGAACTTATTTCAAAACAAAGTTTGCGCCTGACAACGTACGAAAACTGGACCTACAAACTCGGAAATTAGAAGAACCCCTAACGGTATACAACGTGGATGGAACACAAAACAAGAAAGGGACAGTCTTACACTACGTCACCTTAGATCTCAAGATCAGAGATAGAACCAAACGTGAAACCCTGCTGGTATCCGGATTAGGAAAACAAAAGATCATTTTAGGTTTTCCTTGGCTACAAGAAAACAATCCCGATATAGACTGGCAAACCAGATCAATCAACTGGAGAACCTCGGAGAAACTTAATTGGACAACGTCAATCAACCACGCAACCGTTGAAGAAGAACCCGACGAACAGGAACACCTAAACCGGACAACTCATCCTCTGGACGACTTCTATTCTGCAATTATTTTGTACATCGGAACCAAAATCCTAGAGGAAAATGATATTCAGATAAACGCGAAAACCATGACCTCTCAGACCTTTGCCCAGAAACACGAGGAAAGGAAACCGGAATGGTCAATGGAAGAAATGATACCACCTGAATATCATGAATACATGGATTTATTCGACAAGGAAACCGCAAACCGATTCCCGGAACCCCGATCTTGGGACCACAAGATTGAACTGAAGGAAGGCTTTGAACCAAAATCATTCAAAACCTATAATCTTACTCCGGAAGAACAAATCGAAATGGAAAAATTCCTGAAAGAAAACCTGGACAAAGGATATATTCGACCATCGCAATCTCCAATGGCTTCACCGTTTTTCTTTGTATCTAAGAAAGACGGGAAATTAAGGCCATGCCAAGATTATCGATACCTGAATGATTGGACGATCAAAAATGCGTACCCACTACCACTGATTTCGGAACTTATGGACAAGCTCAAAGATGCAACCGTCTTCACTAAACTAGATGTGAGATGGGGGTATAATAACATCCGAATCAAAGATGGCGATCAATGGAAAGCGGCATTCAAGACGATCAAGGGATTATTCGAACCGACGGTTATGTTCTTTGGAATGTGCAATTCACCGGCAATGTTCCAAGCAATGATGGACTCAATCTTCAACGACATGATTACTGCATGCTTTGTGATTGTCTACATGGACGACATCTTAATTTTCGCAAGAAACCGGAAAGACCTGGAGAAATACACAAGAATGGTCTTGGAACGTCTCCGAGAAAACGACTTATTCCTAAAACCAGAAAAATGCTCATTTGGACTGGAAAAGGTTGAATACCTTGGCATGATTATTAAACAGGGAAAGATCTCAATGGACCCCGTGAAACTGGAAGGAATCAAGGACTGGCCAACCCCAACAACTGTCAAACAAGTCCGATCATTTCTAGGATTCGGAAATTTCTACCGATGATTCATCAGAAAATTCTCTGAAGTAGCTCGACCACTGAATGATCTGTTAAAAAAGGACAAGACTTTCGAATGGACAGAAGAAGCTCAAAAGGCATTTGATCAACTCAAGAAAAGGTTCACTGAAGAACCAGTTCTAATTATGCCCGATTCAACAAAACCCTTTCAGATTGAATCGGACACCTCCAAATATGCCTCAGGAGCTGTATTGACCCAACTGGACAGAAATGGCGACAGACACCCATGCGCCTTTATTTCAAGAACATTCTCGCCTACAGAACGGAACTACGAAATCTATGACCGAGAACTCCTAGGAATTATCTGAGCGTTACAGGAATGGAGACACTATATCCAAGGATCAAGACATGAAACGGTGGTGTTTTCAGATCACAAAAACCTCACCTACTTCAGAAAGGCTCAGAACCTGAACAGACGACAAGCGAGATGGTCACTCTACCTATCAGAATTCGATCTCAAGTTGATACACATGCCCGGACCCAAAAAGATTCAATTGGATGCCCTATCACGAAGACCAGACTTTACGCCAGAAGAAGATCATGACAATGAAGATATCACGCTTCTCCCAGAAAGTCTATTTGTCAACCTTATCGATATGGAACTTCAAGACAAGATTGCAAACTCGGAAAACTTAGACACAGACGCAGCAGAAGCAATCAAATTATTGCTGAAAGGAGGGCCTCCAAATTTGCGCAAAGACCTGGAAGACTGGAAAACCGAAGAATTCAACGGCAAAAACATTCTGTATTACAAAGGAAAGAACTATATTCCGAAAGACCAAAATCTACGAAGAGAAATTGTCGAAAAATACCACGATTCACCTACAGCCGGTCACCCAGGAGAGTTAGAAACGTTCAACACGGTCAAACAACACTATTGGTGGCCAGGAATGCAATCTTTCATCAAAGAATACGTCAAAGGATGCGGAACGTGCCAACAATTCAAGATCAATAGGAATCCAGCAAACCCCTCTTACATGCCGGTAGAAGGGCCGAAATCAACCAGACCATTTGCCAACTGTTCCATGGACATGATCACAGATTTACCACCTGTAAAACGCGAGGACGGATCGGCTGCAGATGCAATATTGGTCGTGGTCGACCACGGGCTTTCGAAGGGGATAATTGTCATACCTTGCACCAAAACTTTGCACCAAAACTTTGACCCATGAAGGAGCAGCGGAACTTTTACTCAACAACCTTTTCAAACGTTTTGGACTCCCGGACAGTCTCATTTCCGATTGAGACCCCCGTTTTGCAGCAAAATCATTCAGAGAACTCCTTCGACTTCTAGGAATCGAATCGAAATTAACCACCGCATACCACCCTCAAGGTGATGGAACCACAGAATGCTTCAATCAAGAAATAGAAGCATACATTTCGATCTACTGTTCTTCCAACCCAGAAACTTGGCACAAATCGATCAGCACAGTTGAGTTCACACACAACAACCGAAGACATGCAGACAGGCAAAAGACGTCATTCGAACTTATTCTCGGAACATCACCCGTATCAATTCCCATGTCATTCGAAAACACAAAGTTTCCATCTGTAGAAGAACGGATCAAAAGTTTATCTAAAGATAGAGAAGAAGCACTAGCCGCACACGAACTGGCAAGAAGTTGCATGATAGATCGACGAAAATCCAACTTCACGCCTTTCAAGCAAGGACAACTGGTATGGCTCGATGCCCGAAACCTCAAGACAAATTACCACAAGAAAATGGCACCCAAACGCGAAGGACCATTCAAGATCAAAGACGTACTAGGACCGCTCACTTATAGGCTTGAATTACCCGATACTTGGCAAATTCACAATGTCTTCCACGCAGCTCTACTCATGCCTTACACCGAAACAGAAGTTCACGGACCAAATTACACAAGACCACCTCCCGAGATCGAAAATGAAGAAGAACGATATATTATTGAAACTATTCTCAAACATCGGAAACGAGGAAGAGGCTACCAATTAAGGCTCCAACCATATAGTATACGTATAGGGCCGAGGGTCTATATATACGGATACGGTATATTATACAGTATATACTCTATATATACAGTTATATGATTTTTCTATATGGTATCACAGATCGTCTGCCAAAGCCTGCCATAATTGCCCTCAGATGTTCTTCTGCATCGTTAATTACTTATTCGCTATGTGCCAAAGATTAAAATTGTCAATAATCCCTTCAATTTCACGGCAGTTTACCCTTTGTTGCAGCAGCGGGTGGCCAGTGTCTGCTCCGCCCCCTCGCTGATCCGAACTTTGGAATGCATCCGAGGCTGCGGGAAGGCTTGGGATTGGCACAAAAATTTTCAACTTAAGGTGGGCCACCAGATTAATGTCCTTCCAGGAGAAAAAGTAGGTCTGGGGCAAGATATTAGAGGGGAAAAACAAATATTTTGGGAAACCGTATAGGGTAACCGTATACATATATTTACCGTACAGTATAGGAGTTTTCGTCGAGCCTATACCTATACGTATATGGATAGGGTATATACCATATATATACGGTATACTATATGGTACGGTTGGAGCCTTACTACCAATACTATGTCAAATGGGAAGGATACCCAATCACCGAAGCCACGTGGGAACCAACGTCAAGTTTCGACAATGGTGGGAATGAAATTTTGGAAGAATACCGAACCCGTCACAGACTGTGAACGAAACTCTTACTCTCCGATTCTCGATCTACCTCATTTCAACAACATGTCATTCAAACAAACTCTCAAGAAAGCAAAGTCAACACCTGTATAAGCTGGCCTGATGTATGAAATATGGTAGTTAACCACCAAGAGCCATGTATCGGGGTGATATCTACCTGGGCTGGCAGTTGTCCATCACTCATATATTATTATAATATGTATGGCTATATAAAACAGTCTATATCTCAATAAGGAAAGGGAGTGAGGACGTGATTTCAATTGTAAACTGGTCTAATAATAGATGGCTTTAATATCAGCATCAATTTCCTTTTTGGGAAAATTTCCCATCTGCCAAATCTGTTTTAAAGAAGCCTGATAACGATTTTGATGGGCCTATATCTCAACAAGTAAACAAGGTACAACAATGATTGAAATGGATTCAGGGTTATTGATGGCTTGGCATATCTTTTTGCCAAGAGCACAGCCACATCTGACAACTTTTTGATGGCATGATAACTGGTAATTTGACCAAATTACATATTTCAAATGTTGTTGGATGTGGCTGTGCTCTTGGCAAAAAGATATGCCAAGCCATCAATAACCCTGAATCCATTTCAATCATTGTTGTACCTTGTTTACTTGTTGAGATATAGGCCCATCAAAATCGTTATCAGGCTTCTTTAAAACAGATTTGGCAGATGGGAAATTTTCCCAAAAAGGAAATTGATGCTGATATTAAAGCCATCTATTTTTAGACCAGTTTACAATTGAAATCACGCCATCACTCCCTTTCCTTATTGAGATATAGACTATTCCTTAGTAATTAAGGACTTAACAAAAAATCCAAAGTCCAAACTTGTCCAGCTGACTAAACATGGCCATTTTGAGATAAACAGTTGATTTTGCATATATAAGATCAATCAGTGACCCTGACATCTAATATTTATATTTGTTTGGATTTGAGGCCAGAAAATTACATGAATGTGAAACAAGCATGTAAATAGAGGCAAATTTCAAGTCACATGATCAAATTGATCCCATCAAATCCAAACAAACATGTACTCTAATATATACAATAATAATATATGAGTGGTGGGCAACTACCAGCCCAGGTAGATATCACCCCGATACATGGCTCTTGGTGGCTAACAACCCACATTTCATATATGATTCTAGCTTCTAAGGCTGAAGTCAATCCCTTCGATCATCTTCTCCAAGAAAGAGGAACGCCCAAAACATGAGCCTTTACCTGCGCTTATTAGATTTTTCTTCGAAGATCCGGTCACCCCTACCTTTGCACCTCACCCCTCCGTGTTTCCGATCGAAAAGTTCTCAGCCAAACTCCCACAAGACGCAGTACCCTTATGATCAAATCAGCAGAAGCTCAAACTGGTTGACACCCTCGAGGACTTCATTGATGACCTGTTGTTCAAGATAGACGAAAACCTATAAGAGTGAACGGTACAGTACCAGAAGGACCAAGAACCCAAGAACTCGAAACCGCTTTGAAGACCATCGTATCCACTCCCACCTCGTCTTAAACACCATGCCTATTGCTCGCAACCAGACCCCCTATGCTTACGACCTCACCGCCCCTATTTCCTTCACCGAATTTTCGAATGCTATTACCAACGACGTCGATTTCTATGCCATTCTTCAACAGCTCGGACCCGACTACCCCCGCGACCTTCTTTATTTCCGCAACCTTATGTACTCCATCGATTACCAAGAGAAGTTTATTCAAGAGCAGCGTCAGCACGCTCAGAACCTTTTCGAGGCTTTAGAACGTTTCAGGCTTGGACCACGCTTAGGATCATTTTTCAGACAGAAATGCCAGGAAGCTCATCCCGCACCAGCTCGCCCGACACCCCAACCTACTCCCCAACCTCGTAATCCCACTCCTTACTCTCATCGTCACCATCACCGTCGAACCTACCCCATTGGATCCCCTCGCAACCCCATCGTCGTTGAAGATGACAACTTCACCCAGGCCGATATGGATCGACTCATGCCAGGGACTTCGCAGGTTCGATTCGTCACTTGCCGTCAATGCACCAAGCTCGGACACATCAAGGCCAAGTGTCCATACTACCGATGCACCTGCGGGGAGCTCCACCGCAATGAAGAGACCTGCCTGAACGACATCTACCAACCGGATTAGAAGACACGTCGAATCTGGGATCTTCGACATAGAGAGGGGGTAATGTTACGATCGCCTCATTTTTCCTCTACGCGTTTCATGTCTGCAACACACGTTTCATAGCCAGGACATTTACATCGTATTTACACTCTTTTTCCATGCTCTTTTCATATATGATCGACATATGGCTTATGCACCGTTGCTATATGTTTTCCTTATGTTTTTCATTTACTTCTTACGCGTTTCGAGACCACATTATTTACGTGCTTCGACAGCAGAACTAGTATATAATCTCATATTTACTTTGTAGTGTTCTTTAGCTAGTTCTTGAGAATCTACTCGATTTATTCGAAACACGAACAAGTTCTCTTTCGAATTCTACGACTGTCAATAAATATTCACGTCTCGTGAATACTTTATTCGAAGTCATAACACCTGTCAGCTTCAAGCAGATAGTAAAGGAGGTTATCCAAGAGCATTCTTCAGGTATGTTCTCAGAAATACTGTTGTACATCTCTATTGGAGGCTCACTATGAGCGTCAGCATACATAAAATTCCGTGTTACCGACCCAGATATAGTAGCTAAGGACAACAAGAAGAAAGCCCCAGCAGCCAAATGACAGAAAGCCAAGGCTGCAAAGGATACCTCTAAGCCGAAAGGTACCAAAAGAAAGAGCGAGGAGGTGGCTAATGAGTCTAAGGGTGATGAGGAGCAGGGGAAGAAGAAGGTATGCCTTCGTTTTCCTCATTGGTTTTTCCAGTCTTCTCATCGCTATTGATGTAGAAATCCAAAACTGATGACCAGATCGAGGTCGTTGATTCATCCGATACAGAAGAGAAGATCGGGAAGAGTAAAGCAAAGGTGAATGGCAAGGCAAAGGTGCGAGGATTATTCCATCATCCATGCAATCCTTGACAACGGTCTATTTCTTAGAATTTACCTATGGAGCCTGAGGACGTCGAGATCACAGCATATATCTATGTTGAATGGCCTATTCCTACGGCGCCTATTCGGTCTGGTTCGAGCTCACGTCCACACAAACCGACCGAGGAAGAAAAATACATATCGCGCGGCCTTGTGATATTCGCAGCGTCGACACCATATCCGACGTTTATTATCAATATTTCCAATCAGCTTCCATGCGTGCCTGAGGAAGTTGTGCAGGACAAGATTATGTGGAAATTTCAGACGCCAATGAACAGCACATACCTTTCGCTTGGTGGTGAAATTGGTTTCGCCAGCATGGTCAAACAGCTTAGGGGGAAAAAGGAAGGGGCACGAGTTATCAAGCTCGCTATGCTCCCGCCAAAGAAACCTTCAGTTGAGAAACCGGTATGCCTTCGAACACTATTTGTTTCATTCAAGCTTCACTGACTCCTGCATAACAGTTTTGGGAGGACGACGACGTCAAAACATTTGATTATGCCGAGCTTGATACCATTTCAACTGGTGACCATGTCGTCGAACAGCGGGTAATGATCATAATTATCTCTATTCTATTGCTCATCATCTCTTCTAGGCCTCCTTTGATAAGACTGTTGGCCCGCATAAGGAAAAGCTCCTCGAAAAATACCCTGAAAACAATCATCCGCTTTTCCCAGACAAGCGCATTTATACCAACAAGAAAACGAATGTTCATTGGGAGCTGACCGACCTGAGGATCAATGTCTGGGCAGCACACCTGGTCTGGATTTGTCGATTAATTGATTGTCCAGGAAGCTAATCATAATTTTTATAGGCACGCGGAACAGCCACGCTCGAAACACCGCCTATCTCTGGTTATTTTGAATACAAGGCACGAATTCAACCCAAGTCTGCGAACGTACCTGTTGTACCTGTGCCCAAGTCAGCTACTGCGCCTGCGCCTGTCGGTCCTATTGTTACCCCACCTGCTATTCCTAGTGTTTGTAAGTCCAGTCTCAGGACTGGGAAAAGACCGCAACCAGACCGGACTGGACCGGAAAAAGACTGGACCAGCAGTCCGGTCTTTTGGTTTTTGAGATTGAAAGACCGCAAAAAGACCGGTCTTGGGGGGACCGGTCTCATCGGTTAAGACCGGTCTTTTGTACCCCAATATATACGCTTTAAAACGCACCAAAGAACGTCTCAATCGGTTGAAAACTGACAAAGTTACAGTAGAAAATGTAAAATTCTGAAAAATTCTTCGAAAAACAGTAGATAGTTTCTAATTATTTTATTTCTCTGTCAATTCTTCATGGATTTTCACGTTCTTGGGCTTGTTTTAAAGCTAACTAGTATTTAATTAAGTCTACCGAGTGATATATTTAATATTTTTCATGTAAATACAGCTCACAACCTGTTTTAAATAATTAGTACCAAGACCGGTCTTAGGACTGCAAAAAACCGCGGTCTTGGTCTTTTCCGGTTTTGTGCAGTCTTTTGCAGTCTTAGGACCGATGCAGACCGGTCCCGGTCTCGGTCCAGGCCTCTGGGGGGTCAAAGACCGGACCGGACCGGACTTCCAAACACTAGCTATTCCATTGACTCCTGTGACCTCTGCTGGAACTTCTCTGCTCGATATTATGATGCTCAATATGATTCAGCAACAGCAACAACAGCTACGTGCTACAGCAACGTTTCCACAGCCTTCTGGTATATTTGCTACGCCTGCTGTTGTCACAGCTCCTGCTATTGTACCTGCCGCTCCTCAAGTACCATCTGTATCATCAGCTCCACAATCACCGGCAAAGTTTCAGCCCCCGGATGTGTTATTATCGGCGTTCTGTCAACAATATAGCATCAATGCAACTGATCAAGAACGACTTGAAAAACTCGAATACCAGCCTGGCGACAAGATTGATAACCTATCAGAGGATGATTGGAAGACCTTTGCAGGCTTTACATCTCTCTCTTGGCGACAAATTGTTGATAAGAACCTTACCTTTATACGTGATGCTCAGAATGGTCTCTGGGCCTAGTTGATTTCTCTTTTATTTGGTACTATGGGTTACCTGAACATCGGTCGGACCCCTCAGTCGGTCAGTCACACTTTTTGGCAGGAAAATGTGACACGGTGACTGATGAGCTGTGCAAATGGAACGATCTGATTGGTTTGGCCGACTGAGGGGTCCGACCGATGTTCGGGTCAAGCATAGTACAAGCTCAAACAATTTCACTAGCTTTCCTGTCCTTTCGTGCTACGTTGCATCACTATCTCACCCTCACTTTGTATTTTTACACACTACTGCAATTGATGTACCTCCACTCAACCAACCACATATCCTGCGTGATGAAACCACCCTTTAGCCATTTCACCTGTGATACATCCTGTAGAATCGAGTAGCATAAGGATTGTGTCTGCTTCATTTCAAAGATTCACAGCATTCCTTCGAAGATATGCTTTCCCTAGGAACACGACGTATGAGCCTACATGTCATTTCAATGAATATTTTACAGTACAACTCACAAGCGCTAAAGGACTCCTCAATTGGGTTTAGATCTGGAGAGTAGGGAGGGAGATATAAAAGCATAATGTCTATAATGTGTCAGTATCATTTGCGACTGTAGAACTGGAAAGTACATACAAGCGTCATTGAGAACATCCTGCAAAGTATCAGTGTGGTGGATCCGGCAATTGTCCATAATGAGGACACTATGGGCATCTGGAAATGGTTTCATTTTCGGGATCTAAATGCGATAAACAATTGATGGGATGTTCTGAAAAGTGAGAGCTTACAACATCTTCGACAATAAAGTCGAAAAAGCCAAAGGAATCAACAGATCTGGGCACGACGTGGGCTGCGAGATATCCCTGTTTACTCATAGCCGCAATCATGGAATATCGCTGGCCACGTATGAAAGGCGCTGTGATATCAGCTTCCTGACCACAAGGCGCTCAGCCGTATTTTCGCTTGTATGTGTGGTCATTCTTGCTCGATTCGTCGACAGTAACAAACTCATCCGCAGTTCCCGAAAAATCATTTTGAATTGAGTGAAGAAATGCCTGACGTTGGGCTTCGTCCCGTTCTGAGGCTATGACATGGAGCACTTTGCGAGTAAGGCCAGCGCTTTCGAGGTTTTCTTGCAATGCTGATTTTGAGATCGCCAGGTCATGGTGGATTGCCAGAAACCATTGCAACTTGTCAAGGTAAAGGTCTGGATGCCTAGAAAAGATCTCCTTGATAGCAGTCATAGCCAGGAGCCCAATAAGCCAAGGACGACCACGAAGAGGACCAGGAGGACATTGCACCGAACCATAGGTATCAAGAATATCTCTACAACGGTAGAGATTTGCAGTGGAGACGCAGAGAGCAGAACAAATATCATCAGTACTCCAGCCGGCCTCCCAGAGACGAAGGGAGCACTCTTTCATGTCAGAACTGATTTTACGGTAGCCCATGGTGATGATATGAACAACGAACGAGGTCACAAAACCCTCAACCCAAAATCGCCTTTTTAGGCAAAAATTCAAAATTCTCAGATTCACGTTGTAAAAAAAAAATTCACGGATTCTCAAGGTTTTCTGGAAACCCTGTAATGTACTAACAGGATCTTCGAAAGAACAAAGTAAAAGACGAGTTCTGCCACACGTAGCGGTGGCCCACAAAACAAGTTCAGGAATTCAGAAGCAGCAAACCCCTAGAGAAAGTCAGCTGAAATGTAACGTTAGAAATATGATATAACGAAGGGAAAAGACATGTTTACCTTCACAGTGAGACGGAAACTGGAGACATCAGCAGTTAATACTTACAACACTATTCGATGTACCCGTACAAGTCGCGCGTACAGGAACTTGTCCTTGTACCCACGTCAATCTGTGCGCCGTAACCACGCGCGTCAACGTAGCAAAATATCATAGAGCAGTTGTATGCGCATTTCGGGTTTCAGCGACAGCACAGTCTTCTTCCTCAGCTGATGCCACTGAGTGATTGCTCAATGCCACTCCCAGTTAAACTGCAGGTGAGGGCGGCGGGGTCGATTGTAAAGGAGTGGGATGCTTGCAGGCGGTTGAGAGGATGCCACATAGGATTAAAACAAATGATGAAGTCAAGAGGAGGGAACTGGTGTTTTTCAACAGGGAGAGCAAGGGATAATGGATGTCAAAGGGAAAGGTTGACTTACAGAAGCGGGCGGAGGATCTGCCACCAATCACGCGATCACGTGAAGGAACGCCTTTGAATTTCGGAAGCTGCCAACTCTTCCTTGTTCTCGACCAGCAAAGTACATCGCGAAGACTCGAATGCCACCTGCTATGTTATGTCTTCCCATCCTCCCCACTCGTTCTCAAGAGGCGCTAGGCCTTGATCAGAGTTACAGTTGAGTGTTCATCAATCTCTTTCCATTGATGCCACTCCCATTCACGCGACTACAATCTCACCCTCCAAATCACCTCTTCGTGCTACGAGTAATCGAAATATCTTGCCTTCTGGGAGCGCGGCTACCAGCCTTCCATCTGCCGGGGGAGCTTGCGCTTGACCAGTTGCACGACCACTTCCGAACCGCCCCGGACTCAATCTCCAGAGGCGCTGCCATTCACTACTGGGAGTGCAAGTGGCATCCACGCAGGAAGGTCTAGCGCCGATGCACCAGCAGAGTCCCCGATGGAGAAGAAAAGGAAGGGGCGCGGACAATCGAAACGCGAAACGGCTGCTATCGAGGACAATAATGGAGTGGGTAATGGATTGGTTTAATCTTTCCGACAGACAATCTAGTTTAATCTATCTTTTTACAGCTTTAAACTGGTTTAAACTTTAGTCTTTCCCAACAAATACGCCAGCCGAGCGCATGCAGCGTGACTATTCCGTTTAGTTCAGTTTAACAATCACATTGTTTACTGCGTTTATTTTAACTTGGCGATTAATTTGTTTACTGTGTTTAATTTTTCCATTTAAACTTCAATTCATGGAGATCACCATCTGTCATATTGGCGCCTAATAGTATGTTTAAACGCAACTAGATAAACTAAACGAGTATTGACATGGCCCATGTTTAATCAAAGTCGATATGGTTACAGTTGTGCCTCATGTGATAATGTGGGCGGAGACAGTACCACTTGGTTGAATTTATCGACAAGTTTCTTCAGCTCCCTCAAAATGCAAAAATTTAGTGCTGGAAAAGAGCACAAGATTCTGAGCAATCAGTTCGTAGTATCCGCAATTTAATTTTCATTTCTCGCCAAATCGAGGAGTCCTTAAATTGAAATAGGATTCGGCAACGACACTGAACGCCGTTAGTGTCAAACTTCAGGATCGAAGGGAATTCGGGGAATTTATCAAAATGGTGTGTCGTATCATCATGGTTTGGACCACTGGTGGATGGAAAAACTGAAGCAGGGAAGTGGTATGGAGAAATTTAGCGGCCCATACTACCAAAAATTCAGGTACCGGGAGGAAATTTTACAAATAAAACATCATCTGGACGGATAACTTATATATCGAAACACTTTCGAAGTTTGCTCCTCGGCGGCTAGGACCTTTCTCCTCCCGGCTCCATGTCTTGGATCCAAGCATCTCGGATCCATCTTTATGTAACCCTTAATTTCAAATTCGGCTACTTCGACTCTTTAACTAGCTTGGACTCGGCCTTATTCTTAAAGGAATTTCACCCGCCCGCAGTTCGACTAGCCTACGCAACGTAATGGAGGATATATCCCATCATCCACAGCACACATTTTTGTTTCTTCAGTAATTCCAAATCAGGATAGGTTCTCTGATATTTAAACGGCCCATTCCAATGGCCAAAAATCATCATCTACTTCGTCCTATACATCATGGATAAACTCGACTTCTCTCAATACAATCAACTTCCTCTCCTCGCAGCAGCAGACGCGCTGTTCAGCCAGCAGCTCGCCTTCGCTCATATCACGCGCGATAAATTCTTCTCCCAGCTCGCGCCTCTGTTCATGCAGGAAGAGAACGCCGGAAAATACGCGGCCTGCCTTATCCACCGCCATTACCTCCTTCAAGAGGGCGAGCGCATGGTCATCAAAGGAGACAGTACTCAACCGTCGAAGGATACTTCAGACAACATCGTTGCGGAGAGCTGGTTGCGCACCGGAGAAGCCGTGGAATACAGAGTCACCAATGACACTGACGGTGCCCCTCTCCCACCACCTCCTTCCAAAAAGTTCCTCAACTCGTTCAAGGAAATAACGGATCTCAATGGGGTCAACGTCCTCGGAATCTGCTACCTCCCAGCGGTGGGTGAATTGAAGGACGGGTTCGTCTTTCTAGAGACCGTGGGCTCAGGAGATAGGGAGCAAGTAGTCTCTATCATCCCGGAGGCCGATGTCGCCGATTACCCTCAGGTTTATCAGACCGCTTGGATTCCTACCTTCGATTCGTTACGTCAAATGATCGTCACGCTTTGCATTTTTAACTGCATCAACCACTTTGGCTAAGTCCCAAGCAACTCGGCCATGGGTACTATATTTGACCAATTTCTGTCATCACAACTCCAAAGGTATGCTCATCCCATTCGTCCACTTCTACCGTTCTCCTCTTACATCTCCCGCAGTATCTGGCTCCGGTTTGGCTATAGTTTTTGGCAATCAGAATTTTTATCCCGCTTACAGACTACTTCAGTAATTACATGTTAGTATGTACCCACCATGCTTAGTAAACTGAGATAGTCTCCAGAATAACATATATCAATCGAGATGCACAATTTAAATAATACGCATTGCAGGGAGTCAGTTCGATGGATAAGCTGTCGCAATAGACTCGCAGCGGTGTTTCCTCGAATCATTCTAATTTTTGACTCGGTTCACTGCGGCATAAATTTACACCGGAGCAGTAAGCCGTCTCAAAACAACTAAATGTTCGATTTTATATTACGATTAGGCAGGAAGAGACCCGATGACACTGCAGCGATAGGAACTCTTTACTTACCTACGATCGAGCTTTGGGCTGGGTACAGATATAGGCTGGAGCGCGTGAACGCTCATCATCGACAAACGTTGAATATTTGAATGCCTGGTCTGTCGGGCAAAAATACGATAACTGTGAGATTCTGGTACGGGACGAGGCGGATAATGGTACGAGGACCAACGAGTGAAAGAAGAGACAGAGACACGCACCACCAACCACAGCCTGATTGCGCACCGTCCCCTATCTCAAAGTCGTCGAGAAAGCGCCAGAACCAGAGAAGCTGCATATTAGCCGCTAGTTTGGTCAAGGATGCCTACAAACGAGACTGAACTTCGAAGAGCCGCTCAGCTCAGCGCCTTACCCACCAAATAGAAAAGATGAGACAAAAATACCCATTACCCAATCAGCGCCTCTTTCTGTGTCGAGAACTCAATTTTCTTTCCGCAAGTTCTTCAAGCCTGTTTCATGTTGTCTGCTGTGAGGCGAAGTCATTATTGGGGCGCAGAAGCCTGGCAGTCTAACTATGGGTGTGGCCCGATCTCAGTATTAACTTAAGCCAGGCATCCACCTAGCCATTCACACAAAGTTTAAGGGCAAAGAGTATGTAAAATTCGGTGTAGACTACTTACGATATCTCAAACTGTCTTTATAACTAACAGCCTCCACATATGGTTCGAACCACGGACTGATCAGTCCACATGTGGAATATGATGGAATATTCCGCGTATTTCCTGCAAATTCCATTGAATCGAGTAAGCGGTCATCTAGTGCCGTCGACTGTGAACCGATGCGTCCTTGACTCGAGTGGGCAGGCGGAGAACGCCGTGAGTCGTGGGAAGCATAGGGAACGGGCGTAGTACGAGCCGCTTAGGCGCTAATTCGAGTACTGGAGACTCCTGGTAGTTATGCTATTGAAACTAACTGGATAATGTCCGTTGTATAATGGATTAACTTAGTGTACTAATACTATGCCAGGCCTATTGTACTCAAATCCTAGAAGTTCAAGTAACAAGTATTGAAAATTAATTTCGTACCAGCTAGATTAAACCGCTGCAGTCAATAGTATACTCAGTGACTGACTCTCACGTAAGATGTCTTCCTACTACTATAGCTAAGACCCGACGTCGCCGCACTCCAAATACTCACAATGGAAGCAGCGGGGTTTGTGCCAGCGGCACCAGCAGCGTGAGGGGGAGCGACAGGCGGGGCATCTTACAGGATGCGCTTCGTCTTTCTTCTGGCCCAGTCACGACGAATTTGTAGTGCCAAACGGCCGAGCTTCTAGCGCCCGAGAAAAGCTCGAAACGGCAGGTGGTGTTAACCAGGTCGTGCGTCATCATTGTAGCTCCTGAGAAGAAAGGAAATACGTAAGATTTGAGGATGTGGGTGGGAGAAAGCCGAGAAGAGAAAAGGATAGAAAAGAGAAGAGCCAAAAAGAGTAACGAGGGGCGAACTGGGAAGAAGGGAACGAAAGGGGAAAGGAGGAAATGACGGGAATGACTGGATGAACTAAGAAGAGGACGAGAGAGTACAACAATTGAAAGAAAAAGCAGAAGGCCGAGCTGACCGCTCGACATCTCCAAAGGCAACAGAGGCGAAGGGCCGGTATTCGTGAGGAAAAGGGAAGAAAGACAGAGGTCAAAAACTCGGGAGGAATATAAGGGCGTGACAAGACTGGAAGGAGACCCACAGAATAACACGGACGGGAGCTGGGGGTACAAGCAGAAATGAAAGCAAAGTCGGATGACGAAAGAGGAAAAGCGGGATTATACGACGACGAAGGAGGGAAGAATGAAGTAAAAATGTCGAAGGAAGGGACGACGAACACCCGAGGAAGAATGAGAAGAAATTCTCGAGGACAGGAGGGGACAGGAAATGGAGAAAAATTCAAACCTGAGACAGCACCCGGCCGCAGTAGTGTCAGGGCGCGGTGAAATCTGTGTTTTTGCCTTATAATTACTGGAGGAACCAGCAACTGGAATCGGAGCGGCGTGTACGTGTGGGGCATCGTATCGCGTTTCTAGGAGGTACTTTGGCTATCCAGTGGCCCAAGAACGCCAGAGTCGGACAGCCTACCGCATGAATTGCTAGCGTCCATGAAAAGATCGAGCTGGCTGGTGGCGTTGATCGGATTATGCGGTATCGTCGCGGTTCCTGAATAAAGAAGAAAGACATAAGCTTTGAGTATGTGGGCGGGCGGGCGAAAACAGGGAGGAAAAAAAGGGAGAGAACGGAAGATCCGGGCGAACTGGGAAGAAGAACCGAGATGAAAACACAGGAATAATGATATGAACTAAGAGGAGAATGAGAGGGTATAAGAGAAAAATAGAGAATGCTGAGCATGAAGAAGGGTGAATGGGAGAAGGATGAATGAGAAGGATGAGGACGAAAAAAAGAGTAGAATAGAGGCACACTGACTAGTTGACCCTCGACATCGCCCAAATCAAGGGCAGCTATGAGGGCACGCATTGGTAAGGGGAAAGACAGAGAAAGGAAGAAGGACTGACGGGAAAAGGGGAGCGAGATCAAAGCGCGGGAGTCACATGAGAACGCACCGACGGGAGAAGGATAAAAGGCTGGAATGAAAGTAGTCAGAGTAAGTCAAACGACGATAGAAGATGGAAGGAATATACGACGACGAAGGATGGAAGAATGGAGTGGTAGTGTCGAAGAAGTGGACGAGAACTAGGGATGGACGAGAAGAAACTTCGAGGACGGGAGAGACAGAAAAGGAAACCGACCTCAGACACGCCAACATACCCCTCATGCCCAGCTCCTCCGTCCTGCCTCTTGCATCGTGGTGCCGGTACAATTGACTATAGAAACATTGTGCGTCGTTGTAAAGCGCAGGGGTTGTTGCGGTTCGAGTTGAGCTCGAGAACCGATCATATAGACCGTACCCCATCCAACGCACAGAGTCGACCTTCGCCCCCCGTATACACTATTCAGTGGTTCGAGACGTGGTTGTTCAAAACGGGGGATGGGGATCATGTTAATGACGACGCCAGAGGTGGAGAGCATTTACGGGTACTATGGAGCTTGGGTGGGCATGTAAGTAGAATGCGTCGTTGTCCGTGCGGTGCGGTTTGGGGTCTGAGACGTTGAGACGCGATGTATTCGCCCAGCCATGTTTCAGCGCGAGCCAGCGAAGTCGACAGGCACCCCTTGAGGTTCCTCTCCGCTGTATGGTGAAATAGAGGAAGGGAACAAACGACTATCAGTTAATAGCTATGTAAGCGGCGGAAAACTGGAAGCAGGACAAGGAGGAACGTACTTCAAGTCGCGGATACGGTGAGCTTCAAGTAATGGACAGGTATATGATTATCTTCAAAGTTCGGAGCAGACGTGAATTGCGACCTCTGCGTAATCGACAGAAAAGAGCATTGCGCCAGTGTGTACAACTGGGAGGAGAGAAGAGAGGTGCCGGCTCGGCTTAGCCTGAAAATTTGGTTCGATCTAAACCGGCTTCGCCTCGGCGCGGAAAATCATGTGACTTGAGCAATGCCTCCATAAAAATGCAAGAAACGCCATCTGAAATGGGAGGTATAAATGGAACGGCACAGAAACTACGGTGATAACAGGCTCCTAGAACCAGCCGCCAGTTTCGCTCGGAGGCTGCATCCTAGAGGGGAGATGATATCTTATCATATCAAAATGTAAACAAGGGTAAACTCATCTAAGAACTCCTCCGAGCGAAATGGCGGCTGGCAAACTTTGGATTCGGTGATTTCGGAACAAACCCTGAAAGTGTCACGCCCGTACCTTCCCCGATATTTCTGAAGTCCGTTTAACATTCCTGAAGAACTCATTGGCCTTAAAATACTTGCTAAATACCTGGCCAGCTCAGAGGAGCCCCAGGGTTTCCTCCTACTATTTTTCTCCGGAACCTAAATGTGCAGCAGGCACTGTCAGTAGGCAAACGAGCTAAAATTCGCTCTTCCCCCGGCATAACGTAGAGAGAAAACTACGAGTCGCAGAAAAATAGGATTGCTTTAGTTTTACAATAATGTAATGAATTTAAAGCAGTGAGTATGGTCGCGAGATACCCAAAAACTATTGGAGAATGGTGTAGGCATTGGGGGAAGGAGGTGGGAACTGCGTGACTTGATGTGACAAGACTATGTTGTGCCTAGCAACCGAGATCACCGAATCCAAAGTTTGCAAGCCGCTCTTTCGGGAGCAGGAGCCCTTAGTTGAATTTGCTGTTGTTTACATTTTGATATGATAAGATATCCGTCCCCACCTCTAGGATGAAGCTCCTCCGAGCGAAACGAGCGGCGCGTTTAGGAGCCTGCGGTGATAAATGAAAGGGCGGCCGTGTTTCTTTTAGATAAGAAAAAATATTAATAACTAGTTATCGCTGTAAGTACGCTTACATCAATTTAAGCCGTAACGTAAATACCTTGTGAGCGATGATCGAGCAGCGCGAAGCTGTGCACGATATGCTTGGTTCTTGGTGAGGATTCACACAAAGTTTGGCGTAAAAGTAAGCATGAATTCTTAAATAAGCTATTTGTACTTGAGATCGTACAAGCGATGACTCATGAGGCCTAGGTCGTAGCCGCGCGCCTACGCCCGAGATGCCGATCTCGTGAAGATGTTTGATAGCGAATCAAAAAGTTGGGATAACGAAAGATATAGTAGGAAAAATCCAAGACATATAGACAATGTAGAGAGAGCTGCGTCGGTCATCGCCAAGTTGGTATTGGCACGTCTGGGCCGAACTGAGGCCCACCTCCGGGGTTGTAGAACCCAGGAGCTGGCACGTGTGTAGGAGCTGGGGGGGCTGCAGGACGTGGTACTGCCCTGGGAGATGTCAGCTTGAAGACCCAGCAATTGCGGCCATCCGAAACAGTGCTGGCAAGGGTGATCTAGAACAAAAATGAGTGGATATAATGATTTCAGGTTGGAAGAAAGTTAACAGGAGTGCCAGAGCTGCCGTCAACAAGTCCCCAGAAGAGGCCAGTGCTAGTAGTCGCAATACTTGAACGAACAAGACTGTTAGCTCATTTGTGCTTATAATTCAAAGCGCTCATTACCTGAAAAGTCCCTTGATTGGGGTCTCCTTGATGGTCCATTGGTGAGAAGAAGACTGTCCCTCTACGATTGCATTTTCTTGGTCGCGGCGCGCTGTGGCGAATGTGTTGGTGCCTGCATTCTTGATCGTGTATATACCATTGCCTAAATCTTGGACATTCCACTGAGAGGAATTGATTTATCATGCAGGTGGGGTAACAGCAGCGGACTGGACATTACCTGTTCATATGCGTCATTCTGCTCAGAGTTGGCAACGAGGTTGTTTTGCGTGGTACGAAGGTAAGCCTGTTTGTGCTGCCAGGCATTCACAATGATATACAAGCCAGTGGTAATGGCCATGTCGTTTTAGTGAACAACCAAAAGTGTGCGAGGGGATAGAGAGAGTCAGTAATGTCACCGTATGTGGCGCTGTTGAACAATTTTATCATCTAAGCTTAGGCGAGGGATACCGTTATTCCGTTCAGGCACCTAATTGTATGCTAGGAAATTATCAGGGGCATGTGCGCACTGTCACGGAAGAGTGCCCTGGGGAGTCTTCCATCGCCATCTTTGGTTCACGCCAACATCTTCATCAAACGAACATGTCTAAAGTCTGGCGCTATTTTTCGCCATTCCGCAGCTACTTGCCCGCAACTCATCGGATTTGAAAAGCCTTCTCAACCCCCATTCTTTGTAGAACAAAGCGAAGCTCATTCGACCTTGTCCTAAAAGCCGGCAACTGAACGGGATACCGTCAAACTGTCAAGTTTACGTCGTATCTTATCGACTTCTTTGTCAAATGAAAAGGTTGAGAGACCAAGAAGAAGCCAAAACTTGAACAAGCAAGCTACAATTTTAACGAAATTTTACGTGACCAAAAAAAGGCCCGTGCTGGCTGCATAGTAGCTTGCTTAATTCTGCTTTTGTCTCATGTAAAATGTATTGCTTGGCCAAACGGTTTATCCGATACGGCAAAGTTCCGTCGAAGCATTGAAATCGCGTTATCACCTGTTCATTGGAGTGTGAATGACAAACGCCTATCCGAAATCTAAATCCATCAAGGCGTGTTTCTCACTTCCCCTATGGAACATATATTGGTTCGTCCTCCTGAGACACGCAAGATACACCGATGACATCGCGTTATCTGAACCACATGTCACCTAAAATAACGACTTCGATTCAGGCTGGGATAGTAAGCATGCGAAACGATGGGACGCAGTTAGCATTATAGACGCCGGATCGCTTACGTTCTTCACACGCTGGGCGCCAAACTGGAACGCATGACACTATTGTCGTACGGGATTATGTCGGCTGCCAAAGAAGGTTTAAGGGTCAATGCTGAGTATAGCATATTCTTCTCAGCGGAACAATGAATACGCCGGGAGTAAGAACATATGGTCCACATGCTTCGAATGGTGTATATCAGCAATGTACTCGATTTGCGTCTCTACTAATGACATAACAATGACAAATTCAATGGGATCCCTCTGCAGATTCTTCCAGAACCGTTACTTTGGTCGGGCAGTTCATAGACCGATCTTCTGTGAATTGGCATCATTACAAGTGCAGCAGTGCTGCAATTCACTAGACCGCCGAACGAGAATTTGACAAGCATTCCCATAAATATCACCAGGATTCCGGATATAAAGCCACCCAACAGGTCGGCAAAGAGTAGACTCCTCACAATATCCCTGTTTGCTAGCCAAAACTCACTAAGACAACTATGGTTCTCGAAACTGCACTCTATACCATCACGAATGTTAGGCAAAATAATCTTGCTTACTTGGCCGACCCACACGATGACAGTCCCGTCGCTGCTAATTTTCCTCAGAATGACAAAAGTGAACGTGTGAGTGTCACTGACTGCCTTTTTCATGGACTCTATAACTCAATTTCTTGCAGTGGAACGTCAATGACTTGGGCAATGGCCGCCATAGCATCCAAAGTCAAGGCCAGAACATGTTCGCGGCAACAGACAATCGTGCGCCGGTCGGCGCTAGCGTTATAGGTTCAAGCCGTCGTTTCCCATGGTTAATCACGGAGACCCGAGTCAAGGGACAGTACACGTAAGGGAAATATTGAAATACGAATGCAGATGAACTAATGCTTGTTGTTTGTTGAAGGATTTCCACTACTGACACCCGCTTCTTCTGGGGACTTGTGGATAACCAACTTGAAACTCCTGTATGTTACGTTTTGCCCTTGATGAGAGATCATCAGTTTGACAAATTCTTGAATAGATTGTGCTGGCCAGCAGCGCTACGGATTCTCGGAATGCCTGGATTTTCAAGAAAGTAAATGAAGTTCAAGATACAGCTTAGTCGATGCGGATCCCTCGGTATCGATCATTTATAGGCCACTCATTTTCTTGTTGTTTGGAGAGGCCAATCGCTCGTTATCTAATTTTGTTCTCGTCGCTCGACCAGCCTTCCTTGATAGTACCAATGTACATTTCCGCTTTCGCGTTAGATCGAATTTGTATGAAAATTGCAATAATAGTAATGCATCGCAGTGATGATCACGAATTAGAGTTGATAGGTCTGTATTCCATGGAAAGATGGATCGGTGAGCGGTTCCTTGCCACATATACAACTATGTAAACCCAAGAACGTACACATTGGCATGCGGACGAGATTCAGAGAGACTGATAGAGCTGCTTTGTCAAACATCCGATACGTTCGCGGTAGCAGATCTTTCTATAAATTGTCTCTCATTGTGGACAGTGTCCTCGTGTCTTCGACAAGTTTTTTCCTCTACTGATATGCCTATCAAGTCTGGTCGCTACTTTGTGGTCAATGTCAAATCAAGAAATCGGGCCTTTTTACCAAACCCGAACTCGGATGAGCCACTCCAATCGATGTTCAAACAGAATGATACTGGTGAGCAGGTATGTCTTCGTAGTGTTGCAGTCGAGTCATTTGGTGGTGATGTGATTATTCAACGGGCGTAACAACAAAGTGGAATGTCGAAGATCTCGAAAATGGATATCATTATATTGTGAATGTTCGTCACAAGCAATACGCCGCATCTGGTGATCGTCCTTCCGCAGGAGCGCTAGTTGCTGGATGGGAAAGGGCACAACCCTGGCTTATCCAGAAAACTAGAGTGAAAGGAAAATACACGTTCGGTTTAATTTTGATTGGAGCGTTAATTTGTGCGCTAAAACCGCAGCTTTATTTCATTCCAGAATTTCCACGACGGATTCCAAACATTTCTGGGGGGTCCCAGACGACGAACATGGCACGCCTGTGAGCATGATCTCGTTCATTCGGTGGCTGACTGTTCTTAATATAATGCTCTTCAAGATTGCCCTTGCTAACAGATATACGGATCCGCGCAACTGGTGGATGTTCAAGGATGTGGAGACGGACGGTGATGCGGAAATTGAACCAACATTGAATAACGGAAGAACGGCCCATGACACTGCTACCGGCGACAAGGCTTTTCAAACCGTGTTCTTCGAGCTTGTACTACCTCATGTCTCTCGTTCTAAACCGTTAGAGCTGTGAGCCTTCTTCTACTCGGATATACGTGACCCTAATTTGCTGTTATAGCGACCTCGTCATCGTTCAGGAAATACCTAATAAGTTCATCCAGAACGCCGCCGAGACGATGAACGAGATTTGTCGCCCGCTCATAAGGTCTGGCCAACTCAGTCCCTCCAACCTGTCGATAAAGATCATAGAGATCGAATCCTTCCAAAGGGCCTCCCGTCAACGATTTTCAGGGATACAAACTTTCGACGGCTTGCAAGATTATCAAGGTTATGACTTCCCGTGGATACGGTGCCCGGGGCCGGTTATACCATCCTCTCTTGTGCAGGGAATTAAAGATTTTCGATCATTAGCTACCAAGGTTGTTGTGTTGAATCTCGCGTCAATTCCTATTCGAAACGGTAAGCCTTACCTGGCGGAAGTTTCAAAATATGACCACATTGACTGGAATACCGCCCAGGGGGACAGGCACTCATAAAGTTGATTTACCAGATGATAGACCTGGGCGTTATTCTGGTATCCAATTTTCTGTCGAAACCCTTGATATGCCACTTACACATCTTTAGTTTCTCACTCTAAGTGAGCCCCACTTGCCGGATACACTTGTAAATTCACTTTCGAGAAAGGCGAAATCAATCGACTGACTTCTCATGTCCATACCAGTTCGACACGGATCTCTTTCGGGAATTGGCCAGGCTATCGTCGTAAGTCAAACCAACTTTTTTCTAGTCACTTCATTGTTTACGCGATATCAGCGGGACCATCCTTACCTTGCCGGAGGCTAAAAATAACTTTTACCAATGTATTGTTAATTATCTTGAGGATTTCGAGATCGACTCTATCAAAACAAGGATTCCCGATGTCACTACGATTAAACCTGAACTACCTTTGAGACTACGGGTGAGATCTCCTTTTTTGTATTTGATTTGCAAAATGAAGTGTCTAACGTCGTATGAGCAGAAGCACCTTACACTGGACGCTTTCATTGAGGAAGGCTATGCTGACGATCCCGAGACGCCAGATGATGACCTGCAGCCGAAGGATGACTAAGGTGTTAACAACGACGAAAAACAGTGATCAAGTCAGTAACTTGCCCCGAGGAGAAGTAACTTCCCTGACCGTAATGTGGACATTGTGAAATGTGATCAGATGCCAATAGCAGTTCATCTTAATCTTGAAGTGTGCTAGGACGTGAGTTGGCTGGGGTAAGTAAACAGCTTGTTTGTAAAGTCTTATTATTATACCGAGACGACAACATCATCTCTGATAAATCTCAGTCACGAACTGAGAAGCACCTTATTGATATTTACATTGGGCAGGTCGCTTCTTAATGGGACCTCTCCGGTAATACATTCCTTCCTTCCTTCCTTCCAGACTTTTCGGCAAAACAGAAAATTTGATCGCAAATCGAAGTTGGGAGACATTTCGACGTAGCACGCCGTGAGCGGCATAGGTGAACAAGATTTGAAGCTACAGACAGGATTTTTGGTAATTCTGAATTTTAGGATGCTTATGTAGGTTCTAGTATATAAAAAAATATCTGCAAAATTTGAAGGTTCAACAAAAATGCTCAAATCTCGACCTTGTACCGTAGTTTGTCCAATACACCACATTTGAATGAAATCTCTGCATTTCCGAGATCTCTTGAACGTCGTGAAAGTCCTCGAAAAACAATCAGCTCGATAGTGTCATTTTGTCAAAGCTAGAAAATAGTCACCTTGCCACATGATGAGTTTCTTCTCTGAATGAATCCCCATCCACGTTTCCTCCTGTCGTGTCATGACTCATGAATTATCTCGGATTTCTCTGATGGGTTCCCCCCGGTGTCAACGGCCCATGCATTGCGTGAGCCTGGTTACTCCACACAGCTCTGTGGAAAAATTTGCTGGTTTTTTTATAAGTCATCTCCGATTGTCATTTCATGCGATAGGTCAGGAGACTGACAAACATTTACCCTCGTTTATTCGTTAGTCCTAGGAGCTCAACTCGCTTTATTTAGCGCTGACCCCTGAATGCTTTTTCGAAGTCGACGAAATCCCATACGGCTGACAAGGGTGTCATGCGCTCCAGTTTGGCGACTAGCGTGTGAACGAAGTCAGCAAGCCAGCGTCTATCGTGCCCATCGTGCACCATAGTCTCCCATGCTCACTATATGAGCTCAATTCACAGCCCATGCTCGACATAGCATGTGAGTCAAAGACACGCTGCCACTGGTATATCTCCGGTATGTCGGAACGAGGAAGAAATATCTTCCACAAAGGAAGTCGGAGACAGAATACTTCACACAGGAATGGTTTTAGGTTTGGCATACACGTTCGTTGTTCACGCTCCGATTAGCAGGTCATAAGACTGTGTACCATCTTTGGTTTAGGACCGGTGGAGGTGCAACAAGAAACGGGTCAATCCCTAATCAATGAGCAAAATTCTGGATTTTTATAGCTATTTGCACAATAGTAGGCGTTTTCAAAAATTCTGATGTGCACTAATTATTGGGTGCAAATATCTCCGTCATTTTAGTCCTTGCCGCCACCTGGTTACATGCACTTAGGCGAATGAAAGACCAGAATCGTGCGCAGGAAACAGAACTCACCTGGTTCGAGCTGTTATTGGCGACTGCGCGGCGCTTGTTCGAGAACAAGGGAGCAGAGGTGGTGGTGCTGGAGGCGGACATGGGCAAAAAGCTGGATGCGACGAACGTCGTTCCTCATTTGTGTATTTGGACCAGCGTCCTTGAATAATATGGCTGCCCTTATCGTGAAGGAGAAGACGGTTTAAGCTTCCACGCACGCATTTTAATGGCGCCCAACGCTCAAGCCCACCGGTAAAATGCAGATCAAACCTCCTTTCAGACTACCGACCGTTCTATAAATTGTATGTTATCGTGCACCTGTTACACCGTGCCCACTGACTGTCTTAGAGGGATCTTTGAACATTGATTACCATTCTATCAATCTATCCGGAAGGCCCCCGTGGTCATCGCTCAGAAGCCATGACATTTTCATTAATATATATGGTCACAATCTAGATCCTAAACGTGCACAGATCGGGACTGGGAATGCCGGTTATTGCTTGTGTACGTGATAAGGCCCGAAGGACTTAATTAGTGCAGTCGTCACCAATGTAGAAGAGACAAATCCTCCCTTTTACCAATATGCCTATCAAAACTGGTTCTTACTTTATCATCAACGTTTATGCAAAAAACTACGCCTTCCTACCTAACCCAGATGAAGAACAGCCAATTGAATCCAGATACAAGCAGAATGACAGTGGTGAACAGGTATAAGTTCGTCGTATTGCAATCAAGTCCTTTCGCTCCGCTGACACGCTTTAATGATAAAAAATGAAAGTGGGAAATAATAAATCGCAAGAATGGACATCATGGGATTAAGAATATTCGCCACAGGCAATACGCGGCATCTGGTACTCGTTCTCTCACACAAGAGCATGTCACCGGATGGGGGAGGGAACAACTGTGGCTTCTCCAGAAAACCGAAGTCAAGGGACAATTTACGTTCGTCTTAAATTCAATTAGAGCGTCAATGTGTAAGTTAGATAAAAACCTCATTCTACCCTCCCAGCATCGCCACGACAGATTCCAAACGGTTCTGGGGGTTACCAGACAGTCAAGAAGGCACACCTGTGAGCATAATATTTTCTAGTCCAGTGGCCGATTGCCGTTGACAAAACGCTCCTCAAGATTGCTCTTGCTGATGTATATACCAATCGGCGCAACTGGTGGATGTTTAAGGACACGGAAACTGGAAATGATGCAGAAATTGATCCGGAATTGGATAACGGAAGAACAGCGTCCGACACTGCCGATGATGACATGGTTCTTCAATCCGTCTTCTTCGAGCTTGTACGACCACCTATCAATCCTCCCGAGTCATTAGAGTTGTGAGTTGTCTCCGACTTGCATGTATGTAGCTCTAATTTGGGATATCATAGACACCTTGTTGTCATCCAGGAAATGCCTAACAAATTGGTCGACAATGCTACTGAGACAGTGGATAAGATTTGCCGCCCACTCTTAAAATCTCGCCAGCTCAGTCCCGACAACTTACGCATTAAAATCGTAGAATTTGAGTCTTTCGAAGACACCTCTCGTTTTCGATTTTCGACGACCCAAAGTTTCGACGAGTTGCGAGATTATCGAGGTGCCGACCCACTGTGGAAGACTTCAGGCCAAGGGCCAGTCATATTGCCCTCCCTTGCAAGGGGAATTGCTAAATTTCGATCCACATCAGCTACCAAGGTTGTCGTGTTAAATCTCAGGTCTATCCCTATGCAAAATGGTGAGCCGTTACCTCCCAGGATATATAATTATGATCACATTGACTAAAATATCGCCCAGGCTCAGTGGCTCTCTATCAACTAATTGATCTGATGATGATGTGGGAGGTTATAGTGGTTAGTGGTATTGCACATGGAATCACAACGCTTAATATGCCACTGACGCATACCTCAGATTCTCACTCTAAGCGAGCCTCATGTGTCTGACACTCTCGTAAATTCTCTGTCGAAAAAAGGGTAAAGCCAACCAACTAACCTCGTCTATCTAAATCAGTTCGACACGGATCTCTTTCGAGAATTGGCCAGACGCTCGACGTAAGTCAAACAAAAGCTTTTCTCGCTCACTTCGGTGTTCATGGAATATTAGCGGGACTATCCTCTCTTTACCAGCGGCTGAAGGTCGCTTTTACCCCTGCATTGTTGATTACCTTCAACACTTCGACATCGACTCGATCAAAGCAAAGTTCCCTAATGTCACTACTATTAAACCCGAAATCCCTTTGGCACTACGGGTAAGCAAGCCCCTTCATAACTCGCAGCAGGACTGTCTAACGTCGCATGAGAAGAAGCACCTTACGCCGGCTGCTTTCCTTAATAATGGTTACGCTGACGATTCCGACGATGATCTCAGTGTTGAGGTCAGTCACCTCTTGATCAGCGGTGACCTTCTGGATTCTGGTGATGACTTTGAGGACAATGGTGATGAGGATGATGAATGTGATCCCGGTGATGTGGAAGATGATTAGGGTGTGAGTTGTACATTGTTGGGCGCAAGTAAATCTCCGCTTTTCTGTAATGTCCATCGTTATGAAGTCAGCAAGGGCATTCATAATTGGGCATTCTGTTGAATTGATTCATATACAGTCTATATTGTCTAGTATTGAAATTGAATATTACACGTTACTACCATACCTTTACACCAATTGTCAGGTGAGGTCAGGAGGACCGGTGCGCAGGCGCGATCGCAAATGGGTGATGAGGACACAGGATGATGAGGACACGGGACACGGAATGATGGGAGAGAGAGGCCATAAGACGCTCGACGCACAAGTGGGTGTGGGCGTTGGGTCGCGGCGGTCGCGAATATGCGCTGCGGGAAGTTTGTCGCAAGGGGCGTCGGATCATTAAATGTAAGTGGATAGGCGTTGAGTCCTGGTGACAGGAAGCAATGGGCGGGTGAGGTCGCAGGAGGCTCGATGCATAGGCGTCGGGTGCCAGAACGCGAGGGCATAGGCCTGGCGGTCACGAATGGGAGCGCTAACCAGCAGGAGGCTTAACGCACAGAATGCCAAATGCACGAGCCTGGCAATCGCAAATTGGCGCTGCGCGTGTGACATGACAAAGGGGGAGGCCACGGGTCCAAATGCCTGGGCGTCGTGTTCTTGAATGCGACTGTGTAGGCATGGTCCCAGCGGTCATGAATGCGCGCCGGGTGTGCTTGCTGGAACATGACAGGGAGGCAGGCGGCGCTGTATCGCAAAAGACGGTGGTTTGGGCCAGTCACTACCCGTCGTCGTCGATGTGGCAGCAGTGGGCGGTAGCATCACATATCGGTCTGGCAAGGTGGGTTAGCGAGTCGGCAATGTGGAAGATGCAACAGGGGCCTTACCTGCTGCTGTTTCCTCACTTCCTACTTACGCCTGCTGTGATGTGGGATGCGCACCGGCGCCAGATCGTATTGCTGCCATCCCCGTTTCGAGTGGTCATCGAGGTCGTCGTGGGAGCTTCATGTTGGTCGGGTGGCGCGTGACGCGGGAGACGATGGGACAGTGCTATTATAATAGTGCTCTTGAGAGATAGCGTCGAGAGCGGGCGGCCTCGCGAAGGACGTAGGAGCTGGTGGTGAGAGGCGGCAGTGATGGGAGAAAGGAAGTTGACATCGGGCCGGTCGAAACATGGTAGGTTTGCCATTGTGCAGGGACCTTACCAAATTTCGACCGGCCCGGGCTACAGATTTTAAGCTCCGCATTTCAACTGAGAACGGCTCTATCGGCAGCAGCCAGACTTCGGGAAAAAATAATATTTTAGAACTTTGGACGTGAGGTTGAATGTATTGGGGAATACAAATATCCCTCTGGGAATGCTCTGACTCATTTCGGTGACATGAAAAGTTCTCGCGAACGTTTTAAAATATTATCGGGAATGGACATCAGTCTCGGGAATCTCCGGCGTGCTCGACACCCTCCACGTTGATCGAAAGCGAGCTCAGCCTCAGATACATTCCCCTCAAAAGTTCTCCATGCTGTCATCTTATGTGGTCTCTCGCACCCCTTCTGCCTTTACACTGCTACTTCGTCGACTGCCACTCACCGAGGACTCGAGCGTCGAGGATCCCAACGCTTATTAGCTCATGGACTACCTCCCGCTACGCATGCGCATCCTCAACGTCCATGGGCTAATTCTGCGTGTAGGATCCTCTGACTCTCAATAAGTCTCGTAATTTTGCCTGCGGAGTGCATACCAGAGAGTCTTGGGGATTTACCAGGTTTTTGGCCTCTTCCCCGTCGTAGTAGGCGAGTATTTCTTTCTTTGCTTGCTCCATCGTGTGGTTGATTACCACAAACCGATAGACAACTGCTAGAGCAACCATTTTATTGAGGGATCAAACTCGTAAGTCTCACGCCTGCTCGTCGTTCTGAGTAAAGACTTCTTCACAGGACGATTGACCAAGTCCGCTTCTCCATCCGATGTCGACAAAGAATCGGATCTCATTATATTGAGCGGTACATCGCATACACGTAGGTTCCAGGTCATCTCAGGTTTCTTTGTGATGCTTTAACACTTCCAGCGAGTTTGTCTCTGTTTCTGCCCACTCTTTCCGCCGCTATCGCCACAATTTCAGCTACTCTAGCCTCAGGTACAATATCATTGTGGCCACTCCAGCGACATACCACCTAACCGTTTCTTCGACGGTTGAACAGGTGACAACCTCTCATGGCGTAATGCAGATCTCTCCCGATTCAGATCTGAACTAATTATGGAGCCAGATACACCTGCGTAACCAGATTGAGGACCTAGCGAATACGCGTGCAGTTGTGCGGACTCGTCCTTTTTCTTTTTGTGCTTACTTGGAGGAATAGGACGTAGTATTTCTTATCGTGGTAAGTTTGATCTTACAATTTTTCTTTCGTCCTCGCCTCGCTCTCTGACGAGTTCGGCAGGACCTTGGAATCCAAAGCGTTCAATGCATGTCCTTCTCGGGATTGAGCCCAATTTCTCGGTACTATGTGAAGGGTACTCTTCTGTGCGTTTTACCCAACGTTTTCATCTTGTCTCATTATTCTTATTCGATTAAACGAGTCCAGCGTTTTTTGTATTCCGCGTCCTCAGGTTCGTCTTGATATCTCTCGAGCCCGATATTTGCATGAGGTAATCGCGTCCTTCGAATCGATTGTAATCCTGTTCGGTACCACGAAGTGCCCCTGGGTTTAATTTTGGTTTTTCTTTTCTTTTCCAATGATTTTGACTGTCGGACGAACTCCCACTGGCTACCAGTGTTGGTCATAGTCATTTGGCGCTTCAGGACTCTTTCTTCCTTGTTCTTTTGATCGTAGGTACCTCGCTTAGAGTCACTGGCGAGCGTGTGAATTGGTGAAAGGTGTGTCTTTACCCCTTCGTCAGGCGCTAGCGGGGGTGTACGACGAGGGAAAGAATTTTGTTTGTTGGTGGGATCCGTGGAACGAATATCCGAAGATATACACGTCGGTGATCGAGGAAGGTCAGCGTTATCGGAGTAGAGTAGGTTTTTTTGCGCTCGTCCGTCTCGTCAAAAACAAACGTCTGAACTTTCTTATTACAGGCAACAATTTCAATGCCTGATACCACCACCACGAGCCACGCCTTCCGTCCTAGCGGTATCCCAACTTGTAATATGTTTGTATCTTAGTCAGGTTTTTCGTCCTTACGGCCATTTTCATCCTTTTGCTCAAATATTTCTCGGCATGTAGGAAGTCCGTCGGGTACGTCGGTCACTGCCGCAGAGAAACGTCCTAGGATTTAAATTCGGATACTCGCCCAAAATAAATGCTCCAGCGGGGCTTGGCGGAAGTGGTGAGTGTTGTTCTCATTCTCGCTTTCCTGTTCGATTGCGATGTATCTCAATCCCAATTCTTGATTTTAATCGCGCTTTTCTCTGAGTTGAAGGATCAGCAATCTTCTAGAAAAGATTAAGAAGCATGGAAAGCGTTCTGAAGTTACGGTCAGTTGCCAGAACATGGTAATCATTGTATTTCCATGGCGCGATTGATGTCTGATTTATCATTTGATTCTACCGAGCTACATATGGACTAAAAGCGATCTATAAAGCTTCGACTTGTTGAGCAAAGCACTAGGATGAAAAAGTTGATGACAGTGATCCCAGATCTGAGATCCTCCGTCCATCCGACACCGTTGGTACCCTCAAAAGGAACGTTACAGGGCGGAAGTGAACTAAAGATGAACTGATGTCAAAGGTGTCGATGACCACATTATCTTCAACAGCTAAATATATCGCCTTATCGATGGTGTGAATTCGCCGCTCTTTCAGTGGACCACAGTAGACGACACCTCCTTCGCCTACATCTCCCTCTGCACAATGCGTCTCCTCGACGTAACCGAGCTTAAAGTCAAAGAATTCCCCAATGAAATGGATTACCCTAGCTATGCCATCCTATCCCACACCTGGGGCGACGGCGAGGTCACCCTCCAGGATCTCTCGAAGGCTGCTGCGAGATCCATGGCTGGATATCGTAAAATCAAAAAATGCTGTGAACTGGCCATTCGAGATGGCTTCAAATACGTCTGGATTGATACCTGCTGCATTGACAAAACTAGTAGCGCCGAACTTTCGGAGGCGATCAATTCCATGTACAAGTGGTACCAAGATGCAAGAATTTGCTATGTGTATTTGTTCGACATGCCCACAGGTGAAAACCTCAGCTCCAAAATTTCAGACTTTTCCAGGTGCCGCTGGTTCGGAAGAGGCTGGACATTACAAGAGTTGCTTGCACCCAGTTCCGTCGTGTTTTATAACAGTGGTTGGGTCGAAATAGGGACGAAGTACTCGCTGCGAGAAGAGCTATCGAAAGTCACTAGAATTCCGTGTGAAGTGCTATTGTCCAAGCCACTGGACGAGATTTGCGTTGCACAGCGGATGTCATGGGCGGCGAGGCGCGAGACGACAAGGATTGAAGATGCCGCATATTCTCTGATGGGGATTTTCGACGTGAACATGCCAATTTTGTATGGAGAAGGGTGGAAGGCATTCGTCCGCCTGCAACAGGAGATCATGAAGAATTCAGACGATCATAGCCTTTTCGCCTGGGTAGCTGAGTGGAAACTAAATCCAGAAGACATGCGATTTAAAGATTGTGCCGACAGCAACGGGAATGTCATGAAGGTCATGGAATTAAAGACCGCAAGTAACGACCGAGCCGGACTCCTCGCTAGTTCCCTCAGGGACTTTGCGCATTCGCATGGGGTGAGGCGCCTTGATGTGCCCGGCCAAAAACACTCATTCTCAATGACCAACAACGGCTTGCGCATAACGCTACCACTGGTCCTTGTACCAGGTACAGATGATATATACCAAGCTTTACTCAGCTGTAACATTGTGGATCAAATAGGCCCACTTGTCGTTTACTTGCAACAGGACGGTTCTGGGCAATATCACCGTGTCGCACTCAATCAGGCCCATCCTACATACACCCCTGATATCCGTCGCCCAGACCCAGCTGAGATATATGTGAAAGCAATTTACTGTCTCACTCCAGTTGATATTACCTTCTCCACACAACTCGACTTTCATCTATCCGTACAATCATCCACCAAACCACATTTCACGGTGTTGGAGGCCTATCATGATGACGGGTGTATTATTAAGTTTAAACCCAACATGGCCGGTGGTGCTCATGGCAAGTCCTTCCCCGCTCTATCTTTCACTATAACTGACAAGTTGCGTCCAGCTCGACCGCGGATGGTTCCCACGAAGGATGGCGATAAACCTTCAAAACTTGTCGCAGCAGCAGTACTTCGGTTCGGTATCAACGATGTTCCCGCGTCTCAAGTTGTCATAATCATGGGTAAAGCAGCAGCTAATTCCGCCATTGGATGTGCTATCATGGACCTTCCACGTACTGGGACTGTTCGGTGCAGACCCGGAGAGAGAACTTTGTTACCCAAGTCGAAAATGCTTGACCAGTTGGGAGACCTTGAAACTAACTTTTCTTGTGTTGACCGAGTTACCAAGCAGTTGCCTACTGGCCACATTATCTCTCTTTTAATTCGCCCTGGGATTCTGACAGAATACCACACATACCTGGAGGTCACCGCACCCACCCCCATTCCCAATCTTGAAATTTCACCTACTGCTGGTCGATTTCTTACTCCTATGGCACCTTTTCTTCGGTTGGATATCAAATTCTATCAAATAAACACCGACTCTCTATCGTTTTTACCGACTAACCACTGGGAGAAAAGGGGGATGGGTTATGGAGAAGTTACAATGACGTGGACACCCTCTCGGGAAGAGGCGTCAGCACTAGTCGTGGTTCCCCTGAACATCTGCATCTCATGGGAATCACCCGCATGTCCCTCTTCGCTCTTCATTGTACTCCATGCCAGTGTAACTGGTGTCTCATTTGAATTAGGTCAGGCTAACGCCGACGAGTCAACCAGAAGCCGAGTTCAGTCCTTATATCTACACGATCAGAATCACCCAACACACGTCCTGGATGGAGAGGAGGTGTTTGTATCGCCCGCGTTAGCAGAAAGAGGACTCACCGGTTATGCGACTCGAATGAAAGTGGAAGCAAGGCCACCGTTATTGATCGAGGACTCGATGCAGCACCATATGTGGTTGTCGTTTTTAAAAGAAGCCTAGACCCCCTCTGACTATCGTTTATAGCCCTGGTAAAGCTTCCTTCTTAGTACTACCACAATTAACATTGACCAATGTATTCACGAGAGAATCATAACCATGTTCAATCCCTTAGAACCTCGAGACGGGGTGTTTGAGCAATGCCCCTGTGTTCAACACAGTATTTTAGTTTTAGCTTCGAAATAAATAAATTATGAATTTTCTATCAATAGCGCAAGGTTAGGAAGAGGGACGGAAGAAAGGTTGTCGCAATGGCTCGCAGCGGTGTTTCTTCGACTCGTTCTAATTTTTGACTCGGCTCACGGCGGCATAAATTTACACTTCAATCTTGAGCTTCATCTCTATTTTATATTCTAACTGTACTCGGTCTACCACAATCTCGGCCATTCCAGTCGCCGCTGACATCCACCGATTTGATATTCATCACGTTGATTGAACTCTAGCCTTAACCTGCACGTTGGTTGCCCGTGAAACGCCACGATGCAAGCCTTTGGAAAGAACAGCTGGGCCATGCATATTCTCATCCACCAGCACCGCGTCTAACCACTTGCTCTAGCTTATTGAACGGTCACTGGCGGAGGTACGCTCAGCTGATAAGACACATATTATTATACAGCCAGCGTTGGAACGATATTGCAACCTAACGATCCCTCCAAAGTCATTCAAAACAACCTATTCGAGCTCAACTGCCACGAGGGAATCGTGTCATAGGCTCCACACCATGTCCCCTGCCTACCCAGTAAATCTCCAAAGCTCGCCGTGGAACGTAAGTACATAGAAATACATACCACCACCATCAAAAAACCTTGAACTCGCTCAACCCCCCTCCTCGAGCACCCCACCCCTACACGGTGACACAGTGACGAGTGCAGAGAGCAACCCAGAGTCAGGTCTCGATGATTTCGGAATCCCAAACGTAGAATAGATGAAAAACGTCGCCGCTGACCAACGTCATCCGTCATCCAAGTTCTGCATCCATCCACGAACGTCGTATAGACCACTTGTGGATCTTACAGCTACATTCCCTGGTGTAAAGGCTCCAGTATAATACCAGTATCTTACCTATGAACCGTCTACACGAGTGTCGGGACCGATGTCGGCTTCGAGCACCTTCCTTGCACCAAATCACCCAAGATGCCGGTGCCCCACATGTCAGAAGAGCCTACTCTCTAAGACCTTAGAAATGCTAGAGTTTTACTGGACCCTATGGCCTGTAGAGAGTTTTGGAGCAGCCAGCGCTGTGCACGACATCCAAACACTCTGCTCACTGTCCGAATCGTCCCGAAAACTATTTGATCGGAACACCTGTGCGGGCCGGTAACACTACACCCGGATGCTCGGTTAGGAAACACCTTGTGCAGCGCCTTCATCTGCCAAAACAGCCACCTTTTTATTGGCGTTTATCGCCCTTAATTCGGCCAACACAAAGCTTGAAGGCTACACACTGCCTATACTGACGATGACAATAATGAGCCCTCAAATTTAGCAATGCCTGGTGTGCCACATTTCCACCGCACATGCACTTGTGAGTCTGGCTCCCGACCTCCGAGTCTCTAGAAATCTCAGATGTTTAAACAATTTTCCCTAACCACCAATTTTACATTGTGGGATTTATAAACCATTCATGGAGGTGCTCGGCCATTGTCAGTTCGCATGTTTCGTGCACAAAATGTGTTTTCCGGTAAACTCCCGTTCTCTGAATAATAAACCAACAAAAAGCAAGCAAAATGTAAGCCGAATAAGCAAGGCATGCATTATATACCGAGACGCTGCTGGACTCACTCGTTATATGGCAGCTGTACCCGAAAATTCCAGTGAACCTTATCTGTAAAGCTGTCTCAGAGGCCACCCTAAAACCCTAAGACCACTTATTTTGTCTTCAAAACTAACAGTCTCAATTAGACTGTTACCGCCTTTAATATCACTGGAATTATTTCTTGGAACAGTCTCTTATAATGAAAAGTTATCAACCCAGTATCACCCCTAAACAGAGAAATGGAAATATCTATAAAAGCCTTCTTTCCAAGTCAAAATTTCTCAGAAATTTACGAGCACTACACAAGGAAGACTCCACCAGCCCATCAGAATTGAATTTTGTTACACTATCAATGAATTTCGGGCTCTGTCTGTGATATTGGGTGATAATGTGTTTCTGGTCTCAGTCTCTTTGCTCTGTGTACGGTATCGTGAGGGCGGCCTTAAAAGCGGCGCGGCTTGATAGGTATTGGTGCACAGAGTCCGGGATGACACACGAGAGGAGCTTGCGCGTGTGTTAATACTCCCGGAAACCCGGTGTTCAGCCATTGGACCATGCCGGTTAATCTACTACTACTACTACTACACCGGAGCAGTAAGCCGTCTCAAAATTTAAACAACTAAATGTTCGATTTTATATTACGATTAGGCAGGAGGAGCCCCGATAACACTGCAGCGATAGGAACTCTTTACCTACGATCGAGCTTTGGGCTGGGTACAGATATTTTTACGGAGCGCTTAGGGCATATGTATACATGTGAGAGCGAACCAGCGAAGATGACTGCGGAATGGGAAGATGACTTGTGGTCCGTGGAACAGTCGCTCGTTCTGGTTTTAGGGCAACGGAGGCGCGTATCCGTGGGTTGGCGAACATATGCCTCCATCGTGACCAAGTTGAAATGGGCTTGAAGGACGTAGATACGCAAAGGAGAAAGAAAAAAAAAGAAAGCAAGGAATGGAACAAAAGTAGGGTGAATAAGGAGTATGTACGGTCCATGGCAGGGTTTTTAGACGACAGAAGATCGTAGTCGTTCACACAGTACATCACGCTCGCTGAATGCAAATGCAAATACACCTGTCATTCAAGGAAGAAACGTGAAGAATCGTCAAGCTCTTCTGTCGTTTCAACCCGCACAGCGCACAGACCTGACTGATGTAAATGGATTATGAAGCGGTGGAAGAGAAGGTGGGCATGGAGGGTAGGAGAGAAGGCGGGAAAAGCACTCAATGAGAACCGTCAATAAGCATTTGAGTCCCGGAACTCTGTATTGTGCACTATCAGTGTTCATGCTGCGTTCTGATCAGGCCCAAACTTGGAGGCGGCTGTGGTTTGACCAGGGGTGGTGAATTCGGCTGGTTTGTTACGGTTGATGAGCCTTGAATAGAGGACCGTAAGAATGAGAGCGGGTACTGAGGGTGGAGAAAGGCAAACAAAAGGAGGTGATCGCGAAGAGGTGCGTTAGATGGCTTCCCTCCTTAAACATCCCCGTTGATATGACGATCGCCGCGATCAGTCTCGACGAATAGCCGATTAGAGTCACTGAAGGCGTACAGGACTTGATCTCTGAAAGCAGAAGTTGCATTAGCGCTGACAGGACGGAAAATGAGAGGGGACGGCCTGCAGACATTAAAAATTCCGCCATCTGAAAACATCTCCCGGCAAGACATCAGTTTAGAGAGCACTGGGTCCGATGCTAGGAGGAGGCGGGTCCCAACGACGACTGGGTTCCTAGACAGCTTTTGTCAGTGCAGTGTAGTTGGCGACGAAGCCGATATTGGAACGTCTATAACGGTGTTAGTACCAACCAGAATACAGAAAAGAGTCGTCAGCAACACGACTCACCAACCACAACTTAATCGCGTGCCTTCTCCGCGTTCAAAGGCATCAAAAAATACCTAGAACCCTAGCAACTCCATGCTAGCAGGCCATTTTGGCTAACGCTGCCTACAAATGAGGCTGATCTCGAAGATCGCTCAGACTCAACGCCACTGGCATGCCGACAACAAAGAAAAGTTGAGACCCAATTGAGACCATTATCCGGTCCTCACCCAATCAGCGCCTCTTTCGGAGTCGAGAGCTTAATTTTATTTTCAGGCTGTCTTCTGTGTGGCGAAGTTATGATTGGGGCGCAGTAGGACTGTAGGAGGAGCAAAGGAGGAGAGCAAGAGGAGAGGAGCTCAGACCCGTCAAAAGCAAACAACTGTAAACTGATTCGGTGAAGACGCTCGGGCCCGACGCCTTCCTGTCTTGAACGCCGATGACCAACCGATGACTATCTTGAATGCTGATGGCTACCCTTACGAGCTAGTTGTCTAGCTGCTTGCCATCGCCACTGGCAGTCCAAGAATCCATCTAAACGACTGCAGCGCCCAACGTGTGGCACAATCAGAGCCTCAGGTCAGAGTTGGATGAGGTGAGAGCGACTCAATTTTAACTTCTCCGAGTCGTCAATGACCAGGCTTTCTAACTTTATCTGATATCTCTGCTCCTAGGCCTTCAGCCCAGGAGACCAAAATGACGTGAGGCCTCTAATTTTACTACCGCCATAATTGAACCATCGCCAACAATAGCACAAAGCGTGTAGAGTAATCGATCAATGAAGACGATCAACTCGAAGAGTCAAACCATGTCATTTACCCACAGTCTTCGACTTGCACTGAAACTCCTCCAAGAACCTCTACTTTAAGCCCGGCTTCATCAGAAGTGACGCTATATCTCTTCTTACACCCACAGCGCTCCAAATGCACGCCCCAAACCCGCACCGCAATGCTAATAGTAACAGGACACAATTAGGTCGATGGACCAACACCTATTTCGGGACGAACGTGCGCTACCTGGTCAGCCCGGGGGTTTGAAGGGAGTGCTATTCGTGACAGGAAATACGTCAAGCTTGGGAGGAGAAGGTCGCAGCGAGGCGATGGGGACCTAAATATACGGCGTCGATGAACGAATAAGAAGGGAGGAATCGATAAGGGCTTATCCAGCTTCCCTTTTCTCTCGAGACTAGAGTTCGAGCGGCACCGGTACTCCTCAGGTTAACGGTGAAGAAAGACGAACGAAGGAAAATGTCCTTCAAGGAACGAATCAAGAGTGTTTCTCTCATTTTCGCGTGCGTTTTCTCTTCCATACTCTCCTAGTGCGCATTGAACGATCGTGCGATCACGCAGGTGCGGGACAGCCCTGTTCTCCGATGGTGTGTACCTTAACCCTCCTTTCGACAAACTGATCTAACTATCCTCGCAGGATATCAGAACAACATTATCGGGAGCGGTACGTCCTCTCCTTCCTTCCAATCACACATTTTTAATCATAAAAAATGATTTGAATTCCAACAGTCAACACAAGTAAGCATCTCCCCCCTCTCCCCATAAGGAAAAATCACTTATACCACCTCAATGCACAGTTCTAACACGCATATACGGCGCCGACAAGCTCAGCCACCGGAATTACAGCCGCACGCTGACCAGTCTCGCGTTCGCTGGGACCGTCGTTGGGATGCTCGTCTTCGGTAGGTCAATTCGTACACACCGACAGCGTTTCTGACTTAAAACTCCCCGCGAAAGGTTACCTATCTGATAAATTTGGAAGAAAGTTCGGCATGGTACGCACTCACCACCACCTACTCACCCCACTACGAGCTCAGGTGAATTCTAATGCACCTACTTTATTTATTCACCCTAGATGTCAGCAACAGCGATAGTAGTTGTCTTCTCCGCCCTCTCATCAGCCTCCTCCGGCGCACACGGGAGTGTAGACGGGATGTTGAGCATGCTCAGCGCTATGCGGTTCGTCCCTCCTTCTCTCCTTCCACCCTTCTTCTCCTTCAGAGAATAAATGCCTCGAACTCATCATATTTTAATTAACGAAATATAGCTTCCTCCTCGGCATAGGTGTCGGCGCAGAATACCCATGCGGCTCCGTCGCTGCGTCCGAGCAGTCCGAAGAGCCGGGGATCAAGAAGAAGGCGCAGCACCGCTGGTTTGCACTTGCTACTAGTAAGTAAAGCATCTTCGTTTCTGGCATCTGGGTGTCTGTTCACTCTAAACCTTTGCTGATACCTCCTAACTTCAGACTGCATGATCGACTTTGGATTCGTCGTATCAGCCTTCGTCCCATTAGTTCTTTTCTGGATGTAAGCCTTCCCCTCCCCTCTCTCCCTTCCCCGTCCACATGTAAAAAGCCACTAACTCCCCGCCCAGATTCGGCAACGACCACCTCCGCGCAGTATGGCGCCTCTCCCTCGGACTGGGCGTCGTCCCCGCTCTCGGCGTGTTCCTCTGGCGGCTCAGCATGGACGAACCGACAAGGTACAAGAAGGACTCGATGAAGTACGCGCGGATCCCGTATATGCTTGTGTTGAGGCGGTATGGGGGGCGGTTGGCGGCTATTTCGTTTATCTGGTGGGTGGTTTTCCATATTTAAGAGTTGAGGGGTGGTGGGTGGGATGTTGATTGACGGTTTTTTTGGGTTAGGTTTTTGTATGACTTTATCGCGTATGTCTTTCTTTCCTTATTCTTAACCAACCCATATTTACTTCCCCTTCTCCCCGTCCCTTTCCCTGACAATACTTCAGCTACCCAGTAAGTCAACACACCGTCGACATCCCAGTCTAAGCTTACTGACTCTCCCCAGTTCGGAATATACTCCTCCATCATCTTAGACCGGTGAGAACCCTCCCCACCTTCCTGCTAGCAAAACCACGTTTCCTAATTTCAACGGTACCAGTGTGACAGGCGGCTCAGATTCGTTGGTTGTGATCTTCGGGTGGAACGTAGTCATCAAGTACGTAACTTAAAATCTTTATCAAAGCAGGAAACTGACTGTTCGGCTCAGTTTGTTCTACATGCCTGGGACAATCGTCGGCGCATTCGTGGTGGACTATCTAGGCCCTAAATATACCCTCGTGCGTATCTCGCTTTCTGTCTTCGTAAAAAGCGGTATCCCGCCTTGTCGATCCGATGCTGATGGCATGCGGTGTATTACAATATAGATCATGGGCCTCCTCCTTCAAGCCCTTTTTGGATTCATAATGAGTGGATTATATTCGACGTAAGGAACCTCTCCCCCCCTTCTTTATATTTCTCTTCTCACTGACTTATATTCTATCCCAAAGGCTTACAGAGCACGTCGCAGCCTTCGCTGTAAGCATCTCTCACCCAGTGTCTATCCTCCCTCCGATCTAACGACTCGCAGGTCATCTACGGCATCTTCCTCACCTTTGGCGAATTCGGTATGTTCTTCCCTCATTCTTTCCTTCCTTACCACCGTGCCTGATAAACTCTGCGATAATGCGTGATACCAATTCCAATAGGCCCAGGAAATTGCACAGGACTATTGGCAGGCAAAACGAGCCCAACCGCGATTCGTGGTCAATTTTATGGCATAGCTGCTGCTATCGGGAAGATTGGCGCTTTTGTTGGCACTTGGAGTGAGCTACATTTCTATAATGCGTTCAAATAATCTCGGTGCTCATCAGAATTAAAGGTTTCCCACCAATGATTGATGGTAAGTCAGAGGTTCAGCTCGGAGGCAGGATGACTCATTCTTTCTTTTTCGTATGCAGCATTCGGCGGCCCTAATTCCACCAGAGGAAACACCGGGCCATTTTGGGTGGGAAGCGGTAAGCACTCCACCTAATGATAACCTAGCGTAAACTCATCGCTGAAACTCGGCGCTTGGTATAGGAATGGCGATACTAAGCGCCCTCATCACTTACTTCTTTGTATCCCCAATCGATACGGACGGCATGGTCGCCGAGGACCGCGAGGTGCGTACTTGTTTTGGTATCCAATCGAAAGTTGAAGATGAAGTACTGATCGTGCTTTGAAAGTTCCGAGAATACTTGGAAGCAAATGGATATGATACGAGCGCGATGGGCTTGCCCGGGGCCAATATCATTGAACGCTCATCTGTGGATGAGTATGATGAGAAGAAGGTGGATGATGGAAGTGCGTCTGCCTGATCGACGTTTTTGAGAAGTCGGAATATAATGTCATGTCTTTTCAATGATCACGAACTTTAACACGGATTTTCCTTTTGTACTAAGAATGACCAAGCTGATCTATTCCTGTTGAATGAGCTACGATTTGTTGACAAAAACAACCCGAAGTCCCAGAAACAAATGGTGTTGGATACTGTTGATCCTCTCGACAATGCATCGCCCTGATTAGTATGAATTGGGACACCGGAAGTTCTTTATGACTTAAATAATTTACTGGCGTTCCATTCCTGTTTATCGGATATGGCAAGTGGATCTTAAAGCTTGTTGGTTCAAAGCGCGTTGGTCGTGACGTTCCCTAATTGTAGACTCAAGTGCTAAATAGATTGCGCTGCATCACTGGCCTCATGGGCGTTTCTCTATTTAATGGCACATATCCCTAGAATTTACCTATTTTATCACCTCTTTTCTTCCCTGTTTGAACAAACCGCATTTCTGACCCAACCCCAGGCCGCCTTCGAACATTAAATCGGAGCAGAGCAGAGAACACCCACTTCAGCCTGTCATGTAATTGAAGTCCAACACCAAAACGTAGAAGGAGAATTCACGTACGACTACCAACAGGCAGCATCTAGCTCGCTTGCCGACGTTGGCACAAGCATTGTTGAAGCTGGGAATATCGGTAGGTAAGGAGTTAGGAGAGGCTTGAGAAGCAATTGGGATGAGCGATATCCTCTCATTCGAAATAAACGGACAACAAAACTCACGAGAAGCACAGTCAAGGTCGACGGCGCCGACGACGCTTGTAGCACAGCATACTGGGTTGGACGCAGTCGACGAAGAGCACAGGCTGGATTGAGGGTCCTCTAGGGTCGGACCGGCGACTGCAACTGCAATGCTGGCGGTAATTGCTGTGATCATGGTAAACCTCATCTTGATTGGAAGTAGATTGGTTGGGCAGGAGTTGGATGTTGCTTTGAAAGTTGTGTGGGAGATGTTAATTAACCGTATCTACTTTGAAGGCGATTTATAGGATTCGTGGCTTGGTTCAAACTGGAACTTCAGACTCTGTCACTATGCATATGGTTCGTGCGGGTAAGGTAATTTCGGTGTCAGGTTTCGTGCCTTGCGTGCGCTATCGCAAGCCCGCACGCCGCAGGGCTTGCTGTATGCTTCTAGCGTGCTGTGACCCAGCGCAGAATGGAACCCATTCCTGTGCGACTGACATTGTAGTAGTAACATCAGGGCTGAGCTGCTGGTAGATTAGATAGTCTATGTAACCCCATGCGACGCGCTTCTGCGCTGTGACGGAATAGGTTTCGATTGAGGAACAAGTAACTTAAAACTGAGTAATGACCGTGACTCGGCGAAAAGCCCGATTCGCTTGATACTCGAGCAAGTGGCTGCGTAGATATCTATATTTGTCGAGATATTATCAGTCGTAGGACAAAATCCCTCCGCCAAAAACTTAGGTAGTGGTGCACGCGGGGAATAAGGAAGCCGAATTTCCTGTAATATTCACGTTTTGGCATGAATACGTAGTCTTTCCCGATGGGAAGCTGCTATCAAGTCAGCTCGGAAGTGTAAACGGGTATCAGAAAATTTTCACTCACGAAAGGCCCAATTGATTTACGTTGATGTCGGAGCAGCGACCATCAGGTGAACAAGATAACGACGCCACAACACTCTGAGTGGCAGTACCAGTAATGCTATCGAAGTGTCGATGAGGAAGCCGATGTACGAAGAACATGGAATACCTACTTGTTAAACCAAACATCCTGGATGAAGGTGTTCGAAGGAAACTCTGCGCATGTCGTTGCGTCTGTCTTATAGCACTGGAAAGGGGTTAGATATGCGGGTGCTTAAGAATCGGTAAGATTCACTTGATCAATAATAATTGGGTTTTCGACGGCTGTCAAGAAAAAGTTTTGGAATGTGACGTTTTTGACAATTCCACCGCCGACATTTGGTCCTGCCCAAGCTTTGATTCTGGCACCATTCTCGGTATTCGTCATCTTGATATTCCTGTGAGAATTTTAAAGATGGTCCCAGATTCATGAAAGAGGCAGTACTTGACAAGGACATGCTCCACGATATCAAACACCCCGGGGAATTGGCCTAAGGAGCTATTTGGAAAATTCAAGTGGAATTCAACATGGTTAAAATGTGAAGGTTTACCCGACAGAAAGTCCACTAAAATAAACACGGATTAAGAAAAGAAAGCTACGATTGGTATGGGCTTAGACTCACTGCGATCCAGTGCAATCCAAATTCTCGACAAGGACATTTGTGGCGTCTATAATGCGTTGACTATAGTAAGAAGATAGACTGTGGTGGCAGTTACGACTGACTTGGTTTAAAAGCGACACAATCATCTCCATTGACGATGACAGAATTTGAAATTATCACATTGTTGCTACGATAGACATTCCATCCATCGGTGTTCGAAGCTCTATGAGTAGAATTTGAGACGGCATGGATATTGACGTTGTTATAAACGACGTTTTCGCCTTCGTTGACCTAAAATGCCACCATTCAATCCATGTTTTTATTAGGGAAGCAGACTCGCTGCCCTTACAAGATTGTGCCATTCCGGACTGTCGATCATATGGAGGTTTTCAATCAAGACGTTTTTGGCCTGGAATACTGTGAGCGTAATCGGGCGCAGGAGGGATGAATTCGCTGCACTATCAGTCGGATCAAGAGTCAGCCTTTTGAGTTTATGGAAAGCAAAGAATGGCCTACAAAGTGTCCCACCAGAGCTGAGGGCACAATTTAAGCTATCGTGGCGTAGAAGAAGACGATGATAATACCTGACCCGAGCCATCGAGCGTACCTCCGCCATCAAATAAAATATTCTCCCCTCCCAAGAGCCAGAAAGTGACTTGCGTCTGGAAAGGAATAAAAAAGGCATTCTAAGGAAGATATTACGGTTTAATAGCGACTTCTCATCAACGAGTAACGCACCCCAGTCCAATATGGTATGTTCTGGCTGAATTTTATAGTACCTTGAAGACTCTGAGATGAGGCGTCAGGAATCACTCGTGAATTTGCAAACGAAACTCGCAATATGTTTATCTCGAAGGCCGGTCATATTTAATCTTGTTTGGATATTCAAGGTCGTGGCCTTCGGAATTGTCACTGTCGAGCAAGCTTGGACAGCTTTCAAGAACTGAGGGGCATCGTCTCCACCGCTCGCTGTCACGGAACATGAAACTTTTCCCGGCCGTTGAGTCGGCGAGTCCGGAGATCCTTTTGCAAAAACCGAAGAGAACCAAAATATTACGAAGTTGATTGAGCTGAAGCGCATTTTTCGACGGCTATGCAACAGAGAATACTGTCCAGCACCCTTTATAGTTTAGAAGGAGGCGGTCCGCTGATCAGCTGCTTGCACAACGTGCACGGTGCAGACATTGGAGATTTCCTCCAGCGGTCCGGTGGAAGATACCTGCGGCACCTGATCCAGTTATCAGACGTGCTGCTTCTCAGCAAATTAAAGAGAACACTTCACGAATAGTTAACGATGCAGAGAAGTGACGAGCATAAGACGGCTTTTTGCTAAGTAGATATAGGGGGCCATGTGCTACTTGTAAATCATCATGGATAGTCGTCGGACATTAGTCAGACGCGAAGTTCGCTGCACGGAACCCAAGATTTGTGAGTTCAATTTCATAGACTTCAGCTGCGTATATGGTCAATACATCATCCGCGCGGTTATTGGCCAAACCGAGCTACGTCCGGAGGGTTGTAGGCAGACTCGTAGGTGTATAAATTCAACAACTTCTGTTGGACCAACCCCCGTCCTACCCGTCCTGCAGGTCGCTCGTTAGTCTTCCCATAATTCGTGTAAGTGAAGGACGCACCACTAGATCAGTATCTCGATCAATACGCTGGCACCGTCACCACCTTCTTATTCCCATCAAGACGTCAGGCAGGTAATTCTCAACCTATAGCCACGAAATGAGAGTGTCAGAGCTGTGAAGGAGGGAATCAGACCGAAACAGAACAGTGTAGAGCCGAGAGACATACCATCCAGTACTCAACTTCTGTGCAGGTACATAGGCTCCCGGTCTTCGCCGGTATTAGCGGGGACTTCAGCGCTTTCTGGTAAGGGGTTTTTATCGGCTGGAAATACATCAGTAAATGAGCAGACTGAGCATTGAGCAAAAAATAACGCACTACAACCCGACTCCGGAAGTTTGAGCCGAAAGTACCGTTAGACCAAAATCAAAAAACTAATGTAGAGTGGGCTGGAGGACGTCAATAACAAGAATAGCGGGGATTCAGGAAGCTTACAATTGTGGACGATGTATTAGGAGGGTACACCTTTTGACACGCCGTGTACTTCCACCATGAGTAGTCAAAGCCTTGAGGGTAGATTAATGGCCTGCCGGACGAGAATAAAAAGACGTACCCAGACCTTGGCTTTGTCAGTTACAGTCAAGCAGCCCAAGTTTCGACGTTGAGGTTGAACTGAACGTTGAGCGACGATGACAACAGCCTTGCTAGAACACCGAGGATCGTGAGCCCGAAAAAATGCATGGTTTGAGGTACTATGTGCGGAACGTGCACGTAAAGAGAGAAAAGCCGAGACGGACCAAAGGACGACGTCGGTGAAGGAAAGGACAAATGGCATGATTTTGGAATTTGGTGGCGTGGCGACATCCGGATTTAGGAACGGAGTTTGAAGTCAGTGTTCAGAGATAAGATAAGATGGCTTCCACTTAGAAATATCGTTGAAATATCGGTTCCTACTTCACGACCAAAGAACACAAGTAGCAGGTGAACATAAATTAAGCATTTATCCCGCTGTGTACTTAACTCACTCCGACTGAATCCCTTGTGAATTGCCCACCCAGCTGGAATTCTTCAATGTTCCATTCCAGTCTACTTTTTGTTCTGACCTCTCCCCCGGTTAGTATTGCAACCAAAAATTTGCCTGGAAAAATGGTAATGCAGTAAAGGCTTGTTTGGTGCAGGCCACAGGGATTTGAGGAAGCCCGTCTACTCAGAATGATGGACAAGCCACCCTTTTAAAGCTTTCGCTATTCACATCATAAGACGAGACGTAAAAGTGGCATGAGCTCAGTTTGCAAAAATACTACTCTGAGCGTGTGAGAAAAGAGTCGGAGAAGGCTCAACATTTTATCGTTGTCCGAGGAGCAAAATTAGATGGTTCGAATCAAGACCAGACCTCTCCATACCGCCACAATACCGTGGGAAGCATTCCGGCCCCTGGTTTTGAAAGAATAGGCGCCCACAGGTGCCCGCCCATATGCCATCGAAGTCGCATTTGTAGCTCCACAAATTAAAAGATTCAAAGCCCACAAATCTGTGGATCAGGTCCAATCAGTACTCACGACCGTGAAAACCGTGTAATTCACGTCATCACTGGAAATTTGATCTCCAGAATAAGAACACATTCTTCACATGCCAAAGTTACTGGCTGTAAAACATATCTTGACCAGCTGATGGTTTACTTATACATAGAAGTGCGGGAGATCATTGGAATAAGTTCGCAATTTTCTGTACAGAAAGCCATCTTCCGGGACCTCTTAATTTCGGAAACTATTCAACCGCGGTAAGAAGGGAATCTGCTGAAACTAAATTGTATTCCTAAGTACTGCGCATGTAGTCCATAACAAGCCCAGTAACACAAAGCCGTTCTAAAGGCCAATAAATTACCAACGATGTTTTATTGATGCCAATTCCTGACGAGCCCTAATCATGGTGAAATCTCACAAGGTGTCTCCTGTACTTAACAGTGCCCAGCTTTCTCCGAAAGGAGTAATATTGAAACAAATGTTGGTTGCTGGAATGGAGGCCGTCGTATCGCATATCCCATTTATGGCAACGACGACTTGGAACAAAAGTGCGATCTCCGAAGGGTTGCTGATAAGGAGCGACATGAATGGGTCCGGCGCGACTTCGAAGCATGTGTTCAACGGGTCGCCGATGAGAGTAAAGGCGTCGCAAGTCTCGGAGCAATCCGCTGCAGAGCAGAATACTATGACTGGGTCAGTCACTTGACGTTTTTCAAGGCTTGTTGCGGGAACTGGAGAAGTTGCTGTGGTGAGGATGCCTGTCTTATCCACGAGGCTATGGAGGCCGTGATGTGCCACCGCCGCGTTCAAGACGCTTTCTGGAGCAAGGCTAAACGCCTACGTAAATAAAGGTTACATTTAGCTGGTTAGACCATGTTAAGGCAACGTAATGAATGTCCTCACACTCTTGGAGAGAATAGGTGGACCGCCCTTCACTTTAGGCGACATTGGAGTAGCTTGGACAATATTTCCAACGATAAAAGCCGTCATTATAGGCAATATATGCATTGTTAAGAGTATAGTCGTACTAGAAAGAGTTCACGAGGCTTAAAGGGAAAGGAACGGTGCTGAATGTTGAGTATTACTGCGTTGTTATATCAAACCCACGCCCGAATCGCGATCAATGCGAGCTCGAGCTTGCTGTTCAATCTATATCTATAGTGCTTCTGATTCACGCAAAAGATGATCACCATGATGGACTAGAACTCATGACCAGGGCATTTGAACAATTTAACGGCTTCTCTATATTCAAATCTTTGTATCCTCCTAAGCCAACGAATAATCCATGCGAAGCCTCGTTCCAGAAAGACTCGGCTTATCCGTCTTTCTTACCTAGACCATTTCTTCTTGTCAGTGCACTTCGCGCGTTTCATCCTAGATCTCCCCCGATCTGCCTCGCATATTTTGTTTAACCATGAGACGTGAGATAATAGATCCTTTGGTATATATGTATCTTTCTTTTGTATTGCACTATATAGCTGGTTGAATAAGGAGGAAGACAGGTCAACGATCGAGATGACAAATATTTGTCTCATTCCTCCTCGCAGACTCGATGGGATAAGCATAGCGAATGGCCGTCGAGATCCAGCCATTGTCAGGGCGTCAGTCACCAACAATAGACTATTTTTTGGCAATAACGCAGCCCAGTCATCTGAAAGTTCCTTGGACGAGTGTTTTCAACTTGGGAGGTATGGCCGTTACTAACATTGCCAAGCCATACCGGACATATTATATCACAAGCTCTGAAGGCTGAGGGCTCAGTAACATGCGCTTCTGATATAGGTCAGCACATCTGCCTCCAGGTTCTAAATTCTGACATTACGCGAACTGTGCGAGAACGAAGAAGGCGAAATAGCAGGTGCTGCCGCTGATCGCTTGTTCCCAACATGCCTTCAAAATAAACCAACCATACCCCCGAATCCAATGGTTGCTTTACCCATTTTCCCGTAGTAGACAGTGATTACGGCGGTACGAAATTAATACATTCATTTATCTGCAGATAAATCACTCTCGTCCAACTGGACTCCACGAAGGATTGTCCGAGACAACATTCCCAACACCACCATCAACGACGGCATCAAGGACGAGCTCGAGATTGGGCGTTACTGTCTGATTCGTCAAAGACCAAACTGCAACGGCAACAGTGCTATAAATGGTCAGGGCCGCTTGTAGATAATTCCTCGCACAGATCACCTACTTTTTGCCGTGATAATTAAGAATGCCTTCGTGCACCGGGAACTTAGCTTGAGGTCTAGATGCCACATATAAAGGCGATTTGGCCATCCATAGCAATTTCCACTTACCCGAGGTTGCCTACTCGTTTACCCATCATCCAGCCGTTCACGAACAGGAAAGCCCGGTAAGGCTGACCCAGCGCCTCCGTGAACGTGAACGAGATCATAGCATCGACTCCCTGAACATTCAAATCAAATGTTGTCACGAAAAACCCGACGCCGGCTCCATTCGGCAATCCCTGCGACAGTAGTCGCGTTTCCCAAGTTGGGGTCGAGAAAGAAGGCAAGTGCCAGCCTTTACGTTCACCAAACAGGCCACCCTCATTAAGAACACCTGGTTAGTTAATCGATTAGGTGAATATAGAAGTGTCAAAAAAAAGTGGTTTACCGCGAACTTTGTCTGGAAAACTGACAAGGCTAGCATTAGTAACAATGGGTTTCATGAAAAAGTGAACACATACTTATTATAACCACCAACCTTCCCTTGGACCTTCCACTCTGTGAAATGTGTACCGGTATCCAGTTGGAATCCCCGGATTCCACGAGGGCTCTTAAGTACATCTGGGGCTTGAGAGGGATGGAATGTCAGCCGTTTCTTAATTTTCACGATGTAACGACCAACGGTTATATCCGTTCTCGTCCAACCCCATGTTGTCCTGAAAGGGCGGAAACGTGGTTACAAGGCCAAAGTTGTATTCACGACGAAGAACTGCACCTGAATGACTGTAATCACATTGTTTTTCCCTGTCATTATTGCACCAGCTGGGAAAACAAACGTCTGGTTGAACTCCTCCGCATTGGAGCTAAAGTGGTGTAAGGCGATGCCTATTTTCAAGAGGAAATCCATACATCGTGTAGCTGTTTAAAAAGACGTTGTTTAACCATACGCTGGCCGCGAAATCTGCCAGCAAAACCGTTGAATTAGGTGGGTTTGAAGTTTATAAAGATGGTACAAACTTTGACCCCCGTTCACGGATAAGTTTAGGCTCTTTTCTTCACCTGTTGCCTTGAAATGACCTCGCCAGAGAACCACATTCTCGCAGCTATGAAGAAACTAAGTAAATACCAAGTCCTACTGAAAGAATAATAGACACGTACAAACCATAGTCACATCCGTATAAAATTTTTCCGTCATTATAGTAAGGTGGGTAAGGGATATTTGTCGATGTATGATTCACGATGGTCCAAAAACTGTCGTCAAATCCAAGCTGTATCTCGGGCAAGCTGTCGCGATATTTCCACCCAGTTAATCGCGGTACTTGAATGTGTGATAGAGGTGACTTAGGTTCCAATTGACCGACGAATCCGCCCCTCGAAGTGATGAATGAAGAGGCGGCGAGATCAATAGAAACTTTGGCACCATTCCAGTTGATCGTCTTCACACTTCTTGGCGCGATTACACGGAGCTCGACGCCTGTTTGAAGATCTCCTCGCAAAGCAAGTGTGGTCCCCGAAATGCTAGCATTACGAACAAGGTATGGACCGCCGACAATTATCGACTCGTTCGTACCAATACCCCAGTAGTTTCTGAAGGGGTCGGCGGAGCTACCTGCAATGACAGGAGACCAAAACGTTGCAGCAGTGGCGGTATCCGCGAATAAAACCAGCTGCGTGTTTGAGTCCCAGACGGTAATAAGATCGCTGATGCCCGTCATGAAGGTAACGACCGTGAGTTCGTGTGGCAGCCCGGACACCTTGGCAGAAAGCCTGACGCTAGGTGATAGCCTAAGCTTGTTCTGCGTACCAGTAAGGGCGAGTGCAGTTTCGTGAGTCTGATTTGTGTCGCCGTGTAGGAATAGAACGTCGCGACCATCAATAACTCCTGCGAAGAATATTTGGGCAGTGGAGTAGAGCACTTTTGAGCCGAACCCAAAACTGCCGTCAGTTGTTATAACTTTGGATTGGCGACCGCCAATGGTAATAGCAGACGCCACGACTGGAATTGTTAGAGCACCAGCAGAGGTCGTTACGTTCAGCTTGAAGGTTATTGTTTCTCTATAACGAGGTTCTCATTGTCATGTTGTCGAAGGATAAAAGCCCACTTACGTTGAAGACGAGTTGGTCTGTCGAGCGATAAAGTATCCAGCTTGAGTATCAGGATTCCTCAACTTGGTTATATACGAAGCAGGATTCGTTGAAACGGTAAGTCCGGTATTTGTGTCCGCTATCCAATCCGTCTTGTAGAAGTCGGGAGAGCTGCGAAGAAACAATCCCTGTCGCTTCATTTCATCATACTTCGTGGTTAACTGCCGCGACTCCGAGATCTACGAAGAGGGTGCCAAATTCTGTGCTCAAATAAAAATGTCACTAGGAAAATTACACGCACTGTGGCACCGTAGTCGTACGAAGTGTAGATACCTGGGTAGGGGATTGCCCCCCATGACGTTCCACTGTGGGATTTGAAAAGGATAACCACCACATGGACAACGTCGACCTACCCATAAAACATGTAAAAGTTAATCATCTTGGCGTTACTCGCCCATAGGTCGAGGTTGAACACCGATAGGAAATCCGGGCCAGTCAATAGTCTACATCCACCGTATCCTATGGTATAATTAGAAACTCTTCAAAGATTTGGATAGAAGGGGTCTAATACCTGGCGATGTAAGCCCCCAAGAATCCCCCGCTCCGCTTTGAAATTCTTCGCCGCGTCAGTGTTAGAGCCCTAGAAAATAAAGGGGAAGCAAATACGTACCTGGGATGAATTGTGGATTCGTGGGATTGACCTGCATATGGTAGGAATAATAATTGGTCGGGGCTGGATTCCACGTTTGATGCGTACAGTCGTATCGTTGAGGATATTCGTCGAATCTAAGGAGACTATGATGAGGGGGAAAAATAGAAAAAATGGACGAACGCACCCATAAAGGTCAACCGCACCCTGAAAGAAATAATCTTGCAAAACTATGGTAGAAGGTAGGAGAAAATATGCTTACCGTTCCGTTTATGAAACTGGATCCCATCCCAGGATCATTGTATGTTAGTGGTACATCGATCGGCGAATTGTGATATACGTCTTCGAGCTCAACGAAGTACGCTGCATGGAAATCTGGAATTTGTGAGAATTCGTTATCTACAATAATTTTGGCCGTCAGAAAGATGGTTGGTTCAGGAATGTGGACGCAAACGTACCGACTTGAATCGCTGATGAGGTTGTTGAGATTGCAAGTCAATCAAAGTGATGATCAGAAGAACAATCGACATACCGATTACAGGGCCTCCCGAAGATATTTGGTTTGGCGCCGTGACTTTGATAATACCGGCAATGTAGTCCTGCCATGCCGCTCTGTAATCGGTGTCATTCGACCGAGGTTGACCGGCAATCTCTGTCGTTATCCAGTGCGAAATGCCACCTGCAGATGTCTCTGCATTGATGTACTGATTTTTCTGTCAGAAAGGTTCACGAGGTAAGGTCGACTAATTGCTTACCGGACCTATAGCCATAAGTAATAAAAATCCTGTCAGGTCCAACGAATTTTTAAAATATCATAAAAAAACTCACCAGGTCGAAGAATGATCCACAGACCGGATTCCTTGGCAGCATCAAACAGGGGTTGAAGAGCGCGATAGCCGTTAAAATCAACGACGCCTCGCGAGGGATTTATTTGCGCCATGTGCGTGTAAACGCTGATAGCATTGAACCCCGCAGCCTTTACCTTCTGCAAGATATCTGGCCAGAGGGACGGTACTGGGAGGCGAAAGGTGTGGAATTCACCAGAGCTAGAAATAGTCGTTGCTATTGAGAAAAGGAAATATAGAGGACTACAAATCGATTACTCACTATATAAAAACTCTTTGACCGCGCACTATAAGACTGTAGCTGTCCCACTGAACGTCAGGCGTAATTTTCCTGGGTTTTACGATTGGCGTAACATTAGGGAGAGATGTCGGGTTTGAGTGTAAGTCGGTGCCATTGAGTTGGTCAGCAGGAGACGTCGTTGAAAACGCAGTTGAAGCTTGGATGGTTCTCGCAAGGACAGAAATGACCGACAGTAGCAGTATAGACGCGAACCATAGTCGCCCAAGATATGCCCTCATGCTCTTCAAGGTCATCTTGAAATCTGTGAGGAATTTCTTGCAGCGGTAGCATGATTGGTGATTGTCTGTCCTTTATACGTCCACCCAAGGATGCTGTATAGAAAGGTGAATGCGTAGAACGCTTCATCGTAGTTCTTGAACGCCTCATGATTCCGCTCCATGTAATAGAAGTTGCGGATCAACATATTTTCCTGCACCAAATTAGCTACCCCGTTCACCGAGAGGTCACGGGTGCTGAATGGAGGCGTCATGTTTCGACAATATCGGTTTTGGATGGAGGACTACGGGCCGTGCCATTGGTACAAGATGCTTTGACGAGTTCTTTGCCTAGGAAGAAGCAGCAACAGGTGGACTGAAATCAATAGCCAGGAAGCCGACGCCAGAAGCCGGAATGCCAGTAGTCGGATAAGGCCAGCACTCACAGACTTACATTGTCAAAAACACTGGCCTGTAGACACGGAATTCTCTTTCGTCGGTGGAAATGATTCTCCGGAAGAGGAATATATTTATTACCGCTGGCGGCGATACTGGAATTCATGCTATCTTAGCATAATCAGACTGAAAGAATCGCTTGCAGGGAGAACTTCGGATGACGCTGGACAGGTGTGCTCAGCATCACGAGTGAAAGCGACTCCGTTTCCATGAACTTAGCTTGAAAGGGGGCATTATTCCCGGGCAATGTTCGAAGGGTTACATTTATGCATAGAGCCGATGGTCGATGTCAATCCTAACTAATCGGATTGTCATGGCGTTTGGCGGGAAGTCGGCGTTACAGTAAGATACGGGGTCTTGACATCACAACGAAAGGACATACCCAACATTCGTGTCATACTCCAATGTTACAAGCTACCTCTATTCGTTGGGGCTGCTTGAGATAGCATAGCCAGCTATCGGAGCGGGAGAAAGCAAGTAGAATTTTTTATAGAAGAAACCGCGAAGACAAACTGAGAAAGGATAGCACTGCGTTGAGATCTGGGTTGAAATGACAAAAGGGAGAAGACCGCGACTAGAAAGCAGCTCCGGACAAGGTACTAAGGGACTGGAGTAGACGTGACTTATCAGTCAGACTTCAGTAACAAACAGAGGGGCGTAGAATGCTTACTAAACTTGCCCTTTTCCTCCCTCTATTCGAGTCCGTCTACGATGGGTCCAGGCAATGTTCTAATTTCAAGATTGACGCAGGGGGTCAAATCTGAGGCCAGTTGACCTCGCCGCTGTGCAATGACCATGAGGGCGGCCAGCAGACCGCATAGACCGCATAGAACGAAAGAAAAAACAGAAGCGGATTGTCAAACATGTCGTGGAGGTAGGTAAGAGTCGTCTTGGTGATCCAGTCTGAGTCCGGCAATCAAACGAAATATTCCCACACCTCGAGTACTGTAGCACCGATAAGATAAGATTCCCAATAATCGCGATCAATCTCAACATACTTATCCCTCACTGCTGGCCCTAATTTCTTCTTCCTGAGGAAACAGAAAGATAAGAAACATGTTTCATGACACTTTTCTCTGTATCTTTGAGAAACAGGCTTCGGGGTTTCCTTTTTTAGTAAGCCCGGACGCCTGTTTCTTCAAGAAATAGGCCAGTATGTCCTGAAACGTGTTTCTTTTTCTCTGTTTCTTACGGAAACAGCAGTGGTCGCCAGCAGTGCCTGGCTTGCCCCGGCCCTCCTCGGGGATAGTGACTTACCTGGGACGTCGAAAAATTTCTGTTCGCTTTGGCAGTGATAGTGGGATGGTCATTTTCCAAATCCTCGATACACCACCACTGGTCCACCAGGATGTAAGGTACTCTTAATTAAGCCTACAGTGTTCTGTCGTTGCGAGTCGCCTGGGCCATACATACAGCTTACGTGGTAATTAAAGTTGTAAATGATATGCAATTCAATTGATTTGGAACAAATTTTCGTTACTAAAACCGTGCCTAATTCGCGATTTTCACCCCCACCGTCCACGTTACATATTGCTACACGATACGCATCAGATTAGCGCCAATAATATCTCCTAATGTATGATCCCGAGAAGCGGTAATCTAGTTCACCGACTCGCCAAAACACTTTAATTACGGTTCTCTGTAGATTGACTGCATTTTTCGTCAAAGACTATTTATATTTAAAGTTACAATACCAATGTAGTGCTTCCTCTCTTCGTCTTTTCCTCCTGAAGATACAATAAAAGCGTGGACATCAAGCCTGTATTGAAGATGAAACCGGAGCTAGCGCTGGCCTGACGCTTATAGTCCGTGCTGGGTCACCACTTCCGTCTTCCAGTGGATGCTTTTTCATGAGGCCTCCAAAGTTAAATTGGGGACAATAGCTGCTGGTGGATCATCCCCAAATAAAAGGGAACTCGGGATATGAAGATCTACAGAAATGTCCATGTTTTCTTTCAACCTCTTTTTGGCGTTAAATCTGCAATCATACGTTAAAAATGGGAGCAACGAGGTATCCATGAGGGGTGAATAAATACCCACAGCGCGAGTATTGAATTTGCATAAACTTCGAGACTATTGTGAGGAGCGGTTAAACAAATGCGAGAGGAATTCCTTACTCACTTCCTGGTACCCAGAACTCCACAGTGAGGTACATCACTGAGGATGGATTTGAGGCATACTAGAGAGAGATTCGGCGTCAGTTATATACTACAAACTTGAAAGTTGTGCTTGTCGCATGCGCTGACTAGAACAATTGGAACAATTGCCAACACACTAAAGTTTCAGAAGAATTTAAATAAGCAAACGCAGGAAGCACCGAGCGAATTCCATTTGACTTACGCCGTTAATACCCCTGTTCCAACGAAGAAAATGACCAGGTAATTCACCGCACCCTTGCCTCTGTAAGCGTTATTTCCCATTGGGACGATAAACCTAATGCACATCTGGAAAGAAGATCCGTCTCACCGCCCAAGGTAACCGAAATACGAGGACTTCGAACAACAGAGAACCGCTGCGAGGATCACCGCAATGCAGCTGTCGATAGCCGCCGTCGATCCAAAGCCGATATAAATCATTCTCTACCGAGGGAATAGTGATCCAACCTGATAGATGTCTCGATGAAGGTACTGGTATTCTCACCTCGAACGATCCTGGGAAGTTGAATATTGACACTATTGGTCCACTGTGACAGGTATTTGTTAATCGGTGGACGTCTACAAGAGAATAAGGGCTTACAGATATATCGAAACGCCTATTTCATGAAAATAGTATCAGGATTCACCAGCCCATCATGTCGCAAAGGTAAGAAACCTACCAACACCGAGTGCTGGAGAGGCTAGAGGTTAACCATAAAACAAAAGCGCAGAACGACAATCGTACATGCGGCGTAGAGAAACGTGATAACTGAGAATGACTGAAAAGGCGCGCATCAGCACCAATCACAGTCGCGGCACCTGTCGTATTGGGCTTGAGACCTACTTTAATAGCTCGCGAATGCCGTTCCTTGATGAGAATATTCTCCGCCACTTGTCAATGGCAGCGTGCATAGGTTAGATCATAAGGTTGTCGCCATGGAGCACTCACAAACCCAGATAAGCCTCAAGTAGAAGCTATCCCAAACATTCAAAGCGTCAATACAAAACTAGGGAAACAGAGCGAAGAACAGACCTTTGAACAAAAATGATAAGGGCGCCCTTTGAATAATAAGAATCAGACAAATTTGGAGTATATATGAAGTGGGGGGACTGAAATTTGAGGTGGAAATGAGTTTATGATCCTCATACCTTGGTCATAGCCATAATCTAAGCATAATGTGGAGAATGGATGGCGAATGTTAAGATTATAGGAATCCAAGTCACACCGGTATCGACTTGCCTTCAAACACCTAGAAAAGGTACACATGGGAAAGTAGTTATGATTCTGTATCGCGACGAACAGAAATGAGCTTACCAAACGACTGTCTCATGTGTATACTTTGACGAGCTCGTGAACTCTGTATACATCAGAATCGACGAAAAGACAAAGTGCAGGGACTCCATGAGGCTATTTATAGTTCAGAGACAGAGGTCAACGCGTCATATTGTCGGGATAGGATCAAAACTTACAAAACCATGATTATCTGTTCAAAAGGTAGGCGAAATGAGTAAGCCAACATAAAGAGAGCTATTAAAATGGCAATAGAAAACAACTTACTGTTAATTTGCGAGATCTGGAGTCTTTTATATAGTTTGAAAAGTACTGAAAGGTCTGGAGAAAGGTCACTCCAAATAACCTGGAAGGATGGAACGGCATTGGTTGGTACACCTTCGGCGCGAAAGAGGTCAATTTGCTCACACTGATCCTGTCAAAAATCCAACGAAGGGTGCGTGTAGGTCCTCCGGTACATCCATGTCCATGATAGCAACTCGAAGGCTTGATCGAGTGCGTGGTGAGAGTGGCGAGGTTAGAGAGTAGACGAGGTACAGACGCAGAACCAAGTGCAGTTCGTCGTCGTGGAGATTTTAAAGTGGAGTCATTTGATACCTCGGCGCTGATATTAGGATGCTTCGAAGCTTCAAATCGGCGTTATTGATCTTCCGAGTGAGAAGGAGTCTGACACATACCGCCCATTTTGGTACTAACCGATTAATGCCCTGGCGGCTCGTTGTTAGAATTTGGGAAGGTAGAAAAAGGTAGAAAAAGGAGGATTTTTACCTATTCCTAGAAAATGAAAGGTCTTAGCCTGTTGATACTATAACTAAATGTTAGCAAAGTTCAGCATTTTGACACAGCCTCTGGGTGTCTTACCTTTCGAAGGCCTAAAGATACCGAAACATGCTCCAAGAATGATCTCCTGCGAATAATTGTCCACAAAGTGGTGATAAGGTTATTCATCATTCTTGTGGGGAGATTAGGACGCTACGCAGCGCGAGGTCTTTACTTGCAAATAGTCTAAAAATAGCGATGAAGGAACATTTTTGATTAAGGGTGATAAAGCCTTTCATTTGGGAGATTGAGATGCAGCGCGAAGTTTTCCTTTGCGAGTGGACTTGTAATGCATTCGAAATTGAGTGAGAAGGAATAAAGGTAGACCCCTACTCACCTCATACCCCCTTAGCAAGAATAAAGCGGCGGTGAAGCGAGGGTTCGGATTGAACCTGGGTTCTACTGGTATTGGAGAAGCGAAGTCGCAAACAGGCTAATGGAACGATGAGAAGTGCGGGGTGTGGCTCCGGCGGCTTCGATGCCTTGTGCCAAGCTTAATTTTGCGTATTTTCAGCTCAGCGCTCTACGTCAGTGCAGCAACATTTCAACCATTCTGTCAATCATCTGATCATGACGATGATATGCTGAGCGTACCCGCCTTCCCCGTGTCCCCACCTCACTTTCTCCTACGTCAAGGACTTAGAATACCCACCATCGATATGCCGAAATCCGCGCTGCATTCTATGATACAAGTAGTTCAGAGACTTCCAGGTCAATTATTGGACGTCTGCCCTACGTTTTGACATATAGAACTTGAACTCGGTTTCTCTAATTATCCAGAAAACCTAAGGGTCATTGTAAGCAGAACAAGTGGCGGCTCCGAGAATGTAGACAATGGCGAAAATGCACACCAGCAAGGTATCGAGGCCCACAACCACTCGGAGATCATTAGAAATTGAGCGAGGAGCGCTTCAAGAAGAGTAATATCATAAACCGAGAGCTAGGAAGATAAATGAAGCGAACGTACCGGATCTTGAGTAGGGTAAGTTGAGAGTCCGATCCGTAAGTTTGGGCGTTCGTGGAGATCTCATATACAGGCGTCAGTGGGAGGCACGATGCCTAAACCAGCTCGTACACTATGTCCAAAGACGCGGATGGCGAGAAGGTAAAACGCCAGGAACATTGTCGAGCTACATGCCTAAGCCCAGCGTCGACATCGACAATAGCAAGAGGCGCGGCCACAATGGTACGGGCTAGACTACTTACCTGCCCTGACTCGGGTTTCGAGCTGGAACTTGCGCCTATACGGGCCATTGAGTCAGTCGATTACAGCTAAGCCAGCAAATAATCGAATCGAACAACACCAAAAAGACAGATACGCGGCGTTGGCGAGATCTGGAAGGACCTGTGCCTTTAGAAATTCTATATATACCCATTAACATTGATCATGACGTTGGAGGTATCGAGGAAACTAACCAACAATCAACGTTCCATAGTCCGAGTCGGGTAGGCAATCGCCTGTGCAGAGGAAGAGCGCGTGGGGGAAGCCGCTTGGCCAAGGACTCGCTCGCGTGTTCACAAAACAGACCAGGACAGCGCGTCAGGAAGATAAGGACGAAGTCGGCACTAGAGACGCAGGCTATGAGATGATATCGACTGAGCGAGGCGAACGAAAGGAGAAAACGTACCTGGTCTTGACTTCAACTCAAAGGTTTCCTAGCGCATTATTCTCGCCCTTCAGCGTCGAGACCGTCCACGGAGGAAATGTTGCCGTAGGTGAAGTCGCACAGAACTATTGCCCAAGTTGGCGCATAAAGAGAAAAGAGTAGAAAACTAAAACTGACGAATATTCGAGGTGAGCTCTAGCGTCAGACCTAACGTTACGCCCAATGGTGGAGTGAGGAAGATCAGTCGCCGAAGAGCGGATGCCCTAGAATATCAATGTGGTACAGCTGTTCATGCTTCCCAGAGATTTGACTTGAACTGGAGCCGACGTCGAAAGGGAAAAACAAGGCCGGGCAGTCAGTAGTTAGTTAGGAAAATGGACCATTAATGGTCAATATTTGAAGGAAGAGGCGCCTGGTACGCGGCTATAGGTTTGCGATCTAACCATGCAGACGATGGAAGTACGAACGACACAGAAATTTTTCGAAGGCGCGAAAATGGGATTATGAAAGCTCGAGCTCGGACTGCATCCCTGGCCAGACTGTGAAGACGGAGGGCACAATTTCTTTTCGAATCTCGACCCTTCCCTTTGTAGCTTCAGCTCCATATGATATTCACGATCACTGTCCACTCTCCACCGATTAACGGTCCAGCTTCCCTGCTTTCGATCCTTGGTCTTAACCGGTAGGTATTACCTTAGGGGTTACAAATGCCCGGCGCTCGTGAACCCGACGCCATCGTCTGCGTGCAGCATAACGAAGACTATGTTGCAATGTCCCGTATCAGCCATAATGGTTCTGGAGAGAAAGCGGCTGGACGGGACGATCGTCAACAAGCAACCTGTATGGTGGACATCGGGTAGGATATCACGCGCATATATCGCGCAACTTGACCCTCTGACTCCGATGAAAACAGTGCTTGTAGACGATGGCCCGGTACCTGGCCTGAAAGGCTCGCCAGTGCCTCTCCTGAGTCGTTGGGCTTGAAATGAGATGGAGCGAGACAGCATGCGCAGCTGCACCAGTGGTGGAGCAATAAGAGTCATAAGACTGAAGCCATTGAGTACAACGGGACCAGACGGATGAAGACCACACATTCGTGGCAAGCCGCAGCATCGCCTGAACGATAGTCGACAGTAGCACCCAGACCTCCGTTCGATGGACTGCAAAAGATGAGGTCAGTACGACGTTTACCCCTATAAACCTCAGTGTATGCACTTACTTCGAGCATAGAACCTGCCCTTTCAACTCATCGGCGAAGAAATTCAGTTGCAGAACGATCGAAGAGTGCGATCTGAAGTTGTGTGGAACTTTCAAGTTGAAAAGAGGCAAAATAGTGCGATGTTGCTGGCCATGTAAAACGTGCGCTGAAGGTGGCTAACCGTCGAAGTGGTCGATATAGATGGAGGAATGGGTGCGTGACGCCGATACGATGAGATGGTCGCTGGGAGGATATATTTGTTTGTCTGTGCTTGGTTTAAATACCGAAGCTATTCAGTCACTAGTCACTAGGGGCTTGCTAGGGGCTGTCAAGTTGGGCTCGAGCAACCTTTTCTTGAAAGCAAACTACAACCCGCTTAGCAGCTGAGTCCTTCCGAATAAATTATTCAACGTCATTGCTAAGTAATTTCCCAACTCCAACTGCCACGGTACGCATCATTAAATCTAACGAAAATTTTACAGTCCGTTTTCTGCCGCTCTCCCGCTCTCTCAACGCTCTCTTCATAACAACTCCAGGAACCATCGTAGCGTCTCAGTTTTTATTGTATTGTCTCCCCAGGGTTGAAGACTGCAAGCTTCAAAATTACAGTACTACCTATCAATTGAATACAGGGGGAACCATCTCCAGTAACACACTCGAGCATACGCCGTTGGTAGCATTCGGAGAGAATATGGGAGTTAACGGATCCGTGCACACCGCCCAAAGGTCGGCGTGTCCACTTACAGAAAGTACTGGCGGTCCGATAAAAGGACCAAAGGCCCCAACTGGATTCGGCTAGAAGTAAAAGGAAATAGGTTAGAATGATCTTTGTTATGTATGAAATCATTTTTTCGCTTACCACAGCACACATGGTTGTGCTAAAGTTCGAAACAAAATCGAAGAGGACGACTCCACCAGGCGCAGGCGTCAAGGAGAAACCACCAGGCGCTCCGATCGCTCCACCCGACAGGCGGAAGAAATGCCCAGTAGCTGTTTGTGCCAGATTTCCCTGTCGCGCGAAGCTCATCAATCAAACCGGCCACGCAGATGTAAAGAAAAATAAAATTACCGAAAGTTCAAACAACTGCTGGTTTACGGGTATCGTCATACCACTGAAAATGGCTCCAAGGAGGATAGGCGAACCAACACCGCTTGAGGGCAACATCTGCAGATTGAAATTAAAATCAGGTACCCCTCCTGCTCCAGGGAACAGGATCGCATTGGATAGGCATTGCGTAGGGTTCAGAGGCGCCGCCGACGTATCTTGATACACCGCAAGGATATTGCCAGACCCGCAGATCTCGGTGCTATCCGCGTTGCAGACCATGTTGCACTGCGAGTCCGGCAATGGGGAGACCAGAGACATGTATGTCGCGCACCCTTAATTTTAAGAAGCGCGATTAACGAACTGATTTATCAGATAAAGTTATCGGAATGGGACGACGTACAGCACTCCTGCCCGAATTCTAATCCAGCAAGCGCGAATCCTGCTGCTTTGCATGCTGAAGTGCAACTCTCAGCAGTGACTCCGGAGATTGTAAGTTGGGTCCCAAGAACGCGTGGTTGATTCGCCGGGCGATCTCTAAAAATTGGCACTGAAAACCTGCATTTTGTGAAAGCTGCGAAAAAAGAACTGACTGGAAGCAACCCTTGTACTGGAACGTTCCTACATTTTGCTTGATGGTGGGAGAAGTGGGTGTGGGTGTGGGTGTGGGTGTAGGTGTAGGAGTCGAAGTTGTGGTAGACGTCGAAGTGGGAGTCGGGGGAATAGAAGAAATCGCTACGCTAAAACGGTACACATTAACATATCTCTTCCTCGACGGAACGCAGATCTTGACTCACTGCTGTAAAACTGATATGGCATTTGATCCACCGCAAATTTCGTTTCCGTTTCCGGTACAAGGCATTCCGCACTGACTATTGTCGATGGGAACTGCAGGTGATTCTATCACATTGTCGCAATCTGAAGAAAATTATTACAGATGTCAAAATGGGAAAATGGAACGAAAGTACTTACAACATTCCTGGTTACATCGAATTAAGTTGGTCAATGGGTCGAACGGAGGAATTTACATACTCTGGAAAATTCTACACCGGCAAAATTATAACCAGCTGGCGTACAAAACGTGATGCAGGATTCGATTGTCATATTGGTAACGTCCGTGAAAGCCGCTATGCGTAGCGTGCGAGCGGACGGTATATCACTGGCATAATAATTGTCATTAGTGTAAAATCATCCATAAAAATGAATGGTGTATAATACCTGAAGCAACCGAAGGAGACCCATCCCGTAGGAAGCGATACGGATTGCCTGACGTCCAGCATTGGAGACGCATATGCACGAAACTAATTGGCAGTTCAGTGTACTGTCAGACAGAGGGCCGGCACGGGGTTGACATACTGCTGTAGCTGCTACGAGGAAGAGATACTTCGCGACCACCATTGCTTTTAATGATTGTAAAGATTTGGGTCGTCGAACTAGGGCCCGAGGATCGCAAAAAATTTGGCCTCCATTATATACGCACGGGTAGTGATATATTTAGTCGCGAAGTCAGCCATCGTCAAGTCAAGCGAGATTATTGATGCGGCGTAAGTCCGGGACGCCAGAGAAGTAGAGAACCCACGTTCTTCATGTCGTAGGTGTTTTATTTAAACGGAATGCAATGCCAGTCTGTCGAACAATAACAGGCCGTGGACCAGGATAACCTCCCATGGACCGGAAACTACTGCCTGTCGGACCGTGTAAACTGGAAATCAAATTTCTAAAAAGAAGTTCAAGAACATAAGTAGTACACTTTACCGCTCTCTTCAAGGTACAATCCGCCAAAACTGACATCCTACAGCTGTAGCCGCGTAATTTCAGCCTGTTTGATTTCCTCACACGAATGTATCACAAAAATGTCTACACTTATAGCTGTGACTGATATGCAGGCGGGTACCTATACCGTCGAATTTTTGATCCGGAAGACAAGAACTCGGCCTCGGACCTCAGCCATCGCCAACCAGCTGTGTCCCCTGTTCTCGACGCGTCCGAGCGACGACGGCGCGTGTCTCTAATCACATGACCCAACACTCACAAATGTTACGTAAGATTACCCCGTTGATGTTTCCACTGACCGTGGTTTGGTATTTCTCGTTCGACGTGGATTGCATCTTTTTATGATTCTTTAGCGATCGAATCGGATGTTCAAAAAACCCAATATCACTAGCGGTAAGCCTTATATCTGATCAATAATTGAAGCTATTAAACCCCCTGTTCCCTCTTTCGCGTTTTGTAGCCAATCGTCGCGTCTAATGCTAAATCAGAATTTCCCAGATTTACTGATGGCCTTTCCCTACATCCAAATCGGTCACCCCATTTGCTCTCTCTGCCCATCCTGTTCAGGTTCTGCAATCCAATCGACACCTAATACATTGGGAATACGCCCAAGCCTGGCATAGGTTGACTACCATGTTTCCTCCGATGTCTAGAGTTACTATCGCTGGCTGTGCAGATGTGCCGTTGACAACCCCAGCCTCGTTAGTAGGACCGCCACCTGTGCCGGAATTCTGACGGTTATATTTGGCATCAAGGTTCGAGCAGTGCGTTTAGTTGTGTCTATACATCCAGATACCGACGCCTCACCTTCAGTGAGTTACAGGCACATCCCCCGATATCGCCACGCTCGCCTGAAAGAACGAGGAACAAGCGCTCTCACTATTCTGCACATAGCACTTCCCTGCAGTCGGAAAAGCGACAATTCACCTAAGGTAGGTATTTTTGGCTACATTCGCGGTTGGACTGAAATCCCCAACATCTTAGGATGTTGACCCGACCTCAAGTACTGATTCAGTTTTTCCACTTCAAACAAGGCAAATATCTTTCTTTGTTATGTCCTCAAGACGAGGAGAACGTCGCTGCTGGCCTTGGTTGTGTTGGAGGAGATGACGATGGCCGAGTTGAAGCGGATAGCCCGCAGTATGTTCTTATTTTTTTTGGTTCAAATTTTCTTGATTACTTATTGCGCCCACCAACGTCACAGGGTCAGGCTTGAGATGTGGCCCCTAATAAGTTTTGATCAATATTTTCCTCTCCACTTCTCCTTCCATGGTTCAAGTCCTATCCTGGCGCTGAAACCGTTATCCTAATTTTCTTGGGACCAACTCAGGCGTACTATCTGAATCTTTTGTTATCATACCTAACGGCATTATTTCTGATATCCCATCTTGAAGGCTAACGTCGTCTGGTTCAAACACCAGATGTGCCCTTCACTTCAGGGTTTGACTCATGTCTCGTTATATCGATTCCGAAATCCTCGAGGGATAATAACGGCTTCTGTGCTGTTATTTGAGGTATAATCGCTAAACCTCTAGTGCTCCTCGAATTTCTTGCTGTGGTTCTTCGAACCAATGACGAACTACAACCTCGCTTGTGTACTTTGCTTTTCTTGTGCAGATATCACCATCATTTATTCATTCGTATCCATTCCGTTCATTCCTCTTTCCGTGACATTGATATCCGTCTTGGAACCGCCTCGTCGTATTTTCTTGGTTTTACAACCTGCTGGTGCAAGCTTTGCCTTATTCGTGCCTCTCGCCCCATGGTTGTATCACGGCTAACATCTTGACGATATGGGGGTTCTTCCCATGCCGCCGGCTCGTTTATTTCTGTTGTATTTTTTTCTTCCTTTGGTTCTGTATCAACAACGCTTCATTCTTTCTTTTTCAATCCATCGCAAGTGCAGCTCTCTGGAGCCTCGTCCACTCAGTGGGTGATACCGGATGAAGATATCATAGGAAACCCTCTTTCACTCTTCAAACTCACTGGTACCTGCGCGCACTCCCCGCGGAGGAAGCAACCGATTGTCAAAAACCGATGCTCTTGTTCATCTTGTTCGAGACCACTTTATTAGAAGTTCATCGTGACCTATGCGATTTAGTATCCTGTGCGAAGTCTGTGCACCTGCTATTCGCACTTATTATAAATCAGCTGGTCTGACTTCAGTATTACATACAGGTAGACTGGCGAATGGTAGCGGTGATCAATGACTAGTTCATGAAGAAAAGAAAAACTAGTGACAGATAAATTATTCGAAAGGTAACTGTCCAATGATGATATGTCTTAGGCGACTTCAACTGCGACACTGGTGTACTCCATACCAGGAAGCCCGTGTCCCTTTTCAGAAGGTAAATAACGAATTTAAAAACTTGTAAAGCATACTTACTGGAGGTGTTGTTACGAACGCATGCTGGACTTGGATCGAAGCCGGTCCAGATATGTCACTGGGAACGGTGAAAGTGAAGTTCTCGAAGGCATTCAGAGTGTTGTCAATAACACCCTGGCCCTGGAATTGCCCTATGAAAAGGGCCTCGCCCAGGTCTGCGGATGGAGCTGGACAGGCAGATGATCCACACCCCACAATGCCAACTACAAGGCTAATTTCCTCTTCGCCTGCTGCTGGGCTCTGGGTGATCTGGTTAACAGTTAATTTAAACGTGGAATGAGGTCACTTACGGTGTCAATGGGAACAATGACTTGAACGCTCACGCTCTGACCAGCGTGAATAGTAACACCAGGCCTGGGTGCACCGATGGAGATGGCTTGGGAGGCAGCTAAGAGGGAGGCAACGACGAAAAAGAGCTTCATTTTTGTCGTTGGATGGAGGTTCGATCTATCGTTTAAATAGCTGAAAGTGACCCAGTCGTGATGACATTTTGTCGCGCTTGCCGGGCTAACAAAATATGTCAAAGGGCATTCGATAGGGCATAAAAATAACCAAGTCTGGTTAAGTGTCGCCCGACCGATGACAAGTTGCGAGCGGATGATGAAGAGATGGTAGCATGATTTTCCGTGGATCCAAACCGGATTGTCGCCAGAACTTCCGATCCATTTTCATTCACCCTGCTACTTCGTTGTCTCCGATAGTATCGGTCCGGAGTGCGAGATTCAGGATACAAGTAGTCTGCATAGAAATAAATACGGGCTACATATTTTAAGAACGCCATGTCAAGAGTGTGCCAATTCGGGAAACTTCGCGACTTCGCCCGCCTTCGAAAATAATCGTTACTCCCCCGTTTAGTGATCAGTGTTTGGACTTGGTCTCGCACCTTCACGCCGACAGAGCTTCTACTTCTAAGGCGAACAATGCGGATATACGGCTGAATGTATGAAGCGTCTGCGCTGGTAATTACTTCATTGGTCAACCTTGCGCTGTCGGTCCGTTCGGATGGGAAATGCAAATGTAGACGCAGGGGATATATTCGGTGATGACCGCTATGTGAGCTGTCGGTTGGATCGTGGTATTACTCCGTATTTACTCCAATTCCAGCCTGTAACCTAAAATGAATACGCGTCTAGTTCCATACCATTACCGTTTCCCATCTACGCAGAGCAGAATAAATAAATCGATACGGCAGTTGAGATCATAAACTGTAAACCTCACCTTCAGTCCAATAAGGTGTTCTTGATCAATCATCAGAGCGAAATACTGCTGGCCAACTGATCGCGTCGACATACGATATGGAAGCCGCGTGATAACATCTCGTTGGAAAAGGCTGCCTGCGGAAATGAGGGTTGGGTCTGAATAGGTGCGGCGGTGACAGTCAGATGAGTGAAAATCGTAACTGAAGGTTGATACTGAAGGTCCGTCGGAGGGCTGGCCGTTGGAGTTGGGGTTAGCTTTAACACTAACATTGAAGTCCAGCACGTCGACAAAGTTGCTTGCTGACGACTGGAACACCACACGTTGGCCATGGACATATCTAAGTAAATGTAAATCATTGGATTGGGAAATCTGTATGAAATAAATGGTGTATACTGACTTCAACCACTCCGCTACAGGCTCGTCCGGAAGTAATCTTGCATTCATCTCACCCCAACTCTCCCACTCGACGACGATTTCAGAATTTCTCGAACCTTCGAGACCGGATTCGTGACGACTAATATAGTCCAAGAACACGCGCGTGTGAACGAACAGCCAGTAACTGACTGTACTAGGCCAATTATCATTCCATTCGGAATAGAGCAAGGAAATTGCTTGGATGCGTGAATCAGGAGTTGTGAAGAAAAGTGAGTCCCGTGGTGGACCTCCGAGAACTGCCCCTGAGTGAATCGTGAAGTTCACTATGTAATAGCCAGCGAGGATACTGGGAAGACTGAGGGTGACTGCGACTGTCGGCGGTGACGGAGGCAGCTTAGAATCCGGTGCCAAAGGTAAAAATTTGTAGAGGACAACAACACCACTTTCGTTAGCAACTGTTACAAAAAACGAATTGCGGCTTAGGAGACCAAAATCTTGAAAATCGTGTGAAAGTTTCGTTACAGAGTGGTCGGAATCCTATGGAACGGAGATAATGAATGAGTAAGTGATAGATTGAATGATTGAATATTGGATCGACGTACATAGAGAAGGGCCCCTTGTCGCCAATTCCAGAGCAAAACCCTGGATTTACCTGGTGGTCCGAGTCTACCTTTGCGGAGAAATAGGCATAGAACATCCTCTGCGAATTGGAGAGAACAGGAGGGAACATAAATTCCCGACCCTGCGTCAGGTGTGATGGTGAAGGTTAAGATCCCATGTGCAGCCAGAGGGTGGTAGTCATTTGACGATATGGTCCTCAAATGTACGCGAACGTCGCGCCCATGTGTGGTCGGTATCGGACTGTGGGAGTAAGTAATTAACTATGGACCTGAACTAGCTCAGAGAGAGGAAAATGAACCCTACAAATGATCATTCTCGAGAATAGCAATCACATCTTGCGTGGGGTCAATGGTGAAATCCATGATGGGTAACTCTAATGAGTGCCGTTGCCGTTTGAGGGGGCGGTTATCCAAATTGGGAGAAGGTAAACGAAGAAGCTGTAGCCCATGGCGGTCTGAGCTTGCGAACACACCAGCCGCCAGATCGTACATGAGAGAAGAATCGTCGTCATCGTCTCTTATCGAAAACGTGGTCAACCGTTTCCAATCCAGGGCATCCCATGCGCCATGGAGATCGCCAAGCCGTGACAGGATATTAGCACGAGGGATAGGACTGCCAGCATCCTCCATTCCGTTCTTCGAGAGCTCGATAACGTACTGGAGCTCCAAGGATTCCTTGCATGTTTGGTAGCACGATCTGCAAGTCTGAGTGACGAGTCGGATGAGAACACAGAGATTGCGACATTTGGGACACTCACAGAGGCGGATCGCAGAAGAGAGAGGCGATCCAAGTGGGTGAAGATTTGGATTTGTATTTCTTGAGGGAGGGAGAGAATATGCGCCATCTCGATGATCGACTCGTAGGAAGAGTTTGCTCAGTGCCCCGAAAATAATTTAGGAGGCGTACAGCCACGCCGCACGTGGCGAAGCCGATCAACATCAATTCCTGATTTCTCTCTCTTACTGCTAAATAACAGTCAATAACCCGCGAACTTCAAAAGAAGACAAAGTGAATTTGTAAAGCAAAAACAATTTTTTTGAATGGAAAGTAAGGCAGTGAGTCTGCATATACCGAGCTATTATAAATTTATGCACGCCATGTCGAGAGTGTGCCAATTCGGGATAGTTCCAAGATAGTTCGGGACTTTGCCCGCCCTCTTCTAAGGCGAACGATGCGGATATGCGGCTGAATGTATGAGGCGCGGCGCTGGTACTTACTTCATCGGTCAACCTTGCGCTGTCGGTCGGTTCGGGTGGGAAATGCAAATGTAGACCCAAGGGATAAATTCGGTGATGACCGCTAGGTGATTTGTGGGTCGAACCGTGGTATAACTCCGTATTTACTCCAATTCCAGCTTGTAAACTAAAATGAATAGGCGTCTAGTCCTATACCATTACTGCCCGTGGTCTGCATAGAACAGAATGAAAGAATCAATGGGGTAGTCAGGAGCGTGACCTGTAAATTTCACCTTCAGTCCAATAAGGTGCTCTTGATCCATCAACACAGCGAAATACCACTGGCCAACCGATCGCGTCGACATGCGGTATGGGAGCCGTGTGATAACATCATGTTGAAACAAACTGCCTGCGGAAATGCAGGTTGGACCAGAGCAGGTGCGGATGCGGCATGTGTCAGATGAACGAAAATCTGTTGAAGCTGAAGGTCGGTCGGAAGGCTTGTCGTTGGCGTCGCCATTGGCTTTAACACTAGCACTGAAGTCCATCACATCGACAGAAATGCTTCTTTCCGACTGCAACACCACGCGTTGGCCATGGACATATCTAAGTATATGTAAATTGTTAGATGGGCCAATTTATGTGAAAAAATGGTGTATACTAACTTCGATTTAAAATAGTCCGTTTCAGGCTCGTAGGGGATAAATCGTGTATTCCTTTCACCCCAATCTTCCCACTGGACGACGAGCTCGGAATCGTTCGCACCTTTAGAACCTGACTCATGGTGATGGATGTAGTCCAAAAACACGCTGGTGTGGACAAACAGCCAGTAACAGACCGGCAGAGGTAAATAATTTTTCCCTTTAGTATAGGACAAGGAAATTGCTTGGATGCGGGAATCATTAGATGTGAAGAAAAGAGAGTCAACAGGTGGACCTCCGAGAATTCGACCTGAGTGAATCGTTAAGTCCAAGATGGAACAGTCACCGTGAATGCTGGGAAGACTAAGCATGGCTGTGACTGTTGGCGGTGGCGGCGGCAGCGTAAGATCCAGTGCTGAAGGTAGAAATTTGTAGAGGAAGATGACTCCACTCTGCAGGGAAGCGGTTACGGCAAACGAATTGCGGCTCAGGAGACCAAAATCCTTAAATTGGGGAGGAAGCTTCGTCACAGAGTGGTCTGAATCCTACAAAACAGAAGAAGGGATGAATAAACAAATTGAACATAGGATCCACGTACGTAGACAAGGTTTCCTTGTTGCCAATTCCAGAGCAAAACCCTAGCTTTACCTGGCGCTCCGAGACTACCATGGCGGAGAAACAGGGATAGAATATCCTTCGCGAGTCGGAGAGAACAGGATGGAAGATAATCGCCTGCGTCCGGTGCTATGGTGAAGGTTAAGATTTCATTTGTAGCCAGAGGGTGGTATTGGTTTGACGATATGGTCCTCAAATGCACGTAACGGTCGCGCCCATGTGTAGGCAATATCGGACTAAGAGTGAAAGTAATTAGCTACGGACTTGACATATCAGAAAAAGAAAACTGAGGGCCGTACAAATGAGTATTCTGGAGAATAGCGATCACATCTTGTGTTGGGTCGATGGCAAAATCTTTGATGGGTACCTCGAATGAGCATCGCTGGTCTTGGAGGGGCTGATTATCCAAGGTAGGCGAAGGTAGATGAATAAACTTTAGCCCATGGGGGTCTGAAATCGCAAAAACACCAGCCGCCAGATTGCACGCGAAATGGGAATCATCTTCTCTTAACAAAAGCTTGGTCAACAGTTTCCAATCCAGGTGATCCCACGCGCCACGAAGGTCGCGAAGCCGTGACAGGATATCAGCACGAAGCTGAAGACTTCCAGCATCAACCATTCCGTCCTTCGAGAGCTCGAAAATGTATTGGAGCTCCAAGGATTCTTTGAACGTTTGGTAGCATGATCTACAAGTCTTGGTAAGGAGTTAGATCAGAACAGAAATATTGCGACATTTGGGACACCCACAGAGGTGGATCGAAGAAGAGAAAGGTGATCCAAGTAGGTAAAGATTCGTATTTGGATTTCTTGAGGGAGAGAGAGAATATGCGCCATCGATATCTCGATGATCGTTGGAACTTGGAAGAGTTGGCCAAGTCAGCCAGTGTCCCGAAATTATTTTAGGAAGCGTACAGCCACGCCCCACATGGCAAGGCTGATCAACATCGATTACTGACAGTGATACGGCCTGGAACATTGGTCACCTATATCCATATTACTGCTCAATAAAGCGAGAAATAAAAGAAGACAAAATGAATTTGTAAAGCAAACACATTTTTGCATGGGAAGGCAGTTCGCTTTCGGCCTTCTGCGTATGTGGGAAATATGACGTCAGGAAAAAGTCGGCTCAAAACAACTCATAACACCGTAGTCGTCAGCTCGACTCCATTCTCTAGGGTAGGCTCACGGAAAGAGCGGCGAGGAACTGAGGCCTTGTTTACATCCAGAGTATCTTTGGCGATAATTCGACTTACGACCAACTTACGACCACTTCACTCCTGCCGATATCCGTCTCGTGAATCCTGGGACCTGTACACAATTCTTACCTCCTCACCCTTACAAATATGGCCGTCATATGGGGCTTTAATCTATCAGAAATGTCATGGAGTGCTTTTAGACACAAGAAAATGTTTGATAGGCGGTGGCATCTTAGAAGGGAGCGCTTCAGTACGTCACATTGCTGTTCCGTTCAATCTTGTCTCTCTAATGGTATCTGGTTACAGTTGTATACCAAGTAACAATTTTTTGTGCCGATATGACTCAAGCTTACTCAAGTATCTAGCTCGCAATGCTAATCGGTCTTGCCGCTGAGGTATCGTCAAGAATTCTTTCTGGCCCATAGCCGATGTCTCACCTTCTTTACGCAGTGCACTGCTACCTATTCTCTGTCAAAGTACGACTCCCTTCACGAAAACATCCAAACCTTCTCCACATCCCTATCCACGCCCACATTTCTCCACAACCACGATATCATCAGTGCCGCGATCACTACCATCGTTTTTTGCGTGCTTGTGGCCACCCTTTTCGGTGCCGACTTTTTCTTTCTCCTTTTCTGGCCAGCGCGGACCTATCCACCGTGGTACACCCTCGCGAAGAAGGTATTAGCGGTCGTTATTACTGCAGGGGTTGGAGTTTCGGCCATTGTGAGCACGGTAATTATTTTTTGTCTGGATATTTCTTTCGTTCTACAGTTCAACTCGACTCTAGATAGTGATCACAAGCCACCAGGCATTTATTGCCGGCGTCGACGAGGCAAGCTCGACACACCTCATCGAGGTCTATTTCCGGCCTCCGTTAGGTACCCAAAACCCGTTCTCCATTTAAAGTGGCCAAAACTGACTAGACTCGCAGTATACCGACTCTGGGCACAAAATATCGCCTGGGTCGTGCTCCTATGGATTACATTTGTCTGTACCGTGTCTAGGCCGGTCCTTTCAGTCAAATTATACACATACCCAAAACCTGATGCCACTCACTCCACAGCAGGTTGCTCGTGTTCATCGCTGCTGCCTATGACGCAGAGTTTGGCCCAATACCCAAGACTGTCCCTGAAAATATCACCGAGACATCCGAAGGTGCACCTATTGTCATGCGGGAGGGAGGAAGTCGGAGCAAATAGGGGGCAATAACGGCTTAAGTAGGACGGACTCAAGAAAGTTAATGACACCGCGATCATGGAAACGAGGCCATTGGAACCATTTCCTTTTGCCGTGGCCATGCAAACTTTTTTTCTTACTTTGATATTATAATTACAGGAACTATGTCTCTACACAGCTCTCTTAGCAAGTTAGTTCTCCGTTTAAAACATCATAAGTATCTATGCTGTTGGATCTCATGTCTGGTCCTTTACTGAAGAATCAACAGTTTGCGAATGCAACATAGGTCATGAATTGATACGTCTTCATTTTGCGGCAAGGGTATCCATCATCGGACGGTTCCAGACATCCTGAATTCTTTCTATATGAACTCGGACACCAGCCCTTGTTTGCATTTTACTGGGGTTCTATCCATGTTTATTATCTGAGGGCAAGTGGATCGTAAAGCTTGATTAATTCAGGGCGTAGACGTCGCCAAATTGTAGACTTGCGCCTATGTATCTAAATATGAAAGGACCGATTCTCTGGATGGAGATCGCAGACTCGTTGTACCTTTCTGAATTCTTTTGTAAGGGCGAATGGCCACCAAGAAAAGAGAAGTCCAAGTAGCATTAACATTGGCGACTATGATTTACAAGGCCCATAAAATAAAATGTTTTTGGAGAAGAGAGATTGTCCATTACGCCGAAGTCACAGTCCAGATCTGATTCGGATTTCCTCCACCGCACGTCCAAATCTGCAGGACATTTTGATTGGCCTTGCTCCCGTTCGTAAGATCCAAGCACAAATTTGCGGTAGTTAGTTGAATATTGCCAGACGTGGTGACAGGCGTCCAGGTTTGTTGGGGTAAATTAGCAAAGCACTGCCAGATTTTCATCTTGACACCGGCGGCCCCTACATAGCTGTAAGCGAAAAATTCAAGTGAAAGAAAATAAATCCGTACATAGAGATTGGTCACCAGCATCGAGGCACCACTGGGACCCGTCGACAGGGTTGACAGAAGTTAGAGCGTTACCATTGAATTTCCACTTCTGGGATACAGACCCGTTGCAGTCGAAGCTACGAAAAGCGTCAATCAAGATAGACGTGGGCATCATTAGAAATTGTACGTACATATCAACCGCCGTGCCGTCTGCGTATGTTCCTCCAAGAATGCCAACACATTTAGTGTTATCACCGTTTGGGTGGATAGTAGAGACCGTGGAGGATGGGCCTGAACCCACCTGGACTGGAAGACTGGTATATACGATGTTAGGGATCGAATGGCCCTGCGCAAAAAAATGAGAACGTAGTTCAAATTTATATCGGGTAGACATACTGGTGGAGTGGTTAATGAAAGATCTTGCACTTGAATCGAAGCCTGTCCGGATATGTCACTTGGAACAGTGACGCTGAAGTTGGCGAACTGAGTGAGCGTGTTGGGAATAACACCCTGGCCTACGAATTTTCCTATGAACAGAATTTCGCCAAGATCCGCAGATGGCGCAGGACAGGGGGAAGATCCACAGCCGACAACGCCAATGACGAGGCTCACTTCCTCTAGACCCGCTTCTGCGCTCTGTATCCAGTGAGAAAAGGTTTCTGCAGTGCGGTAAATCATAGTACGACTTACCGTGTCGATGCCAGTTGTGATTTGAACCACCGCCTTCTGGCCAGGTTGGAGAGTAGCTCCTGCCTTGGGTGAGGTAATGGTATACTGGGCTTGCGAGGCGGTCAAGAGGGACGCGAGGAGGAAAATAAACTTCATTTTGTTGCAGAATCAAGCTAACGAACTCGTCGTTTAAATAGTTCGTAGAGGTCCGCACTGATCCCGTGGTGCCGAAATTGGATCTCATTTTACGGGCGATAAAACCCGTCAAGAATGTAAAACGTTGTAATCGTGCACCGATGATGTCGAAAGTTGAGCAAACCCAATGCCTTCTTAGCCAAAAATAGGTTCTGTGAACTATGTTTATTTTCGCTCTTAACCCCGACACTCCAGGCCAGGCCTGTCTTATCGGAGAAATGAGAAGCTCTGTGGTCATTCTGAGAGAGAAGATCCAGGACCACAGCAGTCGAGCTTTATAGACCAGCAACACCTGATACTATAGGATACAGAGCTATGGCCTAGTTGCGTGCTCGGAAAAGTTGTACTGCCGTTTCCCTTGCCGCATGCCACCTCGAATCGACCTTCTCTCTTGGGCTAGAGTTCACTGGACCCGCTACTCACTGTCCGTCGAGTACATTTCTGTCTATGTCGCAAGCCATGCACAGGGTCATAAATCTATTGAGGAGGTCACTAGTTCGGTGGCCATTAATTAATCCAGCTGGGAACACTCTGCCCTCCGATGAAGGAAACCGCATATGTTTTTGTTCCCGTTTCTTAACAGCAGCACCGTCGTTCAGCCTTTGCAAACCATATTCCTTAAAGAGGGAGCCATGTACTGATTGAGCTAACGAAAATCAGTTTAGTTGCATTTTAGCGTCATGCCGCGAGCTGCAAAAACGTTAGTTCGGTAAAGCTCCGGTGTTCATTCGCAAATATGTATGGGATTCTCCTCACTCTTGATTATACGACCTGCATGGCTTCATCGATGCGGGAAATAAAAATGAAGATATTTTGGAGGCTCAATGACTACTGAGTTCGCATAAAAATAAAAACAATAGAGATTATTTTATGACTTGTTAAGAAAGCAAGGAAAATTTTAGAGTAAAAAAAAGTGGATTCATTCAGCAGCAGATTGATCTCATAGCTGGCAATATTCTTCTGCCCGTCGTAGCCGGATTATTCGACTTCTTCCCTCTCAGTCCCAACTCAATCCATTGAAGATACTTTAATTGCGCCAGGCGCAGTTACTATATATATGCAGCTGATACCGTTGGAACTCTGCCTCCACCTAGTGGCCATCCCCGGTATAATACAAAAACAAGAGGAAAGTAAACTTGAAGCGCCAAAGTCAAGAACACTTTGACGGTCAACGGCACGGTATTGGTACTCCTTCCCACGTCGCATCATTACCTAGTCTCCGTGGCACCATCTTTAACGGCCGCTCGCCGTCTTGTAGTTCTCCCGTCCTCTTCGGTCTCAGAACCATGTGTACATGCAAAGCCTCAGAAAACCAGAGGGGGCGAGGAAGAAATATATATAAGCACCAGCAACGACTGCAGTATTTAATGGCCCTGTTCGTGTCGATTTCAACTCCTAAGACAGACCTGTAGGGACAGAGGGGAGTGACGGTAGTCGATGGGAGTTGAATTTTTTTAGCATGCCGAAATGAAGCAGTCGGCCTCAAATATTGTGTGCGACGGTCGACCTGAGTTATGTATACACAGTTTTCTTCTATAGTACGGGGGCAGGAAAGCTACGGGGGAAATGAAAACGGTTCTGGACGCGCTCAAGCGCTCATTCGTCAACGCGTCTTTGTGTTTGGTCATGTGGACGCCTGCATTATCAGATCAAATTTCTCAAGCCTCAAGTCCTTGTACATGCCGTCGACGATGGGCGACAACTACACCATTGTCTGCATCGTCAATAATGTAGTGAATACGGCTCTTACATCTAAATTTTAGATTTCATCCTTTATCGCTACCGCGGTACACTGGTCCTGGCATTGTAAGCCTATCTGATTTATCGATCTCTGATGGCCTAACTTATTTTCTTTGGCCCTTTTGTAGGTCCCTCGACACCTTTTGGAGATGTTCAATCGGAAGTTGCTCTCAATGTGGTCTGAACTGTGCATTACATGCCCTAGCTGAGTCGTTCTTCTCTTTCTACATGTTTTCTTATTGCCCTGCACCCTGCAGTCAACAGTCGTGGTTGCGCACATCCCCGGAACAGAAGGACCCTCGCTATCAAGTCCGAGCACGACCGATTTCCAGTTGCGTCCGTTCTCGCACAATTTGTATTGATGCGAGCCCATGACAGACCATCGACAGCATCTTACTCACGTCACAGGATGCGAGTCTATAGGTCCACTCCAACTTCGAAAATGAAGCCCTAATCTTGCTTTAGCGTGGTGCTTTTGCTAACAGCCCTCGCCAGATCCAAGTATCAAACCCCCACTCTCTAAGGGCAACCCGATAGCTCTATCATACGCTCGTCCTCTTGGTTGTGGCCTGTTTATCTGTAGCCACATCGTTTCCCCGTTTTGGGTTGATGTTTGGTCGCCTTTTCCCACTTGTCTTCAACTCTCGAGCTGTTCTCCAACCGTGGACGGTTGACTGACTCAGTGATTGTCTTATCTGTCGCATGGCCGCCTGCCTCATTGTGGATTTTTCCTTCGCAGCCAGCCTCGACAACTCCCACGCGCTCACTTCGGACTGTACTCGATCTGCCCATTCTGTATGACTATCCTCCTCCTAGACGCCGTCTTTGTGCTTCAAGTTTTTACTGCGCCTTCGATAGTCAGACAGACCTCTTGCCTAAACATCTTGCCATTTTTAGGTTCCTACCCTTTGTGGGGTCGTGGCGAAGATGCTGAACTACTCGACCACCGTTAACCGTACCCGACGGCTTTCGTATCCGTTTGAACCCGCTTCATTTCCGCACGGTTCTTTCTTTGAGTGACCTGTCTTCTGCCTTTGAAATCTCGCCAGTCTTCGCTGATATTCCCACCCAGATGGTCATTTCTGGGCTTCGTCGTTGTGTTATGGGGAATTTGATGCTCATATTTTACGATTTGTCGCAGGTTGTCTATAACATCCTTCGCTAGTAACTGTATTCTGTTTGCCCATCCGCTGCTATTAGAGTTCCTTGTGCTATGGTTTCATCGTATGGTCGGTGGGTGGGTTTCGCTGATGGGCGTGCAGCTGATTCATGCCTTCTCCCCCTCGCGAAGTTGAAGAAAGGGAAAGAGCACCACCGCTTGCGGTAAGACTCTTCGAAGCAGATGAAAAGGTTGCAGGCTGTCATATGGACCTTCCCTAGGCAAACAGGAATGATATCTCGCGGAGGACGAGCAGACTGGAGGCCTATGCAAGTCAACAATGGTGCCCAAAATATGGTAAAACTTTCATGAATTTACTGGCGACTAACCAAGTTGTAAGTAAGATAGTCGACGCAAAAGCAAGAAGGAAAGCGAAATATTTTATGCAATAAAGAAAAGCATCGGGGTAAGGTAGAAAATGTCCATGCAACGTAGGGATTTCGAAAGGTATGTAAGGGGGTATAAACGAAACAATGAGTAATGTCCAGAGAAAGCCAAAATGGCGAAGGGAAGAGGTCCATCACGAAAATTCGTCCATTATGCCGAGGTTACACTCCAGATTTGATTCACGTTTCCACCTCCACAAGTCCAGATCTGCAAAATATTCTGGTTGGCCTTGCTACCGTTCGTAAGGTCTAAGCAGAAGTTAGCGGCATTCAACTTGATGTTGCCGGACGTGGTGACGGGTGTCCAGACTTGTTGCGGTACGCTCAGGCATTGCCAAATCTTCATCTTCACGCCGGTAGCCCCTAACGAAGTGTAAGGGAAAGTACAAACGCGGAGGGAAATCTATACTCACATTGAGATTGAACACCAGCGTCGAGACACCACTGAGAGTTGTCAGCAGGGTTGACGGAAGTTAAGGCGTTTCCATTGAATTTCCACTTCTGGGAGTTGGAAGCGTTGCAGTCAAAGCTGGACAAAGTGTTAAATCATATAGATTTAACCGATGAAGGAATAACGTACATGTCAACGGGGGTACCATTAGCGTAAGTGCCACCCAGGATGCCCACGCATTTCGAATTATCACCGTTGGGGTGGATATTTATCGACGAGGAGGGGGGTGGGGCTGAACCGACCTGAACCGCGACGCTTGTATATTCAATCACAGGAAGCGAGTGGCCCTAGGTCGCAGAGTGAATATCTAGTTCGAAAACGCGTAAAATCACTTACTGGGGGTGTAAGTACGGAAACACGCTGGGCTTGGATCGAAGCCTTTCCAGATATGTCCTTGGGAACGGTGAAGGTGAAGTTTTCGAACGTGTTAAGGGTTGTGCCTAGTTCACCCTGGCCTTGATATTTGCCAATGAAAAGGATTTCGCCTAGGTCAGCAGAAGGCGCTGGGCAAGCAGACGTCCCGCAGCCGACGATACCAATGACAAGGCTGACTTCCACTTGCCCCGCTTCCGCGCTCTGGAGGTTCGTAAACAAACGATTGGACTAGGTAATACAACATACGACTTACGGTGTCAATGGGAACAATGACTTGAACGCCCACACTCTGGCCAGGTTGGAGAGTGGCCCCGGGCTTAGGTGCACCGATGGCAAACTGGGCTTGGGCAGCGGCGAAGAGGGAGGCGAGGATGAAAAGGAGCTTCATTTTCTTGCTGGTTTCAAACAAACGGTCCTTTGTTTAAATACTTGATGGTGACCGAGTTGTGACGACATCCAACCCTTCGCTAAGATGATAGAAATCATCAGCTGACGGTCATAAAGTATCAAAGTCCGGCCTCACCGCTGACAAGTTGCGGTCGGATGGTGGCTCAGACAGGAAGCCGCCATTTGCCGGGATCAAGTTGCGCCCAGCTCGGCTTCCTTTCCCCGCACTGTCATGCCCAGAAATGGTAGTTCCGCTTTCCTTTCTCCGGCAAGAGTGCCAAGATTGTCGGGATTGTTCATGTGCCTCGATAAAAATAGTCTACCAACAGTTTGAACATTCTGAGCTCCAAAACACTATGAAACGTTTATTGAACTTACGACATGATCGGGACACGGTCGCAGTTGCTCGAGAACAAGAGCAACTCGTAAGGAGGCGTCCCTCCCTGTATGCCTCGAGAATTAGCATATTGACGAGTTTGGGCAAGTGAAGGCTCAATCATACTCTGCTTATTAGTGTGCAGAGGACTGGGTTGAAAATTTCTATTGTCTGCTTAATCGCGGACAATTTTGATCTCTCCACCGGTTAACGTACGTAGTCCCACTGTATCTTCCATCATTCGTTTGCGCGTGGATATCGCGAATTTATGTTAATAAAGCTAGCGCTTCTCCTTCTGAATCGGAGGAATCAGAGGTACAGGATAAATGTATATGACATTCGGCCCGTAAGTAAGCTCCAATCGTAACGGCAAATGGAAGATTCGGCAATCCACTGCTGTAACTTTTACATAGAGCTCCCAGCATTTCAAGAGGCTTTGAGAATCCCGCCATCACTCGCTTGTGAGAAAATGATACATGTGAACTGGTGACAATCTTCGTTGCCAGAGCTATGAAACTGGATTAAGGACCGGATCATAAGGCTAATTACGTTGTAACCTAATGATCATGAACACAGATAACTATTTCACCATGTAGACATCGTGGCTATTGACGAAAAAAACCAAGCTGAAGTAGTATAGTATGCCTACTTGAAGAGTCGAAATTGGAATGGCTCGGTGGCCGAAGTAAATCAGAGGCGATTGTGTAGCCTTGTGTAGTTCAAATTGTTTGTGGCGCTATCAGGAAGGCCCAATATGGAAAAGCACTTCCTTACCAGAGGCATTGCCCAAAACGTCCTTGACATGACCGAAGTGGCTCCAACGGGTAAGTATGCCATGCAAATGGACTGTGCGGCGTCTAAATTTCAACTTGTAGTTATAGCGGTATGGATTGCAACGAGTTTGCGATTCCCGGACACGAAAGGTTTGATGTGGGGTGAGTACTGATTTCAGCGTCGGTGTGTACTGGTGTCAAGTATTGGTAGACCAACGAGTGTTTGCGTACGTCCGAGTCTGACCTTTGCTGCATAAAAAATACGAAAGTCAATGATACAGTCCTGGAAGCTAGAGCAGTGAAAAAGTAGGCTTACCGTTCAAAGGCTTAGTCGATAGGTGTGATTTTACCCTGTTGGAGTCTAGAACGAGAGAGTCTCAGTGTTACGGTCAAAGAGACGGTGAACAACTATATTATATACCTAGAACGAGAGAGTCTAGGTAAGGTGTGCGAGAGATAAGTTATTGTAGACGACGAAACAAGAGAAAGAAAAACATACCTCAGTGTTACGGTCAAAGAGACGGTGAACAACTGAGGGAAAGGAACGAAGGAAAGTGGGGGTTTATATACTTGAAGGAGTCTCTACACGAACAAATAAGGAGCGGTGTGTACAAATATAGGGAGGTGGCGCGACGCGTGAAGAGATCATGTGATAGGAAAAGAAAGAACACTAATGCCGAATAAACGAATACTAACATACCCCTCGTCCTGTACTTCTTGGTTAAGATCCCCGACGGTGGCTCGTTACGGTCACCTATTTCCCGTTTCGATTTATTCCTGCCAGTATGATTTAAACCAGAGTTTATTCTAGTATGACTTCATTTCTGCTTGTCGAAATCGATGGTGACCTTGTGCTCTTTCCTCGTTCATCTTCATAGGAGCTAACATTTCTTATTGTTCAAAGTTTTATCTTACCGTCGTAAATTCATTTCTACATACTCACCATGGGCCCAATTCACCTTTTCTGTAGATTATCCCATCGAAAATTCCTAGAGATATAATTGTGAGCTGCATTTTCGTCTCCTTACTCGAGTAGGCGCTCGTGAAACACGATTACCATATGGTGTCTGCGCTACTGACATTTACCCCAGCGATCTCGCATTACGCTATGTATCCTTACCCTTCAGTCTGTACTCATCGGAATTGTAGAAACATATTCAAAGGTTTCAGGTCAACATAACATATTGGATGCTTTATGTGTTCCGAAATTTTCGTTCCTCAGTTAGGCTTGCAGACTCCTTGTCTTTCCTAGAGATCTGGTTCGTCAGTATTTTTCTGTGGTATTACGAGCCAGTCGTACCGGTCAGTCGACAGTCCGACTAAACTCTCACTGGCATTTGATGATTTGAAAATTCTTTAAAAAGGTACGTATGCTACAAATTTCTTCGCGTGCTAAACTGACAAGAGGGTAGATACCTTCCCCTTCAACGCTGCTTTTCCGCTTTAACATTGCAAATTAAATGTTTGGTGACATGCGGCGGTTGAGCCGACGAAGTCCGGACCGGATCGTGGGAAACAAGTGGAACAAAGAAAGTCGCACTTGAACTCGATCATTGCGTCGTCTCTCTCGCTTTCCTCCTACAGCAACCCGCAACCAAGATGCCTCGAAAGCGCTCCAAGAAGAAAACGCGTGCCCCAAACGGTAGCGCAAGAAATGCATCACAATTACCTACTGGATCGCCTTCACCTACGACAAAGAAAGTGGCAGGTACGAGCTTACTTATCCTCATCCCACAATGTGGCTTTCGATAACAGCTTCTACAGAATTTAATTTTGTATCGAGGGATTTTGGTCCAGATTGCGAGTTTTTTCAGCTTCTGCGTAGCCACTACACGCCATCGGATTCCCAGCTCGTCGAAATCCGCGCACTTGAAGTACATCTGACGAGCGAAGTTCACAGCTTGCACAAGCTTCAGCTCGAAAAGGTGGACGATATTGAAAAGCTCGAGCAGGAAATTACCAAAACTTCCCGCCATATCGTTTCGATTCAAAGGAATTTGGGGTGCCACTCCAAGTCGGAGGGGCCCTTGGCATTGAACAGACCCTCTGTTTACGACCTGATTTTGGAGAGCGTAAATCATACGGTACAGATGGAGGAGGAGATCACCGCTACCTACAACGCGATCCCTTTCATCGAACTCCAGCGGGATGAAATTAGTAGACGGAAAAACTGTACGACGGCTCTGTTGGCGCCAATCAGGGTCCTACCTCCGGAGATGTTGGGAGAAATATTCCTGGCATATATAACACCCGATGACCCCGAGGATCCAGGTCGGTCGCCCCTACAACTCTGTCGTATTTCTTCTGCGTGGCGCTCGGTCGCGATCGCAACGCCACAGCTCTGGTCACACCTTTCTGTACCATACGGCCACTCTCTTTCTACCTTCGCGGAGCTTGCGGAGATGTGGTACGGACGAGCACAAGGTCTCGCACTCTCCTTATCTCTCGTTCGCCGAGTTTCTTGGGCAGACCAAACATGGAAATTCCCTGAATTCGAATCTATATGGCCCCGCCTAACTGAATTGAGAATTTCAACCTCTACCCACTCTCCAGCTCTCTTAAACTGGATCTTCCTGTCTGCCACCGCGGTTCAGAGCCTTTTCCTCGAGGGCAACTCGAAAATCCAGGAATTTTCGTCCCATTTTAAAAACATGCGGGAACTCCGTCATCTCAGCTACAAATGCGACCTGTACTTTTCCGAATTTCCCAATCTTCCTCCTTTTGCTATTCTTTCTCGCTTTCCCCTGTCCCAGCTCACCCAACTTTCTATGTTTCAATTTCCCATGGACTGCAATACATGGCGAAGGCTGATGAAAGATTGCGTCAAGAACCTACAGCATGGCTCATTTACTATCCTTTATTCCGCTCCCAACGCGATTATAACCAGATCGCCGACTATAGCTTGCCACGCCTTACTTTCTTTGGAGATACAGATGGAAACACCCAATACCGACCGAATGTTCTCCTTCCTGCCCTCGTCTTTCGCTCCACCGCCGCCTGCTACAGTTTACCATGATTTTTCCTGGGACATTTTCTTCGACTTCTCATTCCCTTTGTTGCGTTCACTTTGCTTAACCGGACACAACCAGACCTCTTGGAATGCACCAGCGTTTTCTGACTTCAAAGCGAGTAACCTCGAGGCGATCTCCATTTCAAGAACAAAAGTCGATTCGCGGGATCTTATTCAATTTTTAGAAGGCAGGCCAAACCTCCAATCGTTTGCTGTGGACGACCTCGTGACAGACTACAATTGCCTCGTTGAACACTTAGCCAGTCCGCGTTACGTCAAATCATTCCTTCCCAAGCTTATCTCCCTTTCCATCTCCAATACGCCTCTCGACAATCCGAAAATCATTAGGTCGGTCTTGCGAAGTATTATGTGTGTTCGATTTCCGCCAGACGCTGGAACAAGGCATCCATTTTCTTTTTTCTATGATGGAGACATGCTTTAATTTCGTACTTCCTTTCAGTCGATTAGATTATTTTTCGTTTCTTCTCCCTCCTACGTTCATTACCTTTTTAACGTCGGATTTTACCCTCGGATACCCGTTCTTCTTGATGAGAAGTCGCTCAAGTATTTCCAAGTTACCCGGAGCTCGTCTCTGAATGGGAGAATTGGAGTGAAAGGAATGCGAGATTTCTTTGAATAAGCTTCGTCCGGACTGGTTGAAGTCGGTTTTCAAGTTTTCCTTTTCCCCTTCCTTCTCTAACGACCGACCAGGTGCTTAATTTCGACGTCAATGACTGATCTACGGCCTCTACCTTAAAATCTTCTTCTGGTTGTCAATACCATACCCACTCGGGTCAATTGATTATACCTGCAGGCCACTTTTTCCAACACAATTTTGTTTCGCAGCTTCCATACGTACCATGTTTGGACGCGACCTATTGAGCCGGGTTACTTGACTGCTATGATCAAGCAAGAACATCTCATTGGGGTGAAGATGGGTTTTTCTGTGGGATTTTACGGCTAAGCTAATCGTCTAATCAAATTCCAAATAGAGAAAATGGGGCAACGATAATGTAGAGCTTCATGTGTATTCGTTTTAATATATACCACGGTAATTTGAAGTATGTATTCGTTTGTCAACCATTGCAAGGCAAAAATCGGTTGACGAGCGATAAACATGCCCATCCACCTTTCGACCATTAAAAATTGGGCTACCTGCTAGCACCGATAAATCAAGCTTCTCGAAATATTGTAATACGCCGGCGTCATTGTCATGCTACGCTCGTTGAGGTGGCCCTGTGATTGTCGCCCGCGACAAGTCTGAGCCACCTGCAATACAAAGACGGTGGATGGACAAATCTACCAGAGCAATTATTAGAACATAGAAGGAAGGAAGACCAATCAAACTCACGGAACTCTTTTTACCATGATCAAAACCTTTGACGAAACCAGAAACAGAACCGAGATCGAAGTGACAAATCTTTAAGTCAACTCTCGCCTCATTTTCTTCCAAACTGTCCGTAAAACGCGTGAATATTTCAAGCTGCAACTCTACCATGCTCTTCCTTTCCCTATGTGGGCTCAGTCGCGTCCAAGTCACGTCAACTTCTCCACATTAAGAAAATCGAACCATATCACGTGACCGCGATTACAGTGATAACATACACAAGGCTCGACGAATTTTTCTTCCCGCAATATGTATTCGAAGTTGACGAGCGAGATGTCCGGTGACGGCTGTCCCCGTGTTAACAGCTGATATGGTGTTACACTAGTTGCGGTCCGCGGTAGCTGGGTTGGTACATTGTTTCAATGATGGTGAGGTCGATGAGAGGCCAGAGGTGACCTAGGCGAGTTCTGAGACGTGGCATTTGACGAGAGGAGGCTAGGAGTTGAGCATTGTTGCATCATGCGGTGCATAGACGATGGCGACAGGACGATAGTGGAGATAGCCAGTGACCAGATCCACCAACAGCCCTGTCGACGTCGAGACCTGCTGAGTACGAGTATTGTCAGCAATGGGTGGGTAGTCATTAAACCCAACGCACTGGGAGTAGGTCGAATCTCTGTCTCGGTCGACGGATGTATAAGGCATCCTCTCCTTCACAAAGTCGCTGAAGAATTTTGTTAAAGAGGGCAAAGCAATTCGAAATGGTAATGCCCACAAGACGGCCATCCGAAGGACGAAAGCCCAACACCAAAGAGGTAAGGAGTGCGGAGAGGCACATTGGAAGGTAAGTAATTCATATCATCCTGCAGAAATTACCGTCAGGATGAAGCAAGTCAAAAGAAATTATAAGACGAAACTTACAGAAGGGATCGCGTAGTTGAAGACAACATCAAAGAAACCGACATTGCAGGAATTATTTCTTGCTGCTCCTAGAACAGAGACACCCGGGAATAGCTTCTCTGCGGTATCAGAGTAAGATAGGTGATTATGAATGAAGGATAGAATACTCACGTCCAGCAGCGCCCACGACAATGGCTTTTCTACGTACGCCGGAAATTGGTGTGAGTCCTCAACTAGACACACCCAAACTAACTTTGTTCCTCGCGCGATACGAGCGACGCTGCCGGTAATGACATACTTGTTGATCCTGATCTGGTCTTAATTTCTTTCCGCCCAAACGTGGCTGAACCAACATTCCAGCTGGATGGAGGGCCGTCGAATGCGGCACCTGGGTCAGAGACCAACAGTTGCAAGGATAAGGTGAGTGGGCTACCAATGAGGAGGAAGGTTAGAAGCTGACAATACCTGCGAAGGCACCTAGATCAGAAGCCATAGAAAAATCACTGAAGTTCCTCGTTCGAGCTAAAAATTCGAGATGCAGTGTGAAGGACGAGCCGAAATGAATAATCAACATGGTATTCCGCAATCGATATGGTCGGTGCTAGTTGTCGTACTGATCCTCATTGATGTTAACTTGCGTGTTGTCTGTCCAGACATTGCTGGAATGTCATTTCGAATTAATGGACGATCGCCGACCTAAGGGATTAAACTGAGATCACAGAGGGCGAGCCCGTGTACCTTCCAGATAATCCTCTGCAAGCTAGGATGAAATTTGGCGTTGTAAATTCGGCGCTGATACATTATGGGGTAAATTGTAATCAACTTGAATAGCTCTGCGTAAACAAATTATCAACAAAGAGAGGAAAGAAAAATGGACAACACTCACAAGATAATTTCCAGACTGGAACTCTACCGTACACCCTTGCTGCTCAAACCACCCAAGTCGCGTCAAATTCCACGCGTCGCGAAATTCAACATATCACGTGATGGCCATAACGTCGGTAAACTTTAAAGCCCACCACGACGGATTTTCTGGCCCACATTAATATTCGAGATAGGAGGCAGCTACGGCCTATGGTGGTTATCGAGATAATATTCGTTCATGTGGTATTTTGCTATTGGAGGTGAGAGCCGACTGGACTGAGATATAAGTTCCTGGCGCAAGGCGACGACCCAGGGCTTAAGAGAAGAGACGATGACAGAAATTTCTCTTTGCCATCTGGCCGACCGCAATAATGAGCAGACATGGAGCAGTGCTCGGACTTCAATGGACTGGAAGTAAAGGCCCGTCGTCTTGGTTGAAATTCGTGAACACCCTGCAGAGCGTCATCAGGGATTGTCGGTTAGGATAAAAAGGCTCAGCGCACAAATAACTTTCCAATCGTTATACGACCTTGCAGGTGCAATGAAGAGCTTTGAATTCGAGACCCACCGGGTGCCAACAACCTTCACGAACGTCTACGAGGAAGCGTCAGGCCAGAAAGGAACTTTAAATTGGAAAACGCACGTAGTGGTCGTCAGAAGGACTACCGGGACCAGGACACCAGCACGGCCAGGGAGAGGTTCAATTGGTTGAATTGGCCTGTGGACATTGGCATAAAAATGAAGCACGACGAGGAAGGAGAAGCATGGAACGTACATATTAATTGCATGACTGTAGGGAAGCTCCTGAGCATATAGACAAAATATGGGCCTGATCAAAGACCAGTGGCCCGTCCTGGCGTGAGGCTCGGTATGTACTTTACTCCCAGGCAAACCAAGGAGGTGCGGTCGCCAGAAAAGGCTGCCCTGAGTTATCATAGTCAGTCGAGTCCTTCAAAGAGGAGGGAAATACGCACCTAGCACCGACGTGAAGCCTGACCAACGCTGATTTTATCGTCGTCCATGGCGTGGCGCTTCAGGGGGGGTTTCGACGTTGAAAAGTCGGTCTTAAGGCCATGGTTGTTTCTTGAACTTGATATTGCTTCTGGATGCTGCCAAATGTGGTGCCTTTTGTGAATATGCAAATTGTCGGAAGGGTTCACAAGCAGAAAGCGTGTACAATAGACAGAGAGCGGCTTTCCTAGAGAATCGACCTTCTAAGAGGAGGATATGAGATCTGGAGGCGCTGAGTCTAGTATTCGACGCAGTCGCTGTCGAAGTGCTTGTTGAGGTCGTTGTCAACCTCTATTCCTGGACCAAACAAGACATTACTCATTTGTCATCATTTGTCGTTCAACCTCCGCACAACCTCCCCAAATACTTACCAGGATCCTTAGATCCATGGTCCTTCTAGCGTGAATAACAACCAGAAAACAGCAAGATGTTTGCTCAAAGCAATAATTTGATCACGGGCGGAGCGTTCACGCAGATAAGTCAGATCAATATTACCGAGAAAGGTGGGTAACACCAATAATTACTTCCACAGTGCTTGTTAACAAAGTCACCGGTCATGACTATTGAACGTTTGAACCACAGGGGGGTTTGAACGTCTGGAGAATGCTGCTTCACCCAACGCATTTTACGATTCAGCCGGCCGTTGTGATCCGCCAAAATGCCATCCCAATACGCGTGTTGCTGTTTTAGAGAAAATAATGGCATGGATACTACGTCAAGATCCCGAAACACGAAACTCATTGATCAAGTGGCTTCACGGACCAGCAGGGGCCGGAAAAACTGCAATTGCACAAAACATCGCAGAACATTGCGCCAAAGCAGGAATCCTCCTTGCCAGCTTTTTTTTCTTCCGCTCCGACTCAACGCGAAATCATGCTCGATCCCTGATTGCTACTATTGCGTATCAGATCGCTACTTCTTTTCCTAGTTTCCGAAAGCTCGTCGTGGAGACCATCGACGCCGATCCTCACATATTCAACCGTACGCTTTTGAAACAATTCACTTCTCTCATAGTCGAACCGCTCCTAGCTCTCATACCGCTGGGGATGTTTCAGGAACCCAACTCCACCCGTCTCATCATCATTGACGGACTTGATGAATGCGAGGACCGCAATAGCCAGCTGGATATCCTTCACACAATCTCAGAGATATTTCAACACCATCGTCTACCACTTATCTTCCTCGTTGTCAGTCGACCTGAGTATGATATCACCAATGTATTTGGTGCCGGTTTCCTGCAAACGATAACTTCCCGCCTGGCATTAGACAATGATTACCAAGCTTCAGCCGATATTCGACTCTTCCTCCGCGACCAGTTTACCAATATTAAACAAAATCATCCCGTCAAAATCCACATCCCGAGTGACTGGCCGAATGATGAGGTATTGGAAAAACTCGTAAATAAATCATCTGGGCAGTTTATCTATGCCGCTACTGTTATGAAATATGTGAAATCTACTCGTCACCGCCCTCCTAACCGCCTGGAGATTGTTCTAGGCGTACAGCCAGCTACAGTGGCACGCGACACGCCTTTCGCTGAACTGGACGCTCTTTATCGGCACATATTTCTATCCGTTCAGGACTTGGACACAGTTCTAGTTGTGCTGGCCTGGCACATTCTCTTACGCAATTTAATCCACGTAAGTTGGTCTATCAGCCACACAGAAGAGATTTTCTCTCTCAGTCCTGGTGAAACTCGCCTCCTGCTTTGCGATCTTCCGTCACTTATCGACATAGCGGAAGAAGACGGCTTGGGGAGGCTCCATTTTTTCCATGCATCGCTCGCGGACTTCCTTCTTGATAAGGCACGGGCAAAAGACCTACACATCGATGCCCCTCGGCGATCTGCTGAATTCTCATGCAGGCTCCTTCGATGCTTCCCAAGTTAGCACCCTATTTTTCAACGATTTTCTTTTTTATTCATGCAATTCACAGAAATACCCTCAATGAATGTACCTTTTGGATTATTTTTTGATGCCCTGGATGTTTTCATGAAGCTGGCTTACCCAACTGCCGATCTTCGACAGGAAATTATGGATTTTAATATCACGAAATACTTTCAATCAAGCTTTGGCCACGAAGTCTTCTGGTACCTGCCAGAATATCTTCGTTGTATCAGGGATTCCGTGAATAACCACCTTCATTTTATTAAATTCTGCAACTGACTATCCTGTTTAGCGATTTTTGGACGCGCACGACATGGTCGCCTATCATACACAACTGTTTGAACAATACACAATCACCCAGCTGGATAGGTACTACACAGAGCCTCGATTACTTCCGCTCGTTTCAATTATCGGATCCGGCATCGGATGGCTTCCGAATGGTCATACTGCCGTATGGATGAGGGGTGATGGGATAGGCCGGCTTTTTCGCATCAATCGCAGACTGCGAAATATCGACCAGAGTGGGCTCGGCTGTCTGCCACGTGAAGTAGATACATTCGGTGTCGTCCAAGACGACTACTTCAACATTCTGGCATCATTTTTAAGGGACAGTGGTAGGTCAATGGCCTATGCGTTAGACGGCGACAAGTACGCTATGGCTTCTCTATACGTTTTGCACTACACCTCCGATCATTCCCAAAGAAAACAGCAGCTTGTTGCAAGATATACCAACCGCAACACGCCAACTTTCAAGAACAGTCCAAGGAAATGGCGCCGAAAGGCATTGTGGATGAAAGTTGCATACGGGAGACGGGAGAAATTGCAAAATGAGTTCCATTCGCTTGAAGCTCGACTGCGTTTCTACTTCAAACTTCCCAAAGCGTCAAAGTTTAACGAGGACTGGCTTTGGAGACTCCAGCACAATCCAAATGGACGCGCTTTTCAATTCGGTTTAGAATGTTTACCGAAGCTGCTGGATAGGGCTGGGCGATCAGAAGAACTAAGATATTTTATCCGTCGGCAGTCATTTGGCCCGATTTCAACGGCATATCCAAGAGAAATCAAAGTCGCAAATAAAGCCATCAGAAGATACGTGAAGAGGATGGAGTTTTCTGAGGTGTAAATTCGTCAAGCACAGTCGAAACCTGTGTTGTAAGTTCAACTGGATATTTTTTGGTACATGATTTATTGGTTTTTTGATCCAGTTATTCTTATGGCACATATATTGTAAAATAATTCTGTCTTTCCCCGCGCACGTTTTGGCCCAAATTTCTCTCATGTTCTTTTGACAAAATTTTTTCACGCAGGTTGGAAGGACGCGCTTTTTACACATGTTCAGTTTTTTTTTAAATCTCAGATTGATTTTTGACTCGTAGCTGCTAGTCGGTCCTTGAATCCAACAGGGTAGAAAATCTTCCCCTATCCTGTTGTTCAGACTTGTAAAGTACAGTCAGCTGAATCATAGCTCTGAGGCATTCATTCGATGGTTTTCATTCGCCCTCAAGTCCATATCCAGGGTCAGAAACACTGAAAATTCTCAATTTATGTCCTAATTTTTTGAAGTAAGTAGCTATCGCTCCTCTTAAGGTAATTAATTCTAAAAACGGCTATTCTTCCGATTCCCTAGCTGGTCAACATCTGAGTAATTGCACTCGGAGATTTTTCATTCCACTGTCATTGCTGGAGGCCTTTCTTGTGCTTATATTTCTCTACCCTCCCCTGCATCAGGCTGCATGTCATATCAACCAGGGAACCAACGGGAATGGTATTCACCAGGCCCGGGGTTAATTGCCACTACTTGTATTGTGAGGCCCGGGATTTAGGAATTTAATCTCAGATTAATTGTCTCCTGCTTCCGACTTATGCAATACCGGTAAAGGTCCTTAGGTGTGTCATTTTTTGGTGAGTACCCTAACATGTGTGTTTTATTTTACAAGGTGCGTGAAATTTGTAAATTTAGACTGAACGTGCGTGAAAATAGGCCAACATGTGTCCTTTGAATTATTTTACAATATATGTGCCATATATTCTTACTGTTTCCAGGAGAGTTGTCAACAAGAAACTCTGATGTGGTAGATGCACTTGGACGGCTGCTTGATGATATGGTTTATTCAGAGATTTTAGAGCTTTTGAGGTTAGAATGAAATCAGTTTATTCATGACTGTCTTGCTTCACGGACCAATAGTATACAGAGGAAAGGTAGGGGCAACTTGGATACTGAGAACGGGCACTAAGTTGCCTTCTAAGTTCTAACTGCTTGATGGATACCAGTCGATACCAGACACTACCCCATCCCTCCGCTCCGAGTGGCCGACGCTCGCAGGTAATGATGTAGTCGTGGGCTCTTTCATTGAGGGAGTGAGCGAACGTCGAGGAAGGAAGGTTCAGAGGTGCCGATGTATGAGTACCGGTGTTAGTGTCGTTGAAACTGATTTTCATGACCAAGCTCCAGCGCGTCGAATGGCGCTCTAGCAGCGCCGGAAACAGTTCCCTCTTCAGCTCGCTATCTCCTTGTCTATATTCCTTCTCCGTACTTCGAAGTTCATCAATCAAGGTCAAGTGGCACGTCAACACAAAGTTGGCTCGCAATATCTATCTAGATTCCAGTCCTTCATTCAACTTTCAAAGCTACTTCTTTCTCAAACCCATCCTGTCGACGGAGATTCGTCATAAGCAGAGCCTCTCGCCTTTGAATCTACCACCACACATGGAGGTGGTTACGACGCCAAATGGGCTGGCCGTACATTATGACCACGGAGTGGGCTAAAGAACGGAGGTAAGAGGAACGTGCACTACAAGCTAGGAGCCAAGGCATTGACTGAAGGACGCTCCGTTCGCGCTATCCAAGGAATGAGGTGGGGCTCACAGGCAGCACCAGTCGCCACTTCGTCCCAGGACGCGACCTTAGCCCAAATGGCCGCTGATACCCTTCCTCGACCTGATCACGTCAAGCTACGTTGAGCTGAGCTGTCCGGGGTCAGAACCACCACCACCCACCTTAGTCTACCCTTCCACGCTTAGGAATCGACGACATCTCCATCGAGGGTCTCTCGGTGCTCCGTCCAGGTGCGACGTTGATAGCACGAGAGTAAGAGTTCGAAAAACTCGATCTCATTCACGTAATGCCTTAGCTCCAATCCCAAGCGTTGATACGCTATTCGTGGTCAGAAGCTATTGAATTGAGATGAGTTCAATGAATGATGAGGGGCCAGAGCCGACCAAGGCGAGGCATTTGACGAAAGAGAATACTGGAAGTGGGGTATAGGCGACAGCGCTGGTAGCTTGATATCAAACGGAGCTTAGACCAGGCGACAGGACGAGAGAGCGGAGGGACTCACAGAATAGGTCCATCAACGGCCTTGTCAACATTGAGAACCTAGAGTGTCGTCGCCTAACAGCAGTGGGCACCTAACAGCACGCCTTAAAGGACATTCAAGTACTGTCTCACAGAAGCTCGTAGGCATCGAGGTGAGGGTTTCTCGTTCGTCGTCGTTTCTTTGTCGGCTCATTGTTTCGTCGCTGTCCGGAGGTCGTTCATACTGTGAATGGAGCAGAATGTCGAAGAGATCCACAAGGAGAGGAAGAGACTATTAGAGAGCGGACACGTTGGAAATTTCGTCTCATCTTGTAGAAATTTCGTCAGGATGAAGCAAGCCACTAGGGATTACAAGCAGAAACTTACAGAAGGGATCGCGTAGTCGAAGACAACAGCTAAGAAACCGGCATCGCAGCATTCTTTCCGCTGCTCCTGGAGCAGAAACACACGAAAATGGCTTGTCTGCGGTATCAGAGTAAGATAGGTGATTATGAATGAAGGACACGGTATGAAACGTACAGTAGAACCCCGAGAATGGCTTTCCAACCTACGCCGGCAATTGTTGTTCTTCAACTTAACACATCCAACCCAAATCTTTCTCTCGCGCGATACGGTGACGCTGCAACAATTGACGGGCGTGTTGATCCTCGATGATTTGGTTTATCTTCTTTCCGCCCAGACGTGATTGAAGCAATTGGATGGAGGTCGTCGAATGCGGCACCTGGGTCAGAGACCGACAGCTGCAAGTTTGAGGTGAGGATGCGGCCGATAAAGAGAAGCCTGGGAAGGCAGCTGAATTAGAAACCATGAGACAAGTGCCTCGTGAACAAAAAAGAGCGAGAAGCCCAGAGTCAGAGACGAGTCAAGCCAAAATGAACAACCGAAAAGATAATCCGCAGACGATATGGTCGGTGATGATTGTCCTGCTGATAGTCATTAATATTTGCTTGCTCAGATGTTGCTGGAATCTCATTCCGAGTTGATAGAGGATCGCCGAGCTGAGGGATTGGTGATTGAACTGAGATCACAGACGGCGATGTACTATCCTGATAGTCCTCTGCTAACGATGATGAAATTTGGGGTTGTAAATTGGCGTTGATACATTATGGGATAACTTGTAATCAACCTGCGAAAACGAATCATGAGGAATGACAACAAAAAGAAAGAGACAAAACCCACAAGATAACTTCCAGACTGGTATGAAAGACGTGAAGGAAGTAGAAACCACGCCAACCAATGCTGCGCGTTTTCTGTCCCATTATCTCTTTCAGAAATGTGCTTCAACCTTGTCAACCCCAAAATGGTAGATCTTTTGTACGTCCTGGCTGCTGAGAATGTCGAAGTCGCGTCAAAGTCGCGTCAAATTCCACGCGTCGCGAAAATCAATGTATCATGTGATGGCGATACTGTAAGGCTAGGAAAGCCGACCTCGACGACCTTTCTGGCCAATAGTAATATTTGAGATGGGAGACGGATACGGCCGGTGCTGGTTGTCGAGATGATATTCATTGATGTGAGATGTTGCTATTGGAGGTAAGGGCTGAGTGGACTGAGATATCAGTCCGATGGGCCAGGCGACAGCCCGAAGTCTAAGAGAAGAGGTGATGTCAGAAACTGTTTGAAGTTCTCCCTGGCCACAGCGACGATAGCTAAATATGGAACAGTGCTTAGAATTCGATAGGCGATGAGGCACTGCAAGCACGAGCCTTTGTCTTGGTTGAAAGGCGTGACACCCTAAGGAGTGTGGTCAGGGATAATCAGATATGATAAAAAGGCTCAGCTTACAGGTGATATTTTCCAACTGTCATACGACATTCTAGGTGCGTTGAAAAGTTTTTATTCGCGACCCATCAGGATCTTCAGGAAATGTCTACAAGGAAGCGTCAGGGCAGGAATGAGTTTAGAACTGCAAAACGCACATAGTGGTTGTAGGAGGGACTACCGAGACCAGGACACCAGTACCATCCGCAGGAGGTTGAATAGGAAAAACTCAGGTCGAATCGGCCTGTGGAAGTTTGCATCAAAATGAAGTAAGACGAGAAAGGAGAAGCATGGCGTACAGAATGATTACATGGTTGTAGGAAAGCCCATGAGGCGATTGTACATTCTAGAAAACTTTGTGTGGTTCATTCTAGTCGAAGTACTCGGGGGAATTCGGTATGTGCGTGTTGTATTCCAAAGGAGGTGCGTTCAACAGCAGAAGCTGCTCTACGTTATCATGGTCAGTCGGGTCCACCAAAGAAGGAGGAAATACGCACCTAGCATCCGGGACGAGCTTCTATGAACATGCGGGGCAAATGTGTGCTAACCCTCCAGCACTGCCCAACGCGAAGCCTTGCCAACGCTGATTTGATTGACACCCATGACGTGGCGCCTCAAGAATTTTTTGGCTGCCGTAGAGTCAATCTTGAGAGCATAGTAGTTTCTTCAACTGGTAATTGCCTCTCGACGCTGCCAAAGGTCGGGCTTGCCGTGAACAGGCAGAAAGTGCGTATGATGGAGAGCGGTTTTGGACAGAGAACTGGCATTCTGAGAGAGAGGATACCCGGACGCGCTGAGTTCAGTCCTCGATGCGTTCGCTGTCGTGGAGTCTCTTGAGGTCGCTGTATTTCTGGCCAACTGATGCGAACTGGTGAGTGCTAGAGTGACTGTCGCGGCAGACCCATATATACTGTAATCGCTCGAATTCGAACAACAGCCTGTGACAGTGTGACACGAACAACAGGGTAAATGGCGAACAACACCTTCGGAGACCGGCGTGACATACGAACAACAACTTGCGGGAGCGGAAAATTTTGCCTAAGATATGCGGTGTTTCCCACCAAAAAAAGCCAAATTGTGGGGATGGGGAGAAATTTTGATTTTTTAAGGCCTAAAAATGGTTTTTTTAAGCAAATTTTTAGCACAGGAACGCAAACTTGGGTACCTGTGACAGGTTTTCGGCCAACAACATCAACCAATTGTGACGTGACATTTTGCTTCCGGAACACAACAACACGGAAATGTGACGTGACATGTTGTTCGAATTCGAGCGATTACAGTATATCGGCTTACGTAACCTTTGATGTTCTGATCGCCAGATCGATCCGTCCATGGTCAACGACTTGACCTCATTCCTGCTTCATGCTCCCTTATTTGAGGTTTTTGTTTCATTTGCAGGTCTAAATTCAGCATGAAGGGCTGTGGGAGGTGTGCTAGTGCTCTCTCTGTCATCTCAGGATCAAGCATTGTCGTAATACACGATTGGGCATAGAAGCGACTTCGAGTGGTGAATATCTCGGAGTAGCAATTATCTCTACCAGCACAATCCTCGGCGAAGACTTAACTGCGACAGCTTCATTTGAATTTGCTTGACCTAGTCAATCTTGACAGTTGGATAATCCGAGAGGCATCGCGAGACTGTGATCCCAGAACGTACTTGATCTGGAACTAGTCATCTCGTACGGCTCAGTAGCTCTTCAATACTCAGAATCCAGTATCTTTTACATGGCTTGGGCGACTTCTGGATCTAGACCAGTTGTCGTATTCGATAAGTGGGTACCGTTTATATTTGGGTGACCGGTTTATTTTACTTACGTCCCCTCCAGTATTCTGCCTTTGGACGCCAGATTTACGAGGAGAAACAGTTCGTGTCGTTTCTTATAAGAGATATCTTACGAGTGAAATTCCAAACAACCATCTAGGACTCCCTGATAACCCACCTGGCACCTAGACCGATAGAATTAAGAGGCAATGTATTTGGTTCGAACTCGCTATTCGGAGTTTCATCCCGCCGTGCACTGAAGATATCGTGCTTTTTGTCATATCTCTTGCGTGTTAACACTAACCAGCGTTTAAGGCTATCTGAAATACCGGGTACAGGGAAGCAGGGATATAAACTCAAGATGCCAACTCGAAATAACTCTGCTCCTGCATTCCTTCTGCTACGCTGCCCAGCGGAACGGTTCGTCTGTGTTCGTGGTGGAACGATCACAGATACCAGTTCCTTTAATGGAAGGCAAATACTCGCTTTCGGATTGGGCATCGCTTCCAAAACACAGCGGGTTCTTTAAACTTCCCATGATCTATCACGCAAGGACCTACATATCGACTCGACGAGATGACTGAACAAAAAAATACGAGGTAAGTGTGGTAAGTACCCATTGCACTGGTCCTGATATTTCTTCAGTTTATTGCTACCTTAGCGGCCCCCCACATACCCCGTACCTTCCGACCCACCGTCCTGAAAATTACATCATTTCGTCGCCGTAGGTAACTCGGATAAACCTATAACCGGGGTTTGAACCATTGCGTCGAGTCGACCATTGAGAAAAAAAAAGGGATTAACGAGCAAACTCTCAGTGGACTTTGAGCGGACAACGCATTCTCGACCTATTCCCGGAAATCACGACACACGACTTATTTTATTTTTAGTTTCTTTCAGGTTCCTCAATTCTGGTTTTTGAGAACGAGACGACGCGCTACGGCAGAGTATACGATTTTAAAACCTGGGGAAAATGGTATAAAATGCGGATCGTATCGAGTTGAATTTCTTCAGAATACACTTGTATTCCCTCTCTGATAACCTTCTCCAGGTCGTCACCGCAATGGCTTTTGCTCGTCTCAACTTATTCGTCTCCTTCGCGCTTGCAATCTCGCAGGTCGCCAATGCTGGCCTCGTAAAGCGCGTAACTTGCTCTACGGGCCACGTAACTGCGAATGCAGCTTGTTGTGGTTTGTGCCCTCCATCTTGACCGCCGTCGATTATCGTTAACACTATCCTTTCTACAGCCCTTTTCCCTATTGTTGACACCTTGCAAGCGGGTCTGTTTGACGGCGCCGAATGCGGTGAAGAGGCCCACTCCGCTCTCCGAATTGCCTTCCATGACGCCATTGGATTCTCACTTAAAGGTACGACCATGCTTCGTGCCCACAAAGACTTCTTTCTAATAAATGAATCTTTATTATCACAGGCGGAAAGTTAGTCGCTTCTTTTATAAAGTTACTGTGAACGCCTGTCTAACACTACGCAGGGGAGGAGGTGCCGACGGTTCCATTTTGGTGTTCAACAAGACCGAGACTTCTTTCCGTGCGTTCTATTTTCCAGATAACTATATTGCGGTTACTGATTCGATTTTCAGATGCAAATGGAGGGTAATTTCCATTTCTCCGTTTCCTATCCAACGACGCCCTAACTATCTCCTCATAGCATTGATGATATTGTGGACAGCCAATTCCCATTCTTCCAACAGACGGGATTAAGTGCCGGTGATTTGTGAGTGTTCAATATTCATGGACCGGGAGATCAATCCTCAATTTATTCTATCCACAGCATCCACTTAGCCGCAGCTGTTGGCACAGCGAACTGCCCAGGGGCGCCGAGGCTCAAGTTCTTCCTCGGAAGGCCTCCACCGAAAGCTGCTGCTCCTGATCTTACGGTTCCAGAGCCCACTGACAGCGTAACCGCCATTCTTGCTAGGTTCGCTGATGCTGGATTCTCTCCTCGGGAGGTCGTTGCTCTGCTTTCATCCCATACTATCGCAGCTGCTGTACGTGATCTTCAAGAATTAATATTTGCTCCACAAGACTGACTTTTAGTTATAGGATGTTGTTGATGTCGTACGTCTCATATCTCAAAAACAACCTTCCTTATTCTAAGCTCTTCGTAGACTATTCCCGGAACTCCGTTTGATTCCACTCCACATCACTTGTGAGTGTTATTCATTCCATTCCCTTGAGAACTCGCTGACCTTGTACTTTCAAAATTTAGTGATGGTAACTTCTTCCTCGAAGTCCTCCTGAAGGGGCGTCTGTTCCCTGGTGCCGGCCCACAAACTGGAGAAGTTCTTTCTCCCATTGCTGGCGAGATGCGTCTCCAGAGCGACTTTGCCATCTCTCAGGACTCGAGGACTGCTTGCTTCTGGCAGGACATGATCAGTAAGTACTTTTTGGTCGGCCATCACAACGAATTGCTCACATGTTGTTCTTGCACATAGACGACCAGACCCGAATTATGACCGAGTTTGGTGCTGCAATGGCGAAGCTCCAGGTCTTGGGACAGAACACGAAGAACCTTATTGACTGCTCTGACGTGCGTTTTTTCCAATTTCGATAGCCGTTTGGTTCTGAGTCGCGTCCCTTTTCTATCTCTGTAGGTCGTACCAGTCCCTGTCGCTATGGAAGGTACTGTCAGGATCCCTGCCAGCTTCACAAGCGCAGATATTCAAGTTGCTGTAAGTTCGACTCCAGTCTTACCTGCGATGGCAAATTCAATATCTACCCTTTCCATGCCAGTGTGCCGCTCAGCCATTCCCGAAACTTGCTACTCGCACTGGGCCTGCTCCCACCGTTCCTCCTATGTAAGCAGGTCCTTGAATTCTTCTATTTGCAGTGGTTTAAATTGCTCTTTTATAGTCCGGGCTCATAAAGGGTCGAATCATTGGCTGTTTTTCTTGTTCACCACAGAAGTTTTATATATATTCTCTTACAATGTCGCTGCTTGGAATTTTATACCAGTTTTCCGCTTCGCAATGGATTATCTTGCACTTTCATTGGATCAGTCATCTCAATGATCTTCGGAAAACGACCGTTTCTCTTTGACTCCTCACGCAAGCCTATGCGAACAAGATAGGGTGAGAGAAACCCCAGATTCTGAGTTCGAAATGAGTGGCCCTGGATATTGGGTCTGGGTCGGGAAGCTCGAGCGTCAGTGCTGGATTTCCTCTTTCATAAATGCTGCGGACTGTCTTTGCGTTCCCCCTCTCATCAGTCGACCCATTATCTCTAAAAAAAATGGCACCTCCTGCTGAGAGGACGCTGGAAAGGTGTTCGCCATTCGTTGGCCCAGGCCAAATAGGCAGCAATCAGCTAAGGTCAACTATATATAGACTCATTGAAGGACGTCATAATTTTTCCAATTCTTTTCGTAGTCCAGTTCGACCTGCGCTGTAGCCTTGCAGAAGGTCCGCGAAGGAGCAACACTGGTTTTTCTCCTGTGGCCGAAGGAATTCTACCCCGAGTCGCTGGAGCCCCGTTGAGGGCGGCGATCGACAGTTTGCTCGCGATTCTGAACGCGCTTGAAGTGAGTTCTTAGCGATCTAACCTGGAAAACCGGATACCGAATGATCTAATAATAGAAAGTAAATTGTAACAGATCCGATGTCCAGACCTTTTTGTCCAGCTCGAAATTACACGGATGTAAAAGCCGCTGCCGCCATGAAATGCATCCAGGGATCCTCCAGATCATCGCCTTGCTCTGGCGTCCGGCTTAGGCATTGGGGCTACTCAAAGACACGGAAAGGGAGTCTAATTAGGTCAGTGCCCCGTATAATATTTGAGATTTAGAATGTCACTGCATGCCGATGAGTGCGTAATTTGTCCGCTTCTTCATCGTGGTGCAGTTTCAGTATTCTTAAATTAAATCATACCATCCCAGTGGTCACGCAAATCGATGGTCGTTCGGGGACAAGCTGTCCGCTTCTCCACTGATTTTTCGTGGATCTGCATTCAGTCCCCGTTTTAGTAAGTGTCCCGTGTCCCTGGCTACGCCACACTGGGCATCGATTCCATTCCACTCTCACTAGCGCCACGCGAACGAAGCCAGTTCGGCACCCCTTGCAAGAACACCAAGAACGAAAATACATTATCGTTCATACTGTGTGCTGGCCTCCCTCTGAAAGTACATTTATCCGCGCGTCTCGAAATTACCTTCGGCCTGGAAGGGCTCCCGATGACGGAAGCTTAGCGAGGTTGTCATAAATATATGTGTCCCGATTCGATGCGGTGGTAATGCCCAGGGAATGAACGTGAGATGGGAATTACGGGGAATTAAGGTACTGGATTCGATAGAAAGAAGGCGATGAGAGTACTAGTGATACGGAAGGCCAGTAGCCTGCTGATCATACTGGCCGTTGCTTGGCACGATGCCTTTGACATATGACGCCTTTGTCTCTGGCATTGAGACCTCGTAAATTTGGATCCAGGAAGTCCAGGATATATGCTGGCCTCTGACCAGGCTATAAGTTTCGTTAAAGTGACGTGAACCTATAATTAGCAGCGGAATTTGAACAAAAGATATTCGCCTTTAAACCCGGCTTAATCTTCATGGCTTGAATGGGCATCGGATCCGAACACCTTCAGGTAGAATATTAAACAGGTAATTAAAACCAACTGTCCACCCGCCGCATTTACTGTACAGTACATTCATGGGAATGGTTTATTTTGCTATCCATCCGTCATCGACATCTCATCCTTCATCATCGGGCATGGCTGTCACCGTCAGGGCTGTCGGACACGAGGTACGCGACACTCTTCGAAACTGCCCGTCCCCGCGGTGTCCCGAACCTCGCATAGTCGCTTAAAGATTCAGGCAATACTGCACTTCGATTTATTCGAGAAAGAGCTGTCATTCAGCACATGGGATTTGACGACTTGTCAACATTCCGACGTTTTTGAATATCAATTAAGTTGGGAACTATCTCCGCGCTTATGAAATGATCGGCTAAAGCGACGACATATGCATCCTCATCAGTGCTTTCACCGCAGGCTTTTCTCGTGTCCGTTCTCATGATTGACAGACCATCACCGTGGCTGGGACATTGGACGCTTTTACACACACAAAACATTACTAGGCGTTCACCGTGAGCTTCCGAAGTGGCAATTGCCTCTTTCCAGACCGATCAAAACATATGGTTAGTTCGGATCCATCGTTCATATGTCATTCACTGACATCGTGAACTGGGTTCTGGAAATTGAGGTCGGATGTATATAAGAAATCTGCTCATTTATTCCCAACTCCTGAGCTTAACCTTTGAGCGACTGCCCTCAACTCGAGATACTTTCTTCTTGGTATTGAGAGCCATGCGTTTCATCTCTCTCCTTTCTGCGGCTTCTGTCACATTCTCAGCTACCTTTGCCGCTGAAATGTTCGCCCAAATTGACATCAATGCGGTTCTTGGATTCGACGCCGGTCCAGACAACTTTTACAATGCTCCTACCCCTCCTTGGGTCGCTGGAGCCACTCCTGGCTGGTACTACGGGCCGAATCCACAGAAATACCCCGATATGTGGACGCTTCATGATGTGAGCGCTATAGGTTCTCCGTGATCGCGTTTGCTTAATTACACTGTAAACAGATGATGTGTCGACTCCTTTGGTACTATCCAGATGCTTTGCATTGCCCAGTTCCAACCTACCCTCCAAAGCCGACTCCAACAACAACTACGACGGTCACAACCATATCAACAACAACTACGACTGCTACAGTCACTATCACCGTGGCGCCTGCCCCCTCAGACGGATATATTGAAACCTTCGATAATATCACTGCCGCTGTCCAGGCGGATGACTTTATGACCTTCGGACTCGTTGAAACGGTCGATGGTACTTATTTGAAATCAACCATTATCCCTCCCATCTCTCATCTTATTTTCTTTCTGAATAGACTGCAAAGCAATGTGCGACTCAGTTCCCGGATGTACTTTTGTCAATTGTTAGCGGATTTATGCTCTCTAGTGTCCTGTTGACCCGCTTACAATTATCCAGCTTTCCACGATGTCAACGGCAAGGTATATCACGAACATTCTGTCAAATACCGTGGTGCTCATGCATCGCGTTTCAGGGCGGGAGTACGGACCTCACATGCTCGCTATTTAAGTTTTGTCACACTTCTGCAGATGCCGACAATGCAGGTGGACAGAGCCAGCCGGACGGAAGCATAGATTTCATCATCAACAGTGATGGTTGGTGCAAAGTTGGGAATGCTACAACAACTACTACCACGCTATCATCAACTAGTTCAACTGCGTCTTCATCCTCGACAAGCTCTACGCATAGTTCCACAACCAGTTCTTCGACTAGTTCGAAATCGACGTCCACGACGACTACCAAGACGACGTCGACTACAACCACAAAGAAAACCACCACCACCCATGCCCCAACCCAGACTAGCGTTCCTCATTACTCTCAATGCGGTGGAATTGGCTATCCAGGATCTACGAAATGGTGAGCCCATGCCCGAAATATCTATATATTAATTTTTTAATGAGAAACGTATCAGTGCTTCTCCCTTCCATTGCATTTTCCAAAATCGTAAGTACCTTCCCTTCTTCACTATGACTATTTCACTAAACACAAAAATTAGCATACTACTCTCAGTGTCTGTAGAAAGCTTATTATGTAGGAGATGCCAGCCAGCTTGCGAATTAGTTGTTTTTCTATAACTTTGGCGTACCGTATGTAGGACTGTCAGGACGGATGATGTATTGGTGAAGTGCGATTGTGGACATGGTCCGTTTGAAATATAGGCCAAGGACTCGGAAATCAAGTGTGTCAATTCTGCGAAATTCTAATCACAGCTGGGGCCGGATTATTTTGACGGGGAGTCAAAATGTGACGGCACCTTGTTAGAATTTTGCCCAACTTTTGCCTCCACATTTTGCTCGTCCTAATGAGGGGCCACACGTCGGCAAAATGTCAGGGTAAAATTCAAACAACTTACCGTCCATTTTGACCTCCCGGCAAAATAGTCCGGGCCCAGCTGTGAATCAAGTAGTCGATGAGGGGCATCATTCCAAACCGAGTAAGAAGCTTGTAGCGAACCAACCCAGGCTGTCTTCACTCATATTGACACTGTGTCGAATATCAGGCGATGGGAATACGAGTTTAAATAAAAAGGCCACGATGAAGTACTTCGGCTTTTATTATTTACGAGCAAGACTCAGTTTGAGCTACTCCCATGCCGAACCAATAGTGAGTATTAGTGAAGAAGAAACAACATCATCCGATAACAGCGCAGAAGATGGGTTCTTTGCCAATCCCGAGCGAGTAAGTATATTGCCTTTGCGAGGTTGTTTTGGGGTCGTCGTCGGTAACAATACCCTCGTTCACGTTTTTCGCGCGAACGTAGCAATATCCTGTGGATGGAAACGATGTTCTTGAGTTGTTACTTTTTCTTGTGCCTACGTTCGTTCCTTGATTTTTTCATACATTTCCCAGTTACACATCAAAGCGGATTTGACAGCCTGTGTCACTACTCGTCCTTTTCTTGACGATATTATTATAAAGCATAATGATGGAGCTGACGCGACGAATCAACTCGAATGAACGCAAAGTTGTCATAGGACCTGGGCGAACCTGCGCCAGTGTAGTCGAAATCGGTTATGCTCAAGGTGCGTGCATTAAGATCCAGCTTGGACGGCAGTCTACGGTAGCTGCCTCAACGGCAGTCGTTAAGACTGTCAAGAACGATAGAGTCATCGAGCATTACACTTTGCATCAAGCAGGCCGTTCGGTGGCGTCGAAGGCAAAAGACTGGGGATGTTCAACGCCCGTGACAAAATCGTGATGTTTGGCCATGTTTGTTCTATCGTCAAACTCGATTTCCGTCGGTTCCAACAGCTCTCCCTTAAATTCCGCCACGCAGTCATCATCCCTCGCCTTTAAAAGTATCTAGACATTTAAGTACGACTGTTTTGAATATGTTGCTGTAATTTTTACCAAGAAAAACGGATGTTTTCTGATGCATCTCGCGGGTGCAAAGTTTCGTGTCGAGCCCAGTTTTGGTCAACATTTGCCTGCTTCGTAGAAATTCTTCGCAAGCACGCAAATTTTTTAAAACAGCGGGAACGTCATTTACAGCTTATATGAAGTCTATTTGAAGACTTAATCTGGTCAAAACGGGTCAAAATTGAGCAAATAAGGCCATCGAGCAATGGTACTACTGTACTATTTCATTCAATTCGGCAGGCATCGTGACGCGTTACCGCCCTGCCGAAAATTTGATTTCGGCGACCGCAGAAAGTGGGCGTGACAGGCCAAAAATTTTGGCAACCCAGCGCCGCAGGCCGCAAAATTTTGCTATATTGAGGCCGCTACCACCAAATGGTTTCGGCGCTGGGTTAGGAGCACCGTTACCAGCGTTACATTTCGGCGATTTTGAGGGCCGCGTGACGCGTTACTGCCGAATTGAATGAAATGGTACAGTACGTCCTGCCAACATCGGAAAGTAGTAAATTCAAAGTTGAGCAAACTAAAAGCGACGGAGGAGTTAAAAAGAAGTGCTGACATACCCAGAGTCTTTACTTAAATTGTCAATAGAAATCTTCGTCATCGCTGTCGTCTTCCTCGCCCACCGTAGCCTCGTCAAATATGCCCACAGGCTCACTTCCATCAGGAGCCGGGTCGGGCTCAGGCTGTTGGTTCAGCGTCTGCATCAACGTGTATAAAGCATTAATTTTTCTACAGATATAAGTAACTGCTCAATGAAAAAAAATGTTAAGGACTTACTCTTCACTCCGAGTAACTGCAGCAATAACGGCAGTCATCTTGTAAATCTTTAAATTAAGATCTTTTAGTCGCAATTTGAGGAGTACTTCGTCGTTGAAGAACATCTTGTGAATTTTAATCTGGTCCAGAAGCTGGGCAGCCGTCATACGTTCAATGATAGAGAACTTCACGACCAACCCGACTGTTATTAACCGGGCAATCTCTGCCTGCTTCTTTTTCTCGATGTCGTCTTGCTTCTTTCGTGTCGCAGCCGCTCGGTTGCGCTGAGCCTCTAACAAATGTTCCCGGAATTTTTTTGCTTCTCCAACGGTTTGCTGGAGTCGGACTTTACGCATGACATAAAGAAGGTCCTCGTCAGTGTTGCAGACCTTTTCGATAAACATCTCGGTATTATTTCGTTCCAAGCGCGTCTTGTTCGAGAAACTTGCAGAAGCACTGTTCGGATGGTACCTAACATGGACTCGCCAGGATCCGAGCGCACCTTCATTAGGGTCGTTGGTGGCCGGAATGAACATTCGTTCCCGTTGTTCCGGCGTCAGAGAGTCGAATGGCCCACCTGGTTCAAATTCCGCAGTAAATTGTCGCCAGCCATCAGCGCAGCCTGAGAACATAGCCCATATCATGAGATCCAAGTCGGGCAACTCAGCCGAGAGAACCTGGATTGCAGCAACAATCATCGTATTCAGGGAAGGCTTGCCATCAATTGTCAGTGTTTTGAAGTCAACGTTCTCGTCGAATAACAAGCGGGGGTTTTCTGCAATATGATCACAAAAGGCAGGTAATTTCCGATGGAGATCAACCATTGCGGGATCAAGAAGGTTTGGGCGCTCGTCGGAAGACTTGCCGCGAACAAGAGCAAGGTAAGGCCAAGAGATGCAGAGACCGTATAAAGCCATTGCAGCCACTTCCGCCAAAGTCGAAGCACATTCCAGTCCCTTAGCGACATTTTTCTCCATATGATTGAAGCCAGGCTTTTGTTTCGAGTCGCGAACCTCTTCCAAGAGAGCAATGTACAGATCCAGGAAGATGATTAATTCTGCGGAGCCGTAGGAGTGCGATTGATACCGAGTATTGTTAGCGTCCGGGTAGCGTTCATTTGACTTGATTCCGTGTAGCTCCAATTTGTGTTTTGACATGAACATGCGGTGAATATCTTGATATCCTTTTCCGTCAATTTTGTTGTTAAAGAGCGCCCCAGCAAGGCTGACGAGTTTTACGCCGCCGCGTGTACTTGAATCGATGGCACGTTGAACAGCGGCACTCTCCACGTTCTGACCGAGTTGTATCGTGGCGGCGTTTGCCTTGTTTGCGAGGAGAACTGGAGGCGGTCTTTTTTTTTCTTCCCAGGTTCGTTGCATTTTCATGACTCCGTACTTGAAAGCGTTGAGATCTTTGTGTCCACAGCAACCAGCAAACAGTAAGGTGACCAGAAGATTCTGCTTCGCCTCAGGAAGAGCAGCAAGAACGGCTAACCCCAGTTTCTTCTCCAACAGGGAAAGCGCGCTTTGACGACTGCTAAAGACCATAATAACCCGTGAGTATCAAAACAGGTGAAGATGGTCTTTGAGTTACGGTGAGTCCCCAAAAGCTGCAACGACCTCTTCTTGTGGAATAGAAAGTGTCGCGCGCAAGAGCTCTTCGGTATCCATTTCATCGACGACCTTCGCTCCGAGATCTTGAATGGCTACTTCCTTTTTCCAATCTTCGCAAAGCTTGAGCTTTTTCTTCCCATCGGCTGCGTGGTCCATGCTTTGATATTCCTCCTTTCAAATCCAGTCGTCAAGTTCCATTTTTTTCCCATCTCGAGTGGAAACGGGACTGTCAGAATATGCAGAAGCTATTTTACCTGCTAATTCCTTCGTTCCTTCAAACTGGGTCTTCGCAGTATGATCAACGGCTGGGGCAACTTCCGCAAAACGCGTCTGGTGTTTCCAGGTCGACATATCCGAGTCATCGATGCCTTCTTCGTATGTCGGGGCTAACTGGGTGATATGCCTGGCTTCATATGTGACTTTACGGTCGGTTGTTCCGTCGCTGCTCTCTCCAAATCCTAACCAATATTTTAGTGAACAATTTGTCAAAAGACTCAGCTCGAAAGCCCACCCAAGCCTTGCTGAATCTCTCGTCCAAGTTGGATGAGGCCAAAATAGCCACCTTCATCCCTAGCACGTTCAACCGTAGTCCGACTGATTTTTCGTGTAACCTGTACGCCAAAGGCCTTTCCACAAGCAACCATGGCATCACCAACGCGTTCACCTGCACATACCATAGTAATGATGTACCCTCCACCACGGTACAGCTATTTCTTGACAATGTACCAGGGGCTATGGATACAGCTGATGTAGCTTATACATATACAATGTACAGTTGAATATGGATAAGCTAATGGGTGTACAATGTACCAATATACATGGATAAGCTTATGAAGGGGTGAACTTGACCAAAAAGGAAGTACATAAGATTGTAGCTACTAGCGGCGGGCTGCTGGCCGGGAATGTACATAGCTGGAGCCATATTTGTGCTTCACAGGCCGGACATGTAGCCGGTAAATAATCGGCTCTGTAAACCATACAGATTAATTGATTTTTTTCGGCCTAATTGAGCCATTTGGGCTCAAATGCCGGCCGATAAAATGACCAAAACCACCGGAAATGGCCAGTGAGTGCTCGGAAAATATTTTTGAGAACTTGGGCCATCATTACTACAGCTATAGGACCATCAGGCATGCAATCAAACTGTCTAAATTCGATTTTTCGGCTTAATTGAGTCAGTTGAAGCATAAAACCCGGCCGATAAAATAGCCCGAAGCTTCGGGGCTAGGCAGTGAGTGCTCGGGCAATACCTGTTAGTGCTCGGGGTATCATAATAGGACTTAATACACCCATAGAACCATCTGCCGTGCCATAAAACTGTGTAAATCCGGTTTTTCAGCCTAATAAAGCTGGTTAAGACTTAAAAACCAGCCGATAAAATCAACCAAACCTCCGGATTTGGCCAGTGAGTACATGGACAAAGTTTGTAAGTACCCGGGCTATGATTAGAATTTTTATTACAGCCATAGGAACATCAGCAGTGCTATAAAACAGTGTAAATCCGATTTTTCAGGCAAATTGAGGCTTAAAAACCGGCCGATAAAATAGCTCAAACCTCCGGGCCTGGCCAGTAAGTATACGGACAATGTTTACGAGTACCCGGGCTATCATAAGAATTTTTCTTACAGCCATAGAACCATCTGCGGTGCCATAGAACTGTGTAAATTCGATTTTTCACTGTAATTCAGCCATTCAAGGCTTAAAACCGGCCGATAAAATCACCCGAACCGTCGGGCCTGGCCAGTGAGTACACAGACAATGTTTATAAGTACCCGGGATATCATTAGAATCTTTATTACAGCCATAGGAGCATCTGCCGTGCCATAAAACTGTGTAAATCCGATTTTTCAGCCTAATTGCATCAGTTAAGGCTTAAAAACCGGCCGATAAAATCACCCGAACCTTCGGGCCTTGCCAGTGAGTACACGGACAATGTTTACAAGTGCCCAGGCTATCATAAGAATTTTTATTACAGCCATAGGAGCATCTGCGGTGCCATAAAACTGTGTAAATCCGATTTTTCAGTGTATATTGGCCAGTCAAGGCTTAAAAACCGGCCGATAAAATCACCCGAACCGTCGGGCCTGGCCAGTGAGTACACGGACAATGTTTATAAGTACCCGGGATGTCATAAGAAATTTTATTACAGCCATTGGAGCATCCGCGGTGCCAGAAAACTGTGTAAACCCAATATTTCAGTGTAATTCCGTCAGTCAAGGCTTAAAAACCGGCCGAGGAAATGGCCCGAGCCCCCGGGACTGGCAAGTGAGTACTTGGAACATACCTGTGAGTGCTTGGGCTATCATGATTGTTTTTAATACAGCCATAGAACCATCTGCAGTGCCATAAAACTGTGTAAATCCGATTTTTCACTGTAATTTGGCCAGTCAAGGCTTAAAAACCGGCCGATAAAATCACCCGATCCTCCGGGCCTGGCAGCTGAGTATACATACAATGTCGGTGAGTACCCGGGTTATCATTGGAATTTTTATTACAGCCATAGAACTATCCGCGGTGCCATAAAACTGTGTAGAACCGATTTTTCAGTGTAATTCGGCCAGTCAAGGCTTAAAAACCGGCCGATAAAATCACCCGAACCTTCGGGCCTGGCCAGTAAGTATACGGACAATGTTTACAAGTGCCCGAGCTATGATTATAATTTTTATTACAGCCATAGAACCATCTGCTGTGCCATGAAACTGTGTAGATCCGATTTTTCAGTGTAATTCGGCCAGTCAAGGCTTAAAAACCGGCCGATAAAATCACCTGAACCTTCGGACCTGGCCAGTAAGTATACGGACAATGTTTACAAGTGCCCGAGCTATCATAAAAACTTTTTTTACTGCCATAGGAGCATCTGCGGCGCCATAAAACTGTGTAAATCCTATTTTTCTGTGTAATTCAACTGTGTAAATTTGATTTCTCACTGTAATTCAGCCCAGTCAAAGGCTTAAAAACCGGCCGATAAAATCACCCGAACCTTTGGGACTGGCCAGTGAGTACACGGACAATGTCTGTGAGTACCCGGGCTATGATTATAATTTTTATTACCGCCATAGAACCATCCGCAGTGCAATAAACTGCCTACATCCGGCTTTTCAGACTAATGAAACTAGTTGAGGTATAAGAAACCAGCCAATAATGTTGCCTGAACCCCCAGGTCTATACACAATGTGAAATAGTCTCAACATTTTATAGTAGTGGGGTATTGCACTAATATATATTGAGGGAATGAGATTTGGGAAGTGGGTAGGTAGGTCTGAGAAATATAAATATGGCTAACAGTGATGCATATACTCTGATTAAAATCATTCTGAATAGACAAAATGAATGGGGACTATATGTAGCAAAGACTCCTAAAGGAATTTAAGCAATAGCTCACTTTGTTCCGGTGGACTACTAGGATTATGAGTTAGGATCATCATGTATGTGAATTATTCCCCATATCACATTGGAAACCATTCTTGTATTTCACATTCAGGTTGGTTTATGTGTTTTAATTCCTGCATTTGCTCTGTTCCCTCTAGTCTTGTTGTATACACAACTAGTTGCTGTTCAGCTTCTTTCTATCAATCTACACTATTTTTAAAGGAACTAATATGTCATAGTTGGTGATGTGCCCATTTTTCCAATATACCTACCACTTCCACAGTATCATTTGCCCAACCTATATCCATGCAATCCTTCACTAATATATAACATTTATAACACCTTCTAGTATGCACAAATCTCTTTATATGTATGGAATTAGTTCTGTTATAACTTGAAGGGATGGTTGTCTATGCCACAGTGGTTTGACCTCCTCCTACTAGGGAAATGCAGACTTAACCTGGGGGTTTCTGGGCACCTATCTGCACATGTACCCAGTATACCTGTAACTGGGACCCACATGGAATTAGCTGTTGAAATAAACCCCAAAAACATTGAAAACAGCAAAGATAAACAGGAGATATACAAGCAATGCACCACTTTTAAGGCAGTTTTATGGCCTGGAGGATGGTCCTGTGGTTGTAATAAACATTCTGATGATAGCCCAAACACATACAGCTATTGACCAAGTACTTACTGGCCAGGCCCAAAGGTTCAGGCTACATTATTGTCCGGTTTCTTATACCTCAACTAGCTTCATTAGGCTGAAAAGCCGGATCTAGGCAGTTTATTGCACTGCGGATGGTTCTATGGCTGTAATAAAAATTATAATCATAGCTTGGGCACTTGTAAACATTGTCCGTGTACTCACTGGCAAGGCCCGAAGGTTTGGGTGATTTTATCGGCCGGTTTTTAAGCCTTTGACTGGCCAAATTAAACTGAAAAATCGGATCTACACAGTTTCATGGCACAGCAGATGGTTCTATGGCTGTAATAAAAATTATAATCATAGCTCGGGCACTTGTAAACATTGTCCGTATACTTACTGGCCAGGCCCGAAGGTTCGGGTGATTTTATCGGCCGGTTTTTAAGCCTTGACTGGCCGAATTACACTGAAAAATCGGTTCTACACAGTTTTATGGCACCGCGGATAGTTCTATGGCTGTAATAAAAATTCCAATGATAACCCGGGTACTCACCGACATTGTATGTATACTCAGCTGCCAGGCCCGGAGGATCGGGTGATTTTATCGGCCGGTTTTTAAGCCTTGACTGGCCAAATTACAGTGAAAAATCGGATTTACACAGTTTTATGGCACTGCAGATGGTTCTATGGCTGTATTAAAAACAATCATGATAGCCCAAGCACTCACAGGTATGTTCCAAGTACTCACTTGCCAGTCCCGGGGGCTCGGGCCATTTCCTTGGCTGGTTTTTAAGCCTTGACTGACTGAATTACACTGAAATATTGGGTTTACACAGTTTTCTGGCACCGCGGATGCTCCAATGGCTGTAATAAAATTTCTTATGACATCCCGGGTACTTATAAACATTGTCCGTGTACTCACTGGCCAGGCCCGACGGTTCGGGTGATTTTATCGGCCGGTTTTGATGCCTTGACTGGCCAATATACACTGAAAAATCGGATTTACACAGTTTTATGGCACCGCAGATGGTTCTATGGCTGTAAGAAAAATTCTTATGATAGCCCGGGTACTTGTAAACACTTTCCGTGTACTTACTGGCCAGGCCCGACGGTTCGAGTGATTTTATCGGCCGGTTTTTAAGCCTTGACTGGCCAATATACACTGAAAAATCGGATTTACACAGTTTTATGGCACGGCAGATGGTTCTATGGCTGTAATAAAAATTCTAATGATATCCCGGGTACTTATAAACATTGTCTCTGTACTCACTGGCCAGGCCCGACGGTTCGGGTGATTTTATCGGCCGGTTTTAAGCCTTGAATGGCTGAATTACAGTGAAAAATCGAATTTACACAGTTCTATGGCACCGCAGATGGTTCTATGGCTGTAAGAAAAATTCTTATGATAGCCCGGGTACTCGTAAACATTGTCCGTATACTTACTGGCCAGGCCCGGAGGCTTGAGCTATTTTATCGGCCGGTTTTTAAGCCTCAATTTGCCTGAAAAATCGGATTTACACTGTTTTATAGCACTGCTGATGTTCCTATGGCTGTAATAAAAATTCTAATGATAGCCCGGGTACTTACAAACTTTGTCCATGTACTCACTGGCCAAATCCGGAGGTTTGGTTGATTTTATCGGCTGGTTTTTAAGTCTTAACCAGCTTTATTAGGCTGAAAAACCGGATTTACACAGTTTTATGGCACGGCAGATGGTTCTATGGGTGTATTAAGTCCTATAATGATACCCCGAGCACTAACAGGTATTGCCCGAGCACTCACTGCCTAGCCCCGAAGCTTCGGGCTATTTTATCGGCCGGGTTTTATGCTTCAACTGACTCAATTAAGCCGAAAAATCGAATTTAGACAGTTTGATTGCATGCCTGATGGTCCTATAGCTGTAGTAATGATGGCCCAAGTTCTCAAAAATATTTTCCGAGCACTCACTGGCCATTTCCGGTGGTTTTGGTCATTTTATCGGCCGGCATTTGAGCCCAAATGGCTCAATTAGGCCGAAAAAAATCAATTAATCTGTATGGTTTACAGAGCCGATTATTTACCGGCTACATGTCCGGCCTGTGAAGCACAAATATGGCTCCAGCTATGTACATTCCCGGCCAGCAGCCCGCTGCTAAGCTTTCCGGGGCCTTATGTAGGCCAGTCACTAGCCTAAATATGACCATGAGCTTATCTATTGTGTACTATACATTGTATGGGCTGTTAGCTTACTTGTAACTGTTGATACATTGTATATCCATAAGCTACATCAGCTGCATCCATAGCTGCAGGTACATTGTCAGACAATAGCTGTATCGTAGTCTAGGGTACATTGTTGCTATTCTACCTGTCACCTGAGCATCCAGCTTTCAAAAGGGCTCTAGCCAGACGGCGAGCCTCTGCAGTATAAACTCCCCTCTTTGTCGGGGACCAGACACGACGACGCTGAAGGGACAAGCGTGCGTTTGCGAGTGAGTCCTGTGCTCGGCGACGTTGCATGTCAAGCCGGTGAGCTTTCTTCCGAAATTCTGAATTTTCGGCCTGTGCTTTCTCGAGACTACTTTCCAGAGCTTTGACCGAAGCGCGAAGATCGTCGACAAGATTTAACAAAGCCAAGTAGTTGCCAGATATTTTGTCATGAGTTGCCATGCTTGCAGCTAATTGATTTTTGAGATCAGTCCGCGAAGCTGTCTTTTCGCGAAGAAGTCGTTGCGACCGTTTCTGCTGCTTTTTTAGGTCAATACGTGTAGAAGCAAGAGACCGGGTCAATTCAGAGTTTTGCGATAGTGTATCTTCGAGTTGTGCATGGCTCTCTTTTGCTGCAAGCTGTAAGCGATCAATTTCGGAGGTGTGGAGTTGAATTTGAGTGATGTTATCAGCGTTCATGGATCGGAGCTCTTCAATCTCGGACTCAAGTATTTTAATATAAGCATCTTGCTCGTCAATCCGGGTATTCAGAGCAGTGTCGTTTTTTTGACGTCGCGTTTTCGGAGTTCGCAGAGGACTCGGAATCTCTTCTTCGGAAGTTGTTGCACGTCCGAGTCTGGATGCTTGCAGGTTTTGCAGATGAGTTCGCTTAGCAGTAACGCGGGGCATATAGGAGCGACAGGACAAAAAAGGCGGAAAGGATGCGAAATTCATTGAACTTGTAGGACATTGCCTTAAATCACTGAGCATTCGGTCATTGATGGCACGTCAATGGTGCGTCCTTGACACCCGCTTGACAGCTGACATTTCAACTCGCGCATCCGTCGTCCCTCCGTCCCAAATGTCTTGAAAACGGTTGGTAAAGTCACTTCCGAACAACTCTATGAGCCGATTTCGAAACTCCATTGAATATTGCGGCAGAAAAACCGTGTTTTTGCCGTAATTTTGATACTACAGACCTAATTTAAAATTTTTCATAAAAATCGCTTCATAGAAGTGTTATATAACATATTTTACAATTTATAAAGCATGTTCTGTAATTTTACACTTGTTGTGGAGCTCGGAGTTAGAGACGGAAAAGGTTGCAAAAAGAGGAACCGGCGTGCATCAGGGACAAACAACAACAACAACAACAACAACAACAACAACAACCACCACCACCCCCCGGCCCCCCGGTCCCAAATTCTGCTCTGCTACCTTTAAACCTCTAGCTTTAGTTAACAAAAGAACCCACACATTGATCCTTAACGTGTTTACAACCAGACCTGAGAAGAAGAAGAAGAACTGAGAAAAACGAATCCCACGTCGAAAAGTTGACATCGCTAATGGCATCGACATATGCTCCACCTTCCCCAGCTAAGCTGCCGGCATACAAGCCTCCTCGTCTCGAAGCTCAACGTCCTCCGTCCCCAGTTGCATATACAGAAGGAAACGACACGAGTCTCATTGCACCCAAGGGATGTGAACTCATGATCCACAACATCCGGCCAAGTGGTACCCACAGAACGAACGAAGACGTAGTGAACACGGCGTTACAGGAAATATCAAAAGGACACCCGCACCTCCTTAACTGTCCGGTTCAGTATTCATTCGGCCTAAGGGACACGCCATCTGCTTGCACCATTAAACTTCGCAGTGACGTCGCCGGAATGGACAGTGTTCCTCGACCCGACCTCTTGGAGCAATGGATCGAACCACTGCGCTCCTACAACGAAAAGTGGTGTGTTGATTGGGCATGCTCCGCGCCGAACAAGGAACGAAGGCTATGGGTTGGTGTCAAGGGTTTTTCAACAGTGCCTACCCGCGAACTAGGAGACAAGATTCGAACGGAGCTTCAGAAGATGGGTTTCCACACTGTATCATCCTTCGTACTATCGAGTTCAAGTGCAGTCGTGCTCAATATGGCCTCCCTGGAACACGTGCGGAAGTTACTTGAGAAGAAAACCATCACGATCCCCAACATTTCCATCAGAGCACTTTCCCTTGAAAGCTTCAAGGTCATTCAACCGGAGTACGCATTCGAACTCGGTATCACGGGAATCGATCAATATGACCCCACCACAGCCATCGAACTCGACGGTTTCTTCTCTCGGACCTACGTGGATGATGACGGATCAACCCTATGGTATCGAAGCCGCGTCGTCGATGGAGTCTATCTTTTCCTCATGAAAGGTTGGAATGCAACAGTGCGGGTCCTCCGCGACAAAGAGACCTTCGAGAGATATAGTAAAGACTCGGACAAGTTGGTGTACCCGCGACTCCTGTACGACCTGAATACGAACGGGAAATGGTCGGAGAGCTTCATCAAACATCTCAAAACTGCAGCCAGTGCAGTTGGAGGAGAATTGTCGTCTCTTCCGAAGAAGGTTGACAACCTAGAGCGGCGGATGGAACAGGGTTTCAACGAAACAGAAAATCGGTTCAGTATTCTTACTTCGAATGTTCAAGCTCTCACGTCGAATATTTCAAACCTCCAGACCCAAGTACAAAATCAATCTTATGCCATGCTAACCATGCGCGAACAACATCTGGCCACCGAACAGAAAATGCTACTTAGCAACTATCAACTCCAGCTCAAGATGAGGTTGGGATATGCAGAGAGTCACGAAAAGGAAGGGATTAAGGAGGAGATGAAAAATGCGCAGGCCCAGTTAGATCGGCTCGAGCGCGATGGCAGGTCCCTGTCGCAAACCTTTGATGGCTTCATCACACCGTCGATCCCGCCGCCATCTGGCCCACACCTCGGACTGACAGCGCCGCCTCAACAGAACACACCGCCGTTGCCGACACCATCCAACCCAAAAGTGCCCAGTGAGAGTCATCCCGCCAATGGCTACCCTTCGCCTCGTAACACCACATCAACTCCGGCGGCTGGGAATCTGTCGGTCACCACATCGCCATCAAAGAGACTCAACGAGGAAAATGGCACGCCGTTGGACAAAGCCGGACGCCAGAAGCCTTCCACGTCAGCGAACAAAAGGGCGAGGACCACGCGACCTCAATCGGGTCTTCAGATATCGTCGCAAGCAGTGGAAGAAGAGTACGTGCATGACTCTCAAGAGGACATGGATACGGTGAGCAAATCGTGCACAAAATTAGATGAACCAACTGACCAGTCCCTTTGTTTACGCACAGGCTTAGCAAGGAAGTCGGACAAATTAGGACAAGAGGAGTCAGATGATGGCAACGATTCTTACCTGGTCTGGCAGAGCAAGGACTGTGGTACTCAAAGGGACTACATATCATGTTTTATAGACAGGATTCATATATTCTCGTGGCTCAGAAACTATGCAGGCATCTTCACCGTGGTATGTCTCCTAAGTTTCATCACCAGTTGTCAAGCGCTGCTGCATACTTCAAATGGATTATCAATCTATGCATTGAACGCAAATGGAATGGTACATGTCGGTAAGGTATCACAGATAAACTCTATCATACGCACAAGACGGCCTCACATAGTGGTAATATCGGAAACCAAGACTTATGATAAGGTAGGAAAAGGCTTGCCAACTGATGAATACAATTTCTTTGAGGAGACAGGTATCAAAATGGAAAATCATCACCTTTATAAGTGGGGCATTGTAGTCGGAATACGAAGAGACATTCAAGTTGCACAAAGGTTGAATGTACCAGGCTCGTTGAAGGGTCGTGTTGTTGCTCTTGATATTGTGATGGGAACCAATAGAGGCAAGGGTTTTCTACATCGCTTCATAGGAGCTTACGCGCCGTGGAATCCAGGATCTGATAGCTCGCCGTCAAATTTTTGGACTGAGGTGGCAAAGATATGCAACGACTCAGCTTTTTCTTGGTCCATGGCTGGGGATCTGAATGCAACAGTATCAAATTCGGAACGGGCTTCTGGTGGAAACGATGCAAGAAGCCAATTTGTGCGGTTCCTTCAAGCAGCGAGAGGTCATGATCTATGGTCAGACAGGCCTGAACGGACGAGAATGCAAGATTGGACCTGCCGTGCCCACAATAATCGAAGCGAGGCGGGGAATATTATTGACAGAGTGGTAATATCACGGAACGGATTTACTGATACAGAGATTTCAGTTGCAGATAAGGCTAATGATTTCGTTCAAATGACGGACCATAGAGCAGTCATAGCCACTATCATTCTGAAAAGGCCAGGTGCACTTGATGGTGAGGTCCGACTGACGCCAGACAGCAAATTAGTCTTACCAGAACCTCGAGTTCAATATCCCTCGCGGAAAGACAAGTCCAAATTTGAAGCATACCGGCAACTGGTGGACCAAAGAATTGCTGAACAAAAGATCAATGAGGTGGAGGTGACCGGTGAGGCTTCATTTATCCAAAGATACGATGCTTTGACCCGCATAATCGTACCAACTGCAAAAGAGGTATTCGGAGTCATCAAGCGACCACATTTTGGAGTAGAAAAGATAACATCACCTCGGATCCAGAGGCTGGAGAAGGAAATGAGAAAGCTGGGAGGAGCCTTATATCGCGAATCACAAGGAGAGACAGCTCGGATAGCGGTGGAGTCATTGACACTTTTCTTACAACTGAAAGACCAGTATGATCAATTGCACCACAGGGAAAACAACACGGAGAGGGATGTAACTCTACGGAAATACATTCTTGGCGTCCGTCGTGCCACCTTCAAGGAATTATATCATGCAAGAATGGACGAGATCATTTCGCGAGCTCGGACAAAAGACAGGAGACGCATTGCATGGGCACTCACGGGTGGATCAACAAAGAAAATGGTGCAAACAGGCGAGTTTAATGGTTTACCAACAGCTATCAGTTCATCTACGCAACCTGGGGTGATTATCACAGACTCGGAAGGTGTCAAGAGAGAGACATGTGAATACCTCAAGAAGCTGTATACACGGCCAGAACCTCCCATAATGGAGAAACCGTGGATGAAGACTCCAAGCGTAGCAGAAGTCAAGAAGCAAGTGGAAAAGGATCCATTTGAATGGCCAATGCTGGCAACCCTTTCAGATTTCCGAGCCATGATACGGAAAGGTAATCAACGGCCGTCACCAGGACCAGATGGATGGGAAAAGTGGTGCGTAAAAAACCTATCAGACACAGCACTAACACTGGTCCTAGATCTCCATAACTATATCGTTAAAAACTCAGTTTTCCCAGGTAATGTAAAGGATATGATCTCAACAATAATTCACAAAAGGAATCTTCGCACAGACTTACTCAATTATCGCGGAATAATGCTATCTAATTTCCTAGCAAACTCACCAATGACGTGGTTGACTAACCAGCTCACGGCATATACATCAAGGAAGGGCATTATTCCCGAGACACAAGTAGCAACGCAGCAGGGAGTACAGACAAGGGACGTCATTTCATACCTTTCAGCAGTTAAATGCTACGCTCAAAGAAATAAACAAACAGTATATGCACTTCAAAGGGATCAAATGAAGGGCTTCGATTACCTGGCACCCCAAGGCTTATATGACTCTTTGGAGGCCTATGGACTTCCTAGCTCAATCGCAGACCTGGACCGAGCAGCCCAAAGAAACACTAAGGTTTACGTCAGAACTGCATATGGGATTGCAGGTCCGATAATCATTAATGCAGTGACAAAACAAGGAGGTCCGGCATCACCTTTGAAGTCAACTCTGACAACAAGTCTAGGACATCGATATTTAGATGATTTGGCACAGAATGATCCAGGGGTGCTGATATTACAGTCAGAGTCATCTCGCGAAGGGAAGGCACCACACACACCAGACCACTCTACACGGATGCAAGTAATGATGGCAGAGGCAACTGATGATTCCTTGATCTTTGCCACATCAATAGAGAGCCTTCAAAGGTTTACAAGGGAAATGGAACATTTCCAATATGCATACGGTTGGCTCACGTCATGGAAGAAGACCACAGCGTTTGGCTTGTGCGTCCCGGAGAATTTGGTAACTGAAACAATACGCATGCCCTCAATAACGGTGAGAGATGGCAGATACATCCCCAATGAGACGACGTGGCATGACGTGGCCCTAAAAATTGGTGAGTTACATTTCCTGCGTGCTCGAATTGACGATACTGCTAGTCGATACCAGGAACTGCGGGACTATATCAGTAATTTTAATTTCCCAAAGTTCTCGTTTCGGACACCGATAACGCTGGCACGAAAGGTGGTGGCGCAAAACATTGCGTCGAGGTGCCGAGCGCTATTGTCAATCCAGCCAATCAAGCAAACAGAGGCACAAACTCTAGACCGGCAAATATGCTCAAAAGTCCACGAAATGCTGAGTTTTCCTTATCACCCTAATCCAAATATTTTGACATTACCATTAGAAAACCATGGGCTGGATTTTCCGTCAATTGAAAGGATAAATGCTGGAATAGCAGTCGAAGGGATGATGAGAGACCTGAATCATCACATCCCCGCATATCGAGCAGCAGCCAGAATTACAATGGCTGACTGGACATGTCGGATCAACAAATGCATGAATCCGGTGGACCAAGGAGGGCTGAGAAAGGATTTCAGTTACTATTATGGTCGGATACCTGCAACGTGGTTGATTGCTCACAAAGTTATGAGCTCAATGTCCCCGCCAATGAGCTTACGTCGAACAGACGTGAGCTATATCCTAAGCGGTGATGTATCGATCCAACATGCCATGAATATTGCTAAGGAAAATAATCTCCAGGGATTGAATGGGACTTCGATGCTGACAATAACAAGAAACAACTTACAGATGCTGAAGGAGGTAGGAGAGTGGACAACTGACAATGGAGGACGGTACAGATTCGAAATAGACAAGTTGATTAAAGAAAAGACTGGAAGATGGACAGCAGCGGCAAAGAAAAACTGGGCACACTTAAGCGAAGTGTTGTCAAACCTTCGCGTGGAATGGTTTTATGCTGGTTCAAATGATTTGCTGCTGACAAGAGAAAAAAGACAGGAGGTATCAGAAGCGATGGTAAAAAACCTAGGAAGAATCATGGGACTCACAGAGACTGGACAGGACCATGAAAACAGATATTGGGCAAGTGACGGATCGATGAAACCAGCAGCAAGCGGAATCTTAGACCCAAAGTCGGTGACAACGGCAGTCACTGGACCTCAGACGGTCGTGATGCAGATACCAGGAAGAAACACAAGCATCCTACACGGAGAAATCATGGGATTAGTGGCAGGACATATCCTTACATTGGAACGTGGGACGGACCAACAACAGGAGTTATTCTCAGACCACCTGAACACTGTGCGCTTCATTCAGGATGTGAAGTCAAAGATAAACCAAGAAGCTCAGCTACGGTACTGGAATGGAAGATCATACTTGCGCTGGCTACAAGATCTAGTTCAGAGGTCGACACTATTGGTGCAGTACACCAGAGGCCATTCGAACCAGGTATCGATCCAATCAAGACTGAATGATGAGGCTGATTATTACGCAACAGGTGGACAAGATTACATCACCAAATTACCCGTCGCCCCAATACCGACATTCTACATGAATGAATACACGTTTTATCGTAGCCAGGACGGGTGGATCGAATCAAACATGCGCAATTTCGTCGAAAAAGTGATGGCACTGAGGACAAGTGAAACCCTGGCCTTAGGAAATCGACACAGAATGAAAACGTGGCTGTACCATAAATCAACACTGCCAGCATATGCCTATCATAAAGCGACATCAGCATACACAGCAGCCATCCAGTTATATGCAAGATCGGGACAGTTACCGACGGCAGAGAACATGAGGAGGAAAGGCGTGATACAAACAGACGAGGAAACGATGTGCCGGCTAGGGTGTGATGAGATTGAAACACTGGAACATGTGTTCGTCGAATGCCCCGAATTTGATGAGTGGAGAAGGGAAGCTGGGCGGTCTCTAGAGGGAAAAGTTCAGGAGAAGCTCAAAGCACGGAATGCTAGTGAAGAACAAATCACTAATATCCTATCAAAAGCTAAGTACTTCTTTCAAAATGGGAAAGAACTATGGCCACTTGGTGACTCCCAATACTACTTAGGACACGTACCGAAGATTGAGCCACTCATGCCCACAATCGAAGGAGAAATGAAACTAGAACGTGAACGGAGTGTTCATGGTGTATATTGCGAATGGCATAACGCCAGCATAAGGCTCGCATCAAGGATATTCGGAGAACTACAAAGGAGAGCGGCACGACATTGGGAGGAGAGAGGACTCGGAGGAAAGAGGAAAGAAGTGACTGAGTTGGACGGAGAAGATTAGCGGCACAAGATAGAGAGTGAGACATACAATCCGCCGAGGCAATAGTCCTGAGTCTTAGACGAAGGCGGATTATGGCATGTAAACAATGTAAACAAGGGACAAATATCACGATTTTGTCACGGGCATTGAACATCCCCAAAAAGACAGAGCCAAGAGCTTGACGTCGCATGAACACCACAGATAGAATCTAATCTGCCTATCTAATCTATGGAAAGCAGCCAGGCCTCTACTTTGATGGAGAATGCCGAGAAGCCGGGAGAATTACGTGAGGTCTGAATTGATCACACGCTATAGGGCTCTCGGTGTTGTCTAACTTGTCTTTCCTTTTACTTTCCGTCACACCTTCAGTGACCCGCATGGGAGAAGTATCTCTGATAAACCTACCCGTTGAACTTCACACTTCTATCTTGACGTTCCTCTTATCACTTTCGCGCAAGCCCTCCCCTGGAGCTAGGGAGTTATTTCTTCGCTTTGGTATTACTCCTTTGCCAGGTCCTGATCCACTAATATGGGGGTGGACAGAGCAAGATTCGCGTTCAGGATCGTTATTCCCATTCAATGCTGCCCGTGTCTGCAAGTTGTGGCGCGATATCCTCGCGCGGATCCCGGAATGCTGGACTTGGGTTGTGTTCGACGTCGTATCTCATCCGGGTTATCTCCTTGATGCGTTTGCATGGTCTAGAAATTTGGAAAACATTGACGTCGTGGTGTTCAGCAGCTCGGAGTATACTGAAGATGTCGACGTAGGACGGGAGAGACGACACGTATTGGCTATCGCACAGGCACTGCAACACCACGTTCATCGCTGCAAGTCCATTACCTTTGACGTTGTTTATTCATCCTCACTTCCCCTGCCGACCTTTTTCTTCCTCCATGATGCACCCAAACTGGAACAACTTATTCTCGAATGCCGCATTAATAATTTCGACTTATCATCTCACGTCCCATCACCGAACCTCGACGGAGAACAAATCCCCTTCGCGTCGTCATTCACGGCGTTGGGGAAATTATCGATCCCAGCCTTCTGGCTCATTGATATGCAGCTGTCCTCACCCGACCCGGAATGGTTTAGCAACCTGAACTGCTTAAAAATGGATGTCACGGTCACCAAGTTCGAGTTTCCCCAAAGCGGCCAGTATTCATTAACCAACTTTTTGCGTTGCTTGAGCGAGTTAAGGGTGCCAGCCTCGATTTTCCTCCAAGACCTTTATCTTTCCTATGAGTACTCCGTCGACAATTTGAATTCCGCCGACTGCACACACCCAGCTTATACCTTTTCCGGCGCTGACACGTACTTTAAATCTGTTTCGAAGGACTTTATCGCTCAGTTTTATGCCCTCGCCAATGTCGTTTCAGCTTTCATGCTTTCATTTGAAGATTGTGAAATCCCAAGCATCTCGCACCTTCAATACGCACGTAATATATGCTTGGAAAATATCGTGGATGACCAAGGTCAAAGTCTCCGAAATGTCCTTGCAGCATGGGAAGGATCTTACCTCACAATCTACTCTTGTCCTTCCTTTAACGATACTTTCCTCTCCTGGCTTCGGTCGGTCCAGGAATACATCCGTATCAACACTGAAGGAAATAGAGTATCAATCAAGGCCTATCCAGCAGAGAACCTTTCTTCGTTGCAGATTGATGATTGCGTCAATTTTACAGCGCCAGCTCTTATGGACGTCGTCAAGTTTCGCAGCGACAATCATGCCGCTTATTTAGAACTCCGGAAGGCTAGTTCGGACAAACCCCTCTACACAGATTCTATAAATTCTGTGTCTGTCACGGGAAGTGGCCCACCATTCACGCTGGAGGATATGTCTTTGCATTGGTTATGTGACAAGATTGACATCTTAAGGCTGACCTGGAACACGGTGGATGATGAAGGGGAAGAATATTGGTATCGACAGGGAGATGAAGAATGATGCATTAATGATGTTTTGACTAGTAGTTATAATTCGAGAGTGACTTTGGTCGATCGATGATATATGCCATCGTTCTACATGGGCCCACACCAAATCACAGCCTTTGCAGGTTATTTAAGAAAATATTACAGGTTTCAATCCTAATTGACGATTTGAAGGTATTAGTTGAGGGACTTAACAGTCGACTAGGAGCATGTCGAGGATGTCGCCCAGTTTGCAGCTTTCACTTGTCAGTACTACCGTCTTCTTCTGAGGACGTAAAGTTTGATCCAGTTCCCGGAGCATCCGACTGCGAAAAGGCTTCGCAGTCACCGACATACATGAAGGTACGGCTTGACGCATGTCGGCATCGATTTGGCGAGCGATCAGGGAAGGTCGAACGCGGCGGGCCTTCAGAGGAGCCAGATGAATCGGAGTCGTCGTCTTCATCCTCGGAGTCGCTATCACCAGCATCGTCGTTACTGTCTTCGTCGGCATAGTAGCCTGTGTCGTCGCCAGTTTGGGCGGTCCCGGTGACGGTCTGAGTTTGCTTCAGAAGCATGTTCTTGCGGTGTCCCATCGCTGGGGATGAGTGCTCGTTGGATGCTGTGTTGAGCTTGGCGGAGCGAGTGGACGGCTTTTGGTAAGAGTGGAAAGGCGAAGATGGTTGTTGAACCTGAGTAGCCTGCGCATCAGCAGTCTTGGAGACGTTGTTGGACGGAAGAGCGCTGGGTGTGTTCGAGTTCGAGGTCGTAGACATGGCTGCTACAAGAAGAAGGACTAGCTTGGGTGAAGAGGTACCTAAATAACGGGAGGACGGAAAGCAGGTTGATCTCATTTCTGAATTCCTCCAATAATTATAGGTTACAACGCTTTAACAGACCATGTCAAAGCCACTGCGTATGTCAAGGCGTGAAAGGCCATACCAAATCGGGACAATTGCTTCACAATACCCAAGTGCCACTGCGCCAGTCCTTTTGTCGCTTTGACCGCTTTGACTCAAATCGCCGGATTACAATAAGGATTGAAACCAGTGCGACAAATTTGTTCTTGAGGGCTTTATAACCACGTTTATACTCAAGTAAAGATATTTAAATGAAAAATAGGCAACTGAGTAGTCCAATTAACATATGTATATGCACCATTCGGAAGAGACCTCACCTTTTATGAGAGCTTGCCTTGTGATAACCCGAAATGCGCCCTATTCATCTTCGACAAGCGTTCAGATACCATGGTGATATGATGCTTGGGCGGAGCGCCTCCGTCGAGCGACAGCAGAGCTCCCATTTGAAGAAAGTGATCGTGAGCCATAGTCCGTCTCTCTTATCGTTTAAAAATTAAACAGAGGGTACTCGGCGAACAGCATTCAAATTCAGCTCGATATCTATTCGCAAGGACATGAGCGCCAGCATATCGCTTCATCGCCAATAGTCTATAGATCACCAGTTCAGATGCTAGAATCGTCCAGGTCATGTACTCAATGCGCAGCAATAGAATCCGATATTGGCTGTCTCATAGAGCCGGTATTGTCAGGTAGATGGACAGAACATCACATCGACCTGAATTTAGAATCTTCGTACTCGTGAACTCCGTTTCCGACCGTGGTTTGGCAGTGCAAGAGACAAGTAGGTCATCTGAAGGGCAGCCCACAAGTGGCTCAACAACGAAAGAGAAGTATCGCGAAGGGTGTTTCATCCAGTGTTGGTAATCGCCGCTTTCACCCGTAATCAAGTAAAAACGATGCAGAGCAGGTTTAGACATCAATATTGAAATCGTTTACTGCTTCCTTTTCTTCAACTTTAGCAGTCATTACCAGAAGCAGGGTTATGAGAACCTACTCGAGTACGTGAAACCCAATCATTAGAAGGTTGCTAAAGTAAGATTGGTAAGATCGGCGGTTACGCACAGCGCACAAAATACTCATTTCAAGTTTACAGTTAATCCACAGCAGGGCACAGGGGTCATCGACAGAGCTCGTAGCTGATGGGCCGCAAATAAGATGGCTAAGCAGGGTGCCGCAGTCTACAAATATGGGTGCAGGAGGTTTTGGTGGAGTCAAGCTTCCGTCCGACTTAAGTCTCGGGGGCGCTTGTTGTTAAGAGGCTGGAGGACGTTTCGAAGGTCAGATCTCGGGTGCAAAAATAATGTAACACGGAAAGAAAACTCACCCGATCATTCCTCTAATGACCGCGGATAGTGACGATGCATCAAGCATGGCAGCCCCGGCTGGAAGTTCGACAATCAATCAACTACATACGACGAACGATAATACGGACTAAGCCACCACGTCAGCAAGCATCTTGGTCGGGCCTGTCATAGTTCAAAGGCCGAAACTCAGATAGAAAGCGAGCGCCGGTAGGCAACTATGAGAGAACGAGTCATAAACTTTAATTACAAAACAGAAAGGAAAGGTAGAGTGGGCTTACATGAAAATTGCGCCTCACAAGTTGCCAGTGGGTCACTTGACCGGTGTTGATCATACATCAGGTCTTTCGAGAAGGTCGTCTGCAGTAAACGCATGATTAGACGAGTAGAAACATTGAGTAGAGAGAAACTTACTAGTAGCTTCAGGAAGACAGCCAGTCCATCCGCTGGCTAAGCGTCATTGTCGAAGCAACATTATGTTCAAAAGAGAGCGTCAAAGGCCCAGGCCACGACATACGGTGAGATACCTGCCAGAAATGTGGGACATTAGAACAGAAAAATTTGAATGGTAAGAAGGAGCGTTCTACCAAAGCCGTCCACTCTAAAGTCGAACTTCGTTTGTGTTATACCTATATCTTCGCCTTTGTCGAGATAACAAACCTATCCCTGGTGGTTCGGTGGCGGTTCGGTGGAAGGAACGAAAACGAAAATGGTACGATGGGAAAACGGAAACAGCGCGTAATGTCACGTGCGTTAATACATGAGTAAACACAACCGGGATCTCGGCATCACGAGATAACCAACAACGCTCCATGGCCTTGACGTTGCCTGGTCAGGTCGGCTTCGACGACTGAGATCCCAGACTGTCTTTTACCCAGGAACCACGCCGATGTTATTTCTAGAAGCAGAAGACGAGAGCGCATCGGCCAGTTTTGACTCTTGAGAACTTCGCTGTGTTTCTTCAAGGCTTCGTCGACTACTTAATCTCCGAACATCCAGTTTCCCGGACCCTGGGTCCGGTTGAGCTGAGGAAACTTCGGCTGCGAAATGCTGCACAGAGCGAGACGGCCGAAATTGACTAACGCAACGCCATATCAAGTTTTTTCCTTGTTTATTCGAGCCCGGGGAACTGCTTCAGGCGAATGTTCCGCGCTCTTCATAGCTTCCTTTTTACTCCTTTGTTATCCGTTTAATCCTCTCATTGTTTCTGCTACGACGACAACAGAGAATGGGGGGGGTTGTAAATTTCGACCTTCACAGTTTTACACCACTGATTCAGCGGCGTATTAACAAGGATGTTGTTGGCTGGATACTTGGAACTCACCTTTTCCACGCGCATAAATCTATTTCCCCAAAGTCCCCATATGCACTACTAGTCTACTCATCTACGCCACTTTTTTTACTCGTATATTTCCTCTTCGTTTTCCACCCCACCACCCTCGCAAGTAGATATATATGACTGACACCAAATATTCCGATGGATCCATCACTTAGGCCTAGTTCTGTGGTGTGATTCGGCAAAGCCATATTGCGTGGATTTGTGGTGCTTCAAAAATTCACTCCAAGCACCGAGAATAGAATCGATAAGGGGTTGGCGTTTTGTGATTCATTTTGGAAGTTGATATTTCCCGCGATCCGTTGATCGTCCTCCCTTTCATTGCAGGCTGCAGCATCCAGGAAAACCTGTACCCATTTCTAGAAGGATAGAAATGGAAAACGCTCAGACGGACTATGCATAGCCTTGCTCAGCTGTCCATCTGTTAATAAGATGCGATGTCGCGGTCGCTGATTTCCGCTGCCCTTGAGAGTCATAAGTCATAAGCATTTGAAACTTCTTATCCTGCCATCACACCTGGAAGCAATGCATTTATTCATGCCAATATTTTAGTAAAACTTGAGTCTACCGTTAAAACTAGTTTTTAATACTCAAGGCGATACGCCTACGAAAATTGAGCCACCGCTAAAAATATCCCCTAACTTTCTTCCTTCGAGTCGACGTGGTGAGAGAATCGCGCCCGCCCAAAAGATGATCAACGCCAAAAGTCAGAAGGCGATCGGATTAGAATAACCCGTAGTGTCCGTTTCTAAGGTACACGTCGGCTATTTAAGAGGTACAGCTTACGGAGTTATCATTACCTCCCATAATCTTCACTATCAGTCGAGCTCATCATGTCTGATGCTGGCGCAGACTCTCGACTCCCTCCCGTTGCATTTCAGCAATCGTGGATTGACAGCTCGCTAAATTCTACTATTTTATTTGCTGTGTTAATGGGTAGGTGCCCGTGCGCCTTCTTAGAAAGTACGAATAATGAATCTTTATTAGGGGTTTATTCAATCGTCTTCTTTGCTACATTGTATTTATACAGTAAGTATTTCTCTGGCGTACATTACTTAAATCCTGGGCTAAATTCTTACAAAATTAATAGCGACAAGGAAAGGGCAACATCGCTGGTTTATTGTTGCTGTTATCACGTTGCAATACCTGCTCTCCGCGCTTGAGTTTGGGCTACAATGGTATCTTACCATATGGGAATTCATCCGGAATGGAAAGTCGCGGGAACTCATCTTCGTTTCCTTGACGAATTTTCCTGCCTGGGTGCAAATTGTAATTAACATAATCGGAGCCGCTGTGACTGTCCTTGCTGATGGTCTCCTTGTGCGCAACCTTTCCACTAACGATTTCTATGCGACTTATTTTGATTTAAACTCATAGGTATGGAGGTGCTTTTACGCTTGGAACCGCTCGTTCCGCGTGGTTGGAGCATTACTCTTCCTCTTCGTTTCAGAGATAGGTATGTAGAGAGAGGGAATCAAGTAGACTTTTCACCGTCGCTGACGAAATTTTTGGCCTTCCTCGCAGTACTTTTCTTCTCCTCCATAATCACGCCGTTAGCCAAGAAACTCGAATTATCACCGAAGGAGGTCATCGCCATCAACGATACCCTAGCCGCTGCATATGTCGTATCAGCCTCAACCAGCTTGCTTGCAACCGTCCTCATTGCATACCGAATCTACCATGTTTACCACCAGACGACCGCGATTGTCACGTCGAGTGGAAGGTTCTGGCACATAATCGAGATCCTGGTTCAGTCGGCTGCAATATACGCCGTCATGATGATTATACAGGCGGTATCCCTCTTCCTTCCGAACCTGGGTACATCCACGAGCGTATTTGCATTGGACAATTATGCTGTCGCCTTGATGATTCCCATTGCGGTATGTTAACTTGCCGTTGGTCTTCGCCTTTAGAGCCTAAAATATAATAGGGAATTGCTCCGTGTGCCATGGTCGCTCGCGTTCATTTCTCCTCACATCGCGAGCGGAACGTCAAGTCAACTGTTCATCATCTAACAGACCTACGCTTCCGAGGCCGGGAATCCTACAGTGATACGAGGATCGAAGCTGACAATGTTATTGGTATCAACCCGCCAGAGACCCTGTCAGCTCAAAACGAAAGCAAATTAGGCCATGGTGAAAAGGCAGTGAACGAAGTCTAGATTTGCATACAGGGTAATCCAACTTCTTGAGTCCACGTTATTTGTAGCTTTATTTTTAATGTTATGCGTGGCTGGTGAGGTTCAATAGTTAGTAATTACTTCGAGCAGTGCGCTATATCGTCGCGGATAGTTGCAAGAGGCAATAAGAGGTTCTGTTCTGCAAGGGGAAATACGCTGAATCTCTCACCCAACTATGCGACTATACATGACGAATATTGCCGAAGCGGTAGGCCACTAGGTTTTAGTTCTTAGAAACCGGTGCATAGCGAGCACACATATTTAGATTTAGAACACTTGGGCCTACTACGGATAGGTGATCTGCACGGCCCCGTTGGTCGACGAAGTTGATGTAATGGACATAAAGACACTATCGGTCGAGTCGCTAACGGCGGTCCAACCGATCGAGGACGGGTGAGTACTTCCCGTCGCAATATTGATCCCTGTCATCGACGTATGTCCTGTAGGCAAATCAGACGCAAATGACGTCGTATAAATCTCTAGTGCTTCGTATGCCCAGTCCAACACCTCCGAGGTTGAGATGCTGAAGGACGACGCCGATATTCCGGTAAAAATCGAGTTCCAATTGTAAGTGCTCGTGACGCTAGTCCGAGTCATAACGCCGGTGAGTTGCTGCCCGACTGATACCGTAGTAAGGGAGCTGTGGTATGCGTTCGAGCCCACAACGAACCAGGAAGCGACGGCGTAATATGCTCCCCCACCTGCAGGTGAAACACCGTACTGCAGTACGGGCTGAAGGATCGCGTCGAAGGAGTCGGGTACCAGACCGTTAAACCAGTAGAGGAGCTGACCATCCCAGCTCGCAGGCGTTGACGGGACCGACCAAACGGTTTTGAAGGAGGTTATTTGGCTCGCACCAGTGTTCTGCCAGTAAGAATAGGCGATGTATCCCGACTGCAGAGCACGAGGCGAAGTGATTGACGCGGTAGGAGGGATGTTTATCGTCTTCGCATTTCCCTTGATTGGGGCGGTATGGAGGATCGAGCCATCAGCGCCTATGATCTGGACTTGAGTTGGGCTATGTTGTATCCTGGCTCCGTCTGGAACAGCATGAACATTGGATCTGGGGATCAATCCTCCGGGAGTCATGACGAGATCATCTGTATCCGCGCGCTGGGGAGATGGAACATATGGCATTGGTATACACAATGGATAAATCATGAGAGCGTAGATTAACATACGGATTCGACCAACCCAGCTAGTACACTGAGCCTTCCTGCGCCGAGCAAAGCGCATATTATAAGAGTTTTGAACCACATCCGAGGGGTAGTATCTAAAAGATAGGTCAGAAATTTGTTGGTTTACAAAGCGTATCGACTTACTCTCAAAATTGGGATTCCAGTGGAATTGTCTCTTTTAATTGGCGCTTCTTTAATACCTGCATGTTAGATTAAGTTCCGAGAGATCTAACGAAGCGGCGTACCAATGTCCATCATGATCTGTCGACAGTACAATAGGAAGATGCCGCCATTACGAACGTTGGCCGTTAGAACCCGCGACCTGACTCCTGCTTGTCAAGAGCTGCGGGTACAATGGTTCTTTCAGAGATTCTTCAATAGAGGTGGTCAGGCTCAGCGAATCCCTAGAAAAGTGAGAACAACAATGCGACGTTAATCAGCTTTTTCTGACGTACATGCGAGGTACTGGGAATGCTTCAGTCACAGATGTCAGAGAATTGATAGACCATGTGAAATCTGAATTGAGAATTAGCGCCGTGGAGTAGGGATAAGCTATGTATAAAATGAAGTGACGCCGGTATTCGGGAGGCAGGACCAGGACCCGGTATGGTCTGAAATACTCAAGTATGAGTTACCCTGCATTCGTCCATGGAAAGACTTGGCACAGAACAACGTACAGGAAGGGCCGAGCTTCACCTCATCATTTCGTAGCTTCCGAAATTGCCTGGCCCTGACGTAAATTCATTGCAAAGAGCTTTCTTCTCCGACATCTGCTGCGCATATGTCTCTTAAACCGAGCGGGTGCGTTACAACCTAGTTTCCCACTAAGTCAGACTGAGGCTTGCAAACAAGTTTCCGAGGCGGATGGTCTGGTGGCCAAGTTCGGCCAAATGTTAAGCCGGAACTTCCTCGCAGAAATAACATGGCAAGGAACGGCCAAAGTATCGAGAAAAGCGCCTGGTAAATTCCCCGAGACAAGCCACAAAAATCGCTTTCGATTTCCACGCCAGTCGGGTTCGAGTGGCCATTCGAAGTGGCGTAATAACATCCAGATCGTGTTCATCGGTTACAGGGTCCAGCAAGGCAACAGATACCCATCGTGGCATTCGGCAACAAAGCTTTAGACAGGAGAGCGGGGAGGGGAATAGGATAAAAAATCATAAAAGTCATATGTATGGAGAAACGCTTTCGACTTGAGTCGATTTTTGGCTACCCCGGTAGACCGTAGCTATCGTTTCCCGAACCTAAAATAAAGAAAAATAAATACAATGAAAATACATCACTGGACAGAGAAAGAAGGAAGGGTACATCTGGCCAATGAATGTTAATTATACACAGGTGATTATAGGGCATCATATGTGAACGAGAGGTAACATCAGCACCGGCGAAGGGCAATCGCCTTCCTTGGGCGCACAGAACCATCAGTCACTTGCCAGCGGCCGGAGTTTGTGCGCCATCAACAGGGTGGAATAAAACAAAAGTTCCATCCATATTGAAGGCGCTTTGGGATCAGGAGCTAAATGCGGCCATAGACCTCCCGCAACTCAGTAGCAGCGACAGGCCTCCTTTGACATCACGAAAGCATACCAAATCGGGCTTTCCACAGGAATCCACAGGAAATTGGATCACAAGTCAGAGACAGTAACGACAACATCCTTACAGCTCAGTAGGAGCATGGCGCGTGGTCAGAATAGGACCGACAACCACCCTCGACACATAAGGTAAGAAACCTGTGACGGCCGTAGAACTGAGCACGACAATACTTAGACTTATTGAATAAAATGACATACTAAAATCAACGTCCAAACGGTCCAGTTTTGATGTTTAGCAGGTCAAGATACCTGTAGGGTGGCGTCTTAGTCAATTGACAGTAATATCGAAAACAGAAAAAAAGAAAATAACAAACAAATGGCTTGGGCAACATACCAGTGATCCATGAACAAACTGGTCAACAACTACAATTTAGCCAAAGGTTCATCCGTAAGTGAAACCACGCACCTGGGCCGCCGGTTAACATAGCGCTCGCACACGACTGCCCCATCCAAAGCGATCCTTTCGCCTGCCGCCAACGTTGAACCCGTACTTGAAATTTACACACCAAGCTCAAGTAGTCACTCTGCACCAGTTGAAACTGGGCAAACAAGGGGTGTCTGAAGGCAAGTTAGATGGCGCTAACGAACAGGAAGCGCACTACAGACCGTGATTGAACCTCGACCGCATAGGTAAGAGCCCCATCAACGCCAATCCAGCTTAAACGTTGAACTGAATTGTCCGAGTTTTGAGGGCTGGTTGATCTCGAAAGAGCATGACCCGACACGACACGAGGGGGAAAAGAAAGAAAGGAATCGTTTCAAACAACGCTCGCGATTGAGGAGCGTTCTCACGGACCCTGAAATTCAGGTCCGCAAACTTTCTCCCACGCACCAACCACAACATCAAGTCTGGGCGTTAAGATTTATATGTTTGGACGTGCCTAGCCAAAGCGCTGCACTAACGTTCAAAAAAGAAAAACAGATGCGGCACCTGTAGGTTGATTGGGTATTCAAATTACCACCTTGATCCCCGCTTCGGATAACTGACATTGCCTACGTACGGTGTTGTGAGTGCCAGTGCAACCTTCAAAAGGGCGCGTCTTGATAGGAGGAAGTACCTAGGCCTTCAGATGGCAGTGCACGACGGAATCGAACGGATGCTTTAGTGTTAAACGCTCAGCCATTGGACTACGCCTGTTGTTACTACTGCCTCTACTCCAATATTCGAGTTATTTACTAAATCATAATTCTATGGACGACGCATTGTCATTTCTAAAGACGATCACTAGTCAAATGGACACGAGCGAGAGAAAATACAGCAGGTATCAGCTTTGTATTGTCTAGCCTACTATTGCGGATAAGTAATTTGGACAGCCCCGCTAGTTGATGACGTTGATGTGATGGACATGAAAACATTATCTCCCGGGTCGCTGCTTGGGCTCCAGGGGATCGAGGAGAGGTGTGTAGCGCCATTCGCGATGTTGATGCCTGTCATAGCTGTATCTCCTGCAGGCAAATTAGAGGGAATTGATGTCGTATATATCTCTAACGCTTCATATGCCCAGTCCAATACCTCCGCGGTAGAAATACTGAGCGATGAGGCCGAGATTCCTGTGAAGATCGAGTTCCAGTTGTAGGTACTCGAGATGCTATTAAGAGTCATGACGCCAGTGAGTTGCTGGCCAACCGACACTCTGGTGAGCGAGCTATGGTAAGCATTTGAGCCGACGACAAACCACGAAGCGACGGAGTAATATTCTCCTCCGCCTGCTGGCGAGACACCATACTGCAGTACGGGCTGCAGGATCGCGTCGAACGAGTCGGGAACCAAGCCGTTAAACCAGTAGAGTAATTGACCATTCCAACTGGTCGGTGTAGACGGGACCGGCCAAACAGTGGTGAATGAAGTTATTTGACTTGCTGCCGTATTCCTCCAGTTTGCGAACGCGATGTATCCCGACTGCAAGGCACGTGAAGCGGTTCCAGGCGCAGTAGGGGCGATATTGATCTTCCTGACTCCATTGGAAATTTGTGCAGTGTGCAGAATGGCGCCATCTGTGCCTATAATCTGTACTTGAGTCGGAGTGTGGTGCACGGTGGCGCCATATGGAACAGCGTGAATATTAGATCTCGGAATGAGTCCACCAGGCGTCATCACGAGCTCATCTGCATCGGTGGTGCGCTTCAGAGGACGACGGAGGTTGAAAATAGTCGACGAGAAAATTAATGAAATAACGTACGCTATCGACTGGCCCAGCGAAGGCCCTAAGCAGTTGCAGTCCCAGGACGCTGCATGTTGCCAAAGTCCAGAACATCACTGGTGGTATGAGGTCTGATAGATCTGATACGCGATTGTGAACTCTGCTTGAATTAAAAGCCGTTGGTACCTTACTGTTGGGGACTATGGGTCTTATAGGGAGGCGGCCACTCTCGTCGTTTAAACCCCGTACTTTAAGCAAAATAAATCTCCGTGATCATCATTATGGAAGCGCGTTTGCCGCTGTGAGATAGCCACGGGACAACACCTTCTATCGACTTTTAACCGTCAAAACCCATTAGTTCTCTTCAAGGTCGGTGTTGCTCGAACCGACAGTGTCCTTCCCTTTCCGACGAAAAAGGCAACCGCGACATCAACGGATTTTGGACGTCCGCGGCACTGAGTTATGGGATGGACTTTTTTATGGAAACGATGCGAAAATTCTCCTTCTGTGAAACCACTGACGAGGCGACACAGAAGAACCACGTTTATTCTTACCAAAGGCTAAATGTTCTCGAGAAGAAAATCGGTTCTAGAAATTTGCTGAGATACCTCGAGCGTTCAGTTTTCGCAGTATAAAGCCAATGGGTTCGGACTGAGCACGCACCTAATTCCCGAAGCAAACTTTGTCAAAATCTTCTCGGAAAACATTCGAGAATTGAACAAGTTACATAGAGCCTAATTATAAATAAGTTTTGGGCGAGTAGCTCAATATATTATGCCCCAAATTTGGTGACTATCTGTAGGTCACCGTAAGTAAATACGGCGACGGTGCGCAGCCTACCAAATCCATGAATCATAGCAAAACCATTTCGGTATGACGCATGAGGCCTGACTCATTTGAACTTTCCCGCTGTCAATGATGTGGCTGTGCAGGCTGCACAGCTTCATGCCAAGCTCATGGGATTCTCGAAAATGACATTTATTCATCGACCTCGAAGAGAGCAATGCCCCTTCTTCCATGGTGCTCATCTTCGTCGTGCTGGTGCTGGGATGTATCTTCATGTGCCCGAGTCTGGCTGCACCTCTCTTGGAGTGTCTCCCCCACAAGGTTGCATGTGCCACGGTTCTCGCCTCACTTCCCCTCGATTCTACGAATCAGAGATCGACTTGGGACATCCTTTGGAGTTGCCTTGCTACGATATTTGCCTGCACTTGGGTCTCCGTGCATCCCAATTTACCAGACCCACGCGAAGGCAGGATTCGGGTCGCATTATGTCGTGTCGAGTTAATGCTGTGGGCAGTTATCGCCCCAGAAATGATCATATTTTGGGCGATGAGGCAGTGGCAAGGTGCTCGGGATCTGGTTCAGATATATGGAGGTGCGTACGACGATCCAATTTGAAAGTCTAGAATAACGATGGACCTTAACCTGTTTCTAGAGCACGGGTGGACAATGGCGCATGGCCACTTTCTTCAGATGGGAGGCTTTATGCTGGCGGACGGAGATGAAGACATTTCCGTCATCCTTACCGACGAATTCTACGACCTACTTTCAAACGGTCACATAGCATTCCCCGATATCTCGGAAAAGGAAATACAAGATCGAAGTAAAGGAAACGGTCTTTCGAAAGGTTTAGCTATCCTTCAGACCTCATGGTTCGCCGCCCAATGCATTTCACGCAAAGTACAAGGCCTCGCCATTACCGAAATCGAACTCGTTACCGTCGCTTTTGCGCTCCTCAATGGGATTATGTATTTTCTCTGGTGGCACAAACCAGTGGACGTCGAATGTTGTGTGCGCATTTACCGACTGAGGGGTTCGAAACCCCGACCGAAAAGAATTCAGCCAAGGCGACCACCCCGAGGGCGAGACTTACCAATTCAAAGCATCACAATCGTGGAATCCCCGCGTCAAAGCATGGACCTTGGTTCCGATGGGTTAAAATTGTTGGAAGATGCAGCCGCGCGATCTATTTCTGGTCCCAATTTTGACGGCCAGACGTTGCCGTTTGAATGTATATCCAATGGTATGTCATAAATCAGTCATTCTTTCCAGTTTAAACGACCGTTTCTCTAGCTCAGTTTTTCTTGCCGGCCACAACAAGGAAGAATACACAAACCTTTCGTTTGCGTGATGTCGCACAAGCCTTCACATTCATTTTCCAAAGACTAAAGGCCATGCGGGGCATTGACATTGACAATTCAGGAGAACCGCTGCGAACGCCAATGTTTTTTGCATCTGGAGCTATCAACACCTCCAACGTGATCGCATACGATATCGCAGTGTCAGTTCTCAGCACCTTTTTTGGACTTATTCACTGCCTCGCTTGGTTCTTCGTATTTCCCTCGCGACTCGAAAGATTCCTGTGGAGAAGTTCGGCGATCGTCATTTCTTGCGTCCCTCTCATTTTCCTAATTCGCCAGGGTATCGTATCCTTGGTCCGTCTGCTACTCGATAATAGCTCTCCCGCCGCAAATCGGCGAAGCAACCTGCCATTCATCTTGCTTTCAAAATTTATGGTGGCTCTCTGGTGGATATTTGTGGCCGTAATTCCTCTGTACGTCGTTGCTCGCATAGCCCTGTTAGTTGAGGCTTTCATCGCATTGCGGGATCTCCCACTAGGAGCGTATTCGGTGATCAGTTGGACTCAGTATCTACCTCACATTTAAATCAACTCATAATTATTTGAAAAATGATATATCCCAATTGCTCCTTGGCCCTTTATGACAGATTCTGGTTACCTCTTCCAATCGTGTTTGATAAACAGATGAATCCGTTCTTGACTGTCAGCTCCCTGTCCAAATCATCTATATGTGGATCTACTTCAGTTGTTCAAAATTTATCAGTCATCCTTACTCGCACCCGCGGAAGTGGAAAGACATTGCTTTCTTCGGTACGCCTGCGGCCGCTTCTTTATGGATTTCGTCTGCTGGGTCAGGATAGTACAGTTGCGGTTTTATCCTTGCCCTCGCGTGTGCGAAGCCTTAAGGAAGTAATTTGTCAAACTTCATCTTGATCTTTCGAGCAGCTGGATGTCCTAACTGCCAGCTTGATATTGACCTTGTTCTTGTTCTAGTAATTTCAACAACTGTGTTCTACATTTTTCATATTGCTTCTTCGTTGGTTTTGGTTCAGGGCCGTTTTTGAACGGATTCTCTCCGCGGCGTCGAGATTTCAGTCGAGTTCATACCACGTACATATCTGTGTGTGCGTTCCTTTGGGGTGTTCTTCACGGAAAGATCATCTGTCGCATTTGAACCTACTTTTTTTCCCGGTGCACAGAAACCACTGGCACTGTGTTGGAGTTGATTTACTTAGCGTCGCTACAGGACCCACTCGCTTGAATATGGTTGTGCGTTCATTTTTCTTCGTTCAGAGGGCCCCACCGGTCACAAGCCTTAATATTCCCATCGACGTTGCGGTCGAGCTCGTATCTTGTTCCGGGAGGAACCTTGTCCGGTCAACACTCAACATCTAAAAACAACGGAACTGAGTACCGTATCCGACCTAATATTACTAAAAAAAGACGCTCAGTTCTTAGAACTGACGGAGCATGAAAGCACGCTAAGGAAGATGGAACCAAAGAACCTTCTGCACAAAGCATATTCCTGTACAAGAGCGGTGCCCAGTATACATCAGGGCTGTAAAACGATCGCGCTGACAGAATGGGATGCGAACGGGCTAATGTTCGACGGGGTAGGAGTAGTCCAAGCAACAGAGTGGATATTACTTTGACAGGTTTGTCTGTAGCAGTGCATGGGGTCGTCGACAGAGCTTGAAGATAGTTGACTGCGGGATCTAAGATGGGTAAGCACGGCGCCGCAGTCGACAGATATGGGGACATACGCGGTTTCGAGCTTTTATCCGACTGAATTCTCCGCGAGGTTGTTGGATTCAAAATTAACATCTAAAACCGGAGCGTCGCCGGCGTTGAACGTTGAAGTCTTGAAGAAGGTGACTATCTTTTCATAGCCTGTGTCATCGAGTGGAGTCGTAGAATCGTCGCATCCATATCCAATCAGTCTTTCTGGCGTCAAGGATTGTGGGTCTACGCCGGGCCCAAGCCCCCGATTGTCCGATGTTCTGAACCTACTTCTGGCTAGCAAAGGAGGATAATGACAAACGGACTATCGTCAACGGATTTTGCAGCTTTGGGCATGAACGCGCGTTTTGATAACGATGTCTATAGGCATCACCAGCGGAGACACGGGGCAAATAGAGAGTTCGCTACGAGAGATTTGGATGAGCATGTACGGGCATTTGGAACCAATAATCAATCACGGTAAGTCAAGAGAAACAAAGACGCGACATGGATAGCACTGAGCAGGGAACGCAAAAGAAATCAACAACAAAACGCGTGACGTCACAGACTCGCACTGCGACCTGATCTGTCGACTTACCAATCAAAGATAAGATAACAAAGCCAATCTTAAAATCTGTTTCTAAAGCCCACCACGATTCCAGTCGTAATTTTCATATCCTTGGAAATGGTTCAGAGCTCACACCCACGTCTGCAGCGATCTATCACTGATGTGACTGCAATCAATCAATCGAGGGCCATTGCTTCAGAAACCAACGGTTGGAATTAAATCTCTCAGACCCAGTGGGCCTTGTGCAATTACTCAGGCCAAAATCAAGGACGTCTATGTGTATCAATAGTGACTTCTGTAGATCTGCTGAAATTTCTCCCCCCATCGGCCTCGATTATAGGTTTCCTGCGGCTCTACAACCCCATGCTCTCCATCCGATATTGAACCTTGAATTTCTATCCTCAACAAGCCGTGATCTGGATCTACCTCACGTATGATACCAGAGAGCGACCGTTGCGAGTAAAATTCTCGTCCTCTGGCTGCATATACATGTAAACATGGGTGAATTCAAATAGCAAGATCTAAGTCAATCTCACACCAGGGCACCTGTCCGACCCAAGCGCTTATTTCCCGTTGCATCGCCTAGACTCAGGGATCAATCGATCAGGTTCCGTCCTGTTTCTCCCATCGATGGAAGATGGGAGGGCCACCCTTCTTTCGTAGTTTTGGTTTTTTATGCTATGCAGCACTTGTATTAAAAATCTCGTCTTACGAAATGGCGCCTTTGGCCATGATCCCTTCAAATCAGAAACCAGAATAAAATTATGCTTTTAATTCTTCGTAGATCGCAAAATGTCCGTTCGCATGATATAACACCACTGAGAAAGGTTTAAAACACCTTGAATCTGATTGGTTCGAAAAAATGATTTCTTTCGACTTATATGCCCATCAGCTTTAATGCATGCGATGGCCGGTACATTAATTCTGGAATTCTAGTCACGACTGCTCGACATCAAACCAATCGACTGGCCGGATGGGCTAAAAACTTGTGGGGTAACCGTTTGACAACAGCGCTCGACGGCTGTGGATATCTCACCGACTGTTCGTATGAATCTTTCGGACTAAGCACTGTGTACAATGCCAAGGAGGTATGCTCTTTGTTTCGACTGGGTACAGGTGAGCAGTCAATCCAAGCGAACGGCCAACTGCTATTGCCGAAATTTTTGACGTTATGATCGCAATATTTACTGCTAAAAAGCTTGATCGCAGAAACCCAGTGACCCAAATGTCCTGGAGGGAATAGAATTTCGAGTTGGTTTATTTAACCATCACTGCTGTTATCTTCCGGTAACTTATTCTGTTAAGAGTTGCAGGAAGTTACATTTAACTAGGGCTACTCGTATACGGGAGAGCGTTGTTAGGTGTTTGCCTAACAGCTCCCGCCTTCTAGGACATGGGCGCGAGAGTTTGATGTGCCTGCGGCGCCAAGGCCGAGTAATTGGTGTACACCCGGCGTATAAAAGTCACCAAGGCCGCGATGGTGCAATCGATGCCCTTATTCGGTGTAGCACATGCCGTAATTGGCCAGATGTAACAGTTTCGGAGCTTCAAATTCAGTGTCCCTGATCGAAGGAAACAACTCTGTGCCAGAAATCCGACATGATTTGGTACCAATCATCGATTACGCGGAGCTATCATCAACAATGTGCATCGCCGATGTCCCACACACTCAGTTGAGCGGCTATGTCTAAAAATAGTTTCGCAGGCGCGTCTACTGAAGTTTCGAGTATAAAGAGCATCGACCTCTACCTCAAAGTTCAGAGTTTTATCTGCATCCCAAAGTTCAACATGTTCTCTTCTCTTACTATCTACGCTCTCTTAGCCCTCAGCATCTGCAGTGCGAACGCGTTCCCTCAGTACCAGTCGCTCGCTGGACTTACCAGGGATGAGTTGGATTCTGTCGTCCCGACCCTTCAGTACCAACCACCCCAGAAGCCACCTGGCCCTCTCGCCGACGACTCCACCAAGTTGATCAACGATGCAGCTCATCCTCACTTGCCACTCAAGCCAGGCGATATCCGTGGTCCCTGCCCCGCTCTCAACACTCTTGCGTCTCACGGAGTAAGTCTCATCATTAACACTTCACGGATTTTATGACTGACATGAATCTCCGAATAGTACCTCCCCCGCAATGGTATTGTGACCCCGGTGCAAATCATCAACGCAGTTCAAGAAGGTGTGTATTACACACACCGTCATTTACCCAAATTTTAATCCCCACTTTTATAGCTCTCAATTTGGACAACACTTTCGCTCGTTTCCTGGTCTTCTCCACTTTCCTTGTTAATGGAAATCCAATCACCAACCTCATGAGTATTGGAGGCGCAACTCCATTGACTGGCCCTAACCCACCCAAACCCGCCACCGTCGGAGGTCTTAATACCCACAACAACTGTGAAGGCGACACCAGTATGACCCGTGGTATGTGTTTTTCCTTCTTTTCCCGTCGTTTAAACTAAAGAAAGCAATGCAGCTGATGCCTTCTTTGGGAATAATCACGACTTCGATGAGAGCCGCTTCCAACATGTAAGCCGTCACGTTATCACTTTCTCTCCGTTAACTAATCCGAGTCTACTAGTTCGTTGATTTCAGCAACAAGTATGGAGCTGGAAAATACAATTTGACGGTTGCAACTGAACTCAGGCACTTCCTCCACCAAGATTCTCTCTCGCGCAACCCTCAGTTCTCTCTCGTCTCCCCTCGCCTCTTCACTGCTTACGGAGAGTCTGTCTTCCCCATCAACTTCTTCATCGACGGACGACAAAAGGATGGTCAGTTGGACCTGAACGTGGCCCGCGGTTTCTTCCAGCTTATGCAGTTGCCGCCCGATTTCCACCGCCACGACGGGTCGATCAGCAACGAAGGTTTCCTGACCGTCTACAACAAGTATCCGATCCAGCCCGGAGGCAACACCCATGGTGTCAACACGTATAAGGCAGACCCAACCTCACCTACTCTGTTCACGCCTTGCCAGCGCTACACCGACTTCGTGAACAAGAACATCAAGGCGTTGTACCCACACCCGACTGGACTCCTCCGAAAATCAATCAACACCAACTTGCAATTCTTGTACGAAGCAACTCTTGGGGATAACTGCACGCAAGTCTTCCCCTACGGCCGAGATTAATAGTTGCACACTCAAGGTTCCACACGGTATTCGATATTAATTTTACTTAAGAGGGTGCGGTTAATAGGGAACGGTCGAGTAGATTACTACTCAATTGTTATATTTATTCCGGCTTGTAATAACTTTCGTTCCATTCTATTTTAATATCTATTTCCTTCGAATGGTTCTTTTGTCGATAGTAAGGACCAAATTCCGGGAATGGGTCGTGTTTGACTTCACCCAGAAGCCATCGGTCATCTTATACCTATTTTCATTGAACATAACGAAGGCTTGTTCGGACAGGAACACCCTGTACACGTCGCCAACCTGTGCAAAGAGCAATCTGTTCGACAACAATGATACAGTAGGCAATCCGTTAGAAAGAGGGTACTAAAGATCGGCTGATGCAGTTCATAACAGTGCCACTTCATACATGCCGATCGAACAACATCGCCCGCCTTCAAGGTGCGGTATATCGATTCGCCTCATGCCCTTTACCCGATATTATTTCAGCCTGCTGGTCTAGTCAAGCGAACTAGATATATATTAGCTAAGGTACGTTGAATGATGACAATTTGATGGCTATTTAAGACCAAGATAAGTAGAAAGAATGCGCCAGCAGGAGCAAGGTTCGATCCGGTCCGAAACCCAGAGGCGAAGGAATAGTTTACCTGAACTAACGGGTGCCCACTGCCCAGCGTAGAAGCGGATCCGGACATGGAGTCATCAGGGCCGAAGTCAAAAGATCTGGCAACTACGTTTACAAGTTGGTCGTAACGATCGGGATCGCGTGCGCAAGAAACTTGTAAGTTGTCAGTGCCAAATGTCCAGGCAATTGGAATGGACGGGGCACCAAGGAGCGGCGAAGATCCACGATCCCGATCAAAGGAGCGCCTGGCAGCCCGAGGCAGGGGTAATCGAGACAGTTAAGTGGTAAATGGAGGTAAATGGGCGGCGAAACCATTCATCCGATTTGTAGGTCCATGCCGGCTGCGGGGACTTATGACTCGATCTGTGTGGTCCAACGGATCTAGGAAAAGAAATAGGAGCTTCATAAGTCGGGCATCAAAGCGAGCTGCTGCGGCCAAGGACCAGTTATTCCCTGCAGTGGCTGCAGCACCGACGGGAAGAACCGGGTAGCTGGTGTAAGATGACGAACACGATTCCTCCTCTAATTAGCAACCAAGGACGGAGTGAGGATACGAAGTAGCCTTGCTATGGGTTTCAGTGCCCGTCAGTGCGGTTCAAATGGCGGAATCCTAAACAGGGTAAGGAATGAAGAAGAGTCGAGGGTGACCAGGTTGTTTCATTGCCAGCCCTTGTCACAGTGACGGTTTGACAGATGTCCACAAGTACTCTAACGTACATTCTATATCTCATATGACCCAGCCTCTCTTGTTGTAGGCGCCTATCAGCACATAAAATGATTCGTGACTGCGCTATGATCCGGTCTATCGACGGGGAGCGGGGACTGTTTCGAGAAGGCCTGCCATTCATCCACCAATTAGCAATTGTAAGCACAACAACCCGCTTCGTGCATCCTCCCCTGCACGCGTCGCAGCGTAAGGGCTGGACGATTAGTAGTATAAACACCCTGAGCAAACTGTCGTTCAACTCGGTGATATATCCTCAGGGAGAAACTAATCGTCCCATGATAAACACTGGAAGATAAACGGACGACAACACACCAAGTCGTTGTGTACGGGCAGCTACGGAAACGGCTGAAAACGATCGGCACCTAGGTAAGAGGGAACTGGTTCCGGGTAAGTTTGCAACGAACGTTCAAGCGGCTCCCGGGCCAAGTAGTCACAATGTTCAAAGCAAGAGCCTCCCTCCGAGACATATTCGGGCAGTCACGGAGATGGCATCAGCAACCACCGACAATGCACCAGGCTGGGAAAGAAGTTCGTGTTACTCTGTGTGGGACGGAGGGCCCAGAGACGACGGGGTTATTTCTTCAACGATGGCGGGGGTCGGAAGCTGCTCAGTATGCATGTGCGATGAAGTATTCCGGTTCAAGTATGAGTTGGGCCTCTGCTGAAAGTATTCAAGTAGGGCTGAGGCATCAACGCAGAGACATATGCAGGAGGAGTAGCAATGGCAGCCCATGGCCGGAATCCACGCAGCGGATGCGGATTTGCAAAATATTATGCGTCTGCCATTCGCGTGAATGATCGTGATCAATCTTCTGGGTTATAACGAAGGCCACGACCTCCATGCCGGAAAATACCTTCGTACAAGTTGCAAGATGGCTGGCAGTCGGAAAGCTGTGGGTTGTAAGACCTGCCTCACCCAACCCTATACTTATCGAAGGTAGAGAGCTGTGGATACCAGAAAACTTCTGTCATCAGCAGTAACGAGGGTGAGAAAACTCAACATACAGACGAAACCAAATGGCATAAGGGTCGCCATAACATTATATGTGGGGAGACCGATGCATTTACTGGATAGACGTGTGGGTTGTGCAGCGATGATGTTCGGCGCAGAATCCCTGTTTGAATTGAACGATTGGTTCGAGGAATCTGAGAAACTTATGGTCGTTAGTATGTAGAAACTGGCTTAACCAAGAGAGTGAATTGTTACTCAGCGTTTTGGGTATGAATATGTCGACACCCCAACATACGAAGCGTGTTAGCCATCATCAACCATCAGTGAGAACGAGGGTCCCGCTTTCGTCATGAAAAGAGGCAGTGAATGCGGACCAAGGGCGAAGGGATCAGCACTTTGAGAAGAACGTGGACCATGGCCGTCCAGGCGCAGGAAGGATATAACCCAGAAAACAGAAAGTGGCAGGGCGTAGGGAGTCCAAGGATGCATGGAGTCTTCTTTGTCTTTAAGCACTGAGAAAGTTGTTTCTGTAGAAAGAACTCGAAGAAGTTTAATGAGAAAATTTACCAGCCAGAGTTGCACTTACAGTGAGGTCGCACTGCCAGCAGACTCCGAGAGTCCGAGCTCGTCGATCATCGTCGACGCGGGTGGTTGGAGGGAGGTTTGCTTGACAAAATTAAACGCGTGACATCAAACTTGAAGCTGTGCGGTTCCGGGTATCGAATTTGATAATCAAAGATTAGATTACTTAATATTCTTAATCCTCTATCCGACCTCGTCACCTCGATCCCGTTTTTCTTCTTCAGTGACCTCAGCCCTGTCCCACCTTCTGCCTGCGTGTTTGAATTGAGAATCCAGACGAACTTGAACTTGATCAAGATCATTGTTACTCGCATATCCCATCGATGCCTGCATGAACTGACTTGCCCAAGGTTTCGGTCCTTCTCAATCGCTGTTTTTTTGGCACTTTCCCAGTGTCAAACTGCGTCGAAGGGTCATAGTCGGACGGCCTTCCAGAGAAATGCATGTATAGGGCAGCGAACTTGGTGCTGATAACAAATCTGCCGTTCGATACTGCAAACCTTCGATTCCCGTTCGGCACACTCCTCCAACCATCTCCTGACTTGTTTCACGGCCTTTCAAAGCATTGTACCGTCTTTAAATATTGAGACTCTGGGTACAAATGGCATACAGAAAGGGGACGAAGTTAATTACTCATACCCACAATTTCGGGCTTTCACGGTACCTGGTACCGATCTCCGTAGAAGGCTGAAATTTTGGTTCTGTTTGACATGCCTCCCAACCCTTCTGTATGCACATTCCCCCCATCGACGATCTTCGTGTTTCGTGGATTCTTCCTCGCACTTATCGCATTCCACTCTTGACCAACGATGGTCGTTTCTCGCTCGTCGGCTCCTTATGCTATCCTTCGAAGGATCCGAGGTCAGTCGCCGCGCGTAACAACGACGTTATACCCCGCAGTTTGAGAAATTTCCACCATCGAACCTCATTGAAAGTCGCAGTCAGCAAGATATTCTGAGAAACCCAGATCTTTTTCTGTGCTCGTTTGCGCTGTGGGTTAAACCTGCGCCTCTGGACAGGGTCACTGTTTTGAAAATTCTAAGCCATTTCTCCACTGAACTATCCTATGATGTTAACCAGAACATTCCAGACCCACTTCTGTTACATTGATATTATCAGCACCCTGACAGTTAAATATGCAGGATGGAACCATACCGTACGACGATGGAGACAAGTTGTACGACCTTCAGGTGAGCTACCGTTCCTTAATTATTCTCGAAGCAAAACCCACATCACGAAGGAGGACGGCAGGACGCATGTTAATAGCTAATACTGGGACAAGCAGATGGGCTACTGAGGTTATTTCCACTTTATTGTGCCTGATTCAGACCGACTCATGATATCTTACACACACCCAGGCAGTCATGTCCCGTGTCTGCTCCGATTTCTCTGTACAGATACACTTCCCAACACCGATGTGCCAATGGCACCTTTAATAGGCCTCCCCAGATAATAGACCCCTCCCTTACTTCCTGAGAAACCTTCGTCAGATGAAGGGCCATCAAATCAGTAGCATTATCATTATTCATTCAAGTATTTCGAAGTCAGGTGGTTTGTGTCTCGACTCTCGGAATACCGGGCAATGTGCTTAGTCCTTATTTGACTTGAAACATACCCCAGGATACTTATAAAACCTCTGCACGCCGCAGTTCGAAATATCTTGCTCAGGGCATTCGTCTCATATTTTCAAATTGATCACGGTTTGTAAAGTGATTCGCTTTCGTATCATGCCCCATTCGGGAGTTACTTCCGTATTTGGACATCCTTGTATTCTATGTTGCCCCGTCTCTTGAAACTCCTTTGAAACGCCATCTTCAGGGATCCCGCATAATGATTAAATATCAGCAACTGATATTAGTGGGAACTTACCGCCTGCGTTTCATAGAATCCATCATTGGTGGGCTAGACTTTAAGCTTTTACACTGCAGGCGATGAAAGCCCAGTGTCGGTTCGATGGATGTGCTAATACTTCCTACAATCTTTTGGGATCGTATAGAGAAGCTAACTCAAGAGTACCTTTATTTCAGATAAGTTTGGCGGCCAAAGATGAACCTGGTATCTAACGCCTATACTTCTAAAGCCTCGCTTAACCATCTAGCATTAAAAATAATACATCACTTTCATATGAGGCCAAGGTTAACCGTCTTAGTAACCCACTCGAGACATTATTGTAGCCGAAAACCCTCAACCTGCCAAACATCCAGCTCCCATATTGGAATACAACACCAATACTGACGAAACCGCGTGAGAAGGCATCCGCAGTGATCAGTCCTTCCAACCTGCTTGCTAACCTTCCACGGAAATTGTAAACTACCAAGTGCTTTACTCTCGTAACGGCCTTAATATACCGCACTAAAATGCGTATAAAAACCTTTGGCTGAATCCCTTGAATCCTCAGAAAATAATCTCTAAGCTCAAACAAGCAACCAACAAACTTCTACAACAATGATCTTCAACCTCTCTAAAGTCTTCGTCGCTCTCGCAACCTTCACTGCTGTTAGCGCTTCTGCTGTCCTCGAGAAGCGTCAGACCAATGCGGTGACTTGTGACTACGTCCTCAAGCCCGACGCTACCGTCACCCCGACCGACGCTGAATTCAATTTCAGTAAGTAAAAAACTAACTCAACACGGATTCATCACTTACAATTTACTCGTTTAGCCATTGGCCGCTCCCTGAGCATTGATGTGGGAGGCCCAATCTTCGTATGTATTCCACCTAACAGAGCCCAAAATTTCGCAAAACTGGTACTAAATGCTTACCAAACTCCTCAGAACTTCGGCTCGACCTTCACTGCCAACCCTGATTCCACCTTCAGCGTCGAGAACAAGATCTCCGCCGACGGAAAGACCGCCGCTGAAACCGCCGCGATCATCACTGGCTGGGTCGGCGAGACCAAGACCGGCCTTTCCGCTAACTGGCTCGTCGAGTCTGTTACCTGTGTTTGAGAGAACCACGGTTAATGATTGCGCCATCTGAAAGAGAAGTGGTGTGTTCAAGTCGAGGTGGACTACGGACAATTTCGTGATATAGTGATATACATACATATGTTTGCAACGAAGATTAGCGTCGACGTTGTTTTCATTCAGAAAATCTGTGAAGCAAGACGGAAGATATGAATAATTTTCATCGAAACAGGCAAGGAGAAAATTGGTTATCATAAGAGTTTAAACCCTTCGAGATCCTAAGGGTTGTAGGGAAGATCGCAAATGGGAAAATAAGCTCCAAGCACGAAGACTCCGTAGCATATAAAACGACGAAAATCACCGGACAGTTGCCGGACAGAAACCCGCACTATGGCAGTTTAGGTTTGTGGGAAACCAGACTATTATAGGAAGTTGGGTTTCTGCTGACAAATTGCCAGGTTGACGTCACACAGTTTGACTCTTGACCTCACAAGTCACAACCGATGTCAAGATCTTTTTCTTCTGAACCACTGCGATACAAACTTTCGGTTTTGATTCCTACTTCAGCTTGGCGCGTCGCTCTTGTAATCTGGCATGGACCTGTAAATGTAGGAAATCGATCATGGGGCGCTGGTTCACCGCGAGGGTAAAGCGTGCCATGGAGGGCTGGGCAACGATGACTTTATAGCCTCAGTATGGTTCCTGCTCTCAGTTGTGCAACCTTGTGGTTCTACCTTGTGCTTCATGTCCACATTGCAGGCCATCCTTTGACGACTTGAGGCCTAAGATGAGAAGCGGAAGATCGACGGAACTGCGAAGACGGGCCTGCAAAATCCTCGGTGCTTTCTCCTCTAGCCACGTCTATTCATTCTCCTTGCTATACCTTCTTATCTCGTTTTGAGTCCTGCAATCCCGAGAAACTCAGACGTCGCCACGTCAGAGATCGCTAGCCAGTTCCCCAGAATCTTCAGCGCACCCTCACCCATATGGCTTTTGTTATGCATTAATCTTGGTTATGAAGCTGAAACATTCGTAGGCTACTCTACGGTTGAATGAAGCCTAAAAGCTGTCCTATTCGTTTGCCGCTCACCTTTTTTTCGGACAGGTCCTGACCTCTCGGCTAAACGAAGCATAAGCCAGGCCATCTCGTCTTCTTCCGATATATGGAGCCGAGATAGATGAGCCGGAACGGAATCGAATTGCAGTGTAGGAAAGCCAAGAGGACGGAGGAAGCACGATCGTAATGTGCATCAGGGACACAAGGTGCAGATGTTCGTTCCGCTCCTGTATTCTCTCAGTCGGTTGGTCGGGTTGGACGTCATTATGCTTTTTCGTCCGGCAAGTCATCGTCAGTTCAACTTGTAGTCGCTAATTTGAAGGCATGTTACTCGAATCTTACCCTATCTTGTCACTTACCTTGAGGACTTCTCTGGTAGTAACTCCTAGAATTATTTTCCAATTAGGTGCAAAATGCAGGATGTCTACAAAACCTATCAGATCAGTTCGTCTTCTACTCGTTTTTCGACTTGTCAACGGAGTCACCCTTTCACTCCTTGTTCCTCACAGGACTCGAGCCTTAAATGATTCACTATCATGAACTGGAAAAACTCCGCATAATTAAAGTCGGTGTTACATGGAATCTCTTTCTTTAAATAAGTCTGACGCTCAGCAGATCAAAGCGGTGAATACCCAAATTTACATTTTTGGCACATAGGTCCGTTTGGACCGGGAGTATCTGGGTCACTCTGCAAGACTGGAAATTCGTTCTCGAGATAACGCGCAACCGTAGTCGCATGCGCCAATGGTTTGACGTTTAGCCGTTAATGAGCAAAGCAACGTGGATTTTTGAGGCGAGTAGCTTCTTGCAGGGTGCCGAACCTTGCTCATGACCTAGCGCAATGAAGCCAAGTGATCCGTCCGCTTCTTCGCTGCTTTACCTCGGAGTTTCTCCTGCCTCCGTTGACTCTCTTAAAAACGGGATTTTTCAATAGTCAAAAGTCACTTCTCTTTTGCATTATTAATTGTGGACTTGCTAAAGTACGCCGTTATTACTACTCCTCTTCTTATCATGTCAACGACGAAATAGATTGGATATGTCGCTTAAGACTTTCGCGACCTGCGCTCTACTCGCGCTCCGGGTGTTTAGCGTCTTCGCCAGCCCCATTGATAATGTTCGTGAATCCATTCGTTTACGGGATTTCATCGACTTACGAAATGGTCCGTAGCGCGCAACAGATGGAGAAGACCTCGTTATGACACCCGGTGGACTCGTCCCAAGGTCAAATGTTGTCGCCGTTCCAGAAGGCGCTCGCGTGCACCACACCTCAAACCAAGTCCAACTCGTTGGCGCAGATGGTACCATTATCCATTCCGCCCGAATTACCAAACAGGTCTCCGGCAAATCCAGCCTCTCCGTCGTTCCACCTACCGTCGCGCCTCGCGCGTTGAGCTCCGGGTACGTCGCCTACGCGTACGCCAAGAACAGCGGTACAAGTCCCATCACGTCTTTCTCAACCTCGTGGGCTGTCCCCGCCAACCCAGCCAGCTCGAACGGCCAGCTTCTGTACTACTTCAACGCCCTCGTCCCCGACTCTCTCGATGCTATTCTTCAGCCTGTCCTCCAGTTCGGCGTCTCGCCAGCCGGTGGAGGCTCCTACTGGGCCGTCGCCTCGTGGTTTATCGTTGGATCGATCACGTACTACAGCCCCCTCACCCAGGTGCAGCCCGGGCAGGTGCTCCACGGCGTCATGACCCGCAACACTACGACCAGCCCCTACAAATGGAACTCTGTCTTCACTGGCGTCACCCACTCGTCACTTACCATCTCGACCACGGAGGTTTTGGACTACGCATACGAGGCGTTGGAGATTTACACGGCATCATCCGCCGCCAGTTTGCCAGTTGGACAGACGGCTATGACTGCCATTAATGTCGTTACCCAGAACGGGCAGTCCCCAGCCCTCACCTGGACCGCGGTTGGCGATCCCACTGATGGTATATCCATGTCTATTGTTTCGCCATCCACGACGAGTGGTTCGATGCAAATAAAGTACCCAGCCGCCTAGTAGAATTTAGTCTGTAAGCCCATGAACCCGTGTAAAATACTCCCTATGATATTTGTACTTGCCTAACCTGTTCCTTTTGCCTTCTTGATATTCTAACCCATGGCAAGATATCACCCGGCAATGCTCAATTCCTAGAACGGCATCGGAGAATCTATGATAAACGACAGTCCCATATAATATTAGTCTTCGACCCTAACCGGCCAACGAGTCCTCTCGGCACCTGCGACTTGTTCAAGCTGCGAATCAACCTAACTATAGTCAGAAGGTGATTGCAGATTTTCCCGTCTTCTAAATCACTCCCCAACGAAAGCCAAATGAGGTCCAAATGACGAGCAAATTGCTTACTCTGAACGATCCTACTCTACGGAAGAGAGCGCAATAAATTGAGGTTGGATCGTCGGTGTGACTGCAGATAATAGATTAAGCAAAGATTAAGGGAGGAGTACACAGTGCCACCATATCATTAAAAATTGTCAAAATTAGAGTACTGAATCTCGAAATTTTCTAATAAACACCGTACAGTTTGAACGGGTTTCGATTGTGTCAGAAGTTTAGATTCCAGCATAGACTTTTATGGAGGTGGATCAAAAAAGGGCAAGACTTCCGAAAACGCTACTTGCGCTTAGAGCGTTATGGGGGGTCAGATATGCAAAAGCAAGAAAACATCTATATGGAGGAGACGAGGTGACATCTAACTTCGATCTCGCTCAAGCACAAAATGTAACAGTCACCGAAAATCCTCACGAAATCCTGCCACTAGTAACTACTCCCAACCAAGTGAAATGTAGGGGGAGAACGTTGGGAAGACGCGGTGAGAACTTCTCGGGTATTAAACGTGTGTAGATTCAAAGGAAGATTCGATGGCCAGACCAAAACATAGACTAGCCAGACGGACTAATAAAACACGGTATGGGCGACATGACTCGCTTCGTGGTACAAGCTAGGCACTGACATGGTCTCCAAGACGAGTAAGACCACAGAAAGCGCCTATAATATTCTCTGCAAAATGATGAGGCAAGGAAATATCATTGCTGGAGAGATGTGGATCAAATGTGGATGCGAACTTTCGAAGTCCAAAGATGTGCAACACTGCAAAGTAGGAAATAAAATCTTTCGCATTTAAAACCAGAGATTTTGGCGGGTGTTTCTGAGGCCAGGCGAGACAGGCGAGACCAACGCAAGGAGGGCGAAGAGGTATTTGATTTTCAGGCTTCAAGTTAGATCAGGCGGTGGCAACGCCGACAGGAACTCACATCACGTGCTCTGTTGTTATTTTCGTTGTCACAATGCTTCACAATGCGACTCTTCCTCTTGCCACCACTGGACACAATCTACTTACAGCAAGTCCCGTCATCCAATACTGATATTTTTTCTGATCGTTATTTGCGTAGAATACTCAATTCTTCATTGGGAAAGTGTCAATGGATGGCTTATGGATCTTCGATCGGGCTGCCGTGACGACCGAGAGTTTTGCTGAGTTTTGTCATGTCAATGGTGTGTATCTCATCTGTTGGTGCTCGCTCAACTCTTTTAACCTGTTGTCCGCAGAACGCCACGTTGGAGAACTCAACTGATATAGTGCTGGCCTCTATCGAGCGTTCCTTTTTGAAGCTTTCAATTGTCCTTGGACCTTGAGCTCAAGAGTCTGGCCTATCGCACGTCTACCAGACCAACCTGATTTGAATGCGTCATTCGTTAGCGATATAAAAGTATTGCCGAAACCAACCACGATGGCAATTTGGTGAATTTCCGCCGCGTCACCTTTGTGCATGCGTCCCAACGTATATTCCATTGCTCACCTCTGCGCACCCCCACCGACGTCGTCTCGTCCAAGACGCTGATTCGACCCAGGTTTCTCCCAGGGTACTCCAAACCCACTTTCTTCAACTTGGGGAAGAATAAGGTCTTTGCTCATAATTTAAAACATGTCAGCTGGGACTGAGCTGGCTTCTCCTAGATAGCCGCTGACTGAAGAAAACGGTGTCATACAGTTGTGCAACCACCTTCCAACCTTTCGGAGACCAGCTTGTTTTTGCCAGTGCTCTACGGATTTAATTGGTTGATCACCCAGGTGTTTTTACCAGAGCGCGTTCCACAGCTGTGGGGAGGCGTATTGGATATCCATCACCATTTGGCTTGACGTTTCGTGCGGCAAGTTTCGCGGAGGTCGAGTTGACATCACTGCACTTTCACAAGGCCAAGTTCAGTACCCAATAGCAAGACTGACCGGACACTCCTCGGCCCCGTCTGTCTCATTTCGCGTCTAATAGTACGCGCAGTTGCTCAATCGTAGAGTCAGCGCTGGTTAGCAGCCTTATATTAGGTTCTCACCACGTATTTCGATTAATGTTTTCCATTTAGTGCCGCAAAGGGATCCAGAACGGTTTTGACTTGGTCCACCAGAGAATATAGTATAGCGACCATTCTCTGCGCTTAGGCGTAGATCGTCGTACCCAACGATAATCTTTTCGAGGTGTTTTCTCAAGTAAGCTCTGCCCACACTCTCTGAAATGTATTCTTCCACTTTCATGCCCAAAGTTCAGAATCAAGTAGCGAGTATCCTTCTTGATTGGCATCTGTGGCCGCAGTGCTCACTTCCAAGGCTTTACATTCACTACAATATTTAATACCCAAACGGTACGCCGCGATGCGTCCGCATGTTACGAACTGTACTTATAATTGCTTGTTCTTGGATGAATAACGTGGCTTTTAGGTGTGTCGAATTTCTCTCCGTCGATACAGTAGAACCGATCCTGACGCAGTTTATGCTTCGATAGGCGCCTAGAACACTGGGAGAATCAATTAATATCAGATATACTTAGAAGCCAGTTTCCACGGTGCTGTACGCTGCTTATCAAACCATCCTTGTGACTCGTACAGTGGTAGTGAAGCGACCTGGTTACTCTCCACTCTGTTTCATTCCTTGCTCGGTTGTGCCCACCTATGATTCCACCATTTCAACCGCACTCTTGGCCAGTGAAACCTGCTGCAAGCCGCCTTCTATCGGAGATCCATTCTTGGTTGCTAATTAGAGGAGGAACCGTGTTCGTCATCGCCACCCCAGTTACCCAGGGTTCTCCCCGCAAGGTGCTCCAGTCGTTGCCCGGAATGCCTGGCCCCACCTGGCCGCAGCGAGTTGTTTTTGATTCCCGACGTTGACGAGAAGCTGCTATTTGTTGTCGTAAGCCTCCCATTGGGGTACACGTATCTGATGCCGAGTCACCTCGACCTGGACCCACAAACAGTGCGAAAAGTCTCGCCGCCCGTGTACTGCCTAACTGTCTATGTTACCCGGCTTCGGCTGCTCCTCCGCTCGCACCCGTGGGATATCTTTCCTTCGCGGTTCCTCTCCCTCTTTGATCCCAGCCCATTCCAAACTAGCCGGACATTTGGCATTGACAAGCCATCCCGATTGTTACCACCGACTTGCAGGCACTGTCGAGATATTTAACTTCGGTCCCAACGACCCCATGTTCAGGTCTGCTTCTATTCCTGAGTGCCTGTTAGCTCAGTGACCTGGGCATACTTTTTGCGGCGTCGCTCTGTTTTTGATATGTAGGACTTGGTTGTTTCGCTCTCAAACTAAACTCCAATTTCTCACCTATAACCATTCTCATCAGGGCCATAATGAAGGACGGTGTTAGCAGTTTATGGTTTCCTTGACGTTGTCCGAGTCATTCTTGCCCTCAAATAGTCATCAAACCTTCTTCGTTCAGCGTGCAATGCCCAATATTTTAACGACGAATATATCAGGCTCCTACTATTATCGTTCGTGACCTGGATTGTTCGCTTCACTTCCAGAGCAGGAGTTAAAAATACTACATGTATGCCGACCGGTCAAGGGGCAGCATACATATGCATCTCGAAATCGCGCGGAGTTGTTTGATCGACATGTAGTTCGGTCAGGAGCTACATCCGCTGGCTTTGAGTATCGTCCGAGACGATGGTGTGGAGAATCTCGGGCACCGGCGTTCAGCAATGGACCATGCTGGTTGACACCTCACTGAATTCGTCACCCATAAGAACAGACGAATGCCTTCGCTCGTGGGACTGTATTGGCATGACTGTCTAGCAGTTTCCTCCTCGCATTGTAATGCCGACGTTTACAGGGAGTACCCGAGCAGGTCAGTATTTGTAAAGCTCCGGTCAGAGTATATATCCGAACAAGGCTTTGTTTCCAATAACATGTTCAACTGAAATAGTTACAGAAGTGCCTCGCAAGTAAAATTAACAACGCTGACGATATCTGACTGCGATCCAGCCTAGAAATTCAGCCTTAATAGCGACGCAAATGCGATTCGAAGCAATTAAATATATATATAAACGCACAAATCAAAAGCTATACCAAGCCAGAGTAACTACAAGGAATGAGTAGCGTACTCGACCAAATTAACCATTCCTTATTAATAAAAATTAACGCCGAATACCTGGTAGCACACTATTAATCACGACCGTATGGGAATACTTGAGTGCAGTTGTCCGGAAGAGTAGCTTCGTACAAGAACTGCAAGTTGGTATTGATCGACTTTCGGAGGATTCCAGTCGGGTTCGGGTACAACGCCTTGATGTTCTTGTTCACGAAATCAGTGTAGCGCTGGCAAGGTGTGAACAGAGTCGGCGAAGTGGGATCAGCCTTATAAGTGTTGACACCATGGGTGTTGCCTCCGGGTGAGATCGGGTACTTGTTGTAGACGGTCAGGAAACCTTCGTTACTGATCGACCCGTCGTGGCGGTGGAAGTCAGGCGGCAACTGCATAAGCTGGAAGAATCCGCGGGCCACGTTGAGGTCCAACTGACCATCCTTTTGTCTTCCATCGATGAAGAAGTTGATAGGGAAGACAGACTCTCCGTAAGCAGTGAAGAGACGAGGGGAGACGAGAGAGAATTGAGGGTTGCGCGAGAGGGAATCTTGGTGGAGGAAGTGCCTGAGTTCAGTTGCAACCGTCAAATTATATTTTCCAGCTCCATACTTGTTGCTGAAATCGACGAACTAGTAGAATTGGATTAGTTAACCGAGAGAAAGTGAGAAAGTGGCAGCTTACATGTTGGAAGCGGCTCTCATCAAAGTCGTGATTATTCCCGAAGAAGGCATCAGCTGCATTGCTTTCTTCAGTTGAAATGACGGCAAAAGAAGGAAAAACACATACCACGGGTCATACTGGTGTCGCCTTCACAATTGTTGTGGGTATTAAGACCTCCGACGGTGGCGGGTTTGGGTGGGTTAGGGCCAGTCAATGGAGTTGCGCCTCCAATACTCATGAGGTTGGTGATTGGATTTCCATTAACAAGGAAAGTGGAGAAGACTAGGAAACGAGCGAATGTGTTGTCCAAGTTGAGAGCTATAAAAGTGGAAATTAAATTTCAGGCCAATGACTGTATGTTTAGTTAGTACACACCTTCTTGAACTGCATTGATGATTTGCACCGGGGTCACGATACCATTGCGGGGGAGGTACTATTCGAAGATTCATGTCAGTCATAAAATCCGTGAAGTATTAATAATGAGACTTACTCCGTGAGACGCAAGAGTGTTGAGCGCGGGGCAGGGACCACGAATATCGCCTGGCTTAAGCGGCAAATGAGGATGAGCTGCATCGTTGATCAACTTGGTAGAGTCGTCGGCGAGAGGGCCAGGTGGCTTTTGGGGTGGTTGGTACTGAAGGGTCGGGACGACAGAATCCAACTCATCCCTGGTAAGTCCAGCGAGCGACTGGTACTGAGGGAATGCGTTCGCAGAGCAGATGCTGAGAGCTAAGAGAGCGTAGATAGTAAGAGAAGAGAACATGTTGAGCTCTTGGATGCAGATAAAACTCGGACTCTGAATTTTGAGGTAAAGGACAACGCTCTTTATACTCGAAACTCTGGTAGACGCGCCTGCGAAGCTATTTTTGGATATAGCTGCTCAATTGCGTCAGCGAGGCTTATTGCTGAAAATAGCTCCGCACGGTCGATGATTGTCACAAAATGATCCCAGTTTCTGGCCCGGAGTCCGTCTCTCTCGCCCCAGGGACTAGCTTTGAGGCACCGAGATTGTTTACCAAAGGCCCGGTTAGCAGCTATATCGTTTTTCGCAGCATCGGCAACGCCGAATACAGACATTCATCAAGTCTTGGCGTCTATTTATAAACAAGGCGCACCTAGGCGCACGTCAGTTACCCCGTCCTTGGCACTCCTGGGCCGATCAAAACAGCCGTCCATGCCAACGAAGGCGGGAGCTGTGTCGGGACAAACTCCTAACAGCGCGCTGTAGCATAATAGCAGTATTCAGATACTCTGGTCAGTCAGGGCGGCTCTGGCAAATAGAAATGATGATTAATTCAACTTCGTTCTGTTAACAATTTGAACAAAGGCCCATAATCCTCAGTGATTTCTCGAGGCGACATGTGGTCCTTGGCGTATATTATTATTATTACGATTCCCAGAAATTTCGGGCATAGGTGGCAGATACAGCGGCGCTCGGATTTTGACTGCTCACCTGTACCCAGGCGAAACAAGGAGCATACCCCCTTAGTTATGAGTAGAATGGTTATTCCAAGAAAGTTAAATGATGAGTCGGCGAGACATCATCGGCTTACAAGCCGATCGCGATCGTAAATACTCAGATGTCGAGCAGTCAGGAATGCCCCTGAAAGCTGCCAGGCTATTCTCGTCTATCTTGCGCAAGCCTTAGAAACCTATTGGCATGTAGGAGGGTGAAATCCTTTCTGTTGAGCCAATCAGCTGCAAGATATTCGAGACACCTTCTGGCGCTTATTGCAAAGCGCCGATAGAGCCCTTGACCCGCGGTTTGTACATTACAAGTCGACCGCTGATTGTTATTACACAATGTTTTATGGTACATTCCAAAAATAATAGGCTTTCCCCAAACATAGATTTTCTCGTCCGTTAACTTTACCGCTCAGTATAAGTCGTTCAAAACCATATGCGTTCTCAGGCTGAATCCCGGCGACATTTTCTCACCGCTTGCTTGCAAACATGCCTATTTCTCGTCCTGGTCAAGTAGCGCCGAATTATGACATTAGATCCGAACATATACTCGGGTTCAGCGAATGATATATACCCCCTTGGTTGCCCTCTCGTAACCCGTCATCGACCACTGCACTCTAGGGAGTAGCTAGTCGCCCAAGTAGGAGTTCATCCTCCATTTTTCTCATCTTATATTTAATAGTACAATACTCCGAGGCGAGTGAACATCTTGTGACTAGACTCAATTGCCAGCAAATCAGCAGGTATTAAAACAGTGTAAAGTTTGACAAAAATCGGCATTCATGGTTTACGGTATGGATTTAATGCACACAGACGTCCAAGGGCAGTACGGAGTATAAAATTGAGGGCTTATTTTGCGTCAGCTGCACTGTTTTGGACTGGGAATGAAGGGAATGTGACAACCGGGTGGACCAGCTACTCGAAAGTTGATAGTTAAGCTGACCCGGGTCCCGGAGCAAAGCCGACTAGAATAGTAATACTCATAAAGCATGTAGGAGACTACATTAAGGAGGTGAAACCACTGAGGGCAGAGAGGTTGAGTGAAAACCGAGTACAGGATGGCGGGCTGGATGGCGAAATTGTGTTGTCATACTGAGTCTCGAAGGCGTTGGTAAAAGGGAAAGATGAGATGAAGGCATGAGAACGGTTTTCGATAAATGATACACGAGGGGCAGGGCCAGAACATAGCATTTTGTATCACAGGCTTTCCACGAAATGGCCGTGAGTACGATCAGCGACCTGAGTGTTAAAGCTATGATAAGGATCATGGAGTGCGCCTAACATCGTGTCGCAGAATAAAACCTTGAAGTACGAAGCAGAAGGCACCTGGTTACACCGGGGAAGAGATAGAGTACGATGTCAGTGATACCTTACCATAGTTGAAGCGACGAAAAGGTTCGGTCGCAGTTTCGAATTATTCAGAGAAGACGCGCGAAGAGGCCGTAAGCTATCCTTTTCGTCTTCCTTTCGCTCTCGTCGATTTACTCGACAAAGAGGCGACATTAAATGACTTACCTTAAATTCCTTGAGGACTCGGGTCAATCCCTTGGTAAATAATGGCCCTTTTCAGCTGCACAAAGTTCGAAACCGAAACCGACCCACTAGACTAAGTAGATTGAGCAATATTCAACTCCTTTCGATAGCCGAGCACGCCGAGGTGCGGGATCAACAGAGTGGCGCCAAGAGCATCGGGGCACTCAGCGCTAGCTCTGGTTGTTGGGAGCGGTGAATGGGAACAAGAGATTTTGAGGCTCCTACTACTCAAAATCAGTGTGCGTTTCAAAGAAAGCCGGGGGTGGTTACTCGACTTGGTCAAGACCTTTCGTTCCGAGCTGCTCGAGCTAAAACAGGTGCCTGAGTGCTACTACACGTCCGTTTGTTGATTGGATTTGGCAATTCATCGCGAGGGCTGCGGTTTCGTTGCGTTAAATCTCAAGCCAAAGGCGAGGGTAAAATCTAGGTTGAGGACGACCAAGAAGGATGACCAATATTCATTGTCACGGTACGCGTGACGATGGTGATTCAGATGTGGCGTTTTTCTTCCGCTCGTCATTTTATCTTGACGCGATACGTGTCTTTCGTTGATCTTCCAGCCACTAATGGGCACCAACCTCCATCTTATGAGGCGTGTATCATTTTTTCGTCTTAAACCATTCTGCTCTGGTTCGAGGTGCAGCCTGAGTGAACACGCTCAAGGATTCAAGGAGGCTAATGCCAAGCTAATACGTGGGTCCGCTAGTACTTAGCCATTCATTCGGCCAGTTCTGTTATATCCGTCTTTGCTCAAGCTTGTGCCTCATATTCTAGTGCAGAGCTCGATTCCTGGTTGCCACGTACGCCATGGCGGCCACTACGTGCCCTAGGGACCCGACACAGCGCACATGAACGAACAACAAAATGACGTATCCTGAAGAAGCCTGTGTATTTATAATAACCCCAGCGCTTGTGAAGTATGTCACCGAGTTTGGTTGTTTCATTATTAGTCCTTCCTATCTTTCGTTAGCTGAATCCGACTTTCTAGACCATGTTTGTCCTGAATGTCAGGCGAGTATTCGAATCTCGTACCAAGGCACAGTTCACGGTAGAGAGACGTGCGTATCAATCTGCTCGCGGCAGTTCTTTCCTTTATCATTTTCGATCCCGGTTCTCACCTTATGCCGCCTTCCTTTACGGAATCTGCTGACGGCATTCTCTATCGCTCAGAGATAAACGGCTATGGAGTGTTACGCGTTACGATAAATGTACATCTCTTCTTTCACGTCCTTGTAGTATGCGTGGAGAATTGTCCGTCCTCCCAGTAAGTATTTTTTTCACTCTGGTTGACTTCATCGTTTCATTCGCCAATCGTCTGTCCATTCTACTATTTATAGTTGCCATACGGACCGCCCAATCTTCGATCTGACCTGAAGCCACTCGGTGCCGTAGTCGAGCCCGCAGGCGCGATGCAAGGCCAGGTCATCAGCATTTACCGACCCTCCCTACCGAATCAAGTCGACTCCCTAGCGGGACAGGATGCTTGACACTTGAATATCACCGGATTTTTCATCTTAAATTTTGAACGCTTGATATCCTTGCCTCCTTTGACCCAGGTCTGCCTCACGTTGTGAATTTCCGTCTCCACTTACTCATTGTGACTCTCTTTTTCATGTCACTTTCGCTTTTATCAGCCGTCCCTGCCTGAACTGAACGTCAAATCGATCAAACGTGATCCCTGGTCCCCATCGGAAGCTATGTGTGTACTTTTGTCTTCCTGGCTATTACCTCGTTGACCATCGTCGGACAGGCCGAGAATGTGTGAGCCCCGTGGTCATAATTCCATTGACAATTTCCGGACAATTTAGTATCCAGAAAGCCGCTCCTCTCTCCACGTTGATGGCTTACAAGCCCTTCAAACTTCGTGTCGTCTTCTTGACATGAAATATCAGTGTTTTCGATAATTGTCGCCCATATAACCTGCACTGATCTAAATTGTACTGTGTTGGTCAGGGATGATCGAGGATCTAAATTGTATATCAAGTAAGCAGGCGTCTATCCTTGTGGTTTCTCAGTTATCTACGGTTCATGGTTACTCGATGACCCGTACTTAAAAGCTACTCGTTTTTGCTTGCTCCGGCACACCATCAGACATTTTTGAAATCATTATCGTAAGGAATTTCTCCCTTGGGTACCTTGGAGCAATCGAAGTCCTTATGAGAAAGTGCCTTGAGCGCTTTTATTCCATTCGGCCTGGTGATTGCCTGGTGACGATTAGTATTTCAGAGATAGCCCGTTGGTCCGGCTCTTGACTTACATATTGCCTGCATATGCGGATGAGCCAGTATACAGGAGTGTAAAAATGTCAACGTACCAAAAGTTTGAAGTCAGATCCTTAATGCCCGCAACAGCATGGGGACCTAAACAGTGTCAGCGCCTAGGACAAAAGATGATAGTGCCTTTAGCTACCGGAAATCATATCGTAATCGCTACTCATGAAGCCCGGTGGGTTTATTCCCAAGTCTGCGGGATTGGTACCCGTGTTTTGGATCATGAACTTCGTAAATCAACACCTGTCAGCCGAAATAAATTCCCAGAAATAAAACAAAACATGCGCTTTCGACTATTTCTCGATTTGCTTCACTATCGTTGTCCAGCTCAAGAACTCTACGATAGATCAAATTAGCTAGGACGTTAGCGGTTCGAAATTGAAACTCACGGACTTCAATCCTTTAGGGTTCCATTGGAATTCTGAAAAATGCCACCGTAAGCGCCGTCGCCATTCGCACCCAGTATTAGTAAGGTTACATTACCGATTACCCCAACTGTTCCCTTGTGGTCGAGGTAGTTGTAAGCATATTGGGCGGCAGCTATTTGACTGTCGGTCATATAGAAACCGCCGGCTGAGAAATAACTTTGAGTCGGAGCCCAAATTGTCTATAGAATCACAAAAACCATACAGTAACCCGGCGCTGTGAATTCCCCCGCTTTATCGTTTGTCCTAATGGTAGAAGCTCCGCCCTTGACGATTGATGCGGCAGCGTCGACAGAGGCGCCGTGGTACTGTCATAAAATTTGCTATGAGGCTCTTTGTTCCTTTTGGTAGGCAGAGAATGTTTTTACTAGCTTGATCTCCTTGCTCGCACTCGGGTGGTTCTTCTTAGCTCGACGAATTAAAGTAGCCACATTCCTGCTTGCGTAGATGCTGCTATCCAAGTTATTGTTTCCCAAGTCGGAGAGGCCTCCGCGTTTCTATCACGATGAGGACGAGGGAAAGAGGAGTACGTTTCAAGTGTAACCTCCAAAATTTAAGTTAAGTTGCTCACCTAGTTCTCTTCATTGATGGAACCTCCGTATACAATCTGTGAAACGGATACAAAGACACTGACGGCCACAATAAAATACATCGACAAGAAGATTGAATGATGTTGTCAGAAAACGCTCAAAGGTCGCGATATCGGATGTGCATATAGCACTGAAGGTGTGTACAGTTTTATCCAGTGGGGCTGCAAGTTCGTCTTCACTAACTGCCGAGTAGAGTGCTGGAGACATTTGGTGAATCTAAGGCGGCTTTCGTCTGACGCTAGTTTTTAGTATCACTAGTTACCGCTCTCCATTAGTTAGTTCGTAGTGGGACACTAGCTTCGGAAAAATTCTTAGTGCGAAACTGATTTTATAACTCCCGCCAGGGAAAGCGTTTCGTTTTTGGCCACAGGTCCCTATCGAGGCGTCCTTACTGATTTATTTTTTGAGTACGACTTTTGGTCAGTTAAAACCATAGCTTTAAGATAGAAGGCATATTTCGGAGTGTACTAAACTAGTCAGATCCAGAATGCTCAACTATATGACGCGAGATAATGTCAAAACGCAAGACTAAGATTGAAATACAGAACGGAACTTAGAGCTCAGCTTAATTAAATGCTAAAGTAGTATAGCTGCCTAGTATCGATGACAGGCATAGTACGAGTGTAGTTTTAACTACTTGGATTATGGCTGCTTTGGTCGGCTTGAAACTCAAAGGTCCCCTTCCCAATCCTTATTCAGAGCCAAGGATGTTAGCGATTGAACTTATCCTGCGAATACTCGACGAACTCCATATTCCCCCAACTCTTCTCTTGCGTCTCATCTCTCAGTCACCGCTGAGTCACATTTTCAAACATCGGCCAGCCACATTACAAGCAAATTATACTGCACTCTCTTCATGCAGTCTCGTATGCAGAGCCTGGTCTTCTTACGCACAAAGTCTACTCTTCCACTCCACTGTCATTCCGCATGGGGACGGCTGTAAATTTCCCGGCGCATTCCAATTCCTCGTCAACCCAACCACTCAGAAGGATGTTTGGCTAGCCTCATGCGTCCGTCTCTTCATATTTCCTGCCAGATTCCGTGGCGAAATAACACAGGAAGTGTCTGATGGACTCTTCAAGGCGCTGCAAAGCATGCAGGGCCTCCGTTATCTGGAGGTGTGGGGAGGAAGTTGTACATTCACTAACTATCAATTAAAGACGCTCGGCACCGAATCCTGGCCGAAATTAACCTCTCTTTCTGTTAACCTTGACCGATACGGTGGAACCCAGGCAAATTCAACTTACCCACAGGAATGGTTTCACCAGACGCTCTACTGCTTCCCAAATCTCCAATTTCTGGAAATTTCTGCTATCAGTTTCACCACAGTCCATCCCTTTGAAGCAGCCCATAAACTTCCATTGGTGTCACTAATATTGAATATTCGTCGAATTAGTGACATAGAACAATTTGTGAAGTCTCTCCTTCGACAGCCAGATCCGCATTATACAGGCCTTGAGAACCTTAAAATCGGCCCTGTCCATCAACTATCCGTCGACCAGGAGACCTCCTTGCTGGCACAATATAGTGGATCATTGCGGTCCATCGCCATGACCTTCAATGGGGGCGCAAGGAACCTTCAACTTTGCACTCGACTTCGCCACCTTGCAATGTATCGATATCCCTCTGCCAATATTCTCGAATTACTTCCACGTGGCCTTGAAGAACTTCACATCGAAAGTGGTCAAACTCGGTCATTGGAAGGGATACAGCTTTCGGATATTGGTCCTCTTTTACAGGAAGTCGAGAAACTTCCTTGCCTCCAGAAAGTCATCATCTCAAAATTCGAGGACGAGGGGCAGTACGGTGATCTCCGCGCGTTATGTAGGCAACGAGGAATCGAGTTTATAACTTCTAGGGAAAGCGTTGACACAGTAGGTCTACCTTGATAATGTGGGCTTCTTTGCTGACGATAGTTGTTGCAGTTGAACGAAAACGATGTCCGAACGCAAGTATGGCACAAGCTACTTGATTGATAGGTGTGCTTCGATCGCCACTCTCGGAGTACATGTATTTTATACTACACGTGTAATCCTTCAATAAGCGACACAACAAAATGGATGATGACCTAACATTACTATATACATTGAGAGTAGTCCCCTAAATGTTTATTTCAGTACGAGTACTAAAGGCTTCACAAGGAATAGGACGTACGATTTTGCGCAACACATTTGAAGGGTGGAATACTATTTGTTAAAGTCAATAATAAACCGTCTTGTCTGAACCGACTAGACCCACCAGTTTTTCGGTCCTTTGTAACCAAATCCGCCGCATTGATGGAAACGGCCTACGCCTGTTGGTGTAGGAAATGGAGGGGGAAATCCTTTGGTGGTTATCGTCGATTTGGCTTTGGTAGTCGATGTTGCTTTGGTGGTTGACGTGGCCTTGGTAGTCGTCGTTGAAGTAATCTTTGAAGTAGTAGTGGAGGTGTGTGCAGATGTTTTCGTGGACGAAGTCGAGGTCGGCTTTGGTGAAGTGCTGGTAGTAACTGGAGGAACGTTCCCAACTTTGCACCACCCATCACTATCAATAATGAAGTCCAAACTCCCGTCCGGCTGACTCTGTCCCCCTGCATTGTCGGCATCCGCTGACGTATGGCAAAATTTAAACAGGGAACAGGTAAGGTCGGTGCTCCCACCCTGAACCAATATAAGTAGGATAGCCTTTTCAGCGTAGATCAAGAACAATTACCTTGCCGTTGACGTCGTGGAACGCTAGCAATTTAGGTGAATAAATGTTACACGCAAGTGTTTGGAATATACGGACAATTGACAAATGTACATCCAGGAACTGAGTCGCACATCGCCTTGCAGTCTGTTTTCAAAAGTCAAGATAAAGGAAGAAATTGTTTTTCTTAGACGAGTACCATTCACTGTTTCAACGAGACCAAAAGTCATAAAATCGTCCGCTTGCACGGCAGCCGTTATATTATCAAACGTCTCGATATAACCATCGGAAGGGTTGGGGGCCACAGTAACCGTAACGGTGACAGTCTTTGTGGTTTTAGACGTCGTTGTGACGGTCTTGGTGGTTGTAGTGGGCTTGGGGGTGGGCTTAGGGACGGGACAGTGTAAAGCTTCGGGGTAGTACGCAAGGAGTCTACACATAGTCTATCCAGGTCGGTATTAAATGGTTATTAAATTTGATAAATTAGAGCAGCTATCACAGCGCTCACCTCGTGCAAAGCCCACAGGTCTGGATATTTCTCGGGATTAGGCCCATAGTACCAGCCTGGAGTAGCCCCGGCAACCCACGGAGGCGTACGAGCATTGTAGAAATTGTCTGGACCAGCGTCGAATCCGAGAACTGCATTGATGTCGACCTGAGCAAACATTTCAGCAGCCAGGGTGTCAGATAACGCGATAGAAGCTGCACATAGGAGGAGGACGTAATACATGGCACCGAGAGGAAGGTATTGTCAAAGAGGGTACCACCTAGCTCAAGCGCTTGGGTTTGGGAATTGGGGGGCTCAAGATATATGGTTCTTTTAATGGTTCGAAAGTCAGAGATGGTCACCTGGCCTAGGCCCGCTCTAATCTTGTCTGGAAAGTATTAACTGCAGCTTTAGAACCTCACGGCGTACGCGTAGTAGTACATTCTGTGTGATTAAATCTGCGTTTGTGGGTGATTATCTGTCAGTCATGAGAAACAAAATCAGGCAAACGAAGGTGATCAAAACTTGCGCTGATCCTGTTGGCGAGCATTTATATCTACTGGTAGACACCGTCCTTTTCGCTGATCGGCAGCAGTTCCTGACCGACTTGCAGGTCAAAAGCGTCGAATTTGTGACATGCAGTTAAAAATGGTATACCTTCATTTGTGTGTGAAACAAATCGATAGCTCTCTTCCACCAGTCTTTCCGTTCATGACCGTTTCTGAAGCAGCCGATAAAAATATCCCTTGCCTGAACGTAGACCAACTTCAACTAGTGTATCCGCCCTGTTTGTGTAAGAACATAATCCGTAATCTTAGCAAGGGAAAGGAGCTCATCTGGCATCAAGTCGCTTCGCGATTTCGACCTCAATCTCGAAATCGTCATACATAAATAGCATTCTGTCAATAAAACATATGAGCGCACTGCTTGAGCCTTCTGCATTATCCAGCTTGAGATTACGAAGGATGGGAAGGAGGTCGTTCGTGTCAAAATTCTGCAAAGATTAAACGGTATGTTCTGACGCGTTTAGATCAGTTACCGAATGAAGAAGTAGTGGAGTGAGGTCAAAAGCAACCTCAGCGCCAGATCGAGGGCGTTGTTGGTACTCGAAAATTTAAAATTCGGTTTCTTGACCGGGAAAAGCAACGAAGATAAATCCACATCGCGCAAGAAGAGCATTGTCGATGTCCAGTTGTGCTTCAGGTCAACCATAAACGTACTATGTCAAGCTCGATCTACACCGACGCCACCGAGAATGACCAGTCAGCTCCAGTTATACCGATGTCCTTGGAGGGAAAGGGAAGCCCGAATGTATGTGGACAACTCCTAAATTGCATGTGAGTATTCGGTAGCTGGCCTTGTGTGGTAGTAGTATCCGCGGTTCTCCGCAATAGACAACGACATCCCAGTGATAGAACTATGTGACGTAGGCTCAGGTGCAAGTTGCATCCGTAGATCGTCAAGCCCAAGAGTGGATAAGGATGCATTGGTGGAGCATTTCACAACGAATCGCGCTCACTAATAATATAGATTATGATAGCTGGTTATCAATCCAGGTCGGGCTATGAGTCATCCAGTTGGGAACCGCTCATTGAGCGGCGACGTGAGCGACGAGTGGCCAACAAAACAGAACAAAAAACAAATAATAATTGCCAGTTGAGAAGGTTGGCGAACTTCACAGACTGCTTAACGAGACGAATAGCATGTGGCGCGTGAAACCTGCATTGGCAGCAACAAGGCTATGGTGATGGCGTGCGTTGACCGTAGGAGGTGGATGTAGTGTCACCCTCGTTGATCCTTGACGATGAGGTGGATGAACAGTGAGATGCCAGAGGGTGAAGCCGCAGACGCGTTGGTGACACCAGATGACGCTGGCCCGAGTTGGGGCGGAGGGCGAATAGCCATAGCGATCTCTGTCGATAATGCGGTTGAGTGGCAGCGGTTGAGGTTTGTCACGCAAAATTTAGTCTTCCCACGAGCAACTTGTCATCCGTCCGCGTCATGCTCCATACAGTAAGTACGGTAGGCCCAGTGGCCCAAGCAATCAAGCTTCAATCAAGCTTCAGAAACTGTTGCTGGCAGGCAGGTACTCTCAGCAGTAGGATGTACTTTAAATTTTGCGAATTGGTCCAGTCCAACAGACATGGGACCTCTTCGAGCGGCCCGACTGGAGAAAACTCAAAGACCCTAAAGATCTAACCTGCGACGCTGCGTCTCACATACTTATCAGTTTCACTCCATTCCTCGGGGTTCCACTTGAATTACTTACCACCTCTTTTTAAATATGTTCCAGTGACTTAACCCCGACTACCGGTGCACTCGTGCTGGAACTTAAGTAAAATACGCGGCCAGTCATTATATGCGACAGTTCGCGATCTGCGAGCTTCAAGGTCATAACCTTCGATTCTTTCTGCTATAGTACGTTGGTGATCCCATCCCTGAAATATTTTACGTAGAGCTAATCGAGGTCTATATAACTGACCAATGACCTAGGTCAAGGATAGGTAATCCTCATGGCTCCGTTCGTCGATGCGCTCGAGACAACAGCCATCTGGAATCCCTCCGTCGAATCGCTAACTGATGTCCAGTTGAGAGCGGGGTGGGCACCGTCGACAGTAGCAATGCTAATATTTCCCATCATCGTAGTTCCAGTGGGCAAATCCGATGGGCCAGTCGCTGTGTATATCTCCAAGGCCTCGTATGCGTAGTTGAAAATTTCGTCGGACCCAATGGTGAGCGAAGTACTCGGGATGCCCGTAAATACGGAATTCCAAAGGTAGGTCGTCGTCGACCCAGATTTACTGCTGCTCAAAAATTTCATAACGCCGGTGAGATTTTGTCCGACAGATACCTGGGCAGGGGCGGTGTAGTAGGTGTGAGTGCCGATGAGATACCATGACGCGACAGCCCAATAGTTGCCTCCTCCTGCGGGGGTATACCCGAATTGAAGAACTGGCTGGAATATGCCGTCGAAGGAGTTGGGGACAAGGGCGTTAAATATGTAGAGAATCTGACCGTCTTGCTTGGCCGGCAGCGGTGGTACCGTCCAGGAGGTGGAAAATGAGGCGATGTTGCTCTTTCCTGCGTTCTTCCAATACGAATATGCAACGTATCCGGAGGTCAAGGCGCGAGGAGCGACGCTGGTTTTCGTGGCAGTGAACTTGGGGTTGGTAGAAACCCGAGTGGAGACCGGGGCAGAGTGGATGATCGCGCCATCAGCACCGATAAGGTGAACTTCGGTTCCAGTGTGATGCACTCGTGCGCCTTCTGGAACGGCGTGGACGTTCGATTTTGGGAAGAGTCCGCCAGGAGTCTTCACGAGCTCCTCTGTGGCGGTCTAAACATCGGGTAAATAGAGAGAAAGGGATCCGGAGAGAAGAGATAGACGAACCGTTTCGAGGGGGCTGGCTAGTCCTCTAAGGCTTTGAAGCGTAAGCAGTGCGCAGATCGCGAAAGTTCGGAATGACATGATCTATCAAAGACGTTAGCATTCGAGTCTAAACGCTGTTAACCACGATCATAACCTACTTTTAAAAGGTTAAGCCGTAGCAAAGAACCTACAAGGGGCTGACTTTTTTTTCCTGAACTTTTTCTTTAAAACGCCAGGCGAGACAAAATCTCCGAGATTAAACTGAAAAGAAGTAATGCTTACACCCTTGAGCGTACACCGCGGGCACTTGAGAAGTCAGTGATTCATGTCAGCGTCAAGCACGTCATGAGCAGAGATGCGCTTTGCACATGGAATGAAAAAACTTATCCAAATCACCTCGGAGGTGGATTCGGCGATCCTAAGGACGGTTTTGTTTGCCAGCGAGAGATAAGAATGACGCTTTGGGATGCCGAATGACTCTGGAGGTCAGTGGATGACGACATGTGAGCATCTCCACCCGCATCAGCTTCGGTCCTGAATTCTGGTAGTGTGAGGGCGTTGCGCTGGCAGAAGCGTATGCGACGGGACGGAGGTGAGGATATTTTTACCTGGCGGGTAAAGTCTGGGATTCGTCTGTCAGCGCAGAGATTTATCGTCACTTAAATTCCCGCTACTTCAATTAAGCGGGTTTTCTCCAAACTACCGCTTCAGAAAGGCCATGAGAACCGCAGCCCATAAACAGTAGGCGCGTGAGCCCGGCAAGCCTTTACTTAGCCAGTACAAAATCTGACCATTCCACAACAAATTAGTGAAGAGATTTCAGGAAATAGAAGTTAAGGAAGATCTGGCACGCACTTGCTATAACAAATGCATCATAGTCTTCAGGGAAAAGAAGAATAAAAGTGACTTGGTCACCGACTGTGGCAGGGTGTTGACACGGGAAGAAGAAAAGGGACAAGAATAAATGAGAAATACCATGCGCGTGTATGTGCCGCCAGTCACCCATAGCTTGTGGATGTCGAACTATCCCCAAGACCGATCCTCTGAGAATCAGACAAACCAGCTGCCAGCACGCACGGAATCAGCAAGTAAGGAGCACTAAATTGGTAGTAAATTGGTTTATGATAGGTGCGTAGAGATATTGGCCGTCACCTGCCCCTGGTTCAAGACAAAATATCCGAAGTTTCATTGGTTTTGCAGCATGTGTCGACACTGAAAGGACGCACAAGAGGGGCAGAGATAAGGTGAAGGTTGGGCTCCATGCCGGCTCGAGGATATTTCGTCGTGAAAGAAAAAATTGGTGATGGCACACACAACCAAACAAAATACATCTGGATGACTCTCTCCTTGCCAACTTCTCTGGTAATGTCCATCTGCCGCAGCCGGTTTGAAAGCTTTACCAGTAAGTAATAAATTAATCAATCCGTGTGATTGGGTAATTCCCCTTTTCTTTACGTCTGGACCGTTCATCATTTCGATTCCAATTCTTCAGCTGTAAGATTGGAATTGAAACGTACCATTGCGTCGCCATCGGTCGTCGTCCGGTCTCAGCTGAAACCGGGGCATCGGAAATGGATCCAATGATCTTTTTTGATGTCGACAAGGGAGAAGGGAGCGGTACCAAGATGATGCGGCTCACGAATCAAAATTCTTCTGTAGTGAAAGTCAGGTGAACGAAATCCGGCTGCATAACCAGTAATGGGTTTGTGACTAGCGAATCAGGGTTTGTTAGACATTTCTGAACACGTATTTGGCCACCTTTCGGTTGATTCTGTCGTATAGAAACATGAAAGACCCGGCTCTGGGGAGATATGTTCCAGGAATGCCAGGACAGCTCTGTCGATAAAAGGCCACGGACTGACTCGAGCCCCAGGAGTACAATAGGTATTAATGATATCTTCAACCGTCCAAGGCCAAAAAACGACGGGGCCTCGAGATAGAATGACTATGTTGACGGAACAAAATTCTTCTAGCAATGGAGATCTGTTATAAAATAGGGGCGTGGAGGGTCCGCTGAAAATTCCTGCTCAAACGGCAAGTCGGCAAATCTTCCTTCACAGTTGAAGGACGGAAGCACGGAGGTTTGAAGTCAGTCAAACCCGGGCCGTCAAGGCTTTTCTCTGCTCCACGGATATGATGTTGAATATGGCCAGTTCCAGTCTGACCCCAGTTTTCTTTCAGGAATATCAGTAATAGACCTCTATAAGAAACAAGGCAATTAACGTGGAGGAAGGCGCTGTTTCCGCTTCTGAATGCCTCGTTTCCCTGATGCGCGGACCTTTGAGGAAGAAAGTTCAGATCAGGGATTTCCCTCCATAGTGCGCAGTACATAATTGAGAAGGGCCTTGCGCCAGTAATTGGAAACTTGAGAAGAGTGACGTGAGGACTGCCTTCAGTGTCCATGTCGGTGCTCAGCATGAAAATATATCTGAAGAAAGTCGTCGTAAAGCTTCAAAATTGGCATGGAGGACAGGTTATTTGAAAGAAGATTTTCTTTCCATCTGACCGGCGGTCGCCACCGGCCATGGTCCACCACTTGTGGCTTTTCCAGAAAGAAACGAGCAGAAAATCAAGTGGATGCTATCACTGAAGGTGGTTTTCATTCGTCAAGAATCAGACTCTAGGTCTTGAATGGCGAACGCGACCGCAAGTGAGTTCTACTCGGCTTCGGGACCACAATTACCCGGATGTGGGAAGCGGGCCGGCGGTTCAACCAACGTTCCTTGGCAACCTCCTTTCTTGTTTTTCATCGCCATGAACCTTGAAGGACCCATGAACGTCCCCTCTACTTTTCCTACTCTGTTCTTGTTATTTGTTGTGTGGAAATCGGGCGCTATAACGTCAAGAAGCCTTAAATTCTCACATGTTGCGTCACAGTCCCTCACATGTACTCACCCAGAGTCAGGACACGACAAGCCTCGAGGCAGCAGATCTGAAAAGGAACTACAATCAGCCTCGTGTATCCTGCGTTTTCTCGCATAAAAACTTGCTCTGGGACGTATACATCGAAACGAACCGCACCTCTGCAATGGGTAGTCCTTCATACCAGCATCACGCGTGCTTTTATCGGACAATCAACCCCAGTGACGATCTCTCAAAACCATGGGAAGCTAGCCCCTTGAGCGACTCAAATCTCCCACTCTCACCTTTAAAACCCGTCTTCGACATTCCTAAAGCAACCAAAGTTAGTCGAGAAAACAGTTCGTCACCGTCATCACCAACCGGAAGCTTGGGTGTGGTCACTGTGGTGAAGTTTCCTGTCGGTGAGAGGGGTCTGTGGTCAAGAATTAAACGATTTCTGAAATCGGGTTCGTGGTATAATTCAACCCCCTTCTCTTGGATTTGACTGATACTGATCTGGTCCTGGTAGGCAGGTTTTCATTGAATGAGGAGATCACCATTCCCGTTTTTGAACCTCCAGAACCGGGTCCTTTCCTATCTACCAAAGTTGAACCACACGAATGGAAAGAATACGCCTACTGGTCACGGCCAATTCTGAATAACGTCATGGTCATCAATTCACGTAATGTTTGGTTTAATTTCGCATTTATTTCAACCTGACAAAACGTGGGCCACAGCTGTGAAGAGCGAAAAGAGTGTCAGCACGTCCATTCTGAGGGAACGAATAAAAAACACACGTGGTCCTACCGACTCCCCGCATCCCGAGACCTGGGTCATAGGCACGAAACACCCGGCCCTCCCACCCCGACCTCACAGATGGAAAGACCCCATCCCAGGCGAACCTCTTCCTTTTCCATGGGAAGTACAGCTAAATCCTCTCCTCCAGCATCGCCTTTGGGGCCCGTCGCCTCTCACTTGGTGCCTATCCCATCACCCCTTCGCTCCATCCGCTGTGCTCCTGGGCGGGGCGCATTCTCGACCGCCATGCTCTGCGCCTGACTTCGCCCAACCAGCGACTTGGCCATTCCTGACGCACATGCACTTCAACGCGGTTGCGGGCGACACGGCTCCGACTTTTCCCTGGCCTTTTACTGTGGAAAACCCTCGCGGGATCCAGTTTGGGGACATCCTCATCAGGATCTTCGAGCATTTTCAGAAGCTGGTGACTGACGACGAGCGAATGAGCTGGCCGCAGTTACGACAGGAAGCGGCATGGCGTGCACATCACGAGAGATGTCGGATGCAGGAGGCCTTCAACCAGCCGATGCAAGTGCCCTGGCAGGACGAAATGCGAAGGTGTGATGCGCTTGGTGGCGTTTTGTGGTTCCGCGGGATTGAGCCCACCTTAGACGGAGGCGGTTGGATGATCACTTTCGGGACGCATTGATAATAGAGTTCTGGATCTTAAGCAGCCAGATTACCACGGCATTCTACCTTCTGGTGGTCGTGCTTCTCGGAGTGAATCCTTTTCATTCACGGTTGCATGTCGATATCTCCAACCCTTCCGCCCAACGATCTCCCCGCCAAACGCCACTATCTTGTATCTTGACCGATCGAACTTTTGCATGTTGATTGTCCATTGCTGTTTCTGATACAATTCTATTGGACTTAGACTAATCCGCGCTTTCACCGAACTCCCGGGGAGTGCCAATCTGTTGTACATGAAACGAAAAAAAAATCAACTTCCACCCAAGACGTCAGTTTTCTATAGATATCGGCTTCCCTTCGCCGTTAATCGATTGTGATATAGTGATGTGGTGGACAATGATGCATGCAAGGGGTGTCAGATCCACCGATCGTGGACGTCGACTTCAACTAGGCACCGGTGATTTCCGCAACGCGGCATGTCAACGGCAGGTCTTCCCATCAGCTCTCAATCAACTCCGCTGCGGTCCTGGACCGTCCTGCTAGAGTTCCGCGCCGACTACAACTGTACGGGCCATATATACTCGAGTAGAAGCAGCAAATTATGTTTGAATCTACCTGTTACATGTACGATTAAAATCCCATGAGTAAATCAAGACTGGGTAAAAGGGCAGGTAAGCAAAGCGACCTGAAGGCCACAAAAAAGATACAAAATTCAAGTAGTAAATCACATTTCGGGTTGTCCGACCGTTGTCGTGTTCAGATCGTAACTAAAAGGACTTGCTGGTCCAAATCCAAAGCTGACGTTCACGGAAGGATAGCCAGAAGGACTAAGACACAGGTGTTCCTTGCCAGTGGAAGTGACCTTGTTCAGTACAGTAAACTAGTTGCTTGTCCCTCTCACAACTTGAAAATGGCGGTGTATGTAGAGCAGTGAGTCTGAGTGAAGAAACTGTGAAGCAAAACCTCCGACTTCGCCGATTATGATGGCAGTGATGGCTTGCCTTCCTTTTTTGGGTGTACCCCCCACCTACACTCCGTGAGAACGACGTCCGCGATCGGTGGATCTGACACCCCTTGGATGCATGACTTTCTAACTTGGTGTTTAGGGCTTGTGGGCGCTCAAAAACGAGTGATTGACCTGCATCGATCATCGATACCGGTAAGTTACGGTCTGAGATCCTGATGCTAAGGATCCATTATTTTTTCGCAACTTCTGATTGTGAATAGGTAGATTAATGAAGGGCAAAAGTGGACGGGATTTCAAGCTTTCTACTCGTACAACTTCAGGTTCGAACTCATGTCACCCAACATGCCACGCAGCCTCGCAGCCACAACGTCAGAATTTCGATGTACTATCGTGCATGTGTCGACAACATTAGCCATGATTCAGAAGTCAAAGCGTTCGGTAAATATCATTAATTTTTCGCTGGCAAATATTACCCACCCCTCTGCAGATATTGATATTGAGGCGGTCTCATTTCCAGCTATTTCCCCGACACAAATGCTCAATCTTCATCATCGACAATGCGCACAGCAGCATGTTTGGTCGATAAAGCAAACTCCGTGGGCGTCTATTCCGTTACAACAGGTAAAACCCGTCGGGCCTATGTGATTGAACGTCGTGAGCTGGAGCTGGTACAACCAAACGCAGTGAGCAGGCGGCGCTTACACCCAAGCTAATGAAGCCCAATCGCACAATTAGAAAGCGAAAACTTGAAAATTGTTCACGATGTACATACCGAAGTCGCGGCTGCGTCGAATTGCTTGTGAATCTGGACATGAAAAAGTATAAATGGACTAGAGACTTACGAACAATTTTGATTGGATACGGACTCGCCAGAGCCCGAGAAAGGAACCCAATCGAAACTATCAAAGACGCAACTTGGAACTTCATAAACAAATAATTTGAGTCTTGAACTGTGTACAATGGTTTCGTGAGAGGGGGTTGGGTGGTTGCTTTAATACACGCACCCTAATGGTTTAAATACATTTTCCATGTGATAGGAAATAGACCGGCAATGTTCCCTCACGACGTACTCTGACCTGCCTCACTGATTTTCGGCAAATTAACCGGAGCTCAGAGGCAAGTCAAGCGCTACTACTACGTAGCCGTCAAATTCTATACATATCGTTACCTTACTCGGTGTCGACGGATCGCGGGGTGATGGCAAAACATGAGCCTCCTGGATATTCGAAGCTCTGGGCGGTCACTAGAAAATGAACGCCGTGCATAGTACTTATTGCATAGCGTCAGGATGGCTGAAAAGCTGGAAATTTTGTTTCCAGCATTTTTTTAGTTGCTTTATCTAAAAATCCAGCATGTTTTCTTTTGACTTGGAGTTCGTCCGTACTGTTAGGCTCCCTAGAGAATTCTTCGAGCGTAGTTCCGTATATAAGATTAGATCCTTCGCCAGAAATGCTGCTGAAGCCAACTGAAGCGGTGGCCAATGCGTCTCCTCCAAGAAAGGGTCACTGCACAGCAGCTGCCAATGGGCTTACTTAGCGCCTTGCGCTACCAAATAGGTATAATACGATATTGACTGCTGTTCACTCAAATCAAGTCCGAACGTGAAAGCGACCATCCTACCTGGACCGGACTTCAATATTCTTCAATGTTGAGCCCAAAGGTCACAGCCAAACAACGTCCAGGGCAGCGACGCAGCGTTCGGAATTATGTATTTCCGAACGACAACCTTAACCACAGCTGACACTTGTTCTTCACTGAGCTTCACTGCATAAGTACCTTCTGTTGTAAATTTCAACGAGTCGCGCATTTCCGAATCAGTAATTGCAAGGGGCTCCCAAATCACAATCTTCTGTAATTGCCGTGTCGCGGTCGTTACAAGTACGACGGGGAATAAAGCCTCTTGTCGATTTCCACCATCAACTTCAAGGCACCTACCCAGACGTGACCAACCGACCTGTTGCTCATCTCGGTGCCGTAATATTTTGGGCTTCTTTCCTGCTCTCCCACTTGGCGTTCATGCCCGTCGGATTCCATTATGTTAGAAAGTCAGTTTCCTTTTATACCAACCGAAATTCCGACTGTCCTGCTGATAAGGCTCCTGTTTGTAGCATTTCATATCCAGCCCTGACCTTTATGATCCGCGCTTGATGAAGAAACGGCCTCTCGTCGCCGCGCCTTTCAACGCTTAAAGATGCTCTTTGTTGATTTTGGTCACAACTCATCTTGTTCTCCGCTCCCATCAACCGTAACCTGCACAAGAACGATGATGCTCGGCTCCCTAGTGGTCGCATCATGCATTCTGAGTAGCACATCGGCGTATACGTGGCCCTCTCCGCAATATGATGCCCTTGAAAAGTTTCTCTATGAAGGTGTCGACATCAACGGTGCGCCAGTCGGCACCATCACCCGAGGTTGCACCAAGAGAGGAAACATCGCGGCGCAGAACCAATCAACAGTTGCAGCGGAGTGGCTGCGCCTGGTATGTTTTTATTTTTTCGTAACAATATTCAGATTGCTGATCAAGAAATGGTAGGCGTACCACGATATGGCAACTCATAATGTTACTGATGGGACAGGCGGACTTGACGCTTCGATATTCTTCGAACTGAGCCGACCAGAGGTTCGCAAGTCTCATAATTCTTATTTTTTTTGGCTAATACCCATACCTAGAACATCGGCGCTGGTATGTCCAATTCCCTTAACGATTTCCAACTATCGGCGAGTAAATATGTCTCCCGTAAGCCAACGTTTGTCGAGGCCAACCCATTGGTCGATATCTAGAACTGATGCCTTTTGGTTCCTCTTTCAAGGTGCTGATGTGATCGCCATGGGTGCTGTATGGGCTGTCGCCTCATGCAATGGTCCCTCTATTCCTTTCCGAGGCGGGAGACGAGATGCCCTTGGTCCTGGGAGACTAGGCGTTCCAGAACCCCAACAAGACATAGCTTCTCATACGGAGAGCTTTCGTCTGCAAGGGTTTACGCAAACCGAGATGATCAGCCTTGTTGCCTGCGGCCATACTCTTGGTGGTGTGCGAAGCGCTGATTTTCCTAACATCGTGGTGGACAAAACCGGATCGAATATTTCAACTTTCGACAGCACAGTTTCCTTTGACACTGCTGTGTGAGCTTGGTTGTTTCTTATTCAGCGATACCATACTTATTCTGGACGAACAAAATTAGAGTGAGCGAATACTTAGATTCTACAACGACGAATCCCTTGGTCCGGGTTGCCAATATTACGCTCGCGTCGGACCAGAGGATATTCAGCAGCGATGGAAATGTCACCATCAAGGGGCAAGTCGTTCTTTATCTCCGAACCAGTCATCTGCTTATTTTACATTCTCCGCGTAGTTTGAACTCCCAAAGTGCCTTCTTTCAAACCTGCTCGACATTGTTAGCAAGGATGCTTGACACCGTCCCTTCCAACGTGACTTTAACGGACGAAATTGAACTACTTCAGGCGAAAGTCTCGAACGCTCGAATTACGGTATTCAACTCCCAACTTCTCTTCGATACCACACTTCGCGTACGTTTATTTTACTTTCAGTTCATCAAGTTTTATCTAAATGCCTATAGTTATCGCAACCAACTAACGTTTCGACCGCCACAAATCGACAAGTGAAGCTATTTTGGTGCGATAAACGTGGGCAATTCAAGGATTGTGCCAACACAACGAATGTCGCGTCATCTCCGGTCAATCCATCGGTAGAGGTGTCTCCCTTGACAGAGTCACAGAAAACGACCTTCATTGCCTATCAATTTTCTGTCCCCATCCTTGCAAACCGGTCTGTTTCTAAATTCTGGTTCGAAGTCAATGAAGGTGATGGCCCGGGGTCGGCTCCGATTATCCATGATAACGATGGGCACGGTTATATATTACCACAAGACGAGATTATCTACGCGCCTTCGATTGGCGAACGGACAGCACATCTACAGGCGGGTAAGCTGACCCAAATCTTCACCCTCGGTGCAGGTGTGAGTAAATGAAACTTTGCTCAGCGCCCTTGCCTCTGACCGCTTTCAATGATAGATTCGAAGTGGGAGTAATCTTACTCGTGCTCAAATCCATGCATCCGACTATTCATTGCGCGGAAGCGGGCCCCTCGTCAACACGACCGTCGACCTTCAGCGCAATACCACGCGATTCCTTGCGGACGGATACGATGCTTACACCGCCCGCGTAGAAACTACTGGAAACGCGCTTCATATGGATTTGGAGGTCGTTATTGACGGTGTTTCATATGTCGATGACTACATCTCTGCTGAAAACCTCATCGACCAGCCTGGGCCTTTATCGAGCGTTACGAATATGACGACAACTTCAACGTCTGCTGCTCCAGGCAATACTGCCCACCCAGCGTCTTCCGCACTACTGATACATCCACTGCCGCTGGTTCACCTGGCCATTTCGGTTATTCTCACTTCGTTACTTTCTTTGCGTTCTCTTCTGTAGGTTAGTACTTTAAATTATATCTAATAAGGCTTGAGCACAAAATAGTAATTGTGCGATGTGTAAGAGCTGAAACCAAAACGGCAGAAAGAAACCCTGGGCCAACCCAATCAAACTCAGATTCAGATCCAGACCCTGTTTCAGAGTCATTGGGTGTTTGCTGCGTGTCCCTCACTGCCAGCCTGGCTTGGAGATCAGAGCACCGACGTCTTCGCTCCTTTGACTAGACTTGCACGTCCACCCACCTCTCTTCAGAAAAGCGTACCGTCGACACTTGGATTCGCTTTGGAGGCTGAATCTGGAAAATTAGCTGCCTCTGCCCCTACACGACCACGATATCATAATCTGAACGATCGTTGGTCAACTAGTCCATCGCGTCGTGGTTGATACCTCACAAAGGAATGAAATGACCAGGTGCTGAAACAGCGTGCCTTACTTCGTTGATTTTGCGACGGAGGCGTCCTTGTGGTCCAGGTGTTCCGGGAACCAAGCTATAGGTGATTACTCCCTCATGAGCTATCGGCCTAGATACTAGCGGTTTCTACCCTTCGAGGTCTTGCATCCCATCGGTCCATGATAGCTGATAATCGTTGATCGATTTCCCTAGGATATTCGCCGATCACGGTGAGGCCGTTATTAATGGGGCGTTTGTGGGCGCTTAGGATAAACTGGTCTCGATTGTTGATTGATGGACTGTGATAGTGCGAGCCTTTGGCCGCGTGCTGATGTGATAAAACAGTTTTGATTTCATCCGAGTATTTCCCATCATCTGGGCAACATGCACCTGTTTGACGCAAGTTTGACGCGAGGCAGAATGCAATCGCAGCTGCTCCTGCCTTGTGTCAACTTTGTTATTAAGTCCTTGCGCTATCCTCGGAGGTCAACTGGCTTGGAGCATGCGGATTTTGATCGATTGAGCCTTTTCTACCCCGCCAATAAATGAACTATTCCTGCCGTCACGGGTTCTTTTCGACTTTGCGACTAGTTCTTCTTCGCGATCGATAACAACAAATGGGAAAGAACAAAAATTGTCTCTCCAATTCCTTGACGTGCATCCGACTGGAACTACAAATCCGAGATGAGGAACACCTAACATCTGGATCTGCCAGTGCCAGGTAATGACAACGCCACCAATATCGACGAGTTTGTCTTTGCTTAGTCACACAAGTTATATAACGATTTCATGACCTTTGGGTAAGATTTTCCCTTTTTGGCCATTTTCATCCATATTCGCTCGGCCAAATGGTGCACGGAGAGGAGTAATGGGGCGTTTTGTGGGCGCCTTCATCTAGCATAGGTGTGATTTAACCCCCCCTCTCTCTTTGTTCTCTGTGAATCCGCTCCTAATTGCAGTCTTCACAGTACACGTGGGGCGAATCGATAAGGACTCCTTCACACCAAGCTTCGGACCATTCATTCTCAAAATGGACGTTCTATGGTTCAGGTCGCGTCATCAGCAGGTACTCATTTCCACGCTCCTGATTGAACTTGAGAAGAGTGGATATAAGGTGATTGTGCGTCTTTACATCTCTCTCGTATGTCCTCCCTCGCTGCAGTGATAGGATTTTTATTTCGTAAATTTTGCGGTGTTATGTCCCGCCTTTGTACCTCGACCAGGCCGCAGCCGGTTCAACAAGTGCATCATACGTACGCCACAGCTTCACTAGACCAGCTTCCTTCCTCTGGAGCCTCCGGTACGTTCTGCCTATCCCAGTCTTCCCCCGGTGTAGCATGAATTTGACTCGCATTTGTCAACAGTATATCCGCCAGGTTATTTCGCTAACCGTGCGCCTCAATGGAACCACAATCATTCTTCAACTGCGTTGCATGGTCATCAATACCCATATTCCCATGATTATGCTTCTGCTACGCCCAATTCTGTCCCTCTTTACTATCAACCGCCTCTGAGACCTCATTTCAGCCCTCCTAGTCAACATTCAAAGCAGTCGTATCCAATAACTCACGCTCCTGCACAATTCAGCCATCCACAGTCTTATCTTCCCCAAAGTTGTTCGTGGATTCAAGCGCCCTCGAATGGCCTTTCATCAGCGACCGTCAGCCTAACCGGGAACAGGTCATCTGATCGCGTTAACGATGCCGATGACTGGGAAGAAGACTTGGCAGTTAGTGGCCAACGGGAGAGGGGTAGTCAGACACCAGTTTTGTCCAGACCACACCGGGCGTTGCGACCGAGCCATGCTACCGCTCAAGTTGCAGCCCACTCCGACCGCAGGACCCGTACAGTTTGCTATGAGCTCATCCCAGTCCTCGTTTCAACGGTAACACAATACCCGTCCGTCGATTGGAATATAACATATCCCCCCACCTTGTCCCGCATGTTGATCGAGGATCAAAAAAAAATCCCATTGGACATGAACCACAAAGCAATCGTTCCAGCTGTCGACGGGCTTTACATTAAGGCCTCAAAGCTCTCTCCACTCTCGCTTGTTATCGAGCGTTGGGGGCCAATCATTGTAGACAGCAGGAAGAAGAAGTCTAAAACTGTGACCGTCGGTGATGTCCTCGAGTCCATTTATGCTTATTTCAACACCTGCATGACGAAGGACGAGATGGAACAGGTGCAAGCGGAGTCGGAACTGCCAACAAAACTCGCTGTTATCAAGTCTCGTACTAAGCGATGGAAGGACGTCCAAGTAGATCCCGATGTTCCGGACAAAGACAAAGATTCCATCATGGAAGATATTGGTAGGGACCCCACTCGAGCCGATTTCCTTCACGGTTATTTTCACTATGCTGGACTTCGGATGGCTGATGACTTCCCTCAAACAAGGACTTTGCTTCTGACTCTCGAAAATCCAGCACATGTACGACCTTAGCCTAGCTCGACCATTGTCTCAGGTCTGCGATGTCTTGTTGAAATTTTGTGTTTATCCAGTTATTTAGACGCCAATTCTTCAAGTTAGCTTCGATAAGGTAACTACTAGGTTATTACTAAAAATTCTCTCCCAATGCCTGAGCGAAGCTCCCGCGAGTGCAAATGATGGGAGCTTTGGGCATAATTAATTTTTAATCGTCAAATGCACCCTTATTGTCCCGAACTTCGAAGTCCCGGACCGGCGCCGGCTGATCTATATATAAACCTTCAATTCAGGGTTGGGTGCATTGATAAGTACTTAGGTACGATTACTTCCAATCACTAAAATAATCGATAACCAGGAAAGGAAGCCTCAATATTTGACGGAATTTAAGCCAGGCCCCATCTACATATTTAAATTTTCCCAGCACTCAATTCATTGACCAACTAAATCTGCCGAGCCTGTTTAACCGCGTCTTAAATAACAACCCAAAGGCTTGCACTGGTCAACGTTTCTCCATCCTACCGTACATCCTATGCTCAACGGCGAAGAATTTTGGTCGAGTCAGATATCCTTTCAGTCGCGGAACTATTCATCTCGTATGTCACCTGGTTTATATCGATACCGTAACTTATTTCGTCTATCTGACCTGCTTTTAACTCTGCAGTTTCAGCGCTGCTATTCCTGACCTTGGACTATCTATTGACCTGTAGAGCTGAATATGCGTACATCTGGAGGTCGGGTTTTCCTTCTGTCTTGATTCACAGTGTCTCATGAAATGCTTCTCTCACCAGTGCTCGTTCATGGACCGTAAAAATTCTCTACCTCGTCGCAAGGTATCTCGCTTTAATTATTCAAATGTAAGTTGTAACCCTCCGAGCCTATCTTACGTGACCGAGAACAGGTTAATTAGTACACACTACGCATTGGTTCATATGTTTCTCGCGAACGGCCCTGTCGCTGTCAAATCGTGCAGAGCGTGGTACTTGTTATTGTTCTTGGGCTGTGCCACAATGGTGGCCATAATGGACGTTATTTTATTTCTTCGAGGTAAGAGACTTCACACTTGACGATGACCTGTCTGTTATACCATGCACTTTCAGTGTTTGCATTGTATAAAAAGAACCCCAGCGTTTACTGGCTGTTGGTCCCCGTCCTTCTCCAGTTTGTGACAGGTTTCGTCGTCTCAAGGAGGACTGGCTTCGCCGAAGGTTTATTCAACTCCAGATGCGATCTTGTCAAAACACCGACCGAGTCTGCGGCCCTTGCGTTAGTCTTCGGTTTACACGCTTTGGTCAAGCAAGTTATTTAGCCTTTGTTCTAGGATCACGGTCGTGATTGCTCATGCCGCACTGGCACTCGCTTCTTTTGTTAAGAGGAACCTGAGTCAGGGGCGAGCAGTGGTTGTGAAAGTGGTAGTGAGAGAAGGCGCGTGGATATTCTTTTTACTCACTGGTACGTCGCCCTCGATCCTGGTTCTAGGTTTGCATTTCAATCATCGAGCTCTTTCCTGCAGGTTTAACAATTGCAATGCAAACTTTTTCTTTGGTTTCTCATTCTTCCAACCCTTTCGTGCTCTTCGTGCAAGTCCGCCCACCTTATATTTTTGTGTGTGAAGCAAATTACTGACTATTCCAAACCATGCGCCTTTAGGTGGCCGATATCTATTGTGTCTGTGACGGTAGGTCATTTCCACGATCTGTAATTTTGCTATCCTGACGAGAAAGGGTACCGACAGTCCTGCGGGATGATTATGAGCATGCGCCGTCTTCAAGTTGAACGAAATTCCGATTTGATCCCAGCCAGTATTAGGAATGAAGCGTTCCGATTAACGCTGACAATCGTTCGGACATCTATCGATCCTGACGAAGGGCAGACGCGGGCTTGTCAACACGATCACCCAACACCAGGGGAAAGGCCAGTCACATGAACATCCGAAGACTTATTCGTGGAGAAGGCTAAGCGTTCCTCGACGACCACCACTAAAGATCCATTGGGGAATAAAAACTCAAATGCATACCTCAAGACTATTTTAACAATTACTCTCCCACTCCATTTGTAAAACCAATTCACATACCCGAGACTACGGTCATAGGTGTCTTAAACTCGTCGCCAGCCAGGGATGATTGGAGCAGAGGTTAATGATATTGGCAATGATATAGGTTCAGATGCTTAAGTTTGGCTCCTTGAGAATTGAGGCCGATTGAACAATCCATTTTCCTCAAAATATTTACTATCAAACAACTTTGGCTGAGCTACTGCCTTTGATTTCTTGTCAGTTATTTCGCAACTGTAGTTATCTTCCCATTAAAACTAAGAGCCGCATCCGACAAACTCTGTACATGCCCCGGCATTTGCATCAACAGTGTAGATCAACCCGGATCCACTGACACTTCCAATGCCTCCCTGTCATTATTTGTAAGTCCTGAGCAACCTCAAGTCATATACAATCACTTACCTGTGGACAGTTAAGGTGTTCAGTGATTACAATATACACCTCCTCACACAATGTCGCGTTTGGCCGTTCACTGGTGGTATCCGAGTTAAGGATAGTGAAGTCGCCTGGAGGAATAAATAATACTCGTTCTCCACATAAACCTTAGGGATTCAGAACAGACGTACATCTAAATCCATCCCCGTTGAAACAAGAACCAAAGTTTGCTGAAGGAGGAATCTAAAGGGAGAGTCAGAACGTTTCCTCTTCAATCAAGTGCAAAGCCGTACTTGAATATTATTTCCGTTAAAATATCCGCAGAATGGCGATATGCCGATTCCACAAGATCCTGTGGTACCCCCTGTTATGCCACAATTGGCAGTAATGCTCTGAGCTATGGCTGGAACCGTTGCAGACAAGTAAGCAGCAATGTGTCCAAGCTTTATAGTCATCGGTATCTGGGGTAGTAGGTTGATTCCGCTATGCAATGTCCTTGAATGAAGACGCTCATTTATACGTCTTCCGGTCGAATGAGTGCCGGTGACCTCTCACGGATGTTTAGGTCATAGTCGCACTCTGCGGGAATGAAGCTGTCTAGATAAGTTCAAAAAAGGGTTCTCCGAAAGTCTAGAAAATAAGGAAGCTAGCTATGTAACTCTTCTGATTCGCACAGGATATTTTTAGCAAGGTAGTTTCACGGATGGTGGATGCCTATACGTCACTCTTTAAATAGACGCCCAAGATTAACATATCTTACCCCGGATCCTCGAATGAGAAGTTGAAAATAGAAGCTTTCAGCTTGTCTTTAACCTGATTCCAGCTCTTTCAGACTCGAAGTCCAGGCCCGCTTCCTCGCAATCCTCCAAGTAAATGCAAATTATTTTACTTCTACCTTCGAGAGGTTAGTCCCTTCTCCCTACTTCTCTGGCTCTCAGTAAATTTAGTATATTTGGTTCAGCCCATACCGGAGAATTAAATGCAGAAGCCGTACACCTAGTAATAGAAGTCATTACCACTACAGTTACCGTGACTCGGGTTAATGAATCTATTAACAATATCGGACCCCGGAGTTCTTGTACACGTATATCATGTAAATCGAAGCCGAATGTATTCACGACAATAAATAACGGCCTGGAGTGGCGAATACATTTACCTCTATTACTTGCAAGTTGAATTTTTCTCAAGGGCATTCACATACAGTAGCCCAGTATATTTATGGCCTATCAAAGCCTTTCAAAGCCGACCCCCGTCGCGTGAGTCGAAGTCATGTGAGCGTTTCTATGATGTCACACGCATATGTTGCTTTTGTCAACGAGGTTGAACGGTTTACTTATAATAACAGATCGATTGTCATCTGTTTATATGGTCTGTATAGGAGACTACGGTTTACTAGCGACAATGAACGACTCGGACTGTCATGAATCATCATCAAGTCCTGGCGAGTAGGCTTGGAGCAGGCTTACACTTTGACTTCGACATGGGCTTGCCATGGACCTGATCTGACACTACCCATACGGGACTCAAAGTTCTCGCGTTTGCAGTGAACGTGGAAACAATGGTTTGGCATGTTACGGGCACGCTTCTCTGCCTTTTCGCCTTCAGGTTCATGCCTGAATTTCTTGCCCAGCAGGCATAGCGACCTCGATGTAATCTCCTCCAGAGCCCGACCAACATAGGGACTAACACGGATGTATCCGCGGATATGTAACCCGTCTCAGCGCAACTCATCGCATAACTGCATTGTTGCAGCTATACTCAAAAAAAAAAGTTAAGCGTGTAGCTGAGATGTAAGGCCATACAAAAATATTATATAGCTGGTACAAAACCCAAAAATGCATTAGATACACTCAAAAATACGAAGCGCGGGTACAATTTCGGTGAAAAGTACCCGTAAAATGGTATCCGTTTCGTTCTCTTGTGAATATCTTGATAAGTTTTGGTTCTCATTTTTATTCCTCGCGTAATAGCGTAGATATAGCCTGTATGTAACTGCTCACAAATTTTCATAGCCATTGACCAAGTGTTGTACCCAGGAACTGAATGGGAAGTGGGAAGTTTTGCTATTTTCGGCCGCATCCGTGTTAGTCCCTAGACCAACATAGTCTCCAGACTTGGACTAGGTCCTCTGCACCAGCCCCGCTCCCCGAGTCTGTCCTGACCACCCGCGATCTATAAATTGGCACACCCTGGTGCAGGAAAAACATCGAAGTTTGCAACCCAACAGGACTGGTACCTGCGCACAAGCAGCGCTTATAACGCTCACCTTTATCCTAATAGATGCATCCTCAGGCTGTTATGTTCGCTCTTGGTTTGCTCTCTTCCGCTCCTCTGGACTGGTCAGGGGCTGATCGCTATTGCCGCCATTAACAGGGTGGGGTAGACTTGACGTCGCCACCAAACGCATGGGCGGTCGCGCCTGGTTACGGAGCAGATGAGCCCAGAAGTATCCTGAATTCTGACAAGGCTTTTCAGTAACCTGCAATCCATGTCGCGGCAATTTCAACCACTTCCCAGGTGATAATTCAGAGCTATGGTCAAAATTTCATAGACATCCATAAATAACATGCGATATATATATTAATAAGGGAACTGTCGAACAAAAGTTTCAATATACGCCTCACTCTTCGGTGCACTCGGGATGTTGGGTCCTGATGTGGCGTTTGAGAGTGCTCGTCCCTACCAAGGTCGTCGGGTGAGGACAAAAACGGCAGAATACGTCGTTAAGCCGAAGGTGGCGGCTTCTAATGTGCGGGACAATGTATAATGCAGTGAGTTTGGATTGACAATCTGTCCACTCACACTCCATTTCCTCCCCCGACGCTGACTTTTTTACGTCCTGACCGTGAACGTCGCGAAGGTGTTGGGTGATACACGTCGTTGAGTTCTCGAGTACAGAACTGCAGCCAGCCCATTTGCATTGAGAATGCGAGTCACGGACAACGTGGCTATCCTCGTCTTTATTCTTTGTCCGGTTCCGAGTGTTGTATGGATGGGCGTTGGCGCTCCGCAAAATGGTCGAAGATAACTTAGGTCTAGGCGAGTTCTTGCGACATTGTGCACCTTCGACCGGAAGCGAAACTGTCGACTGAGTCGTCGCACTAAAATGACAAATTAAGGTTTATATTGACAAGAAATAAAAGTTAATGCCGACCTGGAACCTCCAGGGCCTAGAAAGTAAGCGGCACGAGTGGCAATGAAGCTCGTAGGATCCACGTCCTTTCTCCCCGGCCCTTTCAATTCATCGATCCCTCGAGCGATCACTTGCACCAACACAGATCCCGGGTCATTGAATTCGGATATCAATTCTGCCTCTTCTTGAGATGGAACGTAGTCTCTAGATTCGGACTCACTGACAAATTATTGAGTTTGTGAATGATTTCGTATGTTAGGTGGCACTCACATTCGTTGAAGTATGGAGAGAACTCGGACGAACTCGTTGGTTGTCTGAATCGGCATATCGAGCGTAGGAGAGCTGTCAGAGCGAGGAAAAACAACAAAACACGATAGAGGCTCATCACTGAGGACGAGGCGACGTGTTCTTTTATGATACAGCCGCGCTTTACCCCTGTCATTTGTCCTCAAAGCAAATTCGCAAGTGGACCTGTGTGTCTTCGCTTTGACAGGGCGGCTGGCCCAATGATCTAGAGTGGCACTTCCCTATTTGCCCTCTGACCAAGCACCAAAGAGGGAAAATCGACACAGTGCTCAATTCTAGTTATGCTTTGGCAATGTAGGAAATCGCTTGGTCAATCTATGACTATCACTTGCTGTTCGTGGTCAGACTCACGCCCTAATTGGGATTCGTCAAGACGATAAACTGTAACCCGTTCGTATAGCAAAATATTTCTGCTGGACGAATTCACCAGAGTAGCTCGGGGATTCTGTCGAGACATTGTATGACCTCCTTGCACCGGCGATAGTAAGCGGAAGCACTGACCAGCGATCTTCAAAGACTGCCAGTGTCTAGATAATCATTAGTCAACTTAATGCCGTACCCCGTAGGCAAGCGATACATACATTCAGCCTCGGCAATGAATTGCTACATCGGCTCCAGATGTACGCCTTTATACAAATTTTACGCCCATTGATGCCAGACACGGCCTTGAGAGGAGGAAGAGAATCCGGCCGGCGACGCCAAATTTTGTTGGCTGTGGGAATATTTGGGCATTCACGTGGTCCGGTTAATGTTCGGAATCATTGCTGCAAATGGATCCATTCGGTGAAGTGAAGACCAGTAATTACTCGCACATCCTTACCATCATCCGATGTATGCCAGCCACGATTTTACTGGAAGTCGGCGGAAACTAGTTCTCGCATTTGATGTTGGCACAACATATAGCGGTATTTCCTACAGGTAATCAAATCGAAACGGCCTATTTTGACTCGACCATTCCGGCGGCTAACTCATTACCATTACCTAGCATCTTGGATCCTGGCCAAGTACCGGAAATCAGAGGCGTGACGAAGTTCGTCAGGCATTATTTCCTCATTTGGGCCAGAGTTGAACACAAAACTTACAGATTTCCAGCCAACGAACACGTCGGCGGGTCGTCGAAAATCCCCACAGTCATCTACTACGATCAGTCGGGTAATGTGCGGGCGGTATGAGCAGAAGCTATGAGGGAAGGCATCCAGGAGATTGCTGAGGACGAACAATGGATCAAGGCTGAGTGGTATGTGTTTCGATGACCTCCCCCTTCAAAGTCAATCAACCAACGATGTAGGTTTAAATTGCACCTTCGGTCAAAGTTCAGCCAAGGGCAGGCCATTACCGACAAAATTCCCCCCTTACCCTTGAATAAATCTGTCGTGGAAGTGTTATCAGACTTCTTGAAGTACCTCTTTGACTGTGCTTCGTCTTTCATTCAGGCTACCCACGCCAATGGGGCAGACCTTTGGGAATCAGTCAGCACCGACATCAATTTTGTTCTTTCTCATCCTAATGGATGGGAAGGTACAGAGCAGACCCAAATGCGAAACGCTGCTGTGCTCGCTGGCTTGATTCTGGATAATTCGAGTGGCCACACTCGCCTTTCTTTCGTCACAGAAGGAGAGGCCAGTCTTCATTTTGCTATTCAAAATGGTCTCCCAGAAGGCGCAATGAAGGTACAGACCACTTTTCATCTTTCTTTCCGACAGGTATCCACACTTATTTCGGTAGAGGGGAGAAGGATTAGTCATTGTCGACGCAGGAGGGGGGACAATCGACGTGAGCTCATATACTAAAAGCTCTGCTGTAGGATCTACGTTTGAGGAAATTGCGGCTCCTCAATGTTTGTGGCTCCTGATCATCCGGTTCGTGACTTTAACCGTGAATTATAGGTTACTTCTCTGGGTCTGTCTTTGTCACTATGCACGCTCGTCATTTCCTTCAGAGTAAGTCCTTTGCTCGCCACACGACTAACACAACTCAGTCTTTCAGGCTATCTTTCTGAATCACCTTTCCTGGCCGACATTGATCATATCATTCGGTGTTTCGACAAAACTACCAAGTTGAGGTTCAAAAATGCTGACGAACCTCAATACATCAAATTTGGGTCGACTAGAGATAATGACCCGACCTACAATATTCGATTTGGACAACTTAAAATCTCTGGGTGCGATAATTAAACCTTCTCATTTTTTTGATATCATAATTTAGGGCCTGCAGTTCTGATACTGCGTCATTCTTCCAGCCTTCGATCGACTGTGTCGTGAATGCTGTCTTGGCCCAGCAAAGGACTGCTCACAAACCAATTTCCGTGAGATATCCTAAATTCAAGTTATATTCGACTGCTAAACTAACCTCTATTCTAGCATGTAATCCTCGTAGGTGGGTTTGCCGCGAGCGACTGGTTATACACGAAAGTGCAGGCCACGCTGGCAGCGTCAGGCCTCACTGTCATGGTGCCTAACAGCCATGTGTGGGTGGTATAACTTGTCTTCGGTAATCTTCTTTCTAATCTGTCTACCCTGCTCCGGAAACAGGAACAAAGCGGTTTCTGACGGTGCAATTTCTTTCTACCTCAACCACTTTGTTAGGACCAGGGTCTCAAAATTTACTTATGGGGTCTTCTGTTCCGTACTCTTTGACCCTAAAAATCCAGATCATCGGAATAGATCATCCAACTCGTTCTATTCCGTATCTGGGGCTAGACGGGTAGGCGGTAGATTCGACGTAATATTACCCAAGGCAAGTCATAGCCTTTTGTTGGTATCGACGTGCGCCCAAAGAGGCGCGAAGTTAATAATTACCTTACCAGAATACTCAAGTTTTGGAAACAAAGGGCTTTACGCAGTCGTATACCCGTACTTCAGCGACCAAGGGTGCATTCAGCAAGTCTGTTTTCGATATTATGTGCTATCGAGGAGGAAACCCAAACCCCATGTGGAAAGATATCGATCCCGGTTAATTCTTTCTCTGAAATTCATCACCTATTTTGGCTGACTATCGCGGTTCGGCTTATTTTAGACAACTATACAAGGGTGTGCTTTATTGAGGTTGACCTTTCAGGTTTGCCAATGGTCCCAAAATTTAGTACAGGCACTCGGAAACCCTACTTCAGAATCGAGTATGATATTGTTTTGTTGTTCGGATTGACGGAATTGAGAGCACAGATCGTCTGGAATGAGAAGGTGCGACATTGTCATGAACTCTTTAATTTATTTTGTTGATTAACCCAATTAATTGGAAGGGCGTCGAGAAGCAGTAAGAGGCATCTTCGCTTAATTTCGCTCGTAGTGCTGATAGTCTGCAAAAATGATAGAAGTCCTGCAAAGATTATTTATGACCATGATATTACTGGAGACGGTGCTTAATCTCATGCCTAAATCCCCAGCAAACGGTGATTGTTCGCTAGGAGCCGGTCCCCAGTTAGCAACGATTATCTTTCATAGTTCGACAAGTTAGATTCTTTGCCTTCGCCGGCTTGTGATAGCTGCAGAGTGAACTGCTTCGCCATTGACTTGGTCTTTAGCATAGCCCCGTCAATTCTCCTGTAGTACTCGTATGACCAATAGTATGTGAAGATATGTTCAAGTAATGCCTCGGCGAGTCATGCAGTTACGGTCCGTCGTCACTGTACGTATCATCCTATATAAGATCAGTTTATTCTTGGTGGGTGAGACCGTGCAATCGAGGATTCAATGTTTTCCTTCTCTTTGCGACAGACTGGATCCATTTAATGCAATATAAGCTTCATATATTTAACAATGGATTGAAATTTCAGTATACGCGAATTCGTAACGATGCATATGTTTGATGGAACGAGAGCAATAATCAATGAGAAACATGACCGGTGAAGCTCTCCTTCCTCGCCAATTTCGAAGGCGGGTAAGCCTCCAACTTTGCGTTCCCCTTCTCCACTTCTTTCTTGGCTGGCGCACCTGTGCGAAGGACGTCGTTGATGGTGCGCAGGTCGCGTTCTCCAGCCGTCTCCCTCGTTTTTTGAACCGATTTTGTCGACCTCCCTGGAGACGACGAGTGACTTCCGGAGCTGGGACGGGTGGAAGAATAGTAATGGCAATTGGGATAGTGGGAGTTAGATGCGGAGCGACTAGGCTGGCGTTTCTGGGTGGCACTGTGGCTAAATATTAATAGCTAGAAGTGGATGGAATTAGATGAAAAGTACCTTGAGTCCGAGGGTGAAGGCGATACCTCGCCATTGGTAATTGCCATGACTTGGTCGATCCCGCGGTGGACGAAAGTAGAGAGAGAGGACTTTGGGCTGGTGAGCTCGCTGATAAGAGCCATAGACTCAGTGGTTACAGGAGAAGTCGTTGTGCTTTGTGACCTGGAGCAAATCATTTGCTAAATGATTCGGAAGTAGGAAGTAATCGCGATCACGTACGCCTGCGTCATAACTTCAAGAAAGTTTACGAGAAATTTGATATCGGAGGTGTTTGAAGATGAGTTGGTTGCATCCATGGTGTAATAGTACTGACAATCGGTTTGTCGACAAGCGGTATTGCTCGGGGTGATAAAGGAGTGATTCTCGACGCGAGTTGCGAAGGAAAGTGAAGGCGAAAATGAAAATTAGGGTATACGATATGTCGTGTTGGCTTATAATGAGCGGGGTACTTGACAGAGCAGGTCCGACGTGCCCCCACTATATATATTCCCTCCATAGGACTGTGCGCCGTCGAGCGCAATCAAAGCGCAATGCACCTACTTGGCAACACTCGAAAAGGAAACGGGCTCTAGCGCAAGGCCAGGTTGCCATATTAGGCATTCAACTGGCCCATTCTTATTTGTACCTCAATGGCCCGCACAGGTTTCTGAAAGCTCTTTGCTCATTGTTATGTAAAGATCCTTCTGTCTATTTTTACGGCTTTTCAATCTTCGTTTACTCGAAGACATTCGGCTGGCTCCTTGTGGATGCACATCTTGGATTGACGTGGTGGACTGGCCGTTGGACCAGGCGTTGGCTGTAAAAGAATCCCGCTATAAATACATCGCTGCATCATGTCTCGCTTTGTGCCCTCTGTACCCAATTAGAATAATGGCCACAAGGAGCGCGTATACTGCGCAGATACTGGACAACATGTTGGTCGATGATTGTCTGTTTCCTCCATTCGTGGATGCTGAACTACTTTCAAAGCTAGTATTCGCGTTCTTTTTCAGCGCCTCTCGACCGCTTTGACTTAATGCTATGACGGTGTTGGAAGCCCAGGCGTACAGACATTGCCAAATGCATGAATCTTGATGTTGTTCTGACCAAATACCTTGCCCATAATTTTCTCCGTGCAGCAAGAAGTTTGGCCTGGTGAGGGAATTAACTCGGAAGTATGATTTCCCAACTTCATGGTGGGCTTTAATACAATTCTAAGCATCGTTGTCTTGTTTCCTAATAATTTCAGGGTAACTGGCCGGTTTTGGTTGTTTGGCCCAATACCACTTTTAGCCGTGGGAGCAACAAACAGCTTCTTGGTGACGACTACTGGTACTGGCCAGCGGAAGTTCTTCATGAGGCCTGACAGCGAGCTCTCAAAGCAACCAACTATGGCTGCTCCTCTGCTCATGGCTCGGTATAGCCTCGTATCGAAGTTTGACGATGCACCTATGGGTAACCAGTATGTTTTCTCCCCTTTTTTCCCCATCAGTCTTCCTCTGTTTTGTTTCTGACCTTGCTTCAGCACGACGATATTATTTGGTATTTCGTCTGCCTCAACCTCGGGGTCGACTTAAAGGCGTGGAAAGGATTAACTTAGACGAACCGTCTGATGTTATCGCCATCGATGGCCAAGGAACAACCTGAGACTCATCGTTGCCAAGATACCTCGTATTCAACTCGCGGTCCAGTTTGGGGTAGCAGCTCGGGCTCATGGGATGACGGCTGGGGCGGCAACAGTGAACATTTCGTGTTCGCCGCTCTACTTGTGCTTTGACGGCCCAGGACCCGCCACGCTGGATAGACGTGGATTTGGACTCAGAGTTGGACGATGTCTTAGGAGCGGAGAGGATACAGGAGTGGCAGCGGCAGGTACAAGATCAGCCAGTGACGCCGACGCTGCATCGTCGCTGAAGCTGAACAAGGGGACTGCATTCAGGGCTGTGTAACGTTCGATATCCGAGCAGGATGCGGATCGGGGCCATCGTCCTCAGCAGCTCAGACCCTTCATCAACGTCGATGTCGATGGTATCCTTGGTACTATCGGGGTAAGTTTTCTTTCTTTTCTTTCTCCACTACTATTCCTGATTTGCTTCTTACGTAGGACGGCGACAACTATGATTCATCCAAATACTTCAAGACTCAAGGCCGCAATTTCCATTTGTTCCTTGGTCTGTCAAGCTGGTCAGCGTGAATGATCTCATTCTTCTCTCAATTTTTGTACTTACCGTATGATTATAATACAGTGTCACTGGCAGTTGTTCAGCGATATCGACATGGACTTCATCAATCACCGACAGGCTCCGTATCGGACATCAACTTTCAACATTCGATGTTCAACAACAGCAGATGCCTCCGACCAATGTTGAGGCGCCTTCCGCGGCAAATCATCACCCCAACGTCGGCATACCGCTCGTACCCCTTCTGGCCCGCTTTCACACTCGACTGGCCTTAAACTCGACCTGACACCCCGGCATATTCATAATCACCATCGACGACCGAAGCACCCCCACCGCCGGCAATGCGCTCTTCCATTCTCAGACTTGACTTCGTCTTTGTTTGAGTCTCCGAGTCTGTCTTTGGCTGCTTGGATTCGATCTGTGCTGTCCGGAGAATGGCTATAGGATATCGTCGTCAGCTTTCGTTTTGTTGGCCCAAGGCCGACTCCAGCTTCATTCCTTGATACATGGTCGTCTTCACCCGCAACAGCTGCAGCAGGACCCAGCCTTTTGTCCTCCTTATCATGAATCATCTCGCAGTCGAATGTCCATGGTCCAACGTTCCAGCACGGCCACAGTCGCAGCCACATTGACGTTCAACCAATATACAATCGAAAACATGACAGTACACAATCCAACTCGTCTCAAAACTTATTTCAGCAGCAGCACAACCTCGCGCCAATCCTCACCCTCTGCTGCAGTTCGGGATCCAGACCCTTTTTTACAACCACACCCTGACTCGAAGTCTACGCTATATTCGATCGTTGACAACTCGTAATCCTACGGCCGACTTTTGGTTGATCACCTCTCGCTGTAGGCATCGGTGTTGGCATACACATGCGATGCGGAGAAAAACGTAACATTAACAGATGGAGACGGAAACGGAAAGGAAGAACAATCTTCTTGAAGATCCTCGACGTCGAACCCGAACCCGAACCCGAACCCGAAGCCAGCTATCGACTTAGTTCCTGTTTTTGTTATCGTTTAAGATGGACGAGGACGGCTCCGTTTCCGGTTAGGCTTTACTGTTTACAGCACCGAAAAACTCCGTACCGCATCCCCATCGTCGGGCAAGTTCCTTTTGCCAACGCCAACTCCGTTCTCGTTCCTCCAATACCTATCAGCAACGCTGCCCAGCGTCCTTCTAAATGCAGCTGGTCATTAAAGCCGGAAACCGACGACCCAAACCCTGGTACGAAGTGGCTCAGGATTAGCCCGAGCCCAAACTCAAACCCAATCTCGTCGCCCCTCTCGTTCCATTCTCGTTCACAAGCCTGATCGCAATCCTAGTCCCAAGTTGCATTTCTGTCCAAGTCGGAACCCTTCCATCTCCCACCTATGAAGTTGGAGGATAATCATGACCATGGACTGGCTGCATCGTTAATGGCACCAGCAGCATCACCAATGGTCAACACGAGCAGCAGCGTTAATTATAACATGAGCAGCGCTCTCATCGTCAACAACATCGTCATCGGCACTGACAGTGGCGACGACGATACCCAGGTACCAACACTTCTACCCTTAATCAACCTACGCCCTATCCACCCTATCCACCCTGCCCTTACTTGGTGACTTTCTCCAGCAGTCGCCTTCGGTCTACATCCTCGCGTATGCCTCCCATTCCACCCATTGTGTAATCATTTTGCCTAGTCTCTTTCCTCTTCAGCGCCCTACACATCTCTGTGATAAATTTTTGTATCCCTGGTCTACCATTTCGTTAGAGAGCTGATATAACTATAGGTCAAACTTTTGCGAAATACATGCCAGCTGGCTGGTATTTCCTCTCTGGGAGCAGTAATTGGCGCGTCAGGACTCAAGAAGACCAGAAGTCCTCGAGATCAAGTTGATGACGAAGCACCGCCTTCAGGATTTCTTTGCTAGTGTCGCTGCTGAGCAGCCTACTTTAAATGGCAAAAGTTTCGGGAGGATGGCGCGAAAAAAAAAAAGTACGCCACGAACTTTGACTCTCCAATACACTTGGCTAATGAGTTGGCGATCAAACCAGACCTTGCTAGAGCCTCGGAGTACTGCGTTGCAGTCTGAAAATGTCGAAACAGATGTCAGGGATTTATTCATTCCTCCCATTGTAAGTACAAGATATCTCAATCGACCATGTGTTATTTACATTTGCAGAAATTTGTTATCTTTCAATAAGTTCGACCGCCAGTGAAAGTACCTTTGTGAATATCAAATCGGAATGTCCTTTTGAGCGAACACGGCGGCAAAGTTGATATTGGCTCCGGTTCCACCTCCTTGCATGAGGATAGGGAACAGCCCTGCCGCCAATTGGTTGTTGAATTCGGTCTGAAGGTCGCTGCTCGTCATCCCATGCCTCGCCACCCAAGAACCCACATTCGTATTGACGAACTCGGACGTAATGAGGTGGTCCTCCGAAACTGAAAGATAGCCGGGACGAAAGCCTGGGTTCGTAATCTGGTTGTTAAATGTCAGCTGGTAGTTGGCGTAGGACTCGTCGACGAAATTGGTGGATGGCGCGTTTTGGTCGTTGTGGTACCAAATGCCGCAAAAGAGTCGTTCGGATGTGGAGCCGTATTCGGTGAAAGACTTGAGGATATACCCATTCGCGAAGGCGTTATTCAGCTGGGATATATATTGGTCCGTTGTAAGGTCACATAGCTGGAACCAGTTAGTGACGCCGTTCTGCTCCATGACGCCAGCGAATATCGCCGCGCCTGGAGGTCCAGTCGCGGTGACGAAGGTGGAAACGAAACCATTAGGAGCATGGGCATCGAAAAAGGCCTGGAAGGTTGAGCCACTTGCTTCATGGATTGCAAAATATCCTGGTCCGGAACGTTGAACCCAGACGGCGGCATAAAGATTGTTGGGTGGCTGTCCATAGGCGCTCAACGAAATCATTCGGTAACCAGACGCGGATAATGAATTGAAATTAGTTTGATGTCCAGCTGCATTGACGTTGGCATAGGCAGAGAAAGTGGGGACGCCGTTCGCGGAAAGAGCTGTCCTATTGGATTGGGTTGGCCCTTTGAAAACGAGAGGAGTAACCGTAGTGGTGGGAGATGCGCTGGTTGTTGCAAGTAGCCAGCCCAATATCGGGACAAGGTAATTAAATTTGACCATCGTCGTCTGAAATCTAGATATTTGTAAGTCTATTGCTTCAACTCCAGTGATTATTGCGGCTTACGATGCGAGAGTCAAAGTGTTGTTTGCTGAGGATGAAGGAGGTGGAGAACCTGAGAGACTGGATGCAGAAAATGGTCATATTTATACGCTTGAAAAAACACCAAGATTTATTTTGAGGCAAGTAGCGAACATTGGGTTCTCCACTGCTATCCTAAGAGAGCATCGTCGCAAAACTCCTTTGCCAATCTTGGAGTTGCCCTTCCCGCCAAATCTTGCTTATTTTTAGAGCTGCCGTGATCGGCGGGACCATCCCCGAACTACTGAACTGGGAACCTTCGTGGGTCCGAGTTCGATGTCTGAAGAAGTACTTCCTAAGGATCGACAGAGATATTTGTGGCCGGGATTCTTTCACTATTATTTTTGCAACTCAAGACACCTAATTATAACATTCTGGCTTGATTCTTGCTCCAGTAAATACCACAACAAGCTTATCCAACTCCAACGGCCATCGAGTCACAGTTTTCTAAAAAGAATGTCGCCACCTCCTGGTTCTGAGTATTCTCTTCTTACCCCTTTTTATATGACGATCCTGTCGACTAGGGTTTTCAGGAAGTCGACCCCGAACCCTTCTGTGTCTTCTGCTTGCTAACCCGCGTACAAGAAGTGGAACTCTGATCTGTTTCGTACACATTTATTTAGGTAGGAGCCTGGATCAGGTGTCGAGATGTCCTGGCAGATTACTTTGCTTTCTTACGGAAGCTCCGACGGCTTGATGCTTGAGGGATCATCGTGAAGTTCGCAGTGCAAGTAAATCTTGCACGTCCCTCCAACCCCTTCGTCAATTCTGCAAATTCAAATCAACCCAACGCTCTATTTATTCAGAAGCTCGCCTTTGGGTTTTTGAACATTTAGAAAAACGACAATCGGATGTCGAATTCCTAGGAACACACAAAAGGTAGATAATTTACGTCCCTGAAACCGGGCCGGAGTATCACTGAATGTTTACCGCCGTTTGAACTTTTCTCCCTTCAAACTGATCTTGCGCAAGTAAAGCCGCAGAATGGATCCGGTCTGGCAGTTATCTGTGAGTTGGAATTTGGAAGGATCGAGCTTTGATGGTGTGCCTATTCCTTCCTTCTTTCGAGGTCCAGTCGCATGTCCAAATGCTTCCAAATGTCGTTCTTGTTCCGCTTGAGCCAGAAAAAGACGTAGAATATGGTGTATTCTCTACTTCGTTGCTTACTATTTCCCTTCCTAGGTGCGTCACGGTGATTTATATTTTGTCTCGGGGTTTAGCAGCATAATTTTGGTTCAGAACCGAACACCTCCTGGATTGATTGCGCCTTATGATATCGATGCTTTCAGGAAAATCGGTTGTTGTCTGAATCGGATGGGTCAACCTCGTGTTAGGCGACTAAAAAAGTTGCGAACGCGTCTCCAGATCCAAACTATAAGCCCCCTTAAGCTACCTATAAGTATATACCAGCATCCCTTACTCTCTCTTGCCTGCAGTGCCTACCGTAGCAACATGGAGATTTGTCTACTACGTTCTTTACCCTCTGGTTAATTGGAAAGTCTTGAAACCAAGGGCGAAGGTCTCACTTTACTTCCATAAATTACGAAAAGACAGATCGTACACGAGAACGTTTCAAATCTACGCAAGGTGCAAACAACTTCCAGAAGCTGTCATCTCTTGGAATTAATGTCGGTGCGCCAAATGCCCGTCATTTCCCCAGGAGGTTGTCCAGTGTCCACAAGGCGCGAACGTCGCTCGCATAATCGATTACTCATTCTAACTTAGGGTTAAATCCAGTCCATCCGAACCATGTGGATTCCATCTCCAGCTAAGCCGGACGGCACTGGCAGCGTCTGGGTCATAACAGGGAACAGGAACAAGAATCAGGAACGAGAAACCTTCGACACACCCCACTTGGATAATTCGACTCACCCTCTGCAGGTTCTGTCTACTGACAGCCAGACCCAAGTGATGCCGTATATAGTTCTGACGTGGAGGCGACCAGCGGTCATCCCAACTCATCCCAAGCAGTCAGGTGCACGGAGCCCTTATTGAAAAGTTCGCAGAATCGCCACTGGCATCGACGTAGTGGTGGGGTCTGATGTAGATTAGATACTCGTCTTAGAGGAAACAAGGCATTCCCAAAGTAGTTGCTGCCGCGGTTGATAGCGGAAGACGATGGCATGGTCCACCATTGGTAATTCGCTTTTGTCGTTGTCGTTGTCGTCGTGCCAGTGCCCAGCTGGATAGATCATGACGCCTGAGGCCTGAGAACCTGAATCCAAAGTGGCCATCATAAGACTCGGAATAGCAGCGTCGATAATGAATTGTTCATATTATGGTGATACAGTGCAATATTATTATAAAGGACCCAAGCTTAAAATCACAATTAGAATTTGACTCTTCTTTCCAACTTCCAACTCACAAGCACACTAGAGTATACCCAGTCCCCATCGCCCATCGCATCACCCAAAATAATGAACCTCGACACGCTTGATCTGATCCTGAGCGTCCGTCTATTAGTCATCACCAAAAAAACACATCAGCACGTTCCTCCAAAAAAAATACAAAAGAAAACCACAAAAAACCACAAACAAAGCTCTAAAAAGGAAAAACAAAAAAGAAAAAACCAACCTCAATCCCAATAATCCTCTCCTCATCAACCAACACCCCATCAAAAGCATAGCTCAACGGGCTCGCACACGCGACGTAGGGAAGCGCGCCGTGGACGGGCTCCGCAAACGCCGCGGACGGTTCGAGCGGTTCGGCGTCGGAGGAGGTCACGCACCAGAGGCGGGCGAATGGGAGGGAAGGGCCTGACGAGGGGGAGGCGGAGGAGGAGGTGTCGGGTTCTAGAGTAGCAAGCGAGGGCGACGGTGACGGTGACGCCGCACGTGAGGCGATAACCGTACCTCGCTCGTCATCGTCATCGTTGTCGTTGTCGTACGACCCGGGAAACACCTCAGGATCATCGGAAGGACGGCGCGCCTCTTCGTCTTCCACATCGGTCACGCCGATCGCACTCGCGGAAGCGGAAGTGGAAGTGGAAGTGGAAACGGAAACGGAAACGGAAATGGAAGGATGCGAGTGAGAGTGATCCCCCGAGTCGATAACCTGCTCCGAAACAACGTTGATCACCTCTGTATTCGCATTCGGACCCATATCCACACCCATCGCCATCTCCGCATCCACATAAACATCCGCATCCACATCCACATCCATCTCGTTCTCCAGCACACTATCCAAACCCGTCTGCACACCCGCCCCCGCCTCCGCCTCCCTAACCCCGGCCTCCCTCGCCCTCTCCTCCCTCAGCCTCCTCAACCTCTCACCCCCCTTCCCCTCTCTCGATCTCCTCCTAACCTCCCCCTCCTCCCTCTCCCTCTCCTCTTGCTCCTTCCTCACCCTTTCCACCTCCCTCCTCACCTCCCCCCCGATCGTCCTCACACTCCCCGCCGCAAAATCAAGCACGACATACGGGAACCCGCTCGCAGGCGCGCTGTCAGCGGTTAACACAAGCCGCTGCCCGCAGGTGGTGGTTATCCAACGCGTAGGGATCGAGTCGGCGTTGAACCATCGCGTTATGCGTGGGCCCCACGAGGTGTAGGGGATCGTGGTTTGGCCGTGGGTGGTGTAGGCGCCTGGCATGGAGGTGTCGTCGAAGGACTCCGCCTTGGGGTCCGGGAGCCATAGTTCAACGACCTCCACCAGCGTGTGCCGGTGCACGACGAAGGTGAAGGCATGTCCGAATTGGAAAGCGCCCTGCACCATCGGCCCGCCGAGCACGCGCATAGAGAAGATGCATAGGGCGTTCTCGGGGCGGGGGAGGAATGGGCGGGTGGGGGTTATATCTGGTGGGTCGTGTGAGCTAACCTCGAAATCTGAGGACGGATATTTCCCTTTGTCCGCACGGGGAGGAGAAGCAGCAGCAGCAGCGGGCTGGGGCTGATCGTCGCCGACGGGATTAGGCTCCGCCCTACACGACACCCCGCCTAGCTCGCGCCCTTCCGCGAGCGGCGGCAAACCCAGCGAGACGACCGGCTCCTGCGCGCTCTTATCGACGGTGGGGGCGTGCGGGATGCGGAACACGTCCAGCGCGTTGGACTGTGTGTTGGGCAGGAGGATGAGCTGCGGTGTTAGGAATATAAGGCCGGTGTAGGTGCGCGCGGGGGCGGTGAAGCTCTGTAGTGTGATCAGTTATTCAATCAAATAAGAAAGAAAGACGAGGAGGGCTACGTACGAGTTTGAGCACCCCCGTCTTCCAATCCCAGATATAGACTTGATCGTCTGGCGGTGCCAGATGGGCGTTGGGGTAGTATAGGACCAGCACGAGGTGGTCCCCCACAATCTCAATCCCGATAGCGGGTCGTGCCCACTCGGCGGGGGCGGTGCAGACGTGTTTGAGGAACGTCTGGCCCGGGGCGAGCAGGGGGTGGGGCTGGCCGGTGGAGAATTGGAGGAGCATTAAGTCGATATCGGTTTGGGGAGGTGAGGTGGTGGTGGTGTTTGGATGAGGGGTCCTAGAAAAGATGTTAGGATATCTCGAATACGAGGGTAGAGAGAGAGAGATACACGGTGACGATAGCCACAAGGTCATGCTCGTAGATACACAGTCCCATATCCACGATCTTCCGCTCGCGCCCATCTGAGTCGGGGTGGTGGCGCAGCGCTTCGAGGTCGATCTTGTTCCATCTCACTTGCTTGTCGTCGAGGAGGTCAGCCCTGCCAGGCAGCTTGATCCAATACAACGCCGTCCGTGCCATATCTCCCAGTAGGTAAACGCCCCCTGTAAGATCGTATATCCCACTCGGAACGTGCCCGAGTTTGAGTTCCCTAACCCTCCTCGTCTCCACATGGCGGATGGGCGTCTTTCCTTCATCATCTCCTCCTCCTTCTCCAACCATCGATCCACAGACCCCATCAAGGTCCAAAACAGCCCATCGGCGGCTGCTTTCCTCCAACCACCGTATCTTCTCGGAGATGGGCAGCAGCGCGGCGGGGTTGTCCTCCTGCTGCGTGGCGTGCAGCGCGGCGTGGTATATGAGGCGTAAAGAGGTGTGGATGAGCGTGTGGAGGTGCTTGCATGTTAGCTTGCATGAGCGGAGCGCGGCGGGGTGGGGTGTGAGGTGGAGGAGGATCTCGGTGAGGAGTTCGGGTGGGAGAGAAAGAAAGGTTGGGAATTGGGGCTGATCCAAAGACGGAGACGTCGATGCTTGAATTATCGCTCCCGGGATCGTTCCCTTGGGCGTTGGCGTTGGCATCATCGGGGACCTTTGATAAAATCAATGACGGGCGTCAGTGGTTGATGATGACGAAAGAGCATGGTGTTTGTATGACAAATAACGGAAATCTTATCTTATCTGGTCAGGGGCCAAACTTGTTCACGCCAACTCGAACCTTTGATCAGAGATGCCTTCGAATCCCTCAGACTACCACATCTCTGCCAACTTCTATACGCAATAAAAAGGAACTGATCAATGTGATTAGGCTGAAATAATGGATGAGCGAGTGGGCAAGTGTCTATGGAGTCTGAACTGGACTTACGTAGTAGAGTAAGTAGTTAAGTTGAACATGGCGGCAAACCTGGTGAATCGAAGGTCAGCATAAAATTTGTGCATGAAAGGAAAGAAATTACCGCAATAAGGACAGCAAAGTACCCATACAACAACGTTCGAGACAAAAAGATGTTTTGAGGTGATTATATGCGGTGCGGTCAGGCTATTTTCATCAAAATAAGGGAATGCGTACCATTGCTTGTGACTTGGATCGTCTGGGCGATTACTGCGACCTCTACCGACTAATATCTTGTTAGGAAAATCGAATAAAAATTGGATAAAGCCTCATCAGAGCCTATATTACCAATTACCGCCCAACCTCGTCAAAAAAAGCGTCCCATTCCTGAGGCTTGAAAAGCAATTTCGGCGGCAGTCAGTCGTGATAGTAAGACCGTTATTAGCCGTGTAGGGTGTATTATATCACCTCAAGAGCGTTTATGAAGAGAGGAAGATGCGGCGCCGGTGGGAGGAAATGATGGAAGTACGGAAGAAAGGGGGGAAACGACGGAATGGAGTGGCGAAGTTGGGACTGGGGTTTATATGATGGAACGAGGGCGAAGGACATGATCAGAAAGTCAAAGGAATTACCCCATAAAGAAAGTTTTGGGGTGAGTTGAGCGCCATCGACGACCAAGATTTGAGTTCTATTTATATACTCCGTCCGACCAATCTGGATAACGCTGTTCAATGCGCATGTCCAATACCGCTAATTATGTTCGGCATGAGATTGGCTACAATTAGTCAATTTAGGACCTCCTTTTTTGTCCCTTGGTATTTGCCCGCCGTAGGACTTGCCTGCTTGAGTCGTCACTTGATTACATGAAAGGATTAACTTTGCTATTATAATAATCAAGGCGGAGACCTACTTGGTCTACTGGATTTGCCTTGGACACTTTCGTCAAAGTCGCACAGGTTTCCCAACTTCAAGAGCCAATGTAGTTTTCTTGATGCGTTGCCAAAGCTAAGTTTTACGAGTGCTGCGGGCTCTAGGCTCTAGCGCTATTCGCTGTGCATTTGAGCACTGTAACTGGCTTCACACCTGACGGTCCTTCGAAGATTAAAGCGCTATTGGAGAAGTTCAGTGGAATATTGCAGGACTAATTGTAGTCGAGTTGGGTGGTCCGTGTGGATATGGGACTCCTACGTTCGGATGTTTTCCTGAATCCCGGCCCGCCGTGGTGCCTGGATTTGGAAAGGGATTTCTGTCTTTACGGAAAACAATTTCCTCCCTTCATTCGTCAGAGCAATCCACCTCGCCATCGGCCTTGGTGGTTCGCACATCAAAATTGTGTAGGCGCTGTCTCCTCCCTCTACTTTACGTTCGAGCCCGTTTTAGCCTTCGATTTCTGGGACTTCGTCGTCACTCTCAACCTCCATTCAAGTTCTGTAGCTGGATCTTCCTCGCTATTGTCAGCCCTGGCGGTTCGTACATCAAAGTCAACGTTCTCAATCTCTTACTTCTCGAGTTTGCGTTTCAATGGCCAATTTCGCTTCGACTGTTTGCACCACGACATCGCTTTCAATCGTCGCCTCAAGCTCTTAGGCAGCATTGACATGTGTCGCCGTACCATCGATCTTCAGACGTGTTTGCTTGTCGATGTCTGCTGCTTCTAACCCTCGCTCAGCATTGCCTCCGATGATTCATTTCCGTCAATCCTTCAGAAAGTCCTTGCAAAATTCGAGGACGGCGTTTTCTTCCCAAGTTGGGCCTGAGAGATAAGGAACAGTCCATCGACTAAGTGCGGTGGAGAAAATTTATGCGGCTGGGCCATACCCCGAGATCGAGTTTCTTGAACTCGTACGATTGATAATGCCGACGCTGCTGCCAGCGCGAAGAAATCGTCGAATGTCAAGAGAGGCCACTTGGCCCTCTGGGCATGGAGAATTGAGCTAGGTGTTTGCCGCCGATATGTGGTTCTCGGGCTCAGCTGGACCTTGGCCGGCTCTCAAGCACAAGAGCTCGCCGCAGCTAGACCGGCAGGCACGGCGTCTGGGTATGCTATTTATAACCAGCCTCCGCTGGATACGGAACCAAATATGCTGTGCAGTCTGTAAGTTTCTACTCTCCATCTAACCACCACTACCAACCACGACGTGAAGTCAAGTTGGGCAAATATTTCAGTAGCACAACACTCTCCCTGACATGGAACATAGACATGACTTCGCAAACCGTCTAAATTTTATTTCACCCATTTCCCAACTCGACCAAGACGCATTACTGCGCATCTTTAAAATCAACGCCGACATCGGAGCCAGTAAGGCATATTCAATATCTAGTATAAACTCCAAAGTGATCTGACAACCCTCAAGGATCTGCCGATTTACACCCTCTAGATGTTACTCGCCGCACTTCGCAAGTGTGCCGCTACTGGCGCGAGCTGATCATTGGCTCTCCGTCAATATGGGGCGGCTTAATTGATCTCGATGTCTTTGCAAAGCAGAAGACAGGTCACTGGAGGAACGAGGTCATGAAGCGGACTGGCCAGGCGCTTCTCTCAATCGTAGGGGCCGTAAAATCGGACCAGGCAGCAACACTATCGTTTTTCCGTTATTTAATGACCAATCACTGGTCCAGAATTCGGGACTTCCACGTATGGATTTCTACCGACGGTTTTGAAAACTCGCTACTGGATATGTTTTGGGAGAATCCCGCCCCAAACCTGGAAAGATTCTCGGTAAATTCTACTGATTCGACGCTCCATCTTCAGCATTCCGGGCACCTTCGGACGCTATTCTTGGGCAAAGCTCCATCGTTACAATCCTTCCACGGCAACATGCTCGACTTCGACTACCAGGCGCCCTGGATTCCACAGCTCTATAGCATCGCGCTATCATCTCCGCTTACTGTGATCGGCGCCTTGGAAGTGCTTTCCCGTACACCATGCCTACGGGAGCTTATTGTATGGCGCGAAATCGCGCTCCCCTCGATAGAACCACAACATCGATATCAGATTAGCCAAATTACACTCCCAAATCTCCTTTGCATCAAAATTGAAAACTGCATCAGGAACTCTGTCACTCTTCTCGAGCATATCGTCCCAGTACCTAAATGTGACCTTTTTCTAATCACCATCGACAACGATCCAAGCAACTTTTCGAGCATTGACTTTCAATCCTTACACCCTATTGTATCCCGATTCGCCGAGAGCTACTTTAGCTCGACAGATGTAGCGGATCTCACAATCGGAATCACAGCACAGACCTTTCTTGGCATTCCTTTCATTGTAGATAAGGCCACTGGGGCTCGGAGTAATGCTCCATTTTGCCTCAACATTACTTGTCGTCCAAGGCTCCCATATGGATCAACCGAATTGCTCCTCAGCACATTCTCGAAATGCCGGCTCTCCACCGTGATAAACTTTGAATTCCTTTTCAGCAGTGCTTGTGGTATTAATCCAGAAGATCCAGCTATGATTGGGTTGATTTTGGGCCTCACATCGGTGGAGCAGTTGACCATATCGGAGTACGGCCTCAAGTTACTCAACGATGTTTCTCTTGACAACTCCCGCGTATTCCCCTCTCTAAGAACGGTAAAGCCAAAATATCTAGTCCACGCAACATTGAAATTTCCCGAAACGTTGGTCCTTTTTCTATCACGTCGAAAAAAGGCAGGTGTTCCGGTGTTTGTGTTGGATGTTTCCGATCGGGCGATGAACGAAGCGATGGATTGGGGCTTTTTGGATGAAGTGAAGGATTTGAGGGTAATATGGGAAGTGAGCAAAGTTGTCGCCGAGTATGTTTGTGGATCTGGGGAACGACAACGGTTGCACCTTTGGTATTTGAAGAGGTAATTGGCAGGATGGTCTTGTATAAATTAGGCACTTAATACAGCTCTAATATCGGGTCAAAGTTGCAATCTCGAATTCAAATTCAAGGCCAAGGTTTACTCGAAGCAACATTCAATGTGCGGCTGTAAGCGCCTTAAGCTCCTGGACAGCACCAATGCTCGGATTTGGTATTGTGGCTATCACTGCATTCGGGACAATGCTGATAAGCAGGCTCAATCGACATCTGCTCACCTTCAACGACGCCGGAGAGTATTGTAGATCCCGAGGGTCTGTGAAAGAACTCAAAATCCTCGAGCGATAAGCCAGAAGACACCGGGATTCAGACGCCGATGTCCACGTCACGGCGGTGTCGATGTCGTCAGTCAGCGAGCACGATGACACTAATAGACTGAGTCGCTCGAGCCGCGAGCGATATGAGGCAGCTGCATTCCAGAATCCGAGACGCCGTCGCGCCGATTCAGACAGAGGGACTCGCGGAGGATGGAACGTGAAGTTCGATTGGGTACGTACTTGGAACTGAAGCACACAATAAAGAATACTGGAGTGTCGAGACGGTCAGCAAGGGAAGGTTCAAGATTCCCTTTAGTCGAGCGATTGTACCGTAGCGATCGCTAATAGGGCTTTATCGATATCATCAGCAGGTTAAATAAATTCTCGAGTCGAGGCGTGTAGTCAAGCAGCTGGGTAATTCAGGGATAAAGTTCGAGAAACCCAATATTGTATAGACTTTGGACAATTTGGAACTTTGGAACGTCGTGCTCTTCGTGTCCTTCGGTGACGCCATTCCGGGAACGGGGCCGAAGTCTTTGGCTTTCAAACCAAACATCGACAATCGAATCTGTCCCCTTCTTCCGTCAAGCACCATGAGCCAGTTTTTCCAATCGACTTATCGTACCAGCGCACCATTTCCTTTATTCTTCATAGAACGATAGCCAAATGAAGAGGGTACTAGTCAGTCCTATATATTCTCTTCTTTAAGCTTGGCTTACCCTGGACTTTGCACCTCCAGTGTGCACCTTCTTGATTAGATTTTAGACCCTCAAGCATGTTCGTTTGATGTTCGTTGCGGATTCTGCTTCGACGCGATAAAGAAGCTGACTATGGCCTCTCAGTACGTGTATGGCTTTAGGGAAATAAAGAATTTAGGTTGATAAACTCTTCCTCAGAAGTTCTGAAGACCCGCGTTCGTGAGGCTCAGGCTAACCCTCATCGCATGCCGAGCTCAACGAAGAAAGCCAATCACACCACCGACCCCCCGCCACAGTCTCTCGGAAGAGCTGCCCAGTTTTGATTTCCGTGTCTCAGCCCACGCCTATTCCACTGGATGTTTTGGATCCAACTTCGACCTGTTCGTACACGAGCACAAGGGGAAGATTCGGAAGAAATGACCTACGCTGCGTTCGATTCTGGGCATCATGCCACACGTCCTCGACCTTTCGCACCTCCAGTGCCCAACTTTACTCTTAGGAGGCCGATCATCCGACATTTGGGAAGAGGAGCGGACGGTTCTCATACCCCCGACTTCATATCTCTAGCCCTTCTTATAGTCCCTGCCACAAGCACCCACCCACCACAGACCAGGCGACAATCGACACGCAATTAAGTCTCTTCGGCAGGGAAGACCACATTTGACCTCGATTTCTGGACGTTAATATGACGGCCTTCACGCAACTCGTGGCGATGTCTCTAAGCATGTATCATACGGGATCTGGGGCGGCTACTACTCGAGTATGAAGGGGGCGAAGTTGGCACAGCGGAACTTGGGGCTCTGATTCGATGGATGCCGTTGGACATCGTCGTTGCTGACGGCCTGTAACTGCCAGCACAGCCGCTCCTTCTCTAGATTGCAGGGTGAAATACTTGAGGGGGGAGGAAAATGAGCGAGGGATGGACTGTGAAAACGACGAGGTCGGGAAGTAACGGAACGGGACTCTCCTGGAGAATTTGGGCTGAAGGAAGGAGATATTGCCGGCGTTGCTCGAGCTCGATTCATCGCGGTCGATCTGGATTACTCCGAATCGTTACTGTGAGTACGACTATACCTGCTTTTTCGTCTTCTAATTGAAAACTCCCAGCTTCAGCCCGCGACCGAGTTCGATCTTCACCAGGATAGGCTACTGTATGCCGCCGAACTTGCCCGCACCGACACCCGCTCACACTTTCAACAGAAATGTTATAACCCTATCCTTCTAGGTGCGGCATGACAGCCTTCCTGCCTACGAACAATAGCCATTCAATATTCAAGAGGCACGAAATTGCCAAACCTGGTACACCCCGTCCATCCCTCTCCTTCCTTTCCACCCACATTCACTTTGCTAGCCCCAAAAACCTCAGTCCTTCACCCTGCTGCAAGACGACGACCTTCAAGCAATTCTCTCTGCCGCCGCACGCACCTGCGTCGACACCTACATACTTGAATGTCGTCTAACCCAGTTTGCCGTGCGTTTGGGCACCAGGTTCGCGGCCCTTGGACGATGACACCCAGTGGGAGGAGGTCTATGGAGGCATGTACTTTGATGGTAGACGTGCGGGCTGGTGGGACTAGAGTCTGTTTTCGCAAGCGAGAAGGAAGGAAGAGGGTTCTGACACACCGGAACCGCCGGGCCGCGGCTTTGCTTGCTTTCAGAAGAGGTTTTTCGCGTGTTCGAAATCCATTCCTGTCCTCCATCTATCAGCGTCATCCACCATACCACCGTCAGCCTGCAAGTGGCTACAACCTCTGAACTCGCCTTCATCCAGCCCTCGTTTTCGTCGATGTTCTCGCTCCTCATTGTCACTCACCTGGGCCGTCCACACAACACCGAACAACCATCGCACGCGAGAACCTCAACCTCCCTCTTATATTCCACCTTGAAGCTATGATGGCCTGTCGGCAAGGTGGTGACTACGTAATCCCGGCTGGTTTACCTGCAGAGGTCGAGATTTTCGAACCCGGGCGATCTATCACGCCGATGGCGTTGCTAGCTTGAAAGAGTTAACGAACGTTGATGGGCGTGACGATAACCTCTGGGCATGGCACAAGGAGATGGGATGGAGGTCCTGACATTGGCCTTGTGTCTGTAGATGGGCGTGGAGGACGGTGGGAGGTTTAGAGGATGGATCTGTGCGGCGAGAGGATGGAAGTGTGGAGGCGGGTCGAGGGGAAGAACTACCCTTCCACTGGTAGACGGTTGTGGTGGGTGGGGTTTACGTGGACGTGGACGTGGGATGAACAATGCCCTCATGAGCGAGAATGAAGAGGAGGAGACGAGATGGTTCCTAGGCTGGGCTCGCTGTTGGACCTGCCGATAGAATCTGAACATTTTCTCTTTTAAGCCCAAGTGGACCTACGAGCAGCTGAGCTACACATCCGGCAGTGGCAGCTGTTGCTCGTATCGCCAGGATACTCTCGAGGTTGGCTCCAACTGAACTTGCGTATGGTGGCTACGTTTTTTGGAATGGCTCAGCAAACGAGGATCACATTTAGCCACTTGGGAGCTCGGAGTTCGGGCCAGTCCCCCTAGCGTAGTGTGATTTATGCTGTCGACGCAGCTACGGGGCGTGTAGGGCTATACTTGACCATGTGTCGTGAGGCGAGCTGGTGGGAGGACATCCCTAGCTGGAAATCGCATGAATGTAGAGGACAGATTGGTTCCAGGATAAACAAACTTCATTTCCGAAATGAAATCCAAATAAATGCCTGTTCGCGTCACATTATAACTGCGGGACCACGTCGAATCCTTCTTTCCTCACACATGCCAGGCCCAAATCACAAATTCACGTATCGCCATCGCACTGTGGGAAGAAAATACAGCAATATATGGTGCTGACACAGCAATTATCCAATTTTCGGCACCAAAAAATGCTGTACACCCTTTTCGGTGTTTAAACTACGGCAAGGATTGATGTCGGGGAACAAGGATCACTGATGTCCCTGCCGCACACCTAAATATAGTGCGCGCAGAACACCAATATTTCCTGTCATCGTCAAACAGCATACTGTGGGGTGCACCGAACACGAATATTTCCTCCTTCCCCTAAATATGCATTATAGCACTAGAATTTCGTCATAAGAGGGAAAAGGGTTACTCCACAGTCATAAAACTGACATCCTAGCCCTATTATTTGTAAAACACCAAGGATTCCTGTTTGTAAACATGATATATTGCTGTTCTAAGTAGTAAACATGAGAAAAAAACCGTATACAAAACATCAATAAAAGCTGAGTGAAAAACATTAAAATTTCTAGTTCACCAAAAACACAAACTTCCTGTCTCTAATGAGGGAGCAGACACTCCATGAGTCATTTCAAGTCAATCTGGGTGGAGAAAATGATTTGACGAGGCGCGTACACACAGCGCCGTCGAGGAATTCTAAGCACTTCGACGGTGTGCGGACTTAGCGTTCTCGGCGTGTCATGTTTCTAAAAATAACTTCAACCTTGTCAAACGTGCCGAAGTCCGAATGTCACATGATTGCATAACACACGCGTGTCACTTGCCACGTCAGTTACCCATCTACCATGACCTTCCCCCACCCCCACCCGGGCCCACCGCGGTGTTACCGTCATCTACGGCAGTGACGACAGCTGGAGCGTCGAATGGGGTACAGAGCAGCTACATTGAGCGGGAAAGGCACAAGGTAAGCAGCTGGCCACTTACCTCACCCTCACTAACGACCATTCTGTTTGCCCCAGACACTGACCGCGGCCGCACCGCTTCGGACAACGTGTCCTTCCCAACTGGCCAAATTCACGACACCACTGTAATAGGTATGTGGCGAATTACAGGATACTTGCTAATCTTCAAGTAGAAATGCTAGGGCCCGTCTCCACCCCCTTTCCAGCCCTTACGACACCACGAGCGCGACATGCAGGACGTATCCGAGCCCACAACACCGAGTTACGCCGATCTGCTGAACCCACCACGTTAGCCTCTCACGTCTCGCAGTCACTGGCTGCACTGCGACCGCTTCCACTGCCCTCCACCTCTGCCGCTGCCGCCAATCTGCTGAACCCCACCACGTTCGCCTCTCGCGCGTCTCGCAGTCACTGCCTGCATCACGACCGCTTCCACTGCACCCCACCACTGCCGCCGCCGCCAACCTGCTGGACCCCACCGCATTCACCTTTCGCGTCTCGCAGTCACTGGCCGCACCGCGACCCCTTTCACTGCATCCGCCTCTGCCGCCGTCGCCGCATGGGACATTTGTGGTTGCTGGACACCACCTCACCATGTACTCCGTCTATTCCCCGCTGCGGAGACCATGCAAGATCACTTGAGGCACGGAAACGGACAGCGGAAATGAAGCAGAGCGGGAACCGGGGCGAGTGGACGAGGAGCTAGCTACGAGGTAAAGTGGGATTTTTTTTTTGCTGTTGCGCCTGGACTCACTACCCCATATCTCACCCAGATAACGAGACCAGACCAGGTTCTTGTTGCGAGTAGAACCACACCCTTCCTATGTATTTAATCTAATCGATAGACTTATTTAATCCTATTTAACAATTGGAAGTTGTGTTTCTCACGGGAGACAAAGAGACATTCTCATTGGCTACTGATGAATCATGACGTCATGGGAAACTGCACGCGGTTGAGGACCGTTGAGATCGCATTCGTGTCTCTCTTCTTCAACCGCATCGTGCGTTCTCTCCACTCTGCTTTCCCTCTACTACGAGCCTCCTCTCCCTAACCTGGTCTACTTTACAGAGAATGGAGCTGTATATTTTGTCTATTGAATTTAATGTAAACTTTTGTGTGACTGTCCCTTTGTGTGTGATTCAACAAGAGAATGCTGTCCAGTGTTTTCCTGTATTCATGTATTCAGCACGTTTTGTAGTTTGACGAAACCGCTGAGCTGGCCAGTAGCTTTCTGTTTTGGGCCGGTCCGCTTTCTCGAATGTTCGACCCTTACAACGGCGCCGGGGAGCGTGTTTCAGCATTGCAAAGGTGCCATCGTATTGCAAACAAAAACGAACACCCCCGCAAACAGCTCTGCTACCGACAATATGTGAGTAGTTCTTCTCTTCCATTCCCCATAGATATTCATATGCCATTCAATAGGCCTTACAAAAAGCCCAATACGTCTCAACAACATCAAAGCCGGATACGCGAAGCACTTCGACAACGTACTACCAATGTGGATGAAAGTCCTCACCGCCGTCGAACTCCAGCCGCAAGACCTGAAACACCTACTCCACCACCCGGGGCTACTGAAAGGGCACGGACGCGGGCACGACAATCAGCACGCGACATTCGGGACAATGACCTTGAGGACAGTCCCAGAAGGCGCCGTCCCCGTGAAACACAGGATGAAAATCAAGCACGCAACGTGTCTAGCAGTGGAGGATCAGTAATGAGGCATGGTTTGGGAAATAGGGTACGTCGTATTAAACCAACCTATGCCATACCTGATCTCATCTTCCTTCTTCTAGATAGCCCTTGCTCCCATTTCGAACCACCTCTTATTACCAAGCCCTCCTTCTACCCAGATGGCTGTTGGCACCAATCATCAAATCATTTCACGCAGGCAGCAGGCGCAATTACCTCCAAGTAGAAGGTCTGCGGCTCAGCAACATCTTTACCAACAGGCACACCTCCAGCGCGAACAAGCTTCGCAGGCTACTGACCAGACTCCTGTTCGAGGCTCAGATATACCACGAGGAGGACTTGCTGCCCAAGGTCAACCCGCCACAGAAACTCCAAGCGGCAACCAAGGTTTTTATCATATCATTGTACTTTGTTTATACATTAATTTTTATTTGTTAAATAGCGCCTCCTAATGCCCGGTCTCTAGCTCAGCGTCGCCGCCGCGAGCGTGAAAGACAAGAACGACTACAACAACGTAATGAGAGTCGCCGAAATGACCAAGGTATGTGAGATCACATATTTCGGGTGCTTAATTACATGCTGATAATTAAGACAGGTGGACAGGACCATACTCGAGGATCAAGGACACGGACACCTCATCAAGTTGCCCCTTCCACTCCAGTAAGCAATGCTGGGCGTGCAGTGAGTGCATTCTGTTTTGCTTTATTGAATTTTACTTATTTCCTGCAAGCTGAATGCCAGGGTTCTCGACGCTCGCGTTGAAGGTGCGAGACAGCGGCGCAATGCAGATAGTATCCCTCCCCACCCACGGACTCCTTCTCCAACCTATGAAGCACTCCGACCTGAAGACGCTGAGAGGATTCAAAGAAATCAACAGCTGTCAGGACATGAAGTTCAGGCAGGTGGTCATTCAAACAATAGAAGGGATAGACATCCTGCTGTTGGTCCATCTCAAGGAGGAGGGTCAGTTATGAGAGATGTGCCGAGGAATAGGGTGAGTAACTATCATGTCATTTTAAATCCGAGCCTGATCTTTGCATTTTAAGGTGTCTCCTGCTCCTATTCCTGTCCCACCGAGCCCACCGCCTACGCAGATGGCTACTGGCGCAAATTGTCAACACAATCCGCTCTCACGGCCGGTTCCAGATATTACGCACAATCATCGGCCTGATAATGATGGTATGTTTCCAAAATTTCCTTTAGCTGTTCTAGATAAGCTCATTGCTCGATAGATCTTCCCCCCCTCATCCCTGATGAAGACTCGGATGATGAAGGTGATGAAGAAGATCCGGACAGAGAGGAAGAGGAGCAGCAAGAGAATAGTCGAGAATGAGCAGGACGTGTTATCAGGGAAGAAATAGTCCTGCAGCCAGGTGTGAATGGTTTCCGTTCTATTATTTATGATCTAATTTATGTATCCAAATAGCTCTACGAGCACGTCCTAATCGTCGTCGCGTTCGCGGTCCAGATCTGTTTTGCATCGCACGGAAACCTTATGAGGATATTGAGGAGCGCCATTACCTCGGACATATGGATGTACAATGTCCTAATTGCGGGGCCCTACACTGGCTTGCTGAGAAATACTCATCGAGCAGCCAACGAAATCCCAGGTTCGGTACATGTTGTTCGGAGGGCCGAGTACTTTTACCAGTGTCAGAAGCCCCGCCCGAGCCCCTCCGCACACTCTTAACCTCTGATGACAATGACTCGAAATCCTTTAGGGAGGACATCTGGAAATATAATCGCGCACTGGCTTTTACTTCCCTTGGCGTCACGGAGGATCACTCGATCAACCGTGGACGAGGTTTGCCTGTCTTTCGTATCTGTGGAGAACTTTGTCACAACTCCGGTGCTTTGGTCCCATCTGGGAATAACCCCCCTCGATATGCCCAACTCTACATTTACGAACCTCGAGCTGCTCTTGAATCACGTATGGCCCAGAACCAAGCTTTGTCACGAAATACCATGCAGGGTCTTCAGGATATGCTCCTTCAGCACCATCAATACACTCCTGTTTTTAAACATGCACACGAAATTCTCCGTGACTACAATGGGCCTGTAGAAGACGCAGAGGTTCGTCTTCGTGTTGCACCTGGACTTGACAAACGGCGATACAATTTGCCGACTGCAGACGAGGTTGCGGTGATTTTGCCAGGTGCACAATTCAAGACACCTCGCGACATCGTGCTTCGTAACCGTGCAGGGCCGTTATATCGAATAAGTGACTTGC